>CM031858.1:121460024-121777625 GCA_018697195.1 Certhia americana | reverse complement strand
GGAAACTCACATTTAGACATGAATCATCACGACAGTGTGTTAGTATGAGTTGTTAAAATTCATGCTGTTGAGACCTCATTGGAGCATAAGAGCAACTGGTTTCCATACTGATGAAACTCTTCACCGTATTTACTTGTAGTTGTCTTCGGTGTCATGATTCTCATTCCGTGCCATACCTAGTGTAATTGGTTTAATCATTTGTTATGTCATGCATGTAGTTAAAACAATATACTTTTATAGTCCACAGGTTGCCCCTGTATTGGGGAGAGCAGTGGTGCTTTGACTGACTTAGTGTGATTAAAGTTCTGGTTTAATCAAATATAGTCCCACACTCATGGGTTTGCTTTTAATGATTGGAAAAGAATAGTGTTAAAAAAATGGTGACCCTTTTATGGTCACAAGCTATTAGAGCTGTTTATTCGTGAATGACTGACAATGTAAATAATGCATATTCACTTCATATTGCTATTTATGCGCACTCTATTAGCTTCATTATGCTTTCAACGTAGTATCAAATATCATCCAAAGGTTCTTTAAATAAATAAAAACAGTACAGCTATAAATCTGAAACAGAAATTATGGAAGAGGCTGTACAATATCAACATCTTGGAAATTTCAAAAAGGAAACCAAGCAACCTGCGAATCAAAAGTCAGATCCGCTTTAAGTTGGTCCTGCTTTGCGGGGCCGGAGTGGAGCAGTGGTGGAGAAGACCCTTTTCAGAACTCTTTCCAAAATTCTGCAATCTCTGACTTCTTAAATACATCATGGGGCATTTTCTTGTGGGAATTTATTTTTGGTTTTGGCGTGGTTGGTTTGTTAACACCAAAATGTATTGCGGGGTGGAAAACTCATTTCGAGATTTCTTTTAAAAATACAATTCTATAATAAACATATATTATTAAGTAGAATATTATGGGTTTTTTTTGAAAGAAAAAGTGTTGAAGGGCTGCTTTTTTTCTGACTCTGAGGGTGAAAAAATGACCAGGCAGATCTTCAAGTGTCTGCACTCATGTGTACAGACCGAATAGAATAACTCTTATCCTTTCCGCAACTGAGGTATGATGCAGGGGGTTTTAGGCATGAATGTGGCTTTTTGTTACGTTACAAAACGGCATCTGAATTAATATTACTCGATTAACAGCCTTGGATACTGACACTAGAGTGTGGGCAAGTCATGACACTCTTGTTATTTAATGGAGCTAGCGTGAAAAGAGAAATACAGACCTATGCATCTTGTTTCAAAATTGGACAGATTTGGGTTGTATTAAGCTGCTTTTATGGAATTACTGGGACTAGCCGTTATACGGTATCTCAGCAGTACAGGAGAAAAAACACGCCTCAAATGTAAGGGTAAAGTAAATTACGGAAATGACTAGTAAGGAATTTAATTGGTCATGATGTAACAGCTCCAATCATATAGGAAACATTAAAAAAGCACAAATGCACCCAGGACTTAAAATTATTAAATAGATTAAACTTAAAATTATAAAATATATACCTTTGTTTTATAAATATGTATATATACATGGTAAGTTTGGGGAATGCTCTTTTTATTTGGTTTTCTTCCAGAACATTCCGTTTGCACCACAAAATGTATCAAGATATGAGACTTGAGTTGATACGTGTATTCAAGATATGTTGTGACTAAGATTTTAGCGTTTGTATAGCAATGTTATAAAAATGTTGGTATTCGAATTAATAGCACAGATTGGAGAGTTTGGGCTTGATGGAATTAACATCTGTCAATTGCAGGAAGTTAAAACCCCCCCTTCATACTCTGGCTGACGTTTCATTGGATGCATTTTTTTCTCGAGGTGCACCGAGCTAACGAGTGCTGTACTGTCGGTTGTGCCTCAAACTACTAATAGTAAGTAAAGCAAAAAATAACATGACAATAAAATTAGAAGAAAAAATCCAAGGAACAAAACAAGTGAAAAAATCCCACAAACTCCTCTGCGACAGCACCATATGATTCAGCATCTGAAGGAAACTTTATTACACAAAAATGTGTAATAGCCGAATGAAATTACTTGCATTATCCCATTGCTAATTATATTCAGAAGAGTACAAACAAAGTGTGTTAATGTGTATTTCTGTTCTCACCGTCTTAAATTAAATTAAGGGGTAAGGAATTCAGAATCAGAAAACAAAACTGGAGGGAAATGAGAAGGGGAGGATTAACACTTGTACCAGGTGATACAGGGATGTATAAAACTCTCATAGCAAATGTGAGTTATCAACATGTGTTTTTAAGGAGTTCTAAAACGTCATATAGTGTTTGGTAGATTATGAATAAAATAGCTTATCACTTAGATATTCCACAATGCCGCTTACCCTAGTGTCATGGCTGTGTTAAATTATCTACAATACCAAAAACTTACTACCAAAAATTCACCTGGGACTCTGTGCTTTAGAGTGGTTACCACTATGTTGGGGATCATGGCTACAGCTTGTTTTTTGCTCGTAATGATCTGCCAGTTCGTGTATCCAGTGATTTTAAAAAAAAAGGCTTAATATAATCAGCCTAGATACGGAAGGCAATACGAACTCTGGGTTCATGTACTTCGACTTGACTGGCTTTTAAAAGTACATTTCTAGACCAAATGTTATAACTATATACCTATTATTAAAACGTAGATCTATATCTTTTTGTACCACACCTTTGCACCCTCAAAAAATTCTTAGTTGTTTCTGAGCCTGGGAAATTTGTTACTGCAGTCCTACGGCAATCAGGCTAGGAGATGAATGCTTTCCAATTCTGCATGCTTCTTACTGGCTTTTGCAAGATTTAACATTCTGGCGTGTTTATTGATATCAAGAAAACAGATTTTTACAAAATAGGTTGTGGAAAGACTAGAACTCTTATTAATGAACAATAACTTTGCTACGTTGAGTAGAGCTTGAATGTTATTGTCCATGCTAAAGATGGTGGCCAAATTATTCTTGATTTTACCATTTATTAAATCTACTTACTTCTTTTAAAGAAAACAATTAACTTTAATTGCAATTTACAAGCCTTTTTTTGTTTGTGATGGGCTCCTATTTTAAATTTTCTGTCGAGTGCTGCTTCGAAGGATGTGACAAAACCTGAAACAACTGGCAACAAGCGAACTATTTTTGTGGTGGCAACCAAGCGGTCTTGTGCCTGTGGTTGGAAAGGCATACTCATTTATTTCCCTCGTATTTTGTATACACAAGAACCTATGCTCCTACTCCCACCATCGCGCGTATTCTTATCCGAGTTTCGTGCTTGAGCCCTGGCCTTGTGCCTGATTTCGTCACGCGGTACGCATCACTGCTTGCGTGCCCATTCCGCGCTCTGGTCATGCGATTGGATTCTCGGTTATCCACGCATCGTTTCACTCGTAATTGCACCCTCTCCTTTACACCTGGACTAACCTACTGTGAACTCGGACATCTCCACCTCAAGTGCAATACCTGTTGTGCGCCACGCACGCTTCCTGCAGCCGCCACTCCAGTGAATGAGAAGACAGCCACCCCTGCCCATGCAGTTATCTGCCATAATTACAGACAGGAAGACGACCATTTTAAAAACATAAAATTCTTGTTTATTAGTTTGGACACTTTCCCTGGACAAAGCAGCCTCGGAGCGGGAAAGGTGAGAGTGGGAGGCCGTGGAGATGTCAGTGGTCCAAGATAGAGGAGGAGATGAGGAACACCAGATAGGGGAATAAAATACAAGCTCTCTTGGTGATGCTGTGGTGGGGCCCATCTTAAATACCGTAGTTCTGCCGGCCCTTATTTTTTTCCGTGACTGGAGTCTCGCTGACCCGCAGACGCTCTCATCCGGCGGCAGCGCGGTTGCAGATAGCGGCCGCTAGGGAGAAGACGAGAGGGGGCCAAGAGCCCACACGCGCCAAGGCAGATCTCACCCCACTCACGGACCGGCACAGCACCGCAGCAAGACGTATGCTCTCCGCGCTCCCCGGGTCGGGGCTTACTCCGGAGCGGCGCCGAGGAGGCCGTGTGTGGCGAAGCCCGGCCCGGCCGGCGGGGAAGGTGATGCGCGGGTGTCGGGGCCCCGCGCGGCGGCAGGACGGGGGCGGGCGGAGTGGGCGCAGGACGGCGCCGCCGCTGGGGGCGCGCGGGCCGCCGGGCCGGGGCCGGGCTCGGGCCGCGGGGACGGGGCCTTCGAGCGGCCCGGGGCGGGCGGGAGCGCGGCGCCGGGAGCGTTCGGGGAGCGCCACGGGGGCGGCGGGGCGCGGTGGGTGGGCGGCGGAGGGGGGGACCGAGGGCGCTGCGGGGGTGACGCCCGGCGCGGGGGCGGCGGGGGGGCGGACGGGGTGGCGGGGGGGGGTGGGGGGGGGGGCGACAACTTGGTGCGGGCCGGCGAGCGGCCGCCGCGGAGGCCGGGTCAGTTTATTTAGTGTTGCGATGTGGAGGCGTATCCAAAGTGTACCGGGGAAGAGGTAACCGGAGGGAGGGAAAGGGGCGGCTTCAGCCGCGATGTCTAGTCTCTCCGTCTGGCTTCCCGCTCTCCGCCGCCGCGGGCGGCTCCGGGGAGGGCTCCGGGCACTCGACTCCCCGGGGCACCGTGCGGCGCTGATGCGCCACGGCGCCGCCGGACGTGCTCCGCTCAGGAGGGGGGCGGCGGCACCGACCCCGCCATCCGCCCCGGGGCTGCCGCCAGCCGCCCGCCCGACGAGGGGCGCAGCAGGCGGGCGGGGACACAGGTGGGCAGCGCTGCCGCCCCCGGCGGCCTCGGGGAAGCCCCCTCTGGATCCCCTCCGCAGCTCCCCGCACCTCCCCGCGCACGGCTCCGGCTGCCGGCGGCGGTGGCTGCGCCAAGGCCGGGCCGCGGCCGGGCCGTGCGGCGGGGCCGAGCTCGGCGGGGACTGTGCCGGGCCTGCCCTGCCCCAGTCCCCGGCAGGGAGTTCTGTGCGACCCGAACTTGCTCCTTGTCCTATGTCCCGCCTGGCCCTGTCGCCGTGCGCGGCCTCGGGGGCGCACAGTGGCCGCTCCGCCGCCGGCGGGGCGAGGGGCGCCCGGCACTACTCGCCCGGTCAGCGGCGCGCACCTCAGAGCTCAGCCGCCGTGTGTTTGTACGTGTGTGGTAGTCAGCCCTCTCTGTGCACGTCTTGCGCTGCCCCCAAACTTCGGACAGGGCCCCAAACTTTGCCATCAGTGCTGGGTTCTCCCACTCCCAAAATGGATGTCGGCATCTCTTCCAGCGATGGGCAGCGGAGCCGTTTACCGGCCTTCGCCCAGCGCGAGGGTTTGGGGGCCGTCGTTGAGATGGGACCCAGAGAGGCACTACTGTAAAGTTGCCTAGTCCAGGCTTCTCATGGGCTGGGTGGCATTTTCCCAGTATTCAGGTGTCTGGTGGGAAAAAGTTCTTCTTGATTACAGCCAGGCCTGGAAGTCACAGCAATGCCCTCCTGGAGAAGTGTGGGCTGCTTGGGTTTAGCTGTGGGGGTGAATCCTACAGCAAAGCTGCTTGTCTTGTAGTGCTCAGGGTCCCACCTGACAAGTCAGTGATACCCAAGCAAAAAATTTCCCTTCAGTGTATCTGGCTGGTGTTGCCTTACAGCCAGCAAGCTGTTTTGTGAATACCAAGACGTAAGCTTCTCAAGCCATGTTTGGAATGCTCCCTGTGCAACTACCGTGATACTAAAAAAAAGTTTATGCTGTACAAAAGAGTAGATAAAGTGCTATTGTTGTAGCCCCTCTCTTTGTGTACAGTACTGAGGGATGTGCACGAGTAGCTGCGGTGTTGCAAGGCACAAGAAAGGCTGTTTGCTCTGCCATAGCTTGGGTTGGTTGAACTGTGCTTCTGTCAGGGAGCATACGTCGCTGTATCTCACTTACCAGTGGCACTGAGCTGTGCAGGAGTAAGGTCTTCCTAGGTTGTGTGGTAATTCCAGGTTAACAGTCTACACCAGTGAAGTAATACTAATGCATTTAAGCCATTTGCTAACTACAAGGAGGTTCTGTATAGACTTTATTTTGACATTGCTGCTTATGTAAACAGTGCCAGGCTGACAGATTTCTGAATGAAATATTTTTTTTTCTAGAAAGTCAGCAGTAGTGTAAGATTTCTAGCTGCTGAACCTTAGCTTTGACCTAGAAAAACTCAGAGAGATAGAGATTTCTGCTCCTGCCAGTCTTTGTGAAGACTCCTATTGCTGCTGCCAGCTAGGAACAGGATTGAGGCTGCTTGCTTCTTTGTAGTTTTTGAGGGGAAGGGACAGTTCAGATTTTCTTTTTTTTGCAGACAACTTTTCAGCCATGTTGTTGAGCTTGGGTTCTGCTCAGGCTGCTCAGCCTGGAAGCCAAAGTCTTTATGTATCTTTTTGCCAGCTCAACCTACCTTGTTCCCCAAGAATTACATCAAAATAATAATAAATTTGATTAATCTTAAATTCTGATTTAAGATAGTAGATTGTAAAGAAACTTTCTAATTTTACTTGGCAGAAGAACCTGATCAGAGGTGTTTTAATGACTGGACCAAGTTTAAATAAGCATTTAACACCATCAGCTTCCATAGCTTTGTAAACTTCACTGTAACTCTGGCTTACATTGGTGTGAATGGGGGAAGTGAATCAAATACTATGTGTTTTATTTGTAAAGTGTCATGACAAATGACCTTGGGAAGGTTAGGCAACAAGCCATAGTGAAGCAGATCCTCCAGTTCCAAGACTGGGTCTCTAGCTATTAGGAAAGGTGCACCTGTCATGCTCTATCTAGACAGTTTGTTTTGACCTCTCCAAATATGTGGCTATTGATTTGTTAGTCTTTAAAAACACTAAAAAAAATTCCCAGCAGTTATGTCCAATCCTTTACCCCAAAAGACATTTTCTTATGGTATTACTCCATTGGAGAGCTGACCTTATAAAGGAAGTGTGTGGGTTTTAGTGCCATTTTTTTGGCATATATTTGATAGATGTGGGCACAGATTTTTCTGATTGGAGTGCAAAGTATCTATTTCCTCATGCAGATATCACTGATGTGGTGGGGAAGGACCTAACACTGCATTTTTTCAGGATAACTGAAACAACATAACTTCTGTTAATGAGCCACCAGACCTTCGCTTTTCCTTCTACTGCTTACATTTATTTCCTATCACCAGCTGCAAAATCTCTAGGAAAAGAGGCCTGTCTTTTGCCAGAACCCATTATTTTGCATTTCTAATCTTTGGATCGCACATAGCCTGTATTTTTCACAATAATTCTTGAATTCTCTCTCCTCTGAAAAGAAGAGAAAGAAAGAGAGAGAGGTTTCCATTTGGTTGAGGGGCATAAAGAGCACAAGGCAGGGGTCCTGTGAAGGCTGGTCAGGGAATTGGGTTGGCAGTTTTGCTCAGGAAGGAAAGGATAGTAAATAGGAGGAATGAAATTGGTGGGAATGCACGACAGACTCTGTGAAGAGAGGAAATGAAACCTGTGTGTAGTGTAGTTAACACACATACATAATTTTTATTTATATATATATATAAAAAGTCAAGGGCTCTGTGTTTAGGGGGTCTGCTCATTGTCAGCACTGAGTCACATTTGCCATTAACCAAAGTGTGTTTGCATTAAAAGATCAAGAGTTCAGTAAGAATCTGAACGTCTTCTCAGGCATTCTGGAAAATATTTAAAATTAAAAAATTGCTTGTCACAACTCCTAATGTAAAAATGAGTTTTGAAAATCCATCTGTGGTAGTGTAACACTAAAGTCACATCTGTGTCTGTAACTGCTAAAGTTTATTCATACTTCATCTCAAAAACAAGTGTTTTGTGGTTTGGGTTTTGTTTTGTGTGACTTTGTTAAACTGGTAGTTTTTGGAGTGTTTCCCCATAATGAAATGTGTCATATTGTGTCATACTCTATCTTTGCATTTGCTTTAGTCAACTATGCATCTATACAGTACATCACTAGAATGTTACAAATTTATTTCTGTTTAACCAAATAAAATCAAATTATGAAATTTAATTTTTTCCTGGTAAATAGCACTTTTTTTAGTATTTAATTACTAATATTGTGACTCCACTATGCTTCTGTATCCCCATAATCTTCTAATTTAATCACCATTAAAATGATGGGAGGGTACTTTTTAGACTGGTTAGAACTCAGGCTTTGAGCTCAGGTCCCTGTTGGTATTTGTGGAGGTCCCTGGTTATAACCAGCAGCCAATTATTGTATCAAGTATGGGATGACCTCTTATCCTTAGATTCTGGGAGGAGTTAGCTTACTAAGATTTTTACCATTGTAGCACATGCTCACTTGAAGGGTATATTTACAATCTCATCTTCTGAAAACTTCTGAAGGATCACAGTGGTGCCACTTCCAGTTTCACTTCTTGCCAGCTTTGAGGAGGCTGTTTTGCCTCCCGGCTAAAGGAAACGAGTGTAGGAGACCAGATTTTCTTGAAAAGTTTCTTATGGTAATGAAAATGGTCACCTGGATCAAGAGAAGAGATGAGTAACCTAATTTTTATTGTTATTGTTAGTCTTAGTTTCTTACTTTTTGCACCTGTTAGGTGTTTGTGATTCCCAGTTTCTCCTACAATGACCCCAGTTTTAAAAAGCAGTGTTATATGAATATAAGGAAATAATAGTATGCTAAATGTGCAGACTGATATCAGTAACTGGAATTCTCTGGATAAGTAACTGTCTGCAAATGACAGAGAAGTTTTTCCATGTCACCCAGATTGCACATCCATGCAACTGATACATTTTGAAGGATGAAATCAAGATAATGTTGTTCCCAAGGTGGAAATGTAGGCCTAGTAGAGGGCAATGTTAGGTCACTTAGAAGCATATCCAGTTGTTCTAAAAAAAAAAAAAAACCCCAAACTGGTAATGAAATAACACTGTAATAGGTTTGGCTTTGTTAGACAAGATAAGAACAAGAAGCAATCTAAAATTTCATGTTAACTGTATATTTGTTTGTTTGTTTTACTTTTTCCCCCTTCTGCTGGTCCTTCTTCAGTCCTGGATATGATATTGCTTTTTTTCTTTCCAGACTGTGGAAAATACTTTCTCTGCTTTTTGTTTCAGGCTTGTGTCTCTGATAGTATTTTAGCCTGCCTGCTTTGAATAGTGTTTCATCTGTGATGTCGATGTCCATTCAAGATTGCCTTTTGCTTAAGGGTGTATACCCAAGAGACACTCCTTTTGTACCTGTTTAGGGCCTGGGAGTTGTGATAAATGACCCCAGAAGGATTTTCCTGAAAACCTTTCTGTCCCTCTGAGAATTCAGTGCAAGACACTTACTAGTCTTGTATTAAATGTATTAAATCCAGCTTTTGCAGGGCAGCTAAGGCCGTCTTGTCTTTGTGAAAGGGAATGAGAGGCTTGTCCTAGATCAGGAGTCAGGTAGAGCTCTCCCTGTTTTTTCAGAGGCATTTGTCAATATTATCTCTTAGCTGAATCCACTGGGTTAGGAATGGGGTTTGACCTCTTCAGGAGGGTGAGTGGCCCACATAATCTTTACCCCTTTTCAAATGGCCAATTTTTATTACTTAGAGCTTTAAGCAAGTGAAAACTGGCTGAAGATGCCATGACTGGATCAATTTTCCATGGACTTGATGGAGTCGCCATTCATGAGGACATTCTGGATTTGGACTTCCAAGCAACCATAAGTATTTGCCAAGTCCCACGAGAAGAATTTAATATTTAATTAAATTCTTCAGTTGCTACATTGCAGGGTACTTCTGAAACTGGCCATTCTAAAAATTGCTGTCAGTGGCAGTTCACCAGACCAGGGAGCTTTGGAGGCCTTTTCTCTTTCCAGGGTGCCATTAAGCTACCTGTGAAACTTTAATCTCCTTTCCTGGTTCTCCTCAAATCTCACTGCAGTCTGAGCCCCTTGCTACTTTGTAGCACTCACAAGTTACAGTATGCATGAAAGTGAGCAGCTGCTACAGCTGGTGAAACTTAAGTTATTAAATGCATTTGAAGTATTTTAAAAGAAATGTAAACATCAACTTGCCTGTCCTGGATTTGAAATTGTTTATTTTCTTGGACACAGTAGTAATTTGACTCTCTTTAAGGTTTTTAAACCAGTTCTGTTCTTACTAGGAATTTTGACTTTAACACCAAAAAGAAGTGATTTTATTTGCTGTCATTGCAAATACCAGTTGTGTTTAACCTTTGCTCAGGTATCTCATAGCTGACAGGAACATGGGAGACATGGGTACTGTCAAATATACCTGATGTATCCCCAAGACAGGACAGGACAGAGCACTGCAGGTGAACAGGGTTAGCTGAGGGCAGTTCTATTTCCAGGGCCTGCTCTGTTTTTGAATGTGGTGTCTTTGCTGTTGTGTTGGATTGAAGGTCTGCTCCACAGCTCTGGGGTCAGCACTCCAACCTAAGCTTCTGCCGTCATTGCAACGTAGATGGACTTTGGAAGACCCTTGGGCTAGGAACACAACCCTTTGTTAACAAGGAAGATCCTTCTTTGCAGAGGATAAAACTGTATTAGGCATATGTTTGTAGTCTATGTTCTTTTGGAGATCCCAGAAAATGGGGTCTTGTTTCCCTTTTGAAGTACTCTTTTTTTAATTTGAATTTGATTTGGAAAGTAAAGAGCAGGAGTCTTAGTAGTGAACAGAAGTGTTAGTTCCCTGCAAGTTCAAAAGCAGGTTTGTTCTTTTACGCTAGTTTAGGGTGGTTCCAGTCACAAAAGCTAACTTTACCCTGCAGAGTCTAATGGCCATGGAGTCCTGAAAGTACAGGAAGTGGTAAGGAAGACATTCCTTTGAAGGGTAGCTCAGAGCATGATCCACCTCTCCATCCTCTAGGTGGTCATGAGCCTGTGATGATACAGCATTGCCATTCCTAATAAATGCAAACTTCTTTTTTGCTTTTGCTCAATTCCAAGTACTCTTTCCTAGTATTTTGAATCATTTCATGTTACCAGTGCATCAGCTTGCACTTTAAGCCAGAGTTATCTTTTTTTTTTTTTTTTTTCTGACTTTATCTGCGCAAAAATACTTGAGACAATTCCAAATTTTAATTCAGTTTGTTTACATTTTTTTCCCGTAGTAATTGTGCTTATAACTTCCTTTGGTCTCAGGAAACAAGTTATTCTGAATCATCAGCTGTACAGATGAAGGTCTCTTATTTGCTATTTTATGATGTATCCTCCTTTGTGTTCCTAAACGCTAGTACATAGGTTGGAGGAAAAAGCCTGGTTCTGTTATGCTGGTTCTGTGCCCTCACAGTGTGCTGAATTTGAAAAAATGTCTTTTTATCAGCACTCTTCTGTTGTTTGTTGTTTTGTTAGTATCCCCTGTGCTGTTCAATTCCAGAAATAAGCTTTTGCCATCCTGCCAGTTGTGTGTAGCCTCTGTGCTGCAGCCGAATTTGTGGCAGGTTTTTAGTGTTCAGCTAAAGTTTAACATTGATCATGGATCTAGTTTTTCTTCAGTGTTTTCTGCCTTTGCTAACTCTGAGAGGATCTGTTAAGAAAGCCACTAGGAATTTTTTTTGCTGCTAGATTTTTTTCGTCTTCTTGGATTGTCAAAATCTTCTATAATCTGTAGTTTCTTCCAAAGATAAGTAATTTATTTGGCTGTGCTACACTGTGCAACTTTATAATTTCTGTCCAAAACAGGGGTTGGGGCAAGAAATCAATAGACTATTACTATCCTAGTGAAATTAGCTAGGTTGTTTATGATTCTTTTCATTCTCAGGATGTTGGGGGAGTCTTTGATAGCTGCTTGCTGCATGTGACTGGATCTGTTAGCTCCTTTGGTTTTCTCTTAAACTTCCCAGACATGTTTCTTCCCATCTTTATTGGAGTCCAGTGTTAGTTGCCCCATGTCACCATAGGCTATGTATGGTCTGTCCACTTCCTCAATTTTTGGACTCTGTTTCCACTGCTGTTGAGCCAGGCCCATGTCATAAATTTTGCAAGATTTCTAGACCTTGCCTCCAAGCACAGCATCTTTAAACTTAATTTTCTACAGTTTAAAACTTAGATTTCATGCTTATTTTCAGTCAGAGCACTTGGTAGGCCCTATCTAATACTCAGGAGTTATTTTACCTTTACTCATTGACTGAGGAGAGCTGCACTTAAAGTAGGGGGAAGGCTCTGTGAAATCCATGTGGAACTCCTGATCTCACAGGTACTCTGTGCCTGTGAGCAGAGGCCCAATCCTGTCCCCCAGTGAGCAGGGAGCTAGTCTCAATGAACTGTATGTCAACATTATCTTACATCCAAGCAATTAAAAAACTGTCTATGGAGGAGTTGAGAAAGGGGAACTCCAGGAATGTTTCAGGAACAGAAGGTGGCAATTTGACCCCAGCTGGTTCTGGGAGCTGCAACTTCTTGGAATCTGTATGAGACTTCAGTGTGGGCATTCATCACTTTAGCTGTCAAATCCAGTGGGGTTTTTTTTTCAATTACACTCATGGAGAACAAAAAAAAGGCACACAAACCAGAATTTTATCTACTTCTAACAAAAGAGTGCAACACCTGTTGCTTTGTCCGCTGTAACCACCTTCTCTGAGGACGTTGTAGCTGTTAATTATAGCTGGCTAACTACAGTATGAGGAGGGCTGGTAGCAGGAGAAAAAGGTGTGTTTCTGCTACTTCAGCAAATTTGCTGCTTCAAATTATATGAGAAGTAGTTTGTCACAGGCAGTCAAGGAAAACTGAGATGATTTTCTGAATTCCATTAATAAAATGCAATTTCTACTTAGGAATTGAAGTCAAGAAGTAATTTCTGCCTGCTTCAGAATAAAATAACAGTTGGAGGGATGTTTTATTTAAAATAAGAGTATGTTGTAATTTAAAATCTGTCAGAGCTTATTGGAGATTTTAGGAATGTAACTACTACTTGTTAGCACAAATTGGGAAAAAAGTGCAGCTTTTAGAAATATATAGGAGAGACATTTCAAAATACTAATTAAATCAT
This sequence comes from Certhia americana, assembly GCA_018697195.1. Lineage (NCBI taxonomy): Eukaryota > Metazoa > Chordata > Aves > Passeriformes > Certhiidae > Certhia > Certhia americana. Next base: position 121,764,753 of record CM031858.1, on the reverse strand, counting down.
AAACTAGATTCTTGGAAGCACCTCAGATTAGACTCCAATATCACAAATAAGGAACCAATTACTGCTTTGATGCAAACAAGTCTGTATGTCAACTTTGAGTCGTGTTTTTTTCATTTACTTAATCCCCTGCTCCACTTTTAAGCTGATGATTGATTGTTAAACTAGTGGCTTAGGCTTTCCTTCTATTCAGCTATTTTTCTTCAGTAAACCTAACTCATTTTTGTTTAACAAAAGACAAATGTGAGTTACCTGTACCTGAAGTAATATGGTGTAATGACCACTTAATCTCTTAAAAAGTGTTACAGATGTGACTATGTATCACATAGTGTCTAGGGGAGATACAAGTTTCCAGTGTTTGAGAAGTCCTAAGTAGTTTATAGTCACGGTAAGGGAGAGAGCTGAAGAGTTACAATACTAGACAGTGAGCTCTTGTGCTTTGGATTAGTGCTTGCTCTCAGGTGAAATAAACAAATACAAAAAGGATATTACTTCTAGTGTTGGGTAGTGTGTGTGTCCTGCCTCTGATCTGTCAGGCATTATAGCCACCTATAAGCTAGTTTTTGGAATCTACCTCAAACTGTGATGAGTTTTAGATAAAGAGGGCCTCCCACAAAGAAGGCTCTAATGATCATCTTGCTGTTTTGTGGAGTTTCACATTTTCTTCCTTGTAGTAATTCAGTGTAGGTTGGCTGGGTCAAATGGTTGTGTCTGAACCAATATTCTGTCTGGATGGTTCAGAGTCTTTTCTGAGTTTAAAATTTGTAGCACTGTGAGAACTGGTTTAGCTTGTAGTGGCTGTTGGAAATTTCCATTGCTTTTATACCATCTTCTCTCTTTTCTGGGCAGGAACAATGAATTGAGAGAGAATTTCTGATGAGATTATCTTATTGTAGCAAACGTTTATATAAACCAGACTGATTTTCCTCTTTGGGCTTTGGGCAGGTTGAAATGTTTTGAGATGCCAAACTGTCTCAATTTCTGATGCAACATATTTGCTTTCTTTATCTTTTAATTTTCTTCTGACATTGAAATCTTCAAGCTGATAATCTGATTGATGTCCCTCACCATTTAATATAGAATAGCAATCTTTTTTCTCATTATTTTTCTAGATGAATATTAGTAAAGTTTCTCTACTTAGGACCTCTGTTTTTCATGTCTGTCTATGAAGTCTCTACTTGAGTGTTTGAGTGGCCATCTGGTATACACAGGACCTGACTGATTTCTCTGTTAGAAAAGAAAATTAGCCACGTGTACAGTCTGGGGTCATTAGTTCTGCTGTACGCAGTAAGATGCGCTGTGGCCTGAGTTGCTCTTTTCTCAGCTTTTTCATGTCAGCCTCGCTGTTGCCAGGGAAGCAAGAGAAGAGTTGCATTCCTGCCTGTCAGTATGCTCCACTTTCTGTTAAGTTTCTCTTGTTACAAGTTTTTCAACTCTTGCTCATGCAAATGTGAACAGTTGCAGTCAGTGCCCTAACCCCTGCATTTTCCATCATTCCTTACAAAAAGACATGTCTCTGCAAGGGAGCTTATTTACTTCTGCAATTGTGTCTGTTAGTTTTAGTAACATCCATGATCACTTACTTGTTGAAGACAAATTTGGCAGTAGACTTTGGGTAGGATTCAGTTGCCTGTATTTTGGCATCTTGTGCAGTTTGAGACACTAAGTTACCCTGTCTGCTTCTCAGCTGCCACTCAGCTGTGTGGTTAGCTAATCCTAAATTAGAAGGCAGCTTGTTGATCACCTTGAATAACTCCCTGGGTCTGCTGACTGTACTGACAACTGGTGAAATACATTTCTTTAAACACACACATTATTGCCACTTCATTGCCTCTTTATGTCAGGGTTTCTCTGAACTGCCTGCCACATGCAGTGTCAAATGTAGCATGAGTCTTCAGAGAGAATGTCTGCTTCCTGAAGCAGCAGCTGATGGAATAGGCAGGTATCCAAATGTGGTATCTCCGGACATCTCAGCTGGCATTGTGTATTGGGTCTTTAAAAGACTGTAGTGGGTTGACCCTGGCCAACCAGACACCCACCAAAGCAGCTCTCTCTCCTCCACAGCTGGACAGGGAAGAGGAGATACAATGAAAGGTTCATGAGTTGAGATAAGGACCAGAAGAGATCACTCATCAAATAACACCATGGGCAAAACAGGCTCAAATTAGAGATATTAATTGAATTTATTACTAGCAAGATCAGAGCAGGATAATAAGAAGTGAAATAAAACTTTAAAAACACCTTCTTCCTACCCCTCCCTCCTTCCCAGCTCTACATTGTTCCCCAGCAGCACAGGGAGGCAGGGAATGGGAGCTATGGTCAGTTCATCACCTGCTTTTACTCCTGTTGTTCAAGGAGAGGAGTCCTTCCCCTGCTGCCCCATGGGGTCCCTCCCACAGGACATAGTTCTCCATAAGTTTCTCCAACATGAGTCCATCCCATGGGCAACAGTCTTCCCCAAACTGCTGCACTGTGTCACTGTTCCATGCAGTGCAGTCCTTCAAGGACAGGCTGCTCCAGTATTGGAGCAGGGCCCCTCTCTCCACAGGTCTCCCATGGGCTCACAGTCTTCTCTCAGGTATCCATCTGCATGGAAGGCATGGGGCTCCTCCACAGGCTGCAGGTGGATCTCTGCATCCCCATGGATCTCCACAGACTGCAGGGTAAAGCAGAGCTGCTTTACCATGACCATCACCACAGGCTGTAGAGGAATCCCAGCTCCTGTGCATGGAGCACCTCCTCCCCCTCCTTCTGCACTGACCTTGGTGTCTGCACACTTGTTCCTCTCACACATTCCCACCCAGCTCTTCTCTGCCTGCAACTACAACTGCACAAGGACTTTGTTTTCTTCTTCTTCAGTATGTTGGAGGTGTTACCATTGTTTCTAATCGGCCCAGCCTTGACCAGCAGCACGTGTGTCTTTGGAGCTGCCAGGGGTTGGCTCTGCTGGACACAGAGGAAGCTTCTGGCAGGTTGTCACAGGAGCCACCCCTGATATGTAACCCCCTGCTGCTGAAGCTTGGCCATGCAAACCCAATACACTCTGGTGGTAAACCATGGTAATCCCATGCTGTATTTCCTATGACTCCAGTGACAATTTAGACACATTATATTTGAAAACCTGAATTATAGACATCTTTAATCCCTATCTGAGTCCTCATTGTACAGCAGTGCCATATGATATGGGTGACTTGTTGGTGTGAGAGGTACTGTGCATGTAGATGGCTTTGTAGATCACTGATTTTTCATATTAGTTACTTGACTTTTGCTGTAGTGCTTTAAGCAATTTACTACATCCTAAATGCTTATTATATTTACTCTGACATACTCTATGTATTTCAAGTTGTATAAATCCAATCTTGATTGCAGGGTAAGACTACTGTTCTTGCCCTGTTGCTAATATATCATAATTAAATGGAATCAAAAGTCCCCATGTTTGGCCATTTTGTTACCTGAGAAAATATTTAGGTTTAGTCTTTGATTCCATAATTAGCTGCCTTATTTGTCTGGTTTGTTTTTTTACTTTTCTTTTCAAATTTACATGAAACAATTTTAAAGTGAGTTGCTAGAGAAGGATTCAATCAGTGACAGACATAAACAATATGTACTCCCACATAATGTGATTCTGTGATGATGGTAATGTGGTCATTGATTTAGAGACTTGTGTGATTTTTGTAGCAAAGTGGATTAAAATCGTATTGGAAGTTAGTGAACAAATATGGTTTCATGATGAAAGAAGTGTGCAAGATGAAACAGTTTCTACCTCAGTTTTATGAGGTTTAAGTCCTTTTATGTTGTTTTAATTTGCCGGTTCTGTGTAGTAATTCAAAAGGGAGGTTGAGCTGACTGCTGTTTGAAGAAGTGGTTGAAAAATGTGACTGCAGATTTTCAGTCTGTTTCCTATTTGATTTTTTCTTCCAATATATAATTCCTTCCTTCCTGCCTTCCTGCCTGCCTTCCTGCCTGCCTTCCTGCCTGCCTTCCTGCCTGCCTTCCTGCCTGCCTTCCTGCCTGCTTTCCTTCCGCGCCTTCCTGCCTTCCTTCTGCGCCTGCCTTCCTTCCTTCCCTCAGGATGGTTCTTGTACTGATTGGACATAAGGATTGGCAAAGGATAGTCCTCTACAGGTGATAATATCTGAAAATGTTGTGGGATTTGATGTTGAGACCTGGTGTTCACTGCAGCTGCTTGGCCCTTTCTGGGGCTTTATCTACAACCCTTTTCTGCTCCAGTCCAAGAGCAGAGGAAACAAATTGTAAGAAACTGTAGTATTTATTCTTCAAGGACTGGTTTTAACACTGAGCAAGATGGGAACCTTTTTTGTAAGCCTTGCAGCTCTTTAAACTTCAGGTATTAGTCCCTAATATTCTGTGTCACTTCCTTTGCTTGTAAAATATCTTACCAAAACAATGAAAATAAAAGTGTTAGTGATTTCTCCCACACCCATCTTATACTTCTGCAAAGTAAAATGCTTTTAAGGCATGACTTCACTTGCTGTCATGTATTACTTAGCTGTTAATTAGTTAGCTGGTAGCTATGTTCATATATCCATCAAAACTAAGATTCTCTACTGTAAGGCACAGTGAAAAAAAAAAAGAAACCAGGCCATAGGTTTCTGAAGATGTAATCATCAGAGCTGAGATCACCGGCTTTATGAGGAGCAGTGTGAAGGAGATGAACTTCAGTGTATGGCTTGACAGTAAAGCTAAGCTGATTAGCAGGAGTTGAAAGGGCTAATTCCTTGCACCCGCTCCAGGTCAGGAGTTTGTGGCCCTCCTTGTTCAGACCAGATTCTCCTCTGGTCTTTCTCCTTACCTGCCACGTGAACTGGTTCAGTGAGATGGACAGAAAGTGTTGGCTTTTTGCTGCAGGGGAGAGAGGACATGGGATTGTCCCTTGCTATGGCAGCAAGTCATTAGATCTGTTTTGCCACTGGCAAACCACTCCTCATAAGGCAGAAAGGTACGAAATTGATGGAGGAGCAAACTGATGAAAGAACAAACAGGAGGTGACCAGCAGTAATACAGAAAAATATATATGTTTTAAAAAACAGAGAAACCCTGTGCAATTTCATGCCTAACGTTTAATTTTTGCTAATTAAAATGTATAAAATAGATTTTGCTAATAAGTCTGGATAACCATCTGCTGATTGTTGCTTTAAGTCATACTCTTGCTAAGCTGCTGTGTGGCCATCTCATTACTTGGTTTCAGAAGACAAAAGTTCTAATTAGTCTGCTCTGAAGGTAATGCAGAGCTATGTGGTTTTTGTCAACCCCAAATCAGCTGCTAGATATAACACAGTTAAAAGAAATTACATAAAGCTTAGAATGTCTTTAGTACTTTTTATAAGAATGTCCACAAGTGTATAAATATTTGCTGTAAATGTGAGAGATGGCGCACCAGAAATATGTTTTACTTTGAGGCAGTTTTCTATGCTTTTGTGTAACTGAATGAATGAATGAATGAATGAATATCTGAAGAATAGGAGAACTGAGCATTTAGTGAAATTTTAAAGCTAAAACTAAAACCAAACCCTTCTTAGTTAGGAAACTGTTAACTGTTAGAGTTCTGTGACTTGGGACATTCACAGAAAAATCACATTAACAAGCTTGTAGCCAAAATGGGGGTTGGTCTGAAAAAAAACCTTGAGATGCTTGCTGTCTGCTTAGACACTGCCTGCAGTCTATTGGATTGCTGTTCCTGTACCTTTCAATGTTTTCATTAATGATGTGGATGGAACAGTACAGTTATTAAATTTGTAGATGCTATAAAGCAGACTTAGGAAAGACTTCCAAACATTTTGGAATTAGAATTAAAATCAATGTGTTCTTGAAAAAAAAAATTATTGTCTTTTTCTTTTTTTTTCTGTTTTGTTGCGTTTTTTTAATAAGAAAATTGAAGGAAGACAAGAACAAAGTCTCATTAACTAGGGAACAGATTCACAAAGAGAGCAAGGGCTACAACTTGCTGGGTAGCAGTTCTTCAGCAAAGGATCTGGGATCATTAATGTAATAATGTTGTGGGAAATAGTTACTGATCAGAAGGTATAAGCAGAACTCTTGGTTATATAAAATACAAGATATGTCAAGTAATTTTTCTTGCTCAGCAGTGCCTGGCCCTCAGTTGTTCCATTTGCAAAGTCCTTCACAAGTATGTAGTATGTGCCACCATTACATATTTGTGCACAGGTTAAATTTGGTCCTTTGGGTTGTGTGGAGCAGTGTGAAAGTGTGGTGGCTCTACTGCATAGATGCATTTTCACATTCTGCACAGATGAAGTCCAGCCTTCTGTTTTGACTGTTCGGGTCATTAGTTTCTCTGTCTCTTGACTGTGCATAAAACTTGTCTTTTTAATACTGCTTTTTCAATTTTCCAACATTGTACAAGTCTGTTTGGTTTGAAATCTCATTGTCCATGCTTTCTGCCTTTTGTGGTGTTTTATCTACTTTATCTGTCTTTATTTATTCAATTACTGTGACACAATCTAAGAATCAGTTCACCTGAGCATTTAGTTCATATTCTGTGCCACAAGATCTAAGGCTATAAAGTGATTCCAGAAAAATACAAAGCTAGTAATAATAATAGTAATAATAATAGTTTTAATAATAATAATAGTATTAATAATAATAAGAAGAAAGAGTATTAACTAATTCTTCATGCTGCATGGTGCTTTTACAAGTGTATTCACAATTTTTAAAAGTATTCTGCATCTGTAAATGTAACTAAATATTTGTAGTGGGTTTGCATGGCCAGGTTTTGGGAACAGGGTGGCCTGCAGGGGTGGCTTTCATGAGAGGTTGCCAGAAGGTTCACTTGTGTCCGATGGAGCTGATGCCAGCTGGCTCCGAGATGAATCTACTGCCAGCCAAGGCTGAGCCTGCCAGTGTTGTTGGTAGTGTCTCTGGGATAACAGATTTTAAAAAACAGGAAAGGTTCCTGCACAACAGAAAGTGCAGTGAGAAAGGAGAGGAGTGGAGTGAGAAACAGCTCTGCAGACACCAAGTTCAGTGCAGAAGGAGGGGCAGGAGGTGCTCCAGATGCTAGAGCAGAGACTCCTCTGCTGCCCGTGGTACAGCCCATGGTGAAGCAGCTGTGCCCCTGCAGCCCATGAAGGTCCATGGTGGAGCAGAGATTCACCCGCAGCCCATGGGGGAGACCCACAGGATCTGTGGCCCCATGGAGGAGAGAGGAGTTCACACTGGAGCAGATTTACTGGCGTGACTTGTGACCCTGTGGAAGGCCCCTACTGGAGCATTCTGTTCCTGAAGGATGCCACCCTGTGGGAGGGATCCACTCTGGAACAGTTCACAAAGAACTGCAGCTTCTTCATGCTGAAGAAATTTGTGGAGGACTGTTGCCTGTGGGAGGGACCCCATCCTCTAGCAGGGGAAGAATATGAGGAGTCCTCCCCTTACAGGATGGAGTCGCAGAGTCAACATGTGATGAACTGACAGCAACCACATTCACAATCCCTCTGGGTCATGGAAAATTCAGAAGTGAAGTTAAGCCTGAGAAGAAAAAATGGGTGGGAGGAAGGTGTTCTTGAGATTTAGTTTTTATTTCTTGTTTTCCTACTCTGATTTGATTGACAGTAAATTCATTGAATCTCCCCAAGCTGAGTTTGTTCCGCATGTGACAGTAACTGGTGAGTGATCTTTTTGTGCACTTTTCTAGACCCACAAGTCTTTCATTATATTTTCTCTCCCCTCTCCAACTGAGGTGGTAAGCGATAGAGCAGCTTTTGTGTTCACCTGGTATACAGACATGGTCAACTCAAAAGAATGTTGTGTTTCCTGATATATTAAAAATATTAATGGACTCTCTTAAAGCAATGTTTTCACTTTAAAATGTGTGGAGTTTTGTTTTGTTGTTTTTGTGTGAGTTTGTTTTGGTTTGGTCATTTTTAGTTTGTCAGGAAAATTCACAGCTTGTACATAGTTTAATAAGAAAGTCAATACCAACTGTTTAATGAAACCTGTGTAGCTGCCTATGTACTAAGTGCTCAAAAGGAGAAGTGAAGTAAAATGCAATTCTAGTGTATTTACATTGCTTTATATGTTTGCTATTGCATTTCTACTGCATCTGTGTGGGTGAGATTATGAGGAGAAACCATTGCAGCACCTCATAAGACACCATAAACCCTGCAGTGTGGCCTTTAAAAACAGCAGCACTGCGACTTGCAGACTGACTGGATAGGTATGTGTGATTAAAACATTAGGAAATATCATTTTTGTTGTGTCTTCATGTGCCAGCTGAGTAAAGGCACAAAGCTTGGAGGCACAGCTGTGCAGTCCAGCTTTCTCTGAGAGGTGCAAGTATCTGTAACCACTGCTGAACTTAAAGAAAGCATCTCTGGAGACACTTTGGGTGTAGGAATTTCCTAGAAATGAGTTGGGTAGCCACCTGAAATGAGGTGTTGAAATGTTACAATTTTCTAATTGTAATCTTAGTGTCCTAAATGAACAATCCCTTTTGTATATGTCAGACTTTTCAAAAATATCTGCATAGAACATGTAAAAATGTTTTGATTATATAACTTCACTAAGCTGGTCAGAGATGAAATGCAGTCTGTCTCCCCCAAGTCCTACATTTTATGTAGCAGTGTATTTTATTATGTTTGTGTTTGTGGCTGGAAGACCCCAAAATGGTTTTGCTTCACTGTTTATAAAACAGTACAACACTGAGGTACATGATGTATATATGTAAAAAAATATAAAGAAAAGGTAGAACATAGAGTTTTTGTCACCTTTTGTCATGACATCAAAGATTTGCTGCCTGGTAGTGTGAAAATGATGTGCCATCACTGTATCAGCTATATTCTTTTTGTTGTCTCTCTCTACTAGTGGACTTTAGAATTGACTACAAATTTATTATCTCCATGTCTCATCTGCTTAAGAGTTAGTCTCTCTGATTATATTACTGCCTGGGCATCTTTGCTTGTACAGATTAATTTATGAAATAGTTACAGTTTCTTATAGGAGTTTTTGTCTGCAGTTTCTTGTCTGCAGCTTTAGATATATTAAAAAAAAAAAAAAACAGCACCCAATATGTTATGATAAATTCTGATTTCAGAATTGAATGTTCTATGTACTTTGCTTTTAATGTCCTTTTTTCCCCCTAAACCTTATTTTGATATTTTTGCAGTTCCTCAATACTGTTCTTAGACTGATTTTTCTTGTTTTATCCTTAATAGGAAAGGATCCATCCCACAATTTCTCCCTTTAGAACATCAGTACTGTAGAACATAATATTTTATGTAATTATTAGTAAGTTCTGCTTTCATGAAGAATAAACTTTTGAAATACTGGAAGTTGAAGTGGTAATTCACAGCTGGCAGGACTCAAGACCATGTATTCAGTAGTATCTCATGCAGTACCATATGAGTGATGCCTTTCTCATACTCATGATTGTAGGCTAAAATGTTGTAAATACTGTGAGTTTCTTAAACTTCAATTATTGTGATGATATTTCATGTTATATTGGTTTCATTTTAAATATGTTTAAGACATATGGCCCAATTCTGCCATCATTGACTTTAATGTTCACAATTAAGAAATTTTTTCAATTAATTTCTGTTTATACTAATGTATTTAAAATCAGAAGTAGACATATTGTATACCAAGGACTTCCATAGTTCTACACCTTCTCGGTCTTTAGGTTAGGCCTTTCTAACAATGCTGCTGTGAAGTGCTAGTAGGATTTTTACAGTATGAATTTAGTGTATTTTTTCTTGAACAAGGTGTTTGAACATACAGCTAACTTCATATGTATATTTTAAATCTGTCACTATTAGTATTTTACCAAAGATACTTATGAAAAGGGCAGCTGATTGCATCTCAATTTTAATTTTTTTCTACTTTTGCCTTCCCAGAGACTTAAATCAGTTATCTGTCTTTCCTCAGTAATAAAAATGGCATTCCAGTCTGAATATCTTCTCCAAAGCAGGGTCACAGTAATACGGTTTATTATTTTCATTATACTAGTGCAACTGTGTTAAAGTATTTGTACTCCAAGGTGTGATGTGTGATTTGGGATCTTAATCCAACAATACTGTCCCTCTGAGTAAAGATACTTGGATATTTTTAATGGACCTGGGGGAGGGGGGGGGCAGGCAAAAACACTGATGGTAACCAAAAATTTTTATATTGGTTATTCATTTCAATAAGCCCTTTGTTAGAAGGTTTTTCAGGTGTTGAATGGATTTGTTGGGTTTTCAGGGGTTTTTTTTGTTTGTTTGTTTTTTTGGGGTTTTTTTTTGATAGGCAGAGAGAATTATCCTAGCAGAAGGAGCAAAGAGCTTAGTGGTAAGGGGTGCTGCCTGTGACAGATGAGAGCTGAACCCCTGCTCTGCCTTAGCCAGCAGGACCAGATCTGCTGCTAGGAGAAGTCCCAATTGCCCAGCCCTTGTTGGCTCCCACAGGTTTTGTCTCTCTATCTGCTCTTACAGATCAGCTCATGTGTATGTACCCTCAGTAATACACTGTGTGTGTCCATGCTGCTGAGTAAAATATATATCCTGCTCCTTATGGGGCAGAAGAAGCCCAAACCTATTTCCAAAATGACTGACAATGACTGCTTTCTCTCTTGATTGAGTGGATTACCTGGGATGCCTGCAGGCCCCTAAGAACTGCTCCTGTGTGGTTTTTGCAGCAGCAAGAATTTTCAGCCAGTAGCCCAAATTTTGCCAAGGAACATACTCAGTGAGTGGTGTGGAGTGGTGCCCTGACCCTGGTTTGTTTATGCATCTAGACCTAGCCTGAGAACAGGTATTGGCACTTAACTAACTAATTTGGGCAGATTAAAAGAGATAATTAATACCTGGCATATTATAGGTAAATGTTTCAGCCATTGGGTTAAAGGCTAGTTTAGGAAATCCTGGTACCTCTACCAGTAATTTAAGCAAAGATTGAAGTACTCCACCTGTTGACTGAGTAAGCAGTGTTTTTTTTAAGAACTTGGATCTTAATTTGCTGGTTTCTTTGTTTTTTGGGGTGTTTTTTTCTTGCTTATTTGTTTTTTCTTCCTTTTTTTTTTTTTTTTTCTCTTTCCTCTTTTCCAGTTTGGTACCAGGACAAAAAATTAGTGATTTTCTCCTGTGGCCTTATTTGATAATTTAGGTGCACTTTATTTGAAAAACAATGGCAAAAGTTTGCAAGTTTGCTATGGCAGTTGGTTGCAAATTCATTCTCTCTTGAAGATACTGGCAAGTTCTTATCTTATCTGCAGAACAATTGTGTAGAATTTAATTCTAGACTAGTAATTCTTCCTGCCGTATTTCAGGCACGGTGACCCCACCATAGAATAACAGAACCTGGAGCCAGGGTGTGTGGGGCTCTGAGCTCTGTTTCTCTGTGCATCCATTTGGAAGCAGTGTTTGCAGAGGCATGTCTTTTGTGGACAGTTTTGTGACCCAAATCCAGGAGCAAAAAAGGAGTGTTGCTTATACTACTGTAGTCACTGGACATTCAAAATGCAAAGTGCTTTACTGATAATAATATGTTTATTGCAGTGACAGGCAATGGCACAAGTTAAAATGCAGACTACAGCAAACCTGTCTGGACCCACCATGGCCCCTGTGGTGCTACCCCTGCCAGCTACAGCTACAAATACACTGAGTCTGCCATCCTCAATGAATGGATCCATTTCAGAATCAGCTGCCAGCTGTAGCAGTCCTACTGCCAGTCTTGTGGATCCCGCGTCTTTGAACAACTCACCAGGTAAGTTGGTCCAGATATATTTTCTTTGGTGATCAAATTAATCTTTTTGATGATTTGTTAATTTAAAAAGATAATAATTAGGTCTTAAAGAGGATTGAAATAAAGGAGAAAACCCATGTAGAAAAATGTTTTGGCTAAATAAACTGATTACTAAGTTTAGTTTATTGAGCTCAGATTTGCAGTGAAGTTTTGATCAGTGATATAAAAGCTCAGTAAAGAACATGTCCATTTTGTCAAATTCTCAGTGTATCTTTTATAGAGAAGTTTTAGTGGGGCAGGAAGGTCTCCAAGTTTATTTCTCTTTCCTAGAACAGAATGTCTTCTGACTGCTTGGCAGTATTTGGTGTTTCCTTTGTGGCCTAATAAATGCTGTAGTTCCTATGCTGAACTGAGTATAAAATGCAGAAGTGTTGTCCTAACAATTTAAGCAAGAAATGACAATGTGTGTGTGTGTGTGTGTGTGTGTGTTAGGGATAAATACAAATAAATTGAAAAAAACCCACAGAAAGTAAAACAGTCTAAAAAAAGCAGAACTAAATCCTTAAAGGGGGAGGTGTTCTATGGGAGTGTTCTGAGAGTGTCTTCATTATTGTGTGAAAAGTCTAAAACATGGGCAAGAAGCTGGCAGAAACCACAGGGTTTCATCTACTGTATTTGTCTCATAACTCTTATGCTACCCACTTCTGCTTCAAAGTGTGGAGAAACCATTCTGAAAGAATAGATAATTCCAGGAACCAGTATTATCCTGAGAATAAACTTCGTTGACACAGAAAATATAAAATATGGATATGTTCTCCTGCACTGTCATCTTTCATAAAGACATTTTGAAAAGAAATAGTTAGGGTTTTTTTTTAATTGCATGTAATCAAAATTGTTATTGTGAACTGCATATTCTCATGTGATTAATGTATAAATGGTATTTGAACTTTGTATTTAGCATATATGCAAAAGCTGTGTTTTAGCCAAAGTATTTTCTTTTTTAAGCATGCTGCTTTTGCAAAGCTTTGTGAAGTTGTGAAGAGTACATTTCTCCACAAAAACTTTACAGACTCTTTATTTACAGCTCCTCTCCAAGATAACATGGCAAACCCCAAAGAGAAAACTCCAATGTGTCTGGTAAATGAGTTAGCCCGTTTCAATAGAATTCAACCCCAGTATAAGCTTCTGAATGAAAGAGGGCCTGCTCATGCCAAGGTAAGGTCACAGTTCCAGGTGATGAGCCATACCTTACATGCTGAACAGATAATATCATGGTTTGGACAAATGTGCTTGTCAAACCCAGCTACATTTCTAGTGTAAGGCTTTCTTCCTGTTCTTTATTTTGCTGCTTTTTTTTTAACCACACTTTCAGAAAGTATGCCTGTATTTCTGTTACAGAAGCCCTGTAGATCATTTTGTACTTTACTTTGTCTATCATCTTTGAATTTATATTTGCTGGTCTTTATATAGACCTCATGAAGGTCTTTTGAGGGTGTCGCCACCCTTCCTTAATCTTTCTGGAGAACTTGCTTTTTAGGCCGCATGAATCTTTCTCTGCAGTCAGCATGCCTCTGATAACTACCTCTGCATTTGTTTCATGGTATTGCAGGTGATGACAAATTTGTGACATATTTTAAAGTGCTTATTGATGCAATTCTTTGTCCATAAAATTGATGCTCTATCTTTGAATCTTGCATTCTAGAGCAAAAACTTTATTACTGTGCAACTTTGCAATGTAGGGTTATACTAAAACTCCTAATGTGATTATAGCATAGAAGTTTCTAGTGAATTGACAGCTAATTATGGCCAGTTCATGTATCAATTTGAATGTCCAACTTAATAAGTAAAAATTTTGATGCTTTCAGATGATGTGGAATACAGAGGAATATCCTGATGGTAATTGTTGGATGTAATTTTGATTTTCCTCCCTAGGTAATAGCATACAGGGTGAGGAAAAACATCCTGGAAAAGTCTGAGTGAGACACTGGCATAATTAGTAGCTGCTTTGGATTTAGTATTTCTGGAGTGGCCAAATCACATGAGGTAGTGGGGCCAGGGTATAGGTTTCAGCTCCTCGTGGGCTCTCTCTGCCCTTGCCCCTTGTTTCTGGGTGGCACACTATGTTGCCAGCTAGTGCAGAACAGATTCAAATCACTGATGTTCAGCTTTGGCTGGCATTGCTGAACGTGTTACAGTGGTGGAAATGATATCAGCAGGTTAGGGCTGCTTTTAGCATCCCTCGTTGCAAATGGAAATTGAAGTTCTCTTCCTCTTCCTGGAGGTGTTTGGCACCACAGGGTACACTGGCTGGTTGGTTTTAGGTTGCAGCATATTAAATTTGTTGGGCTTTCTGTAACTTCTTGCTATTGGGTTTATTGTATTACCTTTTTGCCCATTTCTGTGAAAAAATAATTGCTTTGGTTGTGGTGTGGTTTTGGCTGTTTACATTTCTCAGCAGTAAGGAGATTAGAGTTATATGACATTCATATTATACTTTAAATTTTAGTAGGATAAGAAATTGTTCACATATGGAAGGTGGGGGTCCCTTCTCCCAAGCAATTGGCAACAGGGCAAGAGGACATAACTTCAGACTGTGCCAGAGGAGGTTCAGTTTGGACATAATGAAATTTTTTTTGACTGAGAGGGTGGTTAAGCATTGGAATGGACTGCCCAGGGAGGTGATGGAATAGCCATCCCTGGAAGTTTTCAAGAAATGACTGGACCTGGCACTTAGTTCTATGGTTTGTATGGCATGGTGGTTTTTAGTCAAAGTTTGGACTTGATAATCTTAGAGGTAATTTCCAACTTTATGGATTCTATGATATATTTATTTTAAAAGGAGCTGATATTAGTGAAATGACTTAAGTCTGCATTACCTGCACTTCTGAAACCCAGATTTTCAATGAATTTCTTAATTTTTCAGTTTTTCAATTTACCTTATTCTTTTAGTTGTGCTCATAGTGGTAAAAAAATAGTTATGTGCTCTATAGACTCAAAAGGATATTAAGTCCAATTTTGATCTGTGTAGTGAGATTAAAAAAAAGAGAAATGGGTGAAGAACAAGGGTGATGTTAATAAGATTATTCAGGTTTTGACCTATGAAAAGTGAAGAAAGAAATAGAATTTATTATGATTCTCTTAGCAGTTTAGTATCATGTGTTGATAGTAATATACTTGACAGAATATGTGAAACTGACCTGAGTCTGTCCTGGGAAGCATGACCTGAAGGATGTAATGCTGCTGTTCCTCATTGCCATTCAAGGGGCTTCTCACATTGCTTTGCTCCTACACATACTCTGTTACTGACCACTGGTGGTTTTCACAATTTTCAGACATGCTCTACAAGATAGCTGTCTGTGTCATGACCACAAATGCTAGTAAATTTTTATGCCTTTTTTTCTAGCTGTCTCTGGAAAATAAGTTTAGACAATTGGGGTGAAATGGAAAGTTAGAAACAGTGCAGCTGGGAGAGAAGTGGCTCTTCCTAACGGTGCAGTTAGGGTTTCTAGGTGTCTGCCCTCCAAGTAGATTCTTCATCATAAGAGAAATCAGAAAGAGTTTATTAGCAGAAATGATGTTTTGGAGTACGTTAGTCGGATTGATCTTGTCTTCTATGTCCTTCTATGTCAGTGTCATTTCAGGACACAAATTTAAAAGGAACAGTGGCAATAGAAAGTGGATGCTGGTACAGAAAAGAGGGAAAGGGGTAAGGGATGTAGCACTTCAAATGCTGGGAAGGAGAGAAGGTTTTACACAGAAGAACTGAGGAATAAAGGGTTGTCAGAGCTTAGAGAGACTGACCTTACAAGCACAGCAGAGTGGAAACAAGCACAAGCATGGTGGCCTTTGCATTTCTGCTCTCTGGTCATCAGGTAAATTATGTTGGGTATAAGGAATAAAAATTTCCTTTAGGTGAGAAATGTCTCTCAGTCAATAGTGGAACTGTTAGCTCTGGTATTCCAGCACTTGAATGTTCTGTTGTCTGCTTCAGAGTTCAGATTTAGACAGGTTTATTCCTTTAATAAAGGAGTAAACCTACCTCTATGTGTGGGTTTTTGGGGGAGTTTTTTTGACAGATGTGTTAAGTGAGAAGATGCTCTGACTGTCAGAAGTTTACTGAGCAAGCCTTTTATCATCCAGAGTTCCTATTTATTGCTCTAAGCACTAAGAGTTATAGGTAGATAAGTAGCCATTATTATTCATATTTTCATTTAAATTCAGGATTTTCCTCCTCCTACTACACTGATACTTTCTTGCAAAATACAAAATATATAAACTCCAGATCCAGAAATCAAATTTCAACTTTTTTTAATAATAAAGATGTGTGTTTGTAGGCAATTTATATAATTATGGGTATTTAGTTCTAATACCCATCTTAGCTTTCAGGTGGGGGTAGAGTTTGACAGAGTGTAAAATTAAGAGACTATTTCTCTCTTTTTTCGGTGAGGAAATTGTTGTGACTGCTGTGGCAAAACCAACATGGCAATAGGAGCTGTGATAAAGGGACTTGCATTGTGCTTCAGAAAATTACAGTAGGCCAAAACTCAAGGCTGTTATTAAGACACGAGTATGCATTTACAGCATTCAGTTTGAATGCAGTGTGTACATGTGCAGAGGGCTGAGTTGGGAGACACATACATATTTATGTTCAAATGCTAGTTTCCAAGTACATGCTAAAAAATGTATATGTAAAGGCAGATTTAAAGGCTGCCCACCATATTCATCTCTAAAAACGTGGTCCTGGATCTAGCAAGTTTAAATAAGTTAAAAAATTAGAGAGCTGTCAAAATTAAATTCAAATATAAATTTTACTTTATATACTGCTCATACTAATATGTGGATTTTTTTTTTTCTGTTGACTCAAGTAAGTTAGTCTGTTTTCTGAGGTAGGTGTATTTTAGTTTACTGTGTGTATCTGACTGTTAAGTCCTGCCTTTTATCTAGGGATTATATGGCAAATATATTGACTTCCTAGCCTTTCTCCCCTTGTTCTTAAATGCTCAAATTTAAACAGAACATTTATGTATCATACAGAAGACTCTAATATCTTAAACATGCATTGAATTTTATCTGCACAATTTGTACAGCATGGATACTTGAAATAGCCTTCTATCACAGAATTTTAAGTATATAGTTTTTATCAGTTAGTCCATTTCTGAACTCCAAATGTTTACAGTTCCTGTCCTCACTATAGATTTTAAATTAAGAACTGCAGTTTCATTAGAAGATAATATTTCTTTTGTTTCTTACTTTATCTTTTTGAACATATTTGAGTTGTCACTCTGCCCTAACAAAATACAAAATTTTTAGAAATCTGGGTATATGATAAATTAATTCACTCTGTAAAACTCTCTGGGCCAAATTCTCTGCTGCCATGAGAAGTGTGTAGTCATTTATATTCATTCATAATTATTATAAAATTTTTTTTTTCTCAGTAGCATATTTAGTATTTGTTTTCTACAAGTGAAGTGACTTCAATATATAATCTTCAAATATATGAAGAAATATGTTTTTAACTGACTTGTATGCAGTCTGCCAAGAGCAGAGGATCAGTTTGAAGTTGTTCTTACTTGGTCTAAATATTATTCTGTTCTTTGATAATTGACATTGCCATTACACTATTTTATTTTATGATTTGAAAGGCCACATGTTGCTCACTGATAAGGTCTCACTGATCTCTAGAAGAATCAGATGTGTTATCTGGGAGTTGAATACAATGAAAACAGAACACCATTTCTCCTCAGCCCTGGAAGCTTTTATACAGATTGTTCTAATCCACAGTGTTAATCTTGCCAGTGTTTGCCTGTTCTTTGTCTTTGAAGATGTTCACAGTGCAGCTGACTCTTGGAGAACAGACATGGGAGGCTGAAGGAAGCAGTATTAAAAAGGCCCAACATGCTGCTGCTAGCAAAGCATTGAATGAAACTACCCTTCCCAAACCAACGCCTAGACCACCCAAAAACAATGTAAACAATAATCCAGGTATGACACTTTCCTCTGAGTGTTAGATCTTGTTGAAGTTTTGGCATATTATAGCACTAAATAAGTAATTTTAACAAGATACTTAAATTTGCAGGATGAAAATCAACATAGCTACAGTATGATTGGATAATGCAAGAACCTCTTGTGAGCTTTCACGGAAGAATTTTTAATGCACACACCATAAAATGATTGAACTGAAAGGGAATATATTATTTAGGTAATGCTTAGATGTGTAAAAAGTGATGATATGTGATCAACAATAAGCAGAGAGGAGAAAACCAGACTGAATTAACTAGAACACATTTCCCAAATAGTTATTTTAGCTAACTTTCCAATGAAATTGGAAATTTTATCCAATCCAATCCCGTGAAATTGCTTCTCTCATATAAACAAAAGGCTGGGATTTGGCATGAGCACTTTGAAAAGTAATTTCCTGCATGCTGAGCTTTCCTTCAGTGCAACCTGTGCTTTCAAAAAATCTTTCAAGTGGCTTTAGAAACTTGTTTCAATAATAGAAAGAATGTGTTCTGTTGTCTTACATTTGTCATTTTGAGCTATTACCTGCAAGTTGCATTCAGTGCATGCAAAACCTTCTGAGGTATGCGTCTCATCAGCTTAGTGATCTGTTCTGTCCTGATCAATTAAAAAAAAAAAATCATAACTTAATTTCAGACTGATGTAAAGGAAATAAAGTGGTGAGAATCTTTTCTCATTTTTATTTTAAAACAATCCTTTCCTGCCTGCCTCTTTTTTTCTTTCCCCTTTAATTTCTGTCTGCCCCTCTCCCTCCTTTAAAATTGTATACTTCAGCCACTTCCTTAAAATGAAGTAATTTTGCAGTTAATCTTCTCTGTGTTGGAAAGAGAAAAACAGGAGTAAATTTTCTCTAGCACTTATGAGTATTATGTTGAGCATTAGTCATGAAGGATTGTTTAAGAGTGGTGTGCTAGTGTTCTGTTGTCCTTTGGAGATCAGTACATTGCCTCTCCAGACCCAAGACACTAGTTTTGCCCTCTTTCCTTCACAGTCACTGTGACTTTGGCTGCTTAGAAAGCAAGAGGCTCAAACCTCTATGAATAGTGATCCTGAGTTTGGTTCTTGACATTGCAGAGTATTACTGAGTTTCTAGAGTTTTTTGGCTTTGAGTGTATTCTTAGAGGGAAAGTCTGTTAACAAGAGAAATAATTAAAAAATTTATCAGTTAACACTCTAATTTTGCTCCAAGAAAGGTGCATTGCATATGCACAGGTATCTTCTCATCAAAATGACATTTTGTATTTTTTATAAAAAATTTGAATTCATAGTAATGTCTTGCTCTGAAAATTATAAGGATTGTTGGTATAAGTTTTTGAGTTAAGTGTTGCATAAACATTTTCATCATTTGGCATATAAAGCTTCAATGTCAGACTGGAAAATTAATCATAGCTTTTTTAAGGATAAGTTTATTTGAATCTCTCATGAAAATCTTTTCAGAATAAATTAACTCCTTTTTATTGGAATGCACATTTATCATATTCAGGATTCTCTTACATCAGTGTAAGTGGGGATTACTGTAGCTAAACATTTTATCTAAGAAAAAAAGAAAAGAAAGAAAGAAGCTGCATGTAGCTTATTTGGCATTTTTGAAACCATGCAAGTGGGCAAGTACTGGCTGCCTTCTATTCTTGCATTCACCAGTAGATGGCTGTAGTTGCACTGATTTCCAGGAGCGGTATTTTCAGTCTGTTAGATCAATCCTATGAGACCATTAGTTCTTAGACATAGTCTTAAGTTTTCAAGTCTTGTAAATAAAAAATTTTTTCTAACTTGTAAGATTCCTGAATGGCAGCAGTAATGCCTGTTACTTCATGCTTGTTTCAATGACTCATTGCTCTCTGTGGCTTTATTTAATGGTATTCAGCAGAAAGACATATTATTCTATTATCTTTATAGTTCTTTCAGAAAGTGTCATAATGTATTGCAAGTACTTTGGAAAGATGAATAACCAGCTTGATTATTACACTGACTTTCTCATTCATATATGAAGATTAATCCACTGAAACTATAGAGAATGCACTGAGAGAGATTTTTAAATTTTATTTTTCATCGCTTGTGATTGTCATCTATATTCTCATCTTTTAAAGAAACTGAAATGTCTTTTTATTTATATCTTTGTAATTTAAGAGTTAAAAAATGTTAAGTAGGACTCTCTTTGTAGCTCAGTCCTGCTTGTGTGTTTTTCAGTATTTCTGGTTTAAGCACCCTGCTCACACTGGTTTTTTTGCAGGCAGTATAACACCAACTGTGGAGCTGAATGGTCTGGCAATGAAAAGAGGAGAGCCTGCCATCTACAGGCCGTTAGATCCAAAGCCAATTCCCAATTACAGAGCAAATTATAATTTCCGGGGCATGTACAATCAGAGGTTTGTACTCTTTCTGTTACTTTGAAAACTAAATATTTTGTTAAGGAGAGTCTGCAGTCTTGTTTGGAAACATGCAGAATTACCTCCTAAAAGAGACAGGTGCCCTAAGCACATCATAAGGAATAAAGATGTGTGAAACTGCCTTTACTTTTTTTATGTGTATTAAAAAGCACATTACAAAGCCATAGTAGTGAGGAGGCAGAGCATTAGCTTCAGAGAGAGGTTTTGCTTTTCTTTGCTGTCATGTCATGTGATTAGAATCTGTGGCATCAAAAATGAAGTACTCTTTTCTTAGATATTGAATATAAAATTGTAAGGACTGCATTTTGAAAACTGGCTTGAAACTGTTCTCAGGTTTCTGGTTTTTTAACCATTCTTCTTGGTCAGCTATGTCAGTTCCTTAATCCTCAAAGTTTAGTTTGGAAAAATCCTTTATTTCACGGTTTAGAAACATATATTCAAAACTACATAAATTTGTAATCTGAAAAACTTCTTTCTCTGAGATAGGTTTTTTTCCCACTTTTCCATATTTGTCCCCAGAGGAACTGTGTTAGATCAGACCTTTTGAAGCTCCAAAAGTGAGACCAAATATGAACTGTAATAGGAGAAAAGACCAAACCAAAACAGGTCAGAAAGATCTAATCACATGTTTTATCAGTGAAAAATGTTACCTTTTTAATAAAGCTTTAATGGATTTCATGAAAAAAAAGCAGCGTTTCAGAATTGTCTAAGGAAAACATTTCAGTTTACTTAATTCTATTTTACTTTTCTCCAGACTTTTAAATTATGATAGCATGGTAAGTGTAGGGTTTTAACACTTCATTCTGGGGTTTTTTTGTTGTTGTTGGTTTTTTTTGTTGGTGGTTTTTTTTGGGGGGTTTTTTGGGGGTTTTTTTTGGGTTTTGTTTTGTTTTGTTTTGTTTTGTTTTGTTTTGTTTTGTTTTTGTTTTTGTTTTTGTTTTTGTTGTTTTTTAAAATTTGCTTGGCTGGTGGGTGGTGCTGTTTTGTAGCAACAATACCTAGAATTAAAGAAGACAAAAAAACCCAAAATAACCTGGAAGAAACCCTTTAACTACTCTACGGAAGAGCACCTGATTTTTTATTATCACTTGTGTTATATTTCCAGTCACTGCTGATCTGGGTGTCTGCTTACATATATCATGGTTTGATTTTGTTGCTTGAAATGAGTTCAGTTAATATTTAGAAATCCTTCATTTATTTGAATTGCTTTTATAGTGAGATTAGCTTGACTAGCAGATAAAATGCTATACTGGTAAAAATGAAAGCTAGTTAAAGGCATAAAATCTGGAATTCTGGAATCTGAACTTCATTATGGGAAGGTATTGGTGGGAATAGAAGGTCAGAGCACTCAGCAGTTACTAACTCTTAATATTTTATTTATTTTCATAGAAAATGATTAGTGTGTTTAACTCAATCTGTAAGTTTGCTTCTTTAGAAGCTTACTTTCATGAGAGCCATGTTTTGGTGTTAGGGTAAAATGATACAAGAAGGTTATTTTTCTGGACGTGTTACGTAGCCAAGGCCACTTGATTTTTCTGACCAAAACAAACAGGCTGGGTGGGACAGAGGGCCACAATCTGTGCTTGGTTTATCATTGTGCTTATTTGAGTGCAGTTACCCTTGCAGAATAGCTAATAATACCTTGGCTAGTAAATTGAATAATAATTAAAACTAAGTAGTAAGTAGCTGGACATACCTGTCTATCTACACAAGCACGTACCCACTGTGCACATGCCATGAATACACATGAATGCCAGAGAAAAGAGGAAGCAGAAAAATGATCTGTACAGAACTGTTGGTGGACTACTGCAGTAGAAATAATAGTTTATTGCCTTGTTTTGCATTGGGAGATGCTGACCCTTTATGGTCACAGTAAGAAAGGCACTTAGACTTTGTAAGATATCATTTAAATGTGGTTTATTAGACCTGCTTGTATAAGAAAAGAATATTACAGGTAATCTTCCATACTTTGGGCCCTGAGTGGTGTGGCATTAAACAGCACTGTTCCCCACGGGCACCACACCATGCTGACCTCAGCCTCAGCAGAGATGAACCCCTATTGGTTATTCACACTCTTACAAGATTTGTTTACAAAGAGACAACCCTGCCAGGAGTAGTCAGGAATGATGGTCATGTGAAAACTTTGTGCCGTGCTGTCAGATAAAGGCAGGGCTGCAAAGTTGTTACTGAGGGGGAGCTGCCCAGGGGCCCATCTCTCTCCCCAAGTGTGTCCTGTGGCCAAGGGATTTGAGCAGCACAGCCCCATGCTGTGAGCTGTGCTGGGCAAGGGCCTTGCAGCTTGGCACACTCAATGAGCCAGGCTAAGCCTGGCTGCATTGTGGGGCACTGGCTGTGATGGGCACGGTCCTGCACCTTTTCCACTCAGCAATGCCTGGCACCTCCTGCTCACCCTCACCAAGGACAAGCCTGGAGACAAATCTGGATCTGTTACAATAGCCAGTGAAGTTTGAAATACTGAGCATAAGATGCAGCACTGTAGCACGTTTCTCTGGTATAATATGTCACATTTATTTTCTTCTACTGTCAAATTGTATTTAGCATTCATTTGCTGATTTTTGGGAATTGGGTAGTGAAATAGAAGTACTGCTGAAGTACTCAAATAAATGCAGGACTATATAGACAGTTAAAAACAAGATTTGAGAATTAATGTAGATAATATGCTGCATGAAGTTTTTTTTCATTTTCATTAGTTTCTGACTGTAGATTTTCTTTTATTAAAAAAGATACAAAATATGCTAAATAAATTGGAGGCTTTGTCTTTTATGCTGTGTCTGTATTCTCTTTACTGATCTCTGTTTAAAGAAATGTGCTTTTCAAATAAGTGAAGATAGAGACTAAGATTAGGAGATTGCATTAAGGAAACTTTGATACTGGCAAGACTAATGTCTTGAGGAAAAAATAGATTATTAAGTTCATTCCAGGGCATATCTCTATACCAGTAAAGTCTAGTGTTTCAAGTGGCACAAAAGATCCTTTTCAGTATCTCATGGAAACATGATATGAGAGCTGCAATTCATAAGCAAAGTTGACAACTAGATTCCATGTCAGGCTAAGATGATTTATGTCAAAGTGGCAATGATTCCTCCTCCTTCATTTGTCCCCAGCCTTTGTGTCCCTGAATATTTCCTGCCTCCAGCACGGAAGTTGAGCTGCTCAGAAATTAATCAATTTTTGTGGGGAGAAGAAAGCAGAAGTTACTCCTCGACTTGCAACTGTACTTAGACATCTTTTCTAGTCGCAGAGGAGCTTCTACCTTCACCATAGAGGGGCAGGGTATACTTGGAATGTAAGGGCAACTTAGGTTGATTTAAGTGTGTGAAGGACTATTCTCTCACATATTGGAGCATATTTATATGAGCAGTATGTTGCACAGAGGATGTTGAGACAGTTTCGTAAGGGGTGAACATTTAAATGCAAGGTCTGCAGCTGATGGTGTAAATTTGTAGTGAAGGTGATAGTGACTTTCACGGAGAAAAGGAAAGCAAAGAATTGAGAGGGAAAAAAGGGAAAGGGGAAGGTTTTCCTAGTGGTCAGCATGGAAGGCAAGTGATGAGATGTCCTAAATGAGTGTCCTTCCGCAGGTGTTCTCTTCAATGCAGCAAGTGTTCCCTGTAACACTTTCCCGTAGTAATTCTGTGGTTATTATCAGGACATGCTCTAGCTACCTGTGCTTACAGTGCTGATAGTGCAGCACCAGGGTGGGTGTTGGATATTGGCTGTTTATAGAGCCTTGTGCAGGTGAAAGTCAGCATGGCAGAGAGCAAGACATTTAAGGCAGTGTTAACACTGTGGCAAGGTCTTCACCTTGTAAGTCTCTTTCTGTGCTGTTAGGAGGTGCAGGGGAAGTCAGCTCCTCTCTTAGGGTAGCTAAGCAGCTAAAATACAGTCCAGCCTGGAACTGGGTGAGGTATGACTGTTTTCATCCTGACTCTTCACTCAAGATAGTGAATGCAGTACTGGCTAACTTGTTAATGGCATTGGGTCATTGCCATTACACTGTGTATCATGACAGGCTGATGATGTCTGTGTGATGCTAAGCTGAATCATATGAAGTTCCAGCTTAGGGACCTGGTAGTTTGGGTATCTATATACTACAGTTCATTGATTTCATGGTGTAGATAAGAACTTAGAATCCTCACTGGGATTTTCTTTATTGGAGTAAAATCCATGCAAGTTTGGTAAAAGAAAGTTTAATGGCCTCTGATAAGACAGAGCTTTAAAAAAATTGTCAACCCTGAATCCAGCCATGTTAGACAACTTCTTATTTAACAAAGGTTTCTGAATTCCTAACAGACATTATAATAGAGGAAAATACTCTTTTGGCACTCAAAGTTTACCAGTTATATACAGCAAATTTAAGTGCTCAAAGGTTGGAATTTCAAGCAATTTTGCAACAAAGGCACATGAAGACCTTTCAGTTCAAACACTGTGTTACAGAAAAGTTAAAAATGGTGAACACTTCATTTTTTTTATGGCTTCTTAAACCTAAGAATTTTCCTGGCTGACTCTGGGGAAGGAGGTGCTGATGCTTTCAGGGCTGCCTTGCTAACTGATGTAGCTTGTGTGTTTGTCAGCACAGCATTTGGCATGAGTCAGGAGAACTGGCATGCTACTCAGCACAGGCCAAGCCTTGAGACAGCAGGTCAGGTTTGAAAACTATTGGCAGAGCTGAGGACAACACATGTGCATATTCTCATATCTGTAGCCAATGCTAGAACCCATATTCCCTCTCATCTCTGGTTTAAATGCAATTGGCTTAAACCATGTAAAAAATGAATTAAAAACATGGCTGTTTAAATTAGAGCAGTTAAACAATAAAATAAGGTATCTATTCTGACTACAGGATTGTCCAACATGCCTTGTTACCATTGAATGCTGGTTTGTTTTATTTTTTACTTCAGTTAGAATTGAAGAGAATCATTCCTGAAGTTTAATTGTCCTGCAGTACTTTCAATTATAGAATGTCTGTTAAGTGACAGAACAAATTATATCTTACAGACTTACCTAAACTAAGAGATTTCAGCCAAGAAATAAAACCACTAGAAACCGAACAGCAGCTTTTGATGTTTTAGTTTGAAAAGTAGTGTTAAAGAGATCATAAAACCCAACCCTTGTGTTTTGGGAGAATTCAGAAGTTCTTTTCTTAATATATAACATTCTTTAATATGTGTCTCACCACAATCTAGAGAGCCTGAAAAATCTATATTAAAAAAAAAAAGAGGTTTCAAAATTAAAACCACTTGTGAAATATAGGAACAAAGCAAATACAAAACAATGACAAGCTAAAGAATGGAAATAAAGTAATTAAAGCAGTTTCTTGCTTGGTTTTAAGGAATTTGGATGGTGTGATAGCTCTGCAGGCATGTCACGCAAAGGGGTGGTGTCCCTAGGATAAACTACAGCTTCTGTGCATTTGGGCAATTTCTGCTGCACTGAGCCTTCATCTTAGTCTTGTTTAGGGTTGCTTCTTTCTGCATGTGTGTTGTGTACTACAGACTAAGGAGAAAACTATCCCCTTTCTCCTCAGAGCAAGGGGGAGTGCACAAACCATTCCTCCTTTCCTCTTTTTTTCATAGCTCAGCCATTCTGAGCACATTTTTCTTTGATATTAATTAATGCTTCTTTACAGTGCAGTTTGCAAGACCAAACTCAGAAAAATAAAGCAGCAACATATCCTTGCCTCTTGTGCAGCCAGCTATGCTGCCTGGCCACAAAGCACAGGGTATCACCCTACCTGGGCATGTAGTTCCTACCTGCCAGGTAGCCTGCTCCCCTTCTGGGGACTCAGTTGCTGCATGGAACTGTTTGCTTAGACTTCTCTGCTCCTGAAGCATATCAGCCCTGTAGACCAGTGCCTAAATATTGAACAAGCACTTTAAAAATGAGGGATAATAAAAGAAAGCTCGAGGGTTGGTCTTTGGCCAACTACATCTGCAGCTGCTAGCTTCATAGTGGACTAACATGTTATCCAATCTAATGATCAAAGAGAGAATAGACTGTGTGATTATTGGATAAATTACTAAAATTGTCAAGTTATATTAATAAAAGATTGTATGGTGAAAGAATGGAATGAAATGAAAAGTCAGTTTCTTTTATGAATGCTGACCTAAAGATTTAATATGTGCATCAAAGAGAAAAGATTTGAGGGAAGTGTTACTTGACATGAGTACTTAGTAATACAATCTAAATCCTCACCCAACTTCATTTGTTTCACAAAGTTACATAGTCCTATGAGGGGAAAAAAGGAAAATCAAGCCAGAAGAGCAGCTGTAGAAGCCAAATTTGAAGTGCGTGGGTTGCAGTGCAGGAGACAATGTAAAACCCTGTTGATATTACCATATCCAAAACTATACCTACAGTTAAATACCCCAGTTATCTACTTTACAGAAAGAGAATGAAGTCTGAAAATTTCCTGACCTTTAGATGTTCTTCTGTGCTGCTTAAGCACCCTGTTACCTTCTAGCAAAAGACTGCTTTCTGCATGGAGAGCCTCATCCATATGAGGCACAAATATTCTGTAATATTCGTGTACAATATAAAAGGTTGTTGAATCTGAAAGACTCTATCTCTTATTGATTAGATCAGCCAGCAGCCTGGAAAATGTAAAATTCAGATTACTCCATGGAGTCTCTTTGTTAGTCTAGGCACATGATTAGCCTAGTATCTGTTGCTGAATTCCCATTATTGAGTCTTTATGTTGGGGCTTGCAGAGGAGGATTTTATGCACAGCTGTGTGCAAAGTAGATTTTTTTCCCAAGAATATGTACTGTGGCAGATGTGGGACACTAAGTTGCCTAAACATAGGTCTCTAGTGCCGCTTGAGACATCATAGGGTTTGTGAGACATCCACATGGGACCAATGGATTTAGCAGAAGACCTAGAGGAGACCTTTAGTAAAGTGGCAGCGGAAGGTCAGGCACGATACCCTAGAGCTTTTCAAATGGCCCTGCATAGCTAAGTTTAGGCAATTGAAGGAATCCCTAGAAAGGATGTTCAGACATTGCAGCATTTCATATAATCCACTAGGACTCCAGCTATTTGTGAGAAACTTGTCTGTTTCATGGATCAGTCCTGTGTCACATCACATGGATGTTTTAGGTACATGGCTGCATCTCAAATTGCACTGTGTGGTTGTGTTTAGGCAGCTAGGTGCAGTTCTTTACAGTGCTGGCGGTATTTGGATCCAAGCTCAGATGCCTTTCAAGTAGTCTCTCCCTGTGCATTAGAAACTTAGTATCTGGTTGTAACCAGTGGAAAGATTAGTCAGAACAATTCCTAGTCTGGAATGCTGTTTGTCATGCCTTTAACTGGGTTGTGTATGTTTTGTATTGATCTCTCCAGAGCTCCACTTTTATAGCAACTTAGTTTCTACACATTAACTAAATACCTATATTTAGGCATCTGAATCTAGAGCTGAATCCTGCTCTGAGAAATAATCCTAAGACTGTTGATTTGCAATAATTTTATGAGTGCTATAGTGAGAGTCATTCAACTGTCACACTGGAAGGACTGAAAAAAAGACAAAAATCTCTCCCCAGGGAGAAGCGGGAGAGAAAAGTATTAAAAGAACAAACCCTTTAGGGACATATCTGGGTAACAGCAGTTTTGAGGAGAGGCAGGCATGAAAGTACTGAAATGCTGTTGATTGAATAAAGTACTGTTTTGCTGCAAGAAGCTGTTTGGCTGTGGAGACCAGGGCCCTTGCTCCTCATATGAAGTGAACCCTCAGTTCTGGAGCTTGTTGTGTTGAACTGATTACAGCAAGCAAATCCCTTGGTTTGTAGGGGAGCAGTGTGGGGTGCCATTGGGATTTTTATTTTGCTACAGTTGTCAGCTTCAGACCTTCACCATAGGGTACAACATTCGTTCTCTAAAAAAGCCAGAGTCAGAAGTGCTTTGCCTGCATTTCCAGTCAGTGTCGCAAAATTCTGTCCTCAAAATTTGTATTTTAATGATTGAGAGGTGCAATGATAAGAATGTTTACTGGCTGACTTCACAAAAACTCTTTTCCCTATTTCTTGCACTCCTCCCAGTAGTTTGTGAAAAAAACCCAACAAACTACCCCTTAGAAGAAATATTAAAAACTACTTGGAAATAGAAATTTAAAGTTTGGTTAGAATAGGTTATATCTCCTTAATTTTGCTATTATTTAATTCTGAACAAGGTATTGATTGCAAAGAATTAAAACTTAGGGAAATAAAGAATAGCCCAAAGAATAATGCAAGTGATTGTTCAGATTTAATTGTTCAGCTGGAAATAGCTGATTAGGCCATTAGATGGCAGCATGAATTTGTGCAAGAATTTCTCAGCAAAAGCATTCTCAAAAAAGTTGCCTTTTTCTATTCTGAAGCTTTTCATGACTTTAAAATGTCATATTTCCAGCACTAATCAATTAAAACAAGGTTTTCTGCAAGGCTTTGTCTCATCATTTTCTTCAAGTTTTCATCTTCTATGATAATTGAGGCTCTAATGCAGTAGCTTCAATGGCAGTTTTCCTTTTTTTATGTAAATCTAGTGCAAGTAAAAGATTCCAGTTTGCCAGAAGTGACAATTAAGTGTTTGGTTTATCTGCATAAAGCATGAATTCTGCATTTCTTTTTCTTAATTAATTCCTTGGGCCTGACCTAGAGACATTTCCTTAAAGATAAGGCTGTAACTTGGCCACTAAACCTGCAGTCCATTTGCACTAAAGAAACTTTCTGATGATTTGAAAATCTATTTGTTTGGAAGGGACTGAGATTGTTAGCTGATACTTAATTCAGTTGTGTGCATTACTAGCGAGATAGGATTCAGATCACATCTTAAAGCAAAGTCTTGTACATCACCCTTTTATTTCCCCTGCTAGTGTATTGGCATTATGGTGTAATAGTCCAGTGACAGACTTTCATATTAATTCTTTGTGTTCTTCTTCTGCATGCTACATTTCACTTCCCCTGGCCTGTTTGTTCCCACTAGTTGCCTGCCTCCCACACAGACATATTGTTACAAGAAAAGTGTTGAGTACAGCTGTGCTAAGATTTTTCTTTCCTAGTATCTGTTTCTAGGAAAGGAAAAGGGAGAAAGTCAGTCCATTTCCTGTTGGTTTAAAACAGCAGAAACATCTGTTTGTCTTAAGATAGTTTTCCCAAAAGAACAGTGGCAAGGGAGCTTGCAGGTGATGAGCTTTGCCATTGCCAGTAGCTATCAGTTTAGACAATAGTGATTATATAGTTGGCTTAAAACAAAATAAGATTCCTTAAATGGCAGAGGATATTTATTCCTGCAGTAAATTTTTTGATAGTTAATGTTTAATTTCTGCAGTGTTTTAAATCTTAAAAATACATAGCATATCTGGGATCAGAAAACCCAGATTCTGCTATGGAATCTATAGTTTCCACTAAATTCTGCCCAAGATTAATTTTTCTGCAGTCCCCTTACCCTATTATCATGAATTTGCACAACGCATGCACAATGCACACAAAATGGTGTTGGGTGATGTGTCCTGGCACAGTGTGCATATAATCCTTCCGACAAATGCATTCTGTCGCTACCATCCACTGCATTAATGGGTACATTTAACCTAGGAGGGATCAATAACATATATACTCTTAAGTGTATTTACAATATTACACTGACAGCTGTTAAAATAATGTTATGTAGGCTAAAAATCAAGCTGACTGAATAGAGAGCAAGGTTTGAGGTTAGTGTTCCAAGTACAGTGTCTTTTCATTCTCCAAGTCAATGTACTTACCTGGTATTATTAAAATCTTTTTAGCCTTCTAGATGCTTCATCGCTCTTCGTGCCTAAAACGTGATGCATCTTGTGAAGCATGACATTTTACAGAATTGCAGCATTCTAAACAGTCTTTGCTCAAGATGAGGTAGTTTTATCAATGACCTCTTGGCCATATTTATAGAGGAGCTCCTGAGCCCTAATGTTTCAATCTTAATTAATATTTTTATTCATTTTCTTTCAGGATATAGTGTCCTTCCCAGACCACTTGCTTTCCTGCTCTATCTGCAAGGACTGCCCTTTTCTTCTGTAGTCCTTGGCTCATGTTTTGACTAATCTTCTGAAGCTTCTTTAGTTGACAGTGTTCTTTACATTGGGTTTTTAACTTAAGATTTTTCTCTGCTCTGGAGGAAATGCATCTGGTTCCAGATGTGTCTCCGAGTTCCAAATGTGATTTTTCGTGTTCTCACAGAGGCTGAAAACATAGAGGTGTAATACAATCCTTATTGTTGATTTCCTAATGTCTGTCTTTCAACACTGCCCTTCCACTTGAGAGGCTTCCTGTAAACCTTCTGATCCAAAGATCCTCAGAGCCAACAGCCTGCCCCAGCACCTTGTGAATCGCTTCAGTCTGTTGGCTTTGCAACTCACTGGGTGTTCTTTCTCTAGCCCTGCCTTTAACACAGCCAGCTTTACTTTCAGGATATGGACAGAAAAGTAGTCTTGTTGGTATGTATGAAAACAAGCACTGATTCAGAATGCTCCTCCAGGAGCAGGAATATTTTGGGTGTGTTTTGTTCTTTCCACACAGTTAGCTTTTTATTCACCCTTATCTTTTTCCCGTACTTCTGCTGAACTAAGGGTATTTCATCTGTGAGATAGTGGCTTCAATGGAAACAAGCCAGTGTGGCCTCCTTTCCTGTTACAGCCTTTCTGCTGGGTCCAGAACCTGGATATTGGTTACCAGTAAATATGTTCTCTTTCCTTTGCCTGCTTGTTTTGGTAATGACAGAGGTAAACTGCTGTTAGAGCTCAAACTTTACTTTGAGAGGTTGCCATAATTTTCCTGAGGGAAACAAGCAGAAAGATTAGTGGCTAATTTTTTTAGTGGTTAATTTTTTATAATTCTGTATGATCTGACTGGAATTGTACTCTATCCCTACAATGTCTTTGTCACTTTTGAACTGAAAGTTCTGCCACAGAATGAGAAAGTATTAAATATTCTGGAGAAAGGTTTTCAAGATTCTTTTGTAACTAAATACATGCAGTCGGAAGGCAGAACTTTTCATCAGCAATCACTGAGTTGCAATTTCTCTTCACATCTTAATATATAATATTAATATATATTTATAATATAATAATATTAATTTTATTAATTTTAAAATTTTATTTATAATACTGATTTTTCATTAATATTGATTTTGGTAGATGCTTGTGTTTTGTGAAAGAAAAGTACAGTTAGCATCTCTTCTGAAATGCTAATTCACAGGATTTTCCAAAGATCTCCTTGTCTTTATAGGATATTTTGAAGAATAATGCCAGTTTAAGTTGGTTTTTACTGCCACAGAAAGGATAGGTGCACTCACAGGTGCCCATCAGGTAATTTGGCATCATAATTTGTTTGGCTTATATGTTTTACTAAAATAGGGCTGAATCCCTCAGTGCTGTAATTAAAAGGGAAATCATCTCTGGAAAAAAACAGCCCAAAATTTAGCTTTGACGTTCTGTTCCATGACAGAGGAGAATGTAGAGACTAATTACCTTATTGATTTAGATTTAAGTCTGACACTAGTGTCAGGGAAACAGAAATGAGAATTCTGAAGGAAGTGGACATCATCAGCAGAGCTTTTGTACCCTTCAGTAAAGGTAATCTCTGTGTTCACCTTGTTTTCACCAAGTCAAACATTGTAATAACCATTTCACATATTATGAAGAACTTTACAAAAAGAGTTGTCAAGCAGTAGAACAGGCTGTCCAGGGAAGTGCTTCAGATACCACTACAGGAGTTATTTAAAAGACACGTAGATGTGGCAATTAATGATATGGTTTTGATGCCTAAAAAGGCTACCTGGAACAGAGTCTAGACAGTGTTAAAGGAATAAAGTAGGTATTTATTGAAAGGCCTTCAAAGGATACACCTTGGGCAGTACAAGAGCCTGGCCAAGGCTTTACCCAAGATGGACCTCAACTCACAAGTTTTCCCACTTTTATAAGTTTTGGTCCATTTACATGTTGGGGTTAATTGTCCCCAATGAAGTCCCATCCTCCCAGTTTGCTCCCCTCAATGAGCTGTTGTTTGCACTTTTTGGGCCTGAAGCTGCAATGGCGTCTTTGGTTCTCAGGCTGGAAAAGGATTGTTTTGTCTAACTGAACTGTGAGGAGAACTTGCTAACACTTTATATGAAGTTCAGAATTATATGCTAATGCAGTACAGAATTTGGAAAGTATGAAAGCTAAAACCTAAGGCATCAGTTTAGCAGTGTACTTGTTAGTGCTGGGTTAATAGTTGAAGGCAATTTTCTTAGAGGTCTTTTCCAATCTAAATAATTCTATGATTCCATCTTAATAGTCCTTGCTATCTCTGCCCTTCAGGACTTCTTTTGAGTCCCTGTTTTCTACAATACAAATCCCATTTATAAACGTTTCTTACATTTCCTACCTTTTAGAAAGTCTGCAACCTTTAGTGTACTTACCTAACATGATCTACATTTTTTTTTTCTTTGTTAATATTCAATACTAAATTGTATTCACTGGACCAGCTGAAATCAGTCTCTGTGCAATGGTGACCACTACTATGGTGGTCTCATTGCATTACTTAGGCATTTTTATTAGCAACAAATTGCTATTTACTTGTTAGTCATTGGTGTAAACCCATTAAAGATTGAAAAAGAATATTAAATAATAAAAAAGAATATTAAAGGCTATTATGTCTCCTTCCCTAGGAAATCTGCACTTTTTATGCTTTTAATTAGAAAGGAATCAAAGCACTGAAAGGCTTCACCAATCATTTTTGGTTTCTGACATTTTGGCCCATTGCAGTCTTCTCTATGGTTGATTAACAGATACCTTCCTTTCCCCTTCCAGGTGCAGGTAAAGCTTCTTTCTTAAGGCCATCCACTTTTTGGTCAGCATTCTGCTATGATGTGCAGGGTAACATAAAATTCTCTCCTTTGCATTTCCTAATGCAATTGACCAAACTCTCTCTCACATTTCTTTTCTTTGCAAGTCTGATGGCTCAGAGGAGAAGATAACTGGATAGCAGCTTTAGCTGGCCATGTGTGACTGTCTTTAGAGGTTGCAGAGCTGATAGCTAGCAGGGTAGGGGTGTGTGCATCCTCAATTAACTGCACTCATCTGCTGAGGGGTGGCTTATTAAATCAGAATTAAGTGTGCTTTTTCAGCTTATTCTTACCTTCAGTCCTTTAATTTTCAAGTTTGAAGTGATAGGTTAAATTTCTTACTCATGATGATACAATTTAATGTCTCTATGTTTACATTCCTCAAAGTGGGAAAAGAATGTAGAACAGAACACACTAATTATTTGAATTTAATTTGGATGGTGAGAATCACTCCATGAGCTTTTTCTTGTCTTCTTCCTCAGTGGTCTTTCAGGTTAATTAATTCATATGAAGTCCTAGCTCTGAGATGATTTTATTAGTAGCACTTTTATTAGTATTACATTACTGGCATGAATATGTGATAAAATGAAATAAGTGAGATACTTCATTCTCTCATTTACTTAGTGTCTAGGCTTGTAAGTGACATGATTCTTTTTCTTTTTTTGACATGAGTTTCTTATGTAAAAAGAAAATGATACTGTAGTTAGATATGCAGCGTTGTTTATGTTCTTTTACTGTAATGGCTATTTGGACAGCATTCTCAGTAACCACTCTGCATGCTTGTAAAGATTAGTGAGTAATACAGTTCATGGGAAATTTTATGAGCTGAAGTAGATAAGAGTATGAGATGTTTGTCTTCTGGATGTCTGCTTTAACCTCTAAAGTATACAGTGTACATCACAGCTTCATTATGTTTTCCCTTTTATTCTTATTGTACTTGGTTTTGTGTCACAAAAAAGAACTTTTTATTTTCTTCATATTTATCTTTTCCCTCCCCCAGCCCCCAACTCCATTTCAGCATATTCCACTTGACATTTTCCAATGTCTTTAATTTTGGAGGCAGTATTCTTGTTATGTTCCTATGTTATTTATGCTATTTTTACAATCAAGAGTAAGTTGATGTTCTGTAGACCATTCTTGTTACTTAGTTATTCAGTTGATAGGTAAAAATACTTCTTCAGAGGAGCATAAAATTTTGTTCTCTTTTCTTGATTCTGTTGTTTTTCACTTGTTTTTTCTACCTTAGTCTTCAATATACAGTACTTCAAGAGGTTTTTCTCATGATCATTTTTTCCCTATTACTTCTTCTTGGCTTTTTTTTTTAATTATTATTATTTGTTTGGTTGGTTTGTTTGTGGTTTTTTTCCTTACACATCTCTTGCACTAATTTCTCATTAAGAGAGGGTATTTGGGCTGGTTTTGAGACTCTTCTGGAACTTTGGCAAGTGCTTCGTCTTAACTTCAGGGGTTTAGATTGAAGGAGAGAGCAATAAAAGTGGAAGCTGAGACCTGAAATTGCTCTGAAACTAGTGCTACATAGCTAGTTCAATGTGTTTGCTCTATTACTTGTCAGCTTAATACATGATGGTTCAAACTCCTCAACTTAAAATGTCTGTAGCTTTCTGTTGGTTTCTTCTGATTACTTGTGATGAACAACAGGGTTTTTTTACTTCTTGTTGTACGTATTTGCTATAAGTAGTAAACAAAGTAGTGATAGATGCAGAGAGTAAATATTGAAATATTTATTTCAGTCAAATGTCTATTGAGCAACTTGGAATTCAGAGAAATAGTGATGTGGCAATATTATCGTCTTGTCATCACAAATTCTGCTGGGAAGATTCCACATTAGATAATGTTATGTTAAACTGAATCCTCCTCCCTCTTGTTTTTCACTCAGGAATGTTTTGATATTGTGATTGTGGAAACATGAGTAATTTTTTTTTTTTTTTTTCACTAAGTTACTCATACAGCTTGAAGGAACTACATAGCCTCTAGCTCAGGAAAAGGAAAAAATAAAAAAGGGAATTATCATTAGCCTAATGAAAAATTCCCAAACTCATAACAAAGTTTAAAAGAAAGGACAAATAAAGAGAGACAAAAAGGTACAAAACTCAATGTGAAATTACTGTGTACTAATGGTAGATTGTGTATGAATAATGTGTTAACCTTAGATGTTATGTGCCAACTAATTTTTTAGGTAAAGAGAGTAAAGTAAATCTTATATTTGTGGGATTTGGTTAAGCATTTTATAGCATTAGATAAGGATAATGTTTTCATTAAACTGAAGGAGAAGGGGATTTGTGTAAGAAATGCAGGGTGGGAAAGGAAAAGAAAAATAATCAGCGGTATTAAAAGTCAAACTAGGAGGAAGATTGTTAAGTACAGTTCTTCCAGTTTTAGAATCAACTTTTTAAATTATTTTTGTTAAAGATATTTTCACAAGAAGTAGGAAAATGTTCATGAGATGTAGAAGGCATCATTGATACACAGGGAGGTCGAGATAGGCAGGAGGACTTGGGTTACAGAGAGGATTGACATATTAGAAATGCAACGAGACTGGACTTTCTAGTCTAGAAAGTCTAGTCTTTCTAGTCTAGTCTAAAATGTCAGATTAATAACATCAGCACTAGTAGTACTAACTCTGTTGTCACCTGAGGGTTATTCAGTTGAAAACCACAGAACAGAAGTGTTATATTATTAAGCATTTGCAAGATAAACTGAAAGGAGCTAATGTGGTTGAATTAGTAGAGAAGCAAATGTGATTTTTAAGATGCGGTGAGCAAGATATTTCTGGTATAGATACATAAATATTCCTATTATATAGAACAGTGTTAGCCTTTGATATGGTATCTTGTCTACCATTCTTGGCTTTTGTATTTAAGAACAGGAGCAAGTATGGGGAAGGGCTGTGGACGATGATCAAGACAGTGGGTAGCCATTTATACAGAAAAGTTCTGAAATATTTTAACTTGTTCCTTTTCAAAGCGAAGGCTGATAGGGAGTGGGAAAGCTCACCTTGGAAGGTAAACAACAAAAAAATAAATAAGCTACAGAAGTTACAGGATAGTATTGACACAAACCAAAATAATGTGTGTAAAAGTATAGTCAAGGTGAACACTAGGAGATTCCTAAGTATCAACTCAGCTTCTAGATCATACTCCCAGCAGAAGCAAGTAATCTCATTTGTTTTCTAATAGACCTTAACAGATAAAGAGGATTACATTATGCAGTTGCCTGCAACACATAGATCTTGACTGCTTAACATGGGATTTTCTTACATTCTTGCATTTGAAATAGAGAAGGTTTGGGATTTCTATGTTTTAAAATGGGAAGCATCGTTCCTATGTTTTCTGACTATTTTTTTTTTTAAATGAACAGATGCTTTTGAATCTCTTTCTGTTAATGTGTTTCCATCACATGGTTTTCTCTACAATTCTTACATAGTCAGTTAGACATTCTTTTGCTTAGGGATTTTCTATAACTAGGTCAAAATTGGTTTCATAAATGACCATAGCAAATATTAAATAGAGAAAAAATACTGAATTCTTCAGAATTAATTAAATTCATTTAAAGTTTTTAAAGATTTTACATATAATTTAACACCCATCTTTCAAATGAAGAATAATCTGGGGCAAGTATACGTGAATTTTTTGTTTTTAATTCTCATCTATATAACTGGGAGGAGGTCAGCATTCAAATAAGGGATGTGTGTGTGTCTCAAACTGATACATAGTGCATGCCTTGCTCACTTTATATTAAGAATGTTTTTGGAGGATGTGAAAGTAATCTAGAAGAGAACAGCACGACTAATTCATCATAGAATCATAGAATGGTTTAGGTTGGAAGTGATCTCAAAGTGATCTCTTGTTCCAACTCCCTACTGTGGGCAGAAATGCCTTCCACTAGACCAGGTTGCTCCATCCAACCTGTTCCAGTGCCTCACCACACTCATGGTAAAGAATTTCCCACTCATGTCCAGTCTCTCACCCACCTCAAGTCATTCTTGGCAGAGCTCTCTCAATCTGTTCATCCCCCAGCCTGTACTTTACTGGGGGTGGCCCTGATCCAGGTGCAGCACTCCTCACTTAGTCTTGTTAAATCTCATAAGATTCCCATGGGTCCATTTCTTGAGCTTGTCCTGGTCCCTCTGGATGGCACACCATCCCTCAGGTGTGACAACCTCCCCACTCAGCTTGGTGTCACGTGCAAATTTTCTGAGAGTTGATCCCTTTGTCCATATTATTAATGTAGATATTAAATAACACCAATCCCAAAGCAGATCCTTGAGGGACACCACTTGTCACTGATGTCCATCAGAACTGAGACACTGCTGCATTCTGGATGCATTGTCCAAATACTTTCTTATCCATCTAACAGTCCATTCTTCAAGTCTGGTTCTTTTCAGTTTAGAGAGAGGCATGTTGTGGGGATCCATGTCAAAGGCTCTACAGAAGTCCGTATAAATGATGTCTATAGCCTTTCCCTTGTCACTGTATTGTGAAAAGTCACTAGGTTGGTCAGGCAGGACTTGCCCTTGGTGAAGCCTTGCTGGCTGTCTCAAATGACCTCTCTGTCCTCCCTGTGCCTTGCACAGTTTCTTGGAGAATCTCTTCTATGATCTGCCCAGGCAAAGAGGTGAGGCTGACAGACCAGTTGTTCCCAGGGTCCTGCTTTCTACTCTTCTTTCAGAAAAGTACAATATTTCCCCTTTTCCAGTCACTTGGGACTTCCATCTGACTGCCATTACTTTTCAAATATCATGGAGAGTGGCTTCGCACCTAAATCCACTTACTCCCCTCAGGAGTCTGTTGCAGCCCATCAGGTCCCAGAAACTTGTTTATATTCAGGTTCCTCAAGTGGTAATGAACCTCACCTTTACTTCCAATAGGAGGCACTTTGGTGGTGTGGTAAGAGAGGTTGCCATTGAAGACTGGCAAAAAAAGTTGTTGTGTACCTCAGCCTTCTCATCTGTTGTCACCACTTTTCCAGCACTGTTTTTCTATCTGGTTACCATACTTGTAGATGCCCTTCTTGTTATTCTTTACATTCCTTGCCACATTCAGTTCCAGCTTCACCTTGGCCCTCCTCACTCCATCCCTACACAACTGTACTTCATCTCTATACTCTTCCCAGGTTACCTGTCCTTGTTTCCATGCCTGTGCATTTGCTTCTTCCCCTTTAGTTTGATCAGCAGTTCCCTACTCAGCCACACTGATCTCTTGTTTTCCTTCACCAATTTCTTGCTTCTGGAAATTGCTAGCTCCTGTGCTCCATGGAAGACTTCACTAAAAATATGCCAGCTGTGTTTCACCCACTTGTCCCAGAGGGCAGTCTTGCAGGGATTCCTATTGACTAGCTCCTTGAAAAGCTGAAAGTTTGCCTTCCTAAGGTTCAGGAGCCTAAATTTACTCTTTACCTGACCCATATCCCTCAGGACTACAACTCCACCACGTCATGGTCACTGTTGCCCAGTCTGCCTCCAGTCTTGATGTCCCAGATTGCTTCCATTGGTTGCCAACAGATCCAGTATCACATCCTCTGGTAGGGCTATCTATTACTTGGCTCAGGAGTCATAAGGTATCATCGAGGTTGGAAGAAACCTTTAAGATCATCAAGTACAATGTCAATGCACTTACACCACTCTTAACACCACTAAACCACAACATCCAGTGCTGAATCTAGATGCATCTTACCTGCCTCCCTGGGTAACTATTCCAATGGCTGACCACTCTGATCACGAAAATTTTTTTTCTACTATCCAATCCAAATCGCCCTTGTCTCATCCTAAAGCTATTTCCTCTTCTTGAGTCTAAACAAACCGTGCACCCTTGGCTGTTCCTCATAAGACATATTTTCTGGACCTTTCATGAGCCTTGTGCTTTTCTGGACATGCTCCAGCACCTCAGAGTGAGGGACCCTAAACTGAACACAGTACTTGTGTTATGGCCTCACCAGTGCTGTGTGCAGGGGTGTTCCCTAGTTCTGCTGGCTACGCTTTTCTTGATACAAATGCTATTTGCCTTCTTGGCCACCTGGACATTCTGCTGGCTCATGTTTAGTCAGCTATCAGCTAGCACCCCCAAGTTCCTTTCTGCTGAACAGCTCCTCCTCCAGCCTGTAGTGCTGCTTGGGGTAGTTGTGACTCAAGTGCAGGACGTGGCACTTTGCCTTATTGAACCTCATGCATCCTTAGCCCACTGGTCATCTGTCCAGGTCTCTCTGCTGAGCCCTCCTACCCTCCAGCAGATCAACAGCCACACCCAACACAGTGTCATTGGCAATTTACTGCACTCAATCCCTACATCCATATCAGGAAAGAGATTAAACAGAGGTTAAACAGGTCCAGCCCCAAAACTGTGCCTTGGAGAACACCACTAGCAACTGGCTGCCAACTGGATTTAACTCCATTCACCACAACTCTATGGGCCCAGCCGTCCAGCCAGGTTTTAAGAGAGTCCACCCATCCAAGCTGCAAGCAGACTGTTCTTCTAGGAGGATGGTGGGGGAAATAGTGTCAAAGGATTTACTGAAGTCCAGGCAGATGAAATCCACAGCCTTTCTCTCATCTACTAAGTGAATCACTTTGTTATGGAAGAGGATCAGGCTGGTCAAGCAGGACTTTCCTTTTGTAAATCCATTTTGGCTGGGCTTGATCCTCTAGTTGTCTTGCATGTGCTATGGAATGGCACTCTGGATGATCTCTTTCATAACCTTACCTGGAGCTGAGGTCAGGCTGGCAGGCCCGTTGTTCCCCAGATCCCCCTTCTGACACTACCTGTAGATGGATGTTACATTTGCTAATTTCCAGTCAGCTGGAACTTCATCAGTTGACCAGAAACTGGTTTTGGATTATTGGGAATGGTTTGGCAAGTTCTTTCACCATTTCCCCTATTACTCTGGGGTAGATACCATCTGGGCCCATAGTCTTGAGAGTGTTTAATTAGCACAGCAGGTTATGAATCATCTCATGGTTTATGGGGGCTTCATTCAGCTCCCCATCACCAAGCTCTGAGACATGGATATTCTGAGGGCAGCTGGTCTTGATATTAAAGACTGAAGCAAAGAAGACATTAAGTATCTGCCTTTTCCTCATCACCTGTCACTACTCTCTGCATTTAACAAGTGCTGAAGACCTTCCTTTTGCTGCCAATGTATTTATAGAAACCTTTTTTCTTGTCTTAATCTATAGCGGCTGAATCAAGTTCTGGTTGGGCTTTGGCCCTTCTAATTTTTTCCCTACGTGACCTTGTGACATCCTTATAGTCCTCCCAAGTTACCAGATCCTCCTTCTAGAGGTGATATATTCTCTTTTTTACCCTAAGTTCTCTGTTTAATCAGTCTGGCCAAGAATTTGTCTGCTGTGCGTTCCAGGAGTCTCCTGGAGTGCCTACAGCTCACCCTGCTCCTTCCCCAGCAGATGTCAGGGTGGTTGAAGACCCCCAGAAGGACAAGAGCCTGTGAGCAAAATCCTTCCTGAAACTGGAGCAACAAGGCTTCAGCTATAGGCTCTGCTTGATCAGACAGCCTAGCCTGTAGTAGACACAGTTCAAGAATAATGGACTGTAGTTCTCAAAAGGAGTATTTGGAAAAGAGTGCCTTTTTGTTCCCAGGTGTTGTTGTGGATCTGCTGAAAGAACCAGAAGGTTCACTATGTGAAGACGAGTGACTATACTGGATGTTTCCTTCTTCAAAACATAGAACTCACATCTGTAAGAAATGCACATGGCTAATGGACTGCTTAGGAAAATAGGATATAGCCAGGGAACAGCTGCACTAAGCAACTTGCTCCCCTAGAGAAATTTCAGATGTTACAGAGAAAAAGTTGTTCACAGCAAATGCTGTTTCCTACTCCCCTGCATGGTCTGTGGCTCTCTATCCCTCCATTCACAAAGCTCACAGCATTCTCCTGATTAAACAATGCCAGCAGGGCTGCCAGCTTGATTGGCTTCATATGGAAAAGGAGCCAGATAGAAAAAGTTCAGAGAATGACCCTTTCAGCAGAGCTGGCATCTGAAGAATGACTTTCCCATTCTGTGTTGTAGCTCATATTTTAGTGGTCTTTATCTTGGCCATTAAAATATGGTCCCAGTTCCTCTTCACTTTGCGTTATGTAATGGGAATAGGGTAGTACCTCCTATAACACTTGTGTAGTGGGAAAGTAATTTGGTTTATCTGTTCTTTTTTACTTAGTTGAAGAATATGTTGGCCATTAGAATTTAGAGAAAAGTTCACTGACTTTTTAACATGAGACTAAATCTAAATAAACTTCCTGGTTTCTGTGAGCTGCATCTTGCACTTGCTTTTTTACCCTTTCTAAGAAGAAAGTAACAATATTTATCAAAAACATTTATGCCATTGTGGAATCCAGAGAAATGCAGGAAATGCAGTATGAACACATAACGTATGTACTAATACTTTATTTGTCTTTGTGTGTGTGGATTTGATGGCCAAAAAGGAAGAGGCCCCAAGGGCTCCTTAGTATGCAATTAATATTTTGGCTAGAAAAGCAGCAGATTGTTTCAGTATGCTTACATGTTATGACATCATATTCCAGTAAAATTATAATGAACAGGATTTTTGTTTGTCTCTGTGGCAAACCAAAATGAGTTTTCTAATTGTCAGCAGACCTTGGTGATTTATTTAATTATAGTGGCGCCCACTCACACCAACTTAGTTGAGGTCTGTCAGCATTTCTGTTATGAACCCCTATTTTTAGGGGTTTATAACTAGTTGTAAATATTTACTCATTGCTGAAACTTGACATCCAAGGTCACATTCATAGAGCAAATATCCTTTTTCAGGTTGACTATTCTAATGGCATTAGCTAAACAGTAGATTTCTGATGCTGTGAACTTATTTGGAATAAAAGGAACCTGCTTTCCAGACCTTTTATTTGAAGGATCTTTTAAAGAATCTCAAATGTCCAAATGAAAATGAGCTTGTTTTTATAGGTTATATGTGACTGATTGTGTATTATCTGTTATCACACTTTTTTCTTCCAACTGAATGTATCATTTCACATACACTTTTGTTGTCTTCTAGTCTTAAAATCTTCTGGTATTTGGCTGTTGGTCAGCTTATGTTCTGAGGAATGTGCTAGTATCACCTGAAAATCTCTTTTACATAAGAATTTTCTCCAAGGAAAATCCTAGTATTTGTAGCTGCCGTGTAGAATACAGGAAGATGCATATTTTCTAAATGAAGATAATTTTAAAACTTTTAGAGACCTAATGAGTCCATATGTGAGGTATTACTGTTTGAAATCTTGACTCAGTTCTGTGGCTGAACAGAGTGACAGAGGACTGAGGAGTGTAGAGCTGATGTGTAGATGTTCTTATGATGGAAAATATTGTGCTGATACATTATTGCAGAATGATCACTGAATTCTATAAATATTCCAAAGACTGCTAATGTTTTCAGCCCTTTCTATTAACTCATATGTAGTATACTGGGAAGGTTTGTTAATGATCAGTGGCAGATACATCATTTTACCTTCGTGTGGGCTTGTTCTTTATGTGAGTGTACATCTTCAGGATGTGGAATCATTCAATATTAAAATTCAGTTTAATTGTCATGCTGTTACTTTCTGACTGTATTACTATGATTACTTTTGAGGCTTTTGTTAATACAGTCTCTGTCCTCACCACTGAAAAGAGGAGGATATTGTTTCCTTTGACATACTCCCTGTTGTAGAGAAGCCAGTAGCCTTCACAGATTTAGTTCATTTTCTGAGGATTTCAGGTGTTCCTTTGCATTTTCCTGGCAATGCTCATATTATCAGTGCTCTGTTACAACTCTGCTTGAGGCCAAGGAGAGCAAGAAAAATTTAATCAAAACCATGTAAAAGCCTAATCATTCTGGCAATGCCAAAGAGCTGCATGAGGCTCTAGAGCCACAGGCTGAATATCATTTTTCCTTATTATCACATAAATAGCTCCCTAAACACTCTTTAAAAGAAAAGGTGGGGAAGGGAGAGGGAAAAAGAGAAGGCCTGTTGTGGGATTTGAGTTTATTAAGTGGATTAAGTTCATGTGCTTTCCTCCTTTGCACGCAGTGGAGAGAAAGGTAGGTCTAGTAACTCAACAGGAAACTGGAATTTCTGATGGATATTGTATTTTCCCTAAATCTAGGTAGTTGCTAACAGCACTACCTCATTTCTTTCTATTTTAAGGGATTGTGAAGTAATGAGGTGGGACATGCTATCAAGGTGCCTACTGCTTTTGCATGACACAGCTTGTCTTGTGCTAAGCAGCAGCCAGCACACGTAGCCATTTCTAGTTCTACATCTTCTGGGATGGTGGGAAGATTCCTGGAACTCTTTGAGGAATTTGAAAGTACCTGTTGCTACAGGGAAGAGAGAACTACAGAAGGCTGTGGCTTTTAGCAAGCTCTAGCAGCTGCCAGTAAGTTCTGTCATCTGTTCCAGGTCAAGAGCTGCATTGAGCTCTCCTTCCTGTCATCTCCCTATTAGAGAGGGTCAAGCACCCTCTCAGCACGGACTGGAAGAGCACATGTATGTGCAGGGCCTAGAGCACTGCTCCCAGAGGCAGCCAGCAGACATAGCAGATTGTGCAGCAGATGATGGAGAAAGGAGTCAGGAGCTCTGCTGTGGA
The DNA here is from genome assembly GCA_018697195.1 of Certhia americana. Lineage (NCBI taxonomy): Eukaryota > Metazoa > Chordata > Aves > Passeriformes > Certhiidae > Certhia > Certhia americana. Next base: position 121,721,192 of record CM031858.1, on the reverse strand, counting down.
TGGAGTTGTGCTCAGCAGTGCTGGTGATGCACCACTTGGCACAGTTCCTAGCACCATCTGGAGCAGCTCTCCTGGTACATCAGAGACCTTGAGTCAGAGCTAGCTCCAGAGCTCAGGCTGTAGAGATACTGGTCTTGTCTGCAGGAGGTCTGCTGTGTCGCAGAAGTTGTGCTACCAAGTAAAGAAGATGCAGGAAGTTGTCAACAAACTGCTGACATCACTAGATCAAATGAGTAAGAGACCAATTGGGTCTTCTCTAAGATCCTGCAAGTACAAGAGCGTGAATTCCCAGCCATACCACAGGAGCAGGGAGAGTCAGTGCTAATTGGGCTGGGAAACTGGGAGGGAGTTGTGTGCTGGCAAAAGCTGAAAGCTGGTAATTTTTGGCATTGGAAGGAAGATTTCTGCTCCATCTGCAAATCTGCAACAGTATCAGTGCCAAGTGTTTGAATTCCATTAGGCATGTAGGAACTTCGTAATAGCTTACCAGAGAGTGATCCCAACACTAGAACAGGTCATCCGGAGACATTTGTGGAATCCTTCATCCTTGTAGACCTCCACAATGGCCTTGACAAGGCCTCAACAAGACAGTGTAACTTCAGGTCTTAACCATGTTCTGGATGCTGCTTTGGAACAGATAACCTCCAGAAGCCTTTCCAGCAGGAGTTACTATATAATTTTATGAAAATGTTACATAAGCAAAACCATTTGCAGGCCTTAATAATTCTTGATAAGTGTGTTAAACTGTAAACAAGAAAGCAAAGTAAATACCCACTTTTTGCATGTCATAAAGGCAACTTAGCTCACTCTTCCAAAGCCCTATAGCCTGAGGCATGTTGGAGCCAGTGTTATGCTTGGCTCTTTCCATATAAATGTGGTTTTAGAATTAGGCACAAAGTTCAGGGACATTGAGGCCAGAGTACTTACTCACACTTGTCTGGTTCTGAAGTGTGCTGCTCTCTGGTAAACTTTGTATTTTGTTTTACTGCTGAAACAACTGGGTTGCAATTATTAATGAAAATTCAGAAAGCCATAATATCAAAAAGTTGCCATCTGTGTCCACAGATGAAAGTGGAGAGAGCACCCTTTAAAAAAGATCCTTAAGAGGAATAAGGAAAATATAGTACTATATATACACTAATACTACAAATACATACTAATATAGTATGTGTTTGATTAAACCTACTTGGAGTCAATCTAGTTTTGTTATGATGGATCTTGCTTTTGTACATGCTTTTGGAGTCCTGGGCTTTCTTACATTGTTGTAAAATCTGAACAAGTTTTTTGTCAAGGGAGGATTCCATTTCTGTTAGGTATATTCTCTGTCATCTGACTTTGTTGACCCTTAGAGCTGAGCTATGATGACAGGTTTCATATGAACAACCTCACAATCCTTCTTCCTCCATGCCACTTGTCTGTGGGACAGGAGTTGTCTCCCAGGTAGGACTTCCACTGGAGTTTTTGATTCTCCTTAGGTTTCATCTTCTCAAGACTCAGACCAAGAAGAGAGCAGAGCTAGGCTGTTGGGCTGATAAATAATAGAGCTCATTGCAGAGCTCCACAAGTGTAGGTGAAGAGCTGGTTTGCACATAGGGACTACTGTCAGAGAGTTACCAACTGCCTTGCTGAGGAACAGTCCATGTATTTGAGTTCTGGGTGTTATTCTGGGAGAAAAGATAATGTTTTATCCCCAAATACTACTCTATTTTACATAAAATGAATAGGTAAAATTCCTAACTTGTATTGTTGTTTTCTGTTAATGACTTCCTTCCAGGTATCACTGCCCAGTGCCTAAAATTTTCTATGTCCAGTTAACTGTTGGCAACAGTGAGTTTTTTGGTGAAGGAAAGACTCGTCAAGCTGCTAGACATAATGCTGCAATGAAGGCCCTTCAAGCTCTTCAGAATGAACCTATTCCAGAAAAATTACCTCAGGTCTGTGCTCCAGGAAACTTTTTTTTTTTAAATAACTTGCATTAAGTGCTGCTTAAAAACGAAAATGCTGTGTCATATTTTAGAAAATATTGAACAGAAAAATAATTCTCAGAATAATATTTCAAAATTGAAAGCAAAAATATCATAATGTTTCCCAGTCAAAGAAACAAGTACTTGCAAGACCTCTGGGAGCAGCTGAAGACCACTCGGGATACCGTAGATTCTCAATAGCAGGTGTTTGTCAGTGGGAGACTAAATTGAATCCTCAGTCAAGTAAATCTCTGTGGCTTGGTTATGCTGGTTGAAAGTCATGAAAAACACCTCTGTCACTTCATGGGTTAGAGCTGTAGGTGACTGGAGAAGGCTGGAGGTAACACTTTGCCAAGATTATGATGGAGGGAGTACAGAGTGTTGCACTATGTAGAGCTGAGAGTAGCTCTCCAGAGAACTGAGACTGGTTGAAATAGAGTTTAAGGATTTCATGGTGCCAAGGTTCAGGCTCTTCCCTGCTGCTGCCCATGGGAAGTGCACACAGGGCACCATGCAGTGCTGGGGTGTGTTCTCACCATGGGACATGGTCCATCTTAGTAAAACTATTTCCTTCAGCAAAACTGACCAGCTTGGTTGCCTATGGAGGGTGATTGATTTCATTGCTCCTCAAACATCGGGCATGGATCAGAGCTGGTACACATCTTACACTGGCTGGCCTCAATTACATTATGGATTTGAGCTTCTTTCTTCCCCAGTCACTGACAGTGTGCTCCCAAGGTAACAAGGGCAGACCTGTTACCCATCTAGTCATCCCATTAGTAACTAGACCATGGTACCCATCTAGTAATCCCATTAGTAACTCTGAACTTGACTTGAATGGGATCCATGGAATATAGCACAGTAGTTACTTACATAGGTCTATCTTTTGGCCTTCATGGCCATCCTTAATGCAGCCCTCTGTATATTGTTCTTCCATTTCAAACTATCCTTTTTTCTTTTATTAGGAAAAAAAAAAACCTTAATAAAGGATAAAATCTTTTATCCATATTAAACCACTGAAAAGTAGTATTGCCATCTTAATACCTAATTGGGCAAATGTGTAGAAGAGCATAAGGTGAGCAGAAACAAGAAGCAATCAGCCAACAGGGCAGGGCTCCTGGTGAATGTGCTTTCACAAAGAGCTATTGTGTGTCTGCCAAAGCATCTCTGCTGTCTCATAGATGTGAGGCTAAGAAAGGCCTTACAATTAAAGTGTCAGCTGTGGGAATGAGGATCAAATTTAAATCCAAAGTGCCTGAGACACTCCTGAACATATTTTATCTTCCTAAGGCTTGAAATTTTATTGCTCACTACTAAGGTCTAAGCCTTGATCCTCCCTTTGCTCTACTCACTGTTAGGTTCTCCACTGTGATCGGTGAAAAAATATGCAGGGAGTTAAATTGAAAGGACAGAAGGGACAATGAGGGATTTTCTGGACAGATGTGTTTGTATTAATCATGAAAAGTTAAACTGTAGTTTCTAGTTTAGACTATACATATCTGGTTAAACTAGAGTATAGCTAGAAAACCTAAACATTCTTGGCTTGAAGGCTTGCTGACAGTCCAGTGGGCATTATATTATGTAAATTATGCCAGTGTTTGATTATTCTCCATTTCAAAGATAATTTGAGAAGTATTTATTTTAGAATTCACTTAGCTTCATTTTCTATTTAATTGGTATTTTCTTATGTTTGCTAAATGTAACCAACAGATATCAAAAATCTCTCCCACATATATATTTGCAGATTATTCTTGAGTATTTTTGAATCTTTTTATAGAACTGATTGTTTTCATAGTGTCTCAGTGAAAAGTTGTTTTTGCTAATCAGTAGTTAATTCTTTGGGCTTTTTTTTTTTTTTTTTTTTTTTTTGCCAGCTTTTTAGATTACCAGTGTCCTTTATAAAGCGCAAACTTAATTGAATACAATACCAAATAATATTTTCACTAAGGCTTTTTACAGAACAGTAGTATCCCATTCTTTATATCCCCAATTTTTTTTTTTTTTTAAACTTTTCAATATTGTCCTTTTAACTCTGCTGATCTTTCTTGGTTAACCTAATCAATGCTTTGCCTGTCCTGTAAGTAACGATCTATATTCTTGATTTCAGTGGTACTTTACATTTCATTATATGAATGAGCTAGAGGTCCTACATAATTTCATTGTAACTGCCCTTGTTACTGTTTTGCACAGCAACCTTTTATTTTTTTTTTTTGAGATTCTATAAACTTCATAATATTTTTGTTTTGTATTTAGCTCCAGATCAGTATCAGGGATATCATGGATATCAATATCATGTAAATGGCTTTTTTCAGAATCAAAATTTTGCAACAATTTAATGAGGCAAAAGGTGTTTCATGTCTGCATGCTGAAACAAAGTGCTGGATTTTTGGCCGTGTGTTATCTTATAGATTAATATATTGAGATTTAAAAAAGGTAGATAAAAGATTGATCAATTTCATTTTAATGTGAAGAACCTAGTGCTTTTTTAATGCTGTTTTAGAACTGTGGTATCTGGATTTTGTAGCTATGTTGGTGGCTGAAGTTTTAGATCAGACTTTGTTATGTAAGATGGGAGCTCTGCAGGAATCCACCTAATTCTGCCCAAGTGTCTTTGATGTTTACCTCCACTAATAAAAAATTAGGAGCCTGGCCAAGGTTACATGGTTGTTGAGAGATCCCAGTTTGAAGTATTTCAGAGCTTGGCAGTTTGAAAGTAGCTGGAAGTGAAGCCTCTGAGAACTAAGGAAATGTGGCCTGGGGGATAAACACCAAAGGCAGTAGTTGCAAAAGGCAAAACTCTGACTGATCCCGGTGCTGATGGTTGTGGGAGAAAATTTAGATTTACCTGAAGAGGAAAGAAAAGCTGAATTTTAGGCAGAATAATGTTTCATGTGCCTTTTGTTTTTTCATCTCTTTGCCTCTCTGTTTGTTATGTTCCTATGGATAAATAAATAATGTTCTGTGTTGAGCAAGCTGTTCTCTGTCACTACCTTTTCACACTGGTCATAACTCCCAGAGGGAAGTTGATGGAGGGGCCATTAACCAGCTGGACCTGCTGAGGACACCTGTAACCTGGTGACCCAGTCAGAGTGTGGGGGTGATTGACTGAATTCCTTCTGAGAGAAGTACAGTCTTCTGTACTTTCCAAGAAGCAGAGATTTCTTCCTTAGAAGGGGTACCCACAGAGAGCCTGAGAAATGGGTCAAAGGAACTGTTTGATCCTCATGTTTAACACAAGTGTGTACTCAGACAGTTGTTATCCATGTCATTAATAAGACTAACATCCATAGATATTATTTTGCTGTTTATAATTAATTTATAAATTATTGTGTATGTGTCCCTTTGTTATGAAGCATAACACAATATTAATGGCTTCAGTCAGTAGATGTCTGATAATGGGGTGCTGAGACACGTGCAAATGCTGATTTACAGCCTCACAGGAGACTTGAAAAGTCTTTTGGAAATTGGGGGGAGAAGGATATTATATTTTGTTGATCTTCTTCAAATTGTAGTATGATTATGTGTCCATCATTTTCAGAATGGAGAAACAGGAAAAGAATCAGAAGAAGATAAAGATGCAAACAAATCTGAGATCAGCGTAGTGTTTGAAATTGCTTTGAAGCGCAATATACCTGTCACATTTGAGGTATGTGTTCCGTTTTTATCTGTGTTACGTATTTATCTTGTTAAGAAAGTATTTAGAAAAGGTACCACTAAAACTCAACACAGATAATATTCATACATGAAAAATACAAATTTCATATTCATGGAAATTCTAAAAAAACAATTGCCAGTGTACAGAGTCTAAGAGAATGACTTTTTACTGGTAAAACAGATGCTCTTTCAGAACTTTTAGAGATCTAATATTTGGTTGCACACACTTGGGTGGCAGAAAGACAGTTAAACCATCTTTGGTAAAGAGCTGTGGGATTAGAATCTGTAGCCACAGTCAATCTGGTTTGATACAACCTTCAAAAGAGTTAGCCAGAGTCTCTGCATTAACTATTTCATTATGCTAGAAAAGTTCCAATTGAAACATTTCACCTTCAGTGTGCTGTTTTCAGAAAGTCATGGGTATCTTCCACTCTGATTCTGTTTCACTTATCTATTTCTGCTTAAGCTTTCACTAGTTTTTTGTTTGTTTCATATGATTTTATCTATGAACCCACATGTGACACCTTTGTTTACCTGAAGTAACAAAGAGCATTTGGAGTAGCTCCAGTGCTATCAATGAAGTAACTATGGGAGAATGAGTGATAGTAACAGGAATATTTTTCTGATGAGAAAGTTCTTACAAAACCTTGTTGTAAAAATCTGACATTGTTGTGGGAGGAAGCACCAGATTTTCAAGCTGTTTTTTTCTTTTTTTTTTTTCTTAATGCAGAAAATGCTAATGTAAGTGGTCTTTTATTATTTTATTTTTCTGCATTTTGTTTTACATCTGAACTGAATCTGCATGAAAGACATGGATAGTGCTTATACTGGTGATGACTGGTTATTTTCTCCAGTGCTTTTTCCTTTTAAAGTATAGGCATGTATTTGCATGTGAAAAGAATCAAAACCCTAAGCTGTGGCATGCCTTACAGTGTGCTGTATGCAGTTTACTGACATGTTTGGCCCATGTCCCTGAATTGGCCAACAGCAAATAGTCTATTTGGACCTTCTTAGAAATCTGAGAAATCTCTCAGAAGGTAGGTAAGAAAGACAAAGGATATTGTTCGTGTCTAAGGAATTCCTCAGTATAGCAGAGGCATACATGCTTCATATATGTGGTTTATGTGGTATGGACTAATTAGAATGTTAAGAGAATGTAAAATCCAGAGGATGAAACTGGAGTGTCTGGGGCTGTTGGTGTATCAGTTTTCCACTACGTGCCAATCATAATGGAAACGCTTGTGTTTCAAAAAGGAAGCTCATAATTAATGTCTCAGTTTTCAAACATTGTTTTTCTACCTTAAACATTTTTAAATGTTTGGAATAGTTCCATACCAATCAATGCACTAAATTGTAAGATATGTGGTCACTGCTCACAGAGGAGCTTGGAAGATGTAAAGAGGAAAGGAGAAGTGCTTTAAATGTCTTCTTCACTCCTGTTTGAGCTTATTTAAGGGAGAGCATTTGGTAAGGAGAGAGTGAAGGCAGAGATACTTTGTAAGGAAAAATCTAATGTGTCACTTGCCAAAGAATGTTAGCAACATTGAAAAAAGACAGTTTCTTGCTCTCCTGACAGGTTTTGTGTTATTTCCTGCCTTTAAATCTAAGTATAGGTGACATTCTCAAATAGAGTTTTGAGTGAACTTGATTCGGGCTTACTTTTCAATAAAACTGCTAAGCAATTATGGATAATCCCCAGGATCTGATGTTTCTAATAGGATTTTGTTTACTAATGGTCCTATGTTATTCCAGGCAGGCATCAAAGCTTTTTCTAGCTTTTGTTTTGTGTGTGGTAGCTATAAAATGATCTGCCTTTTCTTCATCTGACAAAGCTTTAGCCAATATTCCAACAGTGCTGGGTTATGCAACAAAGTAATGATCATAAATATATATAAAGTTCTATGTAAACATGACCTCAGAATTACACGAGGGGTAAACAGTCCTGTTTCATGTAATGTGGCTAGTTTTAATTGTCTAGGAACTTTAAGATGAGTCTTACAAACTTTCTATCTATTAAGTTGCTGAATAAAAACAGTCAATTGTAACAAAGAACAGGCTTTACTCCATATTTGTCACTGATACATTCTTAGCTTAACTAACTTTGATTCATCAGCTTTTAAGTCAAAATACAACTGTTCTAAGGCAGTTGTGGGGTCCCCAATGAATGGTTTTTAAGAATGACTACAAAAGTGATTGCTGCTAGAATTGCTAGAGTAGCTATAGAATGGTCATTTCACTTCTTATTCCTGCCTTGACAGTCAGCTAAAACCTTGCTTTTTCAATTTTTTTTTCAGTATATATGTTTTTTATTCCTTATTTGTCAGAAAGGAATAGATGAGCCTAGAAGACATAACTGAGGTCAACAGCTTCAGATATTAGAACTTGTTGGGGTGTTTCAGATTACCATTTTATTTTCGATATTTTTCTTTGGATTGCAGTGTTATATCTTTAGAGTAGCAATTATAATGTTTTTTTTCATTCTCACTATCAGGAGTGAAGTGGTTGAACAGGCAGATTTTCTGCCCCTCCATTCCTGTGCAATGTTCTGCTGGAAAGTGTTCTTATGTCCTGGTCTTATCACAGTAAGACAAGAGATTCTGCATTTTGAACCAGGGACAGGCCAAATTGCAGACTCCGGGAGAGTGGTTCTCAGCAGGAAGTTTCACACCTATCTGGCTTCTTTTGTCCTGGGGATTAAGGCTTTGGATGACTGACTACTGAATAACTCTTAGCTGGGTTTTGCAGAATGGTCATCCTTCTCACTGCAGTTTTACACTTCAGCATTCAGACTCTTCTTTTTTTTTTTTTTTTTTTTTTTTTTTACATAATTTTTGTAACTGGGAAAATCTTGTGTATCTGTCTGCACAAGCTCCTGGAAGTATATTGATATTTTAAAATCTTATAAATAATCTTGTGTTCGTAGATGTAGGTGACATGGGTTTTTTCATCTGATTTTTGTCTCTTTTTTTTTTTTAATGTCCATTTAATCTTGTCCTAATCTTTTGAATTTTCTACCTGGCATCTCATTAACAATTAAAGCAGTGTTACTCTTTCACTGTAATCATACTTCTGTTTTTCATTTGTCAGCATGATTCATTAAGTTGAGCCAAATTCATTCTTGATGTAACTTGACCTTAGATCTGTTTTGGCCCCATGTGTTTTCTCTTGCTGTAATTATTCTTTGAATCCATGGAACAGAAAAAGAAAAGTGTATTGAACTGTCACCCTTAATCAAATTCTCAGTTTTAAATTAGCCATGATTAGGTCCACAGGTCGTATCTTTCAACTGAGGAAATAGTTTAATGTCCTAATGTGTATAGTGTTCTTAGATAGCAAAGGTTGAATTTCTTTTTAGTGTTTTCTGTCCCAAGGCTCAAAGCACAACTGTTCGAAATCATATGGAGTAAAAAGACCTGAAATCTGGGGTTAACCAAAAATGTTGTTAAGTAAATATTTTCTTGCTTAATTACCAAATTGGATGTGTAGCTTGATCCAGATCCCATCTGCATTCTATGGGGTTCATTCCATTGTCAACACAAATTTTTTTCTATTTGTACACTAACAAAGATACAGTTTTTAATATTTTCCAGTCAATTAATTACCTTGTGTCACACTTAAAATTTAAAAGATGAAAAACACACCAGAATGAATTAGTTTTATATTAAGAAATATGGTTTTGTGTATATGAAAATATAATATGGTGTGGTGTTAACATTCTTTCTCTCATGTATATGTTTTTGTGCATTTATATAATTATGAGAAAACTTATATAAACTAATATTTTAGGAACTCAGCAATTATATTTCTTAACCAAATTATTTTTCCCTTTTTCATCTGGATAGTATAGACATTCTTGTATATTTTATTAATATGTTATATTGCATGTAAAGAAAAACACCAATATAATAGTATTAGTAGAACCACAGAAGGATTAAGAACCTTAGTAAGGTTAGTTTAGCTGTGTTTTACAGCAAGCATGTTGCAATACTTGGAAACAAAGTGCCGGGATGTTTGAGATACTGGGAGTATGGAGTGGGAAACGCTGCAGCGCAATGAAGGTTCTCAGCACGGACAGGATGCCCAACTGTGTCTGAGAGCAGGAGATCATGGCACTGGGCTCATCCCAGCTCTGGTGCAGGCAGTGCAGCATCCTGGGGCTCAGCGTGGCTCAGTGCATTGAAAGCACTGCTGCCTTCTCATGTGGTCAAGCATTAGTGAGCAACTTTCCTGAAATTAATACCTGGAACCTTAGAGTGGGAGCACTCCTGGACTACAACAGAAAAATCCTATTCTGGCATAGATGTCATTTTATTCTGGGAAAATAGGACAAAGTTGTCTGTTAATTTTAATTTTGTGTCTTTTTATGGATATATGCTGTGGTAATTGTATTTGCTGGGTGAAGTAGCCACAAAAGAGAACTTAAAAAAGAAATACAAGCCTAAGGAGACCTCATTACAGTGCAACAGCAAAACTAAATAATGCAAGGGACATGACCTTGATAAAAAGAGCTTTAATACAAAACATGTTGTAATAATGTTAAGATTGAAGGTTTGAGCACATTAAAACTGTAGTTATTACACCAAGAAGGCCCTGGTAGCTTTACCTCAGTTCCCTTTCCCCTCCCTCCTCAACCTAAAGAGACATTACTCTTCTTCAACAAATGGTTTGATATAATTCCATCAAATGAAAAAAATTGATATTTGTATTGATTTTGAAGATATTATAAAGAAATGCCTGTCAGATACTCTAATGTCTCCTTATACAAATTACATATAACAAAGATTAAATTAGGTAGCTGCTTCCGCCCATCAAACAAAATAACTGAACCTTTTCCCAGATGAGGTCTCTTAATTCCTGATAGACATTGTCCAGACCAGTAAATGGTGTGTGCATATATGAAGAGATGGCTGTCCTGGCACTTGCAGTGCTGTTATTTGTGGGTGAATATATCCCAGCATCAGCCTTCTAAAAGGAGATATGTATGTGTGTGTGTGTGTGTGTGTGTGTGTGTGTGTGTAAAAATGGGGAGAGAAAAACAAGTAAAGGAAGGTACAGCATTCAGAACCTAATTTCTTTCCATATTACTATAACTTGTTGTAGTGAAGTACTTCAAATGGGTTTTCTTTTTGTCATGCTAAATGTGTTTGGAAGGGAATGCATCAATGACTTTTTTTCAGAAATTATTACTTTTGTGTGAGTTATGGTGGCTCTTCTGGTAATTCTTTTCAGTACTGTTGGGAGGGACAGGTGAGAGTCATGGAGGCAAGAATGTGTCAGCCTTTCAAATGTATGGGATATTGCTCTGAGCTGTGTACTCTAGCAAGGCAAGAGTTGAGAGGAGGCATCCTGCCTGCACCTATTGAGACTGAAGTTTGGAACTATGAACATCCAATGGTTTAATGATAATAGAAAAAAAATTACAAACAGGTTGAGGTATTACAAACAGGCCAAATTAATACAGTTTTGAATATGTTTTGTATAAAGAAATAGTCAAAGCCTGGTAGACCTTCATGGATTTAATTGCTTTAATATATGAAGCATCCTGCAAAGAAAAAGCCTTGGTTTAAATTTGCATAATTGTTGTATATTGTGTTATTCTATAAATCTTTAAAAATGTATTCATTTTCTGTGAAATGCTGAGTATGGTGGTTAGATTTGCTTTTTCCAACTAGTCTTACTTTTCTGTCCTCAAACCTTGTACTGTCATTAATACTTGTCTAAGTTCTATGAAAACCCATCTAATGCCTTCAGTTAGCAGGAAAACTGGACTAGTAATAAGTTCTTTGCAGAGATAACAAGTATTAAGTTATCTTCTTGTAGGGTGCTTTGACTCAGTGTTACTTTCTCTTAAAAGGTGATTAAAGAAAGTGGACCCCCTCACATGAAGAGCTTTGTTACACGAGTTACAGTAGGAGAATTCACTGCAGAAGGTGAAGGCAACAGTAAGAAACTCTCGAAGAAACGTGCTGCAATGGCTGTCCTACAAGAACTTAAGAAACTTCCTCCTCTTCCTGTGATTGAAAAGCCAAAACTTTACTTTAAAAAGCGTCCAAAAACAATATTGAAGGTATGTGTCCACCTTTGACACAATTAAGAATGTTTGCTTAGAAGGTTACAGTCAGATTTAAAATCTATAAAGGCTTATTTGTCATTTTCTGTCAATATTGTTACAGTTGCTTGTTACTGTCAATATTCTTACTTGTTTGCCTGTGCTAATATGCTTGGGCTTTTTTTAAATCCTGAAAGTGCTGTGGGATTCTCAAGAAGAGTGGCTTGTAAATAGCTCACATCACTGAGGTCTTCAAGGGTTTGGTTCAAGACTAGTGGAGGATCAAGCCCTCCAAGCAGCTCTTTCCAGATATGTGAAGTTTTAGCACCATCTCCTCAGGGGATCCCTTTCAGCATATCTAGTGGTTCTCTCCCTGGGCTCTCTGCCCTCCCCAGTTTGAAGAGGGAGAGAGATACATGACATAGTAAATTAATGGGGTGCTGCTTTAGTGCTTCAGTACTTTACTAGAATTTTGACCATTAGAAATATGCATACTCAAGATACAAACTGCAGAGTTCTGAAAGAACAGCCACCAGAAAACCACTTTAAAATAAGCAAATACTTTGGAGAGTGCAAAACTTGATTTGGAAAATGTGCAAAAGACTTATTTGTTACCTTCCTCTTCTCATTTGCTTTCAATACAGAATAAGTGACTTTTCAGGAAAACCTAGATTAATTAGATACCTGTTTCTACTAAAATCCTGGGCATCTAATTCTCAGAAACTTAAATGAATAAATAGGCAGGAAAATTATTTAATGGAAGACCATCATCATTAATGCAGCTTTAAAGCTGGAAGATTGGAAAAGTGTTTTGGCTTTTGCTTTCACCAAACATCTTGGAAAGTTTTTCTCTAGAAACACGCTAAGGGTATAATAATGAAAAAATCTCTTATATTGCCATATATACCATTTGCCATTATGAACTTACATTTAATTATACACAGTTGGCCTTGTTAGAAAGAGACATTAATTGTCAAAATAAGCTGGATATGTAGATGGTTTTTATTTTTTTGAATATCCAAACTTCTGAAATGCTTTCAATGTGCCCATTTCTTTTAATTTAACTTGCATATGTTTTGAGCATCAAAAGAAGTGTCAACAATAACTTTTTTTTATTTGTACATATATTTATGAGGCTGTATCTTACGGCCTGCTCTTTATTTAGTCTGCTTTGCATTTTGTCTCTGCCTGGCTTCTTGCCCACACGGCTGCCCTTGTGTATGACATTGTCTTAGCTCTTTCACTTACATCTTCTCTAACTACTTCAGCAGTTACAGTATGTAGGATTTGCTGCACAGCTTTCTAAATATAATATCACTCTCTGGTCTTTGCCTTCAGTTGCTGATCATTTCTTCAGGTTCCTGAACAGTTGTTTGTTATTTGAGAAGCTCAGGCCAGCATGAGTGGCTCATCTTCTCTTAGCCTGCAAATGGTTTCATAAAAGGCAAATAGCTTCATAATATAAAAACAATTCTACATTCAAGTGCCATTTGCATCTGCAAGTGCATTCTTTGTGTTGTCCTATATAAATCACTTAAATATGACTTCACATAAAATTTTGTGGGTCTTAATTTCTTAAAATCTACTAACAAATATTTTCATAGCTATATGCCTTGAAAATGCATTTGCCATATGAGCAATAATTCATTAAAATAATTTCAGAGCTAGAGAGTTTTCAAGAACTGTAGCTTTTCCCATCTGTGTAATCTTGGACAGACCACTTTGTCAGTCCTTTTGTTTCCCAAGCATGTGATCAATTCCCCCACCAACCATACTTTTTGACGTGTTGTGAGGATTATTGCCTGTTGAGCATTTGAAGTACTTTATGGGTGGTTCACCATAAGCAACAATTCTAGCCATTCAGTTCACAGAATTATTTAGAGGGTAAATTTATACAACCCACAGACCCTCTGCACCTTTACTTTCAAGTTGTACTGTAGGATGGAAGGCCTGGAGTGCTGAGAAGGAAAGCAGAAAGGCTGAAAGAGGAAGCTCATTATGTATGGCAAATGTTTTTTGTTCCTGTGTAAATCCTACCTCTTCCCAGTGTATTGCATGTTCCAGCATTGTGCAACCTATTTTAAAGGGTTGGGGGATGGGTGCTAAAAACAGGGCAATAAGATATGACTGACTAATGAATCTGCTAATTTTCATCCATCCTTATGAGGACCTCCACAGATAGGAGAGGGTTTTCGTAGCTTGCAGATGCAAGGTATGCGCACTACCTGCAACAACAGCAGACAGTTTCTTTCCACAGCTTTGAGCCTGAGGGTTCTTATCTTTTGTCTCATGATCAGAAAATGGAGAGTAAGTTACTTGTTATTCTCTCAAAGGGAGTATTACAGAAGAGAGAATCCTAGTAAATGCTTTATTGAAGCAGTGTAGTAGTTACAGGGATATATACTGAAATAATGGTTCTTTCCTTTAAACCTGGTTTAGACTGGACCAGAATATGGTCAAGGAATGAATCCCATCAGTCGTTTGGCTCAGATCCAACAGGCCAAAAAGGAGAAGGAGCCAGAGTATGTTCTTCTTTCAGAGAGAGGAATGCCTCGCCGTCGAGAATTTGTTATGCAGGTATCATTTGCTGTCATGTTAGAGATAATGGCCTTGCTGTGTTTTGTTCAAACTCAAGCAAAATGGTGGCATATAATATGAAGCATATCTCCTTCTTAGCTTTTTGCCTTGCTGTCAGATATGCAGGAAGAGTATGAAATACAGTGTCAGAAAGCTCATCTAAACTTTCTTCTTTCTCTTTGTGAAACAAATGGCAGTTGAATTATGTGCCCTCTAGATGGTTTTCATGCGTTTTGCATTATTTTATACTCCCATTTTTATTTCACCTATTTGCTATTGTCTTTATCCCTGATGGTTCATGATTTATTTACTTTTAATTGTCTTTTTGGAAAAAGAATAAAATTGGGCTGGTGTTGATCTGAAGATTCCAGCAATACCTAATATTCTGAAATATGGATATTAATATCTCCATATTACCAGGAATGTTTGCATTAAAAAATAGTATTGTAAATTCTTTCATATTTCCAGTTTCTTTGTGAAGCGTTGTTTATCTCTGAAATACAACAAAAAATGCCAACCACATGTTTTAGACTGTCCTCTGGCAGGACCTAATACTGAAACAGTAGATCATTAAAATTCCTTTCAAATGTAAATCAAGAACATGTACAAAGATTTGGTATAACTGTGATATTTTGTTAGATAGCACAACGGCAGGTTGAGAAAGATTAGAAACAGGAAAGGATTCTGTATTCTTGTGTTTTCACTCAAGGGTAATTTTTTGCTGGAACAACTCGGAACAGCATACCTCAGCATGTTTTGACTTGTTGTCTACAAACCACACCAAAATGTCACTTCTGATCACAAGCAAAATGTATGATCTTCCCGCACCTCCTTCTCCAGAAAATTAGTTATGTTTTCACTTAAATCTCTAAGTTTCTCCTTCATGTCTATGAAGATAAGCTAGTAATCTTAATTTTATCAGACCTCAGTGGTCTCTCTTCATAATTTATTATTTTTCTCTCTGAAGGAAAAGGAAGTATTGTGTTCCTTTTGTTGCGGAATCTATTTTTGAATATACACTTGTATTTCTAACATTTTAAGAGACCTGAAAGTATTTGAAAAAGAGTGATCCTATCACAGAAAATCTCATTTCCCATGCTTAGACCCCCATGGGACTGTCCACAGTTGGTAGCTGTTGTGTGAGGCTGCAGAAGAGCACAGCCCAGTATTAGGAAGATGGGCTGGAAGTTTAGTTTTCTGTTGGAGCAGTGTAAATAATGGCAGTCTTTGGTTTGTATAAAAAAGGAATCTTAAACCCAGTGAATATGTAGAAGATTGCTGTATCTAAGAAGGTTTGTGAAAGAAAGAGTTAAAGAAACTTCACAGAGCAGTTGCTTTGTTACAAATACTTCTAAACTCCGTTTTGACCCTTTTATAATATTTTCAGACTAAAATTATTCTGCCATTTATCCCACCTTCAGGAAGTCTCAGTGGATTCATTACTACATGCAGAAAACTTTATCAGAATAAAAAACCTTTGTATAAACTACTTAAACAATGTTTTCATTTAATTTAATTGAATGTGGAAGTAAAATACTCAGAGATAATATGTTCATTTTTATCTGTCACACAAAGAGCAAGTTTAGATGTGATGAAATGGATCCAATTACTTGTCCTGGCTACTAGATAAACAGAAGAAAACCTCTGATGACATTAGTTGGTGTTCTGTTCCCAAAGTTAATTTCAGAAAGCTCTTTCTCTTTGTAGTCAGGCCTTTAATCCTTGATAGAGGTTATAATAATAGCTAAACCAGTTTTACAGGTCTGAGAAATAGCAACACATTGATTTATTGTGAGCTATGTTATAAATTATCTTTTTGTCTTGTCCCATTAAAGTCCCTCAATTTTATTGCTTATAAACTTGTAGCAGATTGGCTGTTTTCTAATTGTTATTGTGAACTGCATAAAAGATAAGGTTTATATTTCAAGATTATTAATATTTTTGGCTTAGGTAGACAAATCTTTTTGCTTAATGATGTATATATATGTGCTTTGAAGGGATATTCATGATTATTATTTATTTATGTCCTCTTAATACTTAAAATTAAGAAGTATTTGAGTAAAGAAGAATTTAAACTTTCAGGAAAACACATATAGGAAAAATTGAGTAAAGTGAGGAATTACTGAATGACATAAGCTATTAAATATCATTTATTCTTTATTTAGAATTTGTGTGCCTTTTTTACACTTTTTTAAAGCTTCTTCCAAACTGTTTCAGGTCTTTGACCTCTAGAGTTTTTTGTTATCTAGATCACCTTGACAATTCTATTATTTTTGTTTGATTTTGATTTCCTTTTTTGGACATGGTTTTGAAACTGCACTATTTTAAGACACAATTTGGCAAATAGAAGGGCTTGATGGACAGAGCAAAATACACCCATCAAAGAGCTATGAATATTGCCTAAATGAATGGCAGGGAGAGTGCTCATGTCACAAACCAGATACATACAGCTCCAAGAATTTTAGGAATGGTTCCAAAGCCAAACATTAAGTTGGAGCCTCCCATTTTGTGGATATCCATTGCCTACAGTTTGTTCTTATTTTGGGGTTTTAATTTTATGTTTTTAAGAAATCCTTTGTACTGTACAGACCTCAGGTCCACTGTGGAGCCTTCTGTCCAAAGACTGTTTTGATCAAAGCTTGTCAGGTGTAAGCAGCTCCAGCCCCACTGTTCTTTGCAGGGCAACAAAGTGGGAGGAATGCAAATATGGTTTTCATCCTTCTTTAGAAACCACTCTCATTAAATCTCCAGTCTGTTTGTCTCTCCATTGTTCTGCATACTGTCCTGATGATGCTGGAGAGCTGCTGCAGACAGCATTCCTTCCTACAAGAAAAAGGAAGTACAGACCCTGGGGCAGTTCTAGTGTTAACAACAGAGTGGGGAAATGTTCATGAGGGAGAATGGAGGTGACACAGAGGCTGGTGGAAGAGAGAGGCAACTGTGTGTGCACTGAGATGCAGAAAAATGTAGCTCTTGGGTATGAGTTTGGTGATCTTCTGAAAAATCTAAATAAGCCCTTCTAAGTGAATACTGTAGTCCCTTTTTGCACTACTGTAGCTTTTTCAAGATCACATCTTCATCAAAAGAGCTAACAGCTGTTGATAGATCAGCAAGAGTGTTATATGGTGATATTAAGGAGTCTTGCATTTATCATGATTGTGATCAATATTTTCTTTTTAAGGTAAAAGTAGGCAATGACATTACTACTGGAACAGGCCCAAACAAGAAAATAGCTAAAAGAAATGCAGCAGAAGCAATGTTGCTACAGCTGGGATACAAAGCCTCTACTCCTCTTCAAGATCAGACAGAAAAGGTGAGAACCAATTATGATGCTCACACTTGTCTAGATTGTTAAGGTGTATCAGCTAATCACTTAGTAAGGCTGGAAGTGTAAGCTTGTGCATGCCCTCTTTTAGTGAGTTGCTTGTCACAGATTAGCCTTTGTTTAGCTGCAGCTCTACAGCTACACTTAGTAGTAAGTGCAGCCTCTGCTCCTGTGAAAGAAATTAGGAACAGAAGTGCAGTTTCATAGAATAGTGTGTGTGCAAAAGTGTACATGTGATCCATGCACCTATTTCTACTTACAAATCAGGATGAGTGTGCCTCTTGCTTTTATTCCATTTTGGGCATCCATGAGAGCACAAAGGAACAGAAGAAACAGAAAGAAACAACATTAGAAAATTTTCTTATATGAAGTAATAGTCAATGTTTATCTTCCCATTGCGTGTGCACTGAAAGCATTACAGAAAAATAATGGTCTTTCCACATTTGATGACTGACAAAGAAAATGTGTGTCACTTCTTTTTTTTTTTTAATGAAGAAGGAATTACATTTTAAGTTCATATGTGATGCAAGTACATATTTCCACTAAGTTAGCTGTCTGTAACTTAGTACTTCTCTCCTGTCTTGAATTTATTGATGAGGGTTTTTTTTACCGAAATTGGGTGTTAAAATTTTGCCTTTTGTATTCTGAAAAGATATTTGGCAAGGAATTTGTCTAAGCTGTGGACCCTAAACAGCTTCTGTCGTATACAGGCTCACTGCATGTATATATTTTGATAATTACTTATATGTTTACTGTGGCTGCCTGCACTAGGTAGCCAACAGAATGTTCTCTTGGGCTTTTCTAGGACTACATGATAAATCTGAATACAGTGTATATATATATACACATCTATGTATATGTAAATATGAAGATATTCTGTTCTATATGTTCTGTATTCCTAACCAGAAAAAAATAAGTACTGTACTGGTTACTTGGCCCCACCTTCTTCTGTTTCACTCTCCTTTGAGAGTAGCAGCAATATGTGTGCTGTTCACACTCACCTTCGCTATGTTCTTCACTCTATGTCTTAGTCATAGACAAGTGTGAAATACTCTAAACAGAGTACTTGGAAGCTGGATGGTGTTCCTAGTGAGAACACACTGTGCAGACATGGCCATTTAAAAAAAAGCTTCTGACTGAGTCAAATGATAATTCATTTTCACCAGAATGCTGAGACATTTCTGCTGTAGAATATACTCTCCATGGTAAAAATCTATCAACTTTTTCTTCACTGCAAATTTGGCCAAATGGCTTTAATAAAAAACAAGTCAAAACAGAAAAATCAATTTTTTTTTTTATTCTAATAGGAAAACACAGGTTTTCATTCTTGGATTTTAAATTGGCTGAACTAATTTTACTCAGTATTTTTTAGAGATAAAGACTGAAAAAATTCAGCCCACAACATAGTTGCTTTGGAGAGCTCTACATAGTAGAAACTTGTGGTTACATTGAAATCCTTACTAAAAAATTGGCTGAAAAGGGATGCTGCCTGCTTTGTTTCCCTACGTTTATTAAGCTATTGCTTACAAGTGCATTGTCTTTAGAAAATCAGGCTTAATTGCATACTTGCAGATATTGACATTTTAGGATTGGTAGACTAGTGTACAATGGTCTAATATTATTCTGAACACAATGAACAAACATATTACTGTGCCCAAAAAATGTGAAGTATTCAACTTTTATGTAGTGACAGTATTACAACAAAATCATAACAAATTTTTAAAGCTTTGTTGGGGTTTAAGGACACGAAATATCTAGAGCATCTGTTGTTATCTTCCGTATATAACAGACTGGACATATTTGCAGATGCACAAGTTAGTTTGTGTAGCTGAAAGAATTTTAACTCTCAAACTAAACTATGGTGGAGAAGAGGGAAAATAGCCCTTAGAGCTCTATCAATTTGAACATTGCAAAATTCCTTGTGTATAAATTGCACAATAAAGATATACCATTAGAAGATACTTGTTTGACTGTTTGAATCCAAAATGGGTCCCCAGCGTAGAGTAGCTGATGTAGCAGGTTGGCATCTAAATAGATAATTTTCACTTGTATGTTTTGAAGATGCTGTTAAAAAAGGCAACTATTTTTTCCCCTGTGCCCTTTTTTCCTCAAGTCCTTTCATTCCATTCCTCCTCCCTTAAAAACATAACCAAAACCAAATTCAGTGGGTTTTTTCCCTTAACCCTCCTACATAAAATGTGACTGCATTTTTGTTTTAATGGAGACCTAAGAGTGTTATAAGAGCAATGTGTAGTGCTGCTGGCAGCATAATCCAGGTAATGTAAAAAAGTAAAGACTCTGCTCTTTTCTGGTTTAAACTGATTCTTGAAAGAAATCAGTAATGGTTGTGCAGAGCCTAGAGGAGAGCAATCTGGAGGTATGGTAGGAGACATTTGGCAGTTGTCAGAATTTTAACTCTATGGATGAGAATGGAGAGCTGTAATAATTTTTTCATGTTGCCATCTTTTTGTTTCTTCTTGCCACTTGTATTCACTTAGAGAGAAGAAAACCAGGGTAGATTGCATTCATGTGAAGCAGCAGTACTAAGGATCGCTTACTCATAGAGGAATTGTTTAATTCCCCATCATGATCAAGTTAATAAACAACAAAAAAGTGAAGAATGAGGAAATTTGGGAATCTTCTCATATTGTAACAGTGTGCTTGTACTGGTATCATGTAACAGATAGTCAGTTTGGATTCCTGACAAAACCATGTTGTAGCAGTAAATGGAAACATATTTATTGATTTCATATTGCTTATTCATATGAAGAACTGCTATCACCTGTATTTTCCAGTACAAATATTACCTGCTTTGTAATATGAATAAAACAAGTCATATGAAATTAAAGTGCATGGATGTAGGTGACTAGTTTGAAAGCTGACTGTAATGCCTGTCCTCCCTTTCTATCAAATATCTCTCATTTTCACTGCACATTGCCAAGGCTCTTTGGGATGAACATGATGATGGAAAGCAGGGAAACAGTCGTTGAAATACCTGCTTTCCATAGTGTGCTCTCCTTTCCTCTTTTCCAAGTAAAATGTATCATCTAGTAGTCTGTATTATGGCATGTTAGCAATCTAAACAGCCTTAATGCAACCTCTGAGATGCAGAGGCAGATTTCAGCTCATTGATTTTCCTTCTCATCTCTTTCACTTTCCAGCCCCATCTTCAAGAGCAAATGATTACAACTTTGTAATCTGAAATCTGAAAAGGGTCCTACATTTAACATTTTTAGAGCTGACTGTCAATACCTCCAAGTAATGAGGAAGCTTGGACTTGTTTATCCAGTTTTATACAGAAACCTAGAACATTGCCATCTTATTTACTGTGTAAACCTCAGCAGTGGCTTCATTTTGAACCTCTGTGTTAATTGTTCCCCTTTTCCATGTCAGAGTAATACCCACTATGAATTGTAGTAAAATTAATTTGAAGACAATTAGCTTCCTCAAAAATATATTAAAATAACAGAAAATTGCACTCATTTTTACTTCCACTTCAGTGACTAAATTGATCTCTAACAAGTAAATATTTTAAAATTACACCCAAATTACTTTATAGTGTTTACACATTCCTTCATTGGCGGTAATTAGGATCTTCTTGTTTTAGAATGTTATTTCTCTGTTGGCTGTTTATGTTTCCAGTTGAGAGCTGCTTAAAACATTTAATTTTATTTAAGTCTGATATGGTAACATATTGAGTTGAAGCTAATCCTTGGGGAAACATTTATATTTCAGTGTTAGGCAATAGTTGTTAATGTTTACTCATGGAGGGTACATTACTCAAATAACCTATCTTAGGTAAAAATTAATATGAGTTAGCAAAATTTTGTGAACAGATGTGGAAATCTCAACTCATGCTTTTTAGTATCTTTCAGCTAAATTTATAAACAGGAATGTTTGTAAATTATAAACAGGAGTGTTTAGGGAGCAGTTTTCTCTTTACTTACTTATCTTTTTTTACCTGTTTCAGCTTGGAGAAAACAAAAGTTGGAATGGCCAAAATGTTGGGTTTCCTGAGCCAACAAGTAACAGTAAGTGTTGCTTTCTAAATAATAAGTATCGATACTTATTTCTCCTTGTCTCTGTATAATTTGGATTATCCAAACAATTGAAATGCTTTTTATAAATATTTTAGGGTTTTTGTTGAAATTAGATGAATTAGCCCCTGAGTATCCTGTGTGTAAGTGTAGGTATGAACAAGTGCAGGAACAAGGAAATCTTTATTTATTCATTGAATCCTTCAGTTCGTAAGGGATTTTAGGCCACCAAACCTGCTTGCTCAAAGCACAGTCAGTGCAGAGTTGAGATAAGGTTGTTATGGCCTTTTTAACAGTTCTCCAGGGATGCAGATTCTGTAGCTTCTCTGTGCAGCCTGTTCCAGTGCTTAACTGTCCTCACATTGATTTTTTTTTTTCCTTTTATCCTTGTCAGAACATGTTCGTTCATGACTGTTATCTCCTGTTCTTCTCCTATATACCTCAGTAATGTACCTGGCTCTGTCTTTTCTGACAACATCTTCTTAGAGTTTGGAAGGCTGTTATTGGTTCCCAACAGATTTCCATTATCTAGGAATTTATCTACTTAGACTCTGAAATCACAGCTTAGAGACAAGGATGCTGTGGGAGACATGATGTCAAAATCCTTGCTAAAGCCAGGGTAAATGACATCCACTTCTCTCCATTCATAAAACCAGTCATTTTATCATGAAAGACAATCACACCATGTGCCCACAAATGGCTTTAAGATTTTCCTGCATGATTTTCCCAGGGACCAGAATGAGGCTGACCAGCCTGCCTTTTTTGCGTATAATGCATTTCTCCAGGCATTGGAGATTTCTTCTGATCTCCATGACTTTTTGAAGAGAACAGAGAGTGGCCTCATAATGATGCAAGCCAGTTGACTTAAGATATGTTCCATTTGGTCCAGTGGATGCACAGGAAGTTCTACCTGAATATGAGGAAGAACTTTACTGTGCAGGTGACTGAGCACTGGAACAGGTTGCACAGAGAGGTTATGGAGTCTCCTTTACTGGAGATATTCAAGAACCATCTGGACACAATCCTGTGCCATGTGCTCTGGGATTACCCTGCTTGAGCACAGGGATTGGACCAGACAACCCATTGTGGTCCCTCTTAACCTGACCCAATCTGCAATTCTGAGATTTTGTGATTTATATGGGCTGACTTCTAGCTTTTCTCACAACTTCCCTGACTCTAATGAGGTTCTGCTACTGGTAGTTCCTCTCTTCTTTGAGCTTTGTCTGTAAGACACAAAAGCCCAAAAAACCTTGTTGGTGATGACTGAATTCAATTGCAACAGGTAAAGAATAGGACAGAACTTGGTGAGTTTATAACTAGATTTTTTCTGTTTAAAGTGATAAAGATAATATAAATAGTACTTTTTCACTTTTTCATGAGCCCTGGATTTTTCTCTAGAACCATGTATAGTTTTGAACTTCTTAAGGGGCCCAAGCATTATCCCCCTCAACTAAGGATTGTACAGACATGGACACACACATGAGCTACCTTCTATTTTTTGCCAGTATACATCTGAAAGACATGGTCCTAAAAGAAGGTTTTAGAGTGTTATAGTAGAATTCCATTATATATGTGGTCTTCACAGTCACCAGAGAGTGACCCAGAGACCTGAGGAATAATTCGTGCTTCAACTTACACAACTGTTTGCTAGTGTTTAAAGTGATCTTGGATTCAGTGCATGCCATTGTGTTTCGCTGAAAGGAAGGATTCTACAGGATCTAAGATTTCCTATTAATTGCTTCATTACAGCCCTGTCCTCAACCTCCATCAGTACTTTTAAATGAATTGTCTTTGTATTGTCAAAATCTCTAAGGATAAGGCCTGCAAAATATCTTCAAATGCTAATATCTTAGAGTTTGAGACAGTAGAATAAGACTTCTAGCTTTCCTCCTGTCCTTGCAGTGTCTTGTAGCAGAGGTACTTATGGATGAAACCACAATCTTCTGTTAAACCAACAAGAAAAAACAATCTCTCAGACTGCTCAAGACAGCTTTGACAGTTATACCTGTAAATCCAAACCTAGGAGAACACAAAGGCAAACTCATTCAACAGGGGACAAGATCAACAGAAATTTTATCTTAAATTTGCGCTGACCAAATAACTTATTTTTCACAGACCTGCTCACAGGTCTTTTTGCAGCCACCAGAGCCACAGTACAGAAACAGCTTTTCATTCTGAGACACTTTCGTAATGCACGATGCATTCACTTTTATTCTTCTAATCTATGAGTAAACTGGAAGTCAAAGGAGATGGAGATAGCATGCCAATAGACATAGAGCATTTGTTTTGTTCTTAATCTCTTAACCCCTTTTTTTGAGGGCTCCTATATAGAGGTGACATTAAAATTAAGCAGGTGACTGAAGTTTATCATAGAATGTTAAAGGATTGGAATTATTCTTAAAGATTATCTAGTCCCAGCCACCCCTGCCGTGTGTGGGGACACTGTCCACTGGACCAGATTGCTCAAGTACTTATCCAGTCTGATTCTGAACACTGCCAGGGTGCTTTGAATAAAAGAATTCACTTTTGTGCATGATCTCTCATGCACCTGTAAAGTGCAGGGTTTTTAAGGCAGTTCCAAACAAGTTCCACACTTTGAGATCAAAAATGTCACATCCTTTCAGATATCAATGTATTAGTTTGTTTTTAAGAACAACACTTTTTGTTAGGTGAATTTACTCTTGAAAGTTTTGAAGTAATTTTTTTGAGTTAGGGAGCTTTAAAAGAGGGCAAATGGAGCAGCTTCTTTCCTTCTATATCCTTCTTAGAAGAGAAATGTACAGTTTGAATTTCTTGTTACCATAAGCCTAACTTTCTTTGGTCTTGAAAATCTGAGGCTCTGAGATTGCTGCATCTACCATTTGGCAGCTTTTATTCCTATTTCCAGTAATTTTATTCCAGGAAAACAATTTGTCCTGCTAGGGCAGGGTATTGTGCTTCAATTTCCTTTTGCAGACAGATAGTCTTTCATTGTGTGCATAATGCCCTATATTTCCATCTGAGTTAAATAAAACTGGAATAGTAAAGGGAATTTGTATACTTCAGTACAACAGAAAACAAAAATCATAACAGTTCTATATTTTAGCACAATTGAAGAACAGATTTCATTGTACTATTATGATGACATTTTGTTTTGCTGATATATGTCCTACAGTCTGTATCCTCCTAATTACTAGCTCAATATATATTTTGTATTCCCTATTAAATATTCTTGACAATTAATTTGTCCTGCTGCCCTCTATCATGTTACTCTTGTATTATCCTTGTGGCAAACCTCACTTCTGTTCCTCCTACTCACTGGCAAAGCTTCTTCCCACAGGTTTACTTCTTTACCTTTCTTCTTCATTTCACAATTTCAAAGAAAGATGAAACACAAAGCTATTGGTTTGGGATATCTTTGATATCCCAAAGCTATTTCTTGGTTTGGGCATTTTTCACGTGTGAAATGGCAAGAATATTGACTGAGTTTTTTCCACTTGTGCTTCTGGAAGAGGCTGGGAGACTGTGAGCAGACCAGAAACATTTGCAGCCCATACAGAAGATGTTTACTGTAAATAGAATCTCATTTATCTCTCTTGATTTGACTTAAGCAGTTATCAACAAAAACAAAACATGCAGCAAATAAACAATCCTATTACAAAGTGCATTTTCGTGTGAACATATTTTTATTTTGTATTTTGGGATGGGGTAATCACAAACATCATACAGGATGTGTTCTAGGAGAAGCTGTAGATAAGCTATGAAGAGTAATATAAAAATAAAAGTAAAATGTAACTGTGTTTTTGTATATTATAATTCTAAGAAGGAAAAAAATAACCATAACTGTTTTTACATGTTTCCCAATTTCAGTTTTCCATCGTATAGTTTTCCTTTACCTATTTCTAACAACTTTGGGAGTCACAAAGTACTGAAAGACTGATAATTTGAAAAAAAAAAAGCATAACAAAACACATTCAGAGCAATCCTACCTCTCTGTAAAGGACAGACTCTTTGTTTTTCTTGCCTAACATTTTATTACTTGGGACTTGTGCATGACTTTACAGTCTTTGTTCTTCAGAGTACATCTGCTCCTGCTGTTTGTTCACCACCTGAAATCATAACCATTTGTTTGTGACATCACAATTAGTTACTGTGAAGATGATTAGATTGTCACCAACAGAAGATTATGATTTCAGATGGTAAATGAGCAGCAGGAGCAGATGATCTCCTAAGGAACAAAGATACTTGATCTCATACAATTGTTCTCAGTTACCAAAAAAAAAAAAAAAAAAAAGAGGAGAGAAAAAAGAAAATAGATATTCTGGAGAGTTTCTTAAGTCTGTAATGAGAAAATTTGATATTTTTCTGTAGATTACATTTATTTTAGTATTTTTAAAAGTCTATGTCAATATTGGATTAAGGAATATAAATTAAGAAATATAAAAAATACAAAAAGATTTGCTGTTTCTGTAAGCCCTAAATCTATGGCTATATTTAGATCCTTACTTGGATGTTTCTTCACCAGCTTTTCAGAGAAATAAATGCAACATAAATTATGTAGTTATGAAATTTTACATACTAATACATCTTCACATTGAAGGAAACAAAACTTATATGAAATTTGTAGTTCTAGACCTCAATAGTTTCAGAAAGATATTTTTTTTTATATAGTCCTCTAATTGTTTGTTTTTCAACTGGGGATTTTGGTGAAGACTTCCAGTAGATAATTTAATACCCCTGTGTTTCCATGAGCAGGAACAGAAGTCTGCTTCTTGGGAATAAAGTTTTGTTTTGTAATTTGGGCATTTTTAATTGGAATATTTGTGTGTTATATTTTGCTGAAATATGTAATTCTTTGGGGTATATTTCAAAGGTGATTTATAGTGGATTGTGCACATTTTTACTTGCTAAGTACTGCTGTTGCATTGGACTTGGCTTCTGAATTGCTTCCAAATTTACTCAGCTTCGTCAATTATAATGCTGTCTTGCTAGGAGTTACATTGATACATCACTAAATGTTTGCTGAATTATTTGCCATTCTGACTAGAAACCACAGTAAAGGAATTGACAACACCACTTACTTGGTGAAAGGCCACAGAATAGTAGTTTTCCATCTATTCATTTTGATATTTTTGTTCTATTTTGTGGGGATCTTTTTAGCTAACAAACTGTCAGGTGAGCATTATACCATCAATGGAGCAGTTCCTTCAGCTGAGCCATTTGTCCTCACTTTTTATGTCTCACAGCCTTGTCTAGAGTCTCTTATCACAGCTGGTTATGTTTAAATAATACCTTGTCTCTGTAACTGCTGAGTTGATTTGCTAATTTTCTAATTAAATTTTCTTTCTAACTGAAGACACGGGAAAATTAAATTTAGAAGCAGAGGAGATTTGTTCAATTTTGTTTCTTTCCTAATTTACTGAAGCTAGGAAATCCATGCTGCATTTGGCATTATTAGTAACTGATGAGTTATTTTTCAGTTTCATCTAACAATGAAAATAATTTTATCCAACATAATACCAATTAAATGCAGCTTACATACATGTTTTTTAATAGTTGAAAAAAGTTCTAAAACACCTAATATTAAAAAAAACATATTAATAAAACATGGGAGTGTTATTTTTTCTTTGCTGTTTTGAGAACAAGAGCCAAATTAGCATTTTTATGTTTGAGTGGGATTTGGGCTCAACTCTGGAGCCCAAGTCCTTCTCCCGCATTTCCCCTTTTGAGATGCTCAGTTAAGTGCTTAAAGTTCTGCAAGTTTTGCATCTTCAGAGACAAGGATTTCTTTGCTGAGTTTAGAGTACAATGTATCTTTATACAGAGCGTAGGGTTTTAAGCATGTGCCCAGAGCATTGGAGACTTAGTTTCCTTCTTCAGCAGAAGGAGAGTGTTCATGGAGTGCAGAGTAATCTGGATAATGGCAGCTGCCTTTTGGAGATGTGTGTCTAATATTATTTGCAGCCAAAAAAAGGAAAAACTAATTGCTATTAAAATATAGGAAATTCACAGGGAAGGAGCACTCTAAAGTAATCATGACTGTAGTTTGCCTGTTGATTGGAACACTTGTGAATGAAAGTGCAGATGTGTATTCAGGTGTTCTCTGGATGGTTTACTGATATTCTGCCTTTTTTAGACACAGGTTAAAAAGAAAGAGTTGTGAGAAACAGGCTTCCTGGTTCTTGAGTTGTATAGATTGTGCATATGAGTATCTGCATAAGAAATACAGATTTGGGCTATGAGGTCTGTGGTTTGAGTGCCTTCAGGATGAGAAGGAACTCAAGTTACCTGTCTGGGAGACTGCTTAGCCATCAAGCTTTTGATGTATAAAATGTATGAAGAGGAAGCAGCCACCAGGAGAGGAGACAGCCAGCTCTAAGAAGAGAGATAATTTCAGATAATGTATCCTTTTATTTTTACCAGTCGATCCAAAAATTTATCGATCCTAAAAGATCGATATGAATTACATTTATTCAAGGTTACTAGTCTATTTCTTTGAAAAAATCTGCACATGAAGTAGAAATGCAGAGCTCTTTTTTGATGCAAACTCTCACATTCAAATTTAATTGTGTAATTATGCTAAGTATCTGCATTTGGTTTCCTGTCTTGAGGTGAGAAAATGAAGCAGTATCACATAATTCACCTCAGTACACTGTTGCTCTAAATACTTTCCCTTTTCTGGAGTCTTTTCTCCTTTTCCAATTCCCTTCCCTCCAACATGGAACCCACCCTTAGTCTAGGATATTCATGTCCTTGAAACATTGAATATCCTAAACTGAAACTTCATTTCTGTCAGAACTAAAACTTAATTCTCTGGTCTTTCCTCCATGACCTTTCAACATGAAACATCACTTTCCCCTCCTCTGATTTCCTCCTTGCTCATATGTATGCTGTGCTCGTTGATGGCCCCCTTGGCCTTCTTAGCTTCAGCAACCTCTCTGTCCTTGTCCAGTAGATTTGCTCATTCTTTCATCTCTTCTCCATGTGGGTCAGGCCTCTGTTTTCATCATCTCCATTCTCATTCCTCTCCTAATCTGTTAATGAATAGTCTTGCCTGAACAGGTTGCCTCCAGTTGCACTTAGGCACTCTCCTAAATTGCTTGACCCCCACAAACATCACTTTCTTGCAGCTGTTACAAGCACCTTGATCTGTCAGCTCACTAGCTTGATTTGCTCCTGCTCCAAATTTGCTGATCCTTTTTACTGATAAGAATACTGGCTTTCCTTCTGTGTTTTGATTGGTTATTTTCTGAACCTGCTCAATCTTAATCTTTGGCTATATGGTACATGGACATATTGTTTGAAAATTATGATGCAGAAATTATGTAAAATTTATGGTGTAGATGTTTCATCTGTCTGTTGGAATATTTCATAGAATATCCTGTAGAAATTCCCCACTGCAAACATGATGTCTTATTTTTTCCAAAATCTTATGTATTCAAGCAGGAATAAAGCTAGGGGAAAGTTCAAAGGACTTTCTTCATGTGAGTTAGATTCCAATTGTTACAGAAATGTATATAATTTAAGTCCTGCAATACTGCAATTTCTGTTTTGGCTATACAGAAAATAGTCCAGTGAAATTAGGGATATGAAGACCTGATTTCATGAAGAACTAAATGGTATTTACTTCAGTATCATGGTTATTTTAAGGTTGAACAAAGTTAGTATTTTAATGAGTGGCTTTATATAACATCAGTTTGTTTAAGGTCATGTAGACGAGATCTTTTGATTGAAAGACATTGTGTAATGACAAAACATTTTTTCATGTCTGAATATTGCAGTAGCTGGTGACTGAGAAATACCATGGATAGCTGTGTTAAGTAGGTAATGATTGCAGCTTGGTATTTCAAGCCAAGATTGTGTGCAGACAATTGCTGAGAACGTAATGGCCATACTATTTGCCTGTTCAATTGTTTGACTGACCTTTTCTGAGTTCCTACTGAGGTTATAAAATTTGAAAATATTCTAGTATATAAATAGTCTTTTACATTGACTGGGGTATAAAACCATAATTTATTTTATTTACATTTTTTAGTCTTGTTATTTAAGTAGTTATTTGGTTTTGCAAATTCTCTCTTTTTTTTTTTTTTAATGTCAGTAGATTTGTAGTGGGTTGTATTTTAGCGCATGCTGAGGAGCTGCCAGTTTTAGGGAGTAATTATTGCATTTGAGGTTCGTCATGCCTCTTAAGTTCTTGTTCATTTTTACGTACAAAATTGTGAAGTCAGGATTAGATCCAGTTCTAACTTTTCCTTCTTATAGCCTTACTACAAGATTTTTCCCTATACTTTATGTTTCACATTATAAGAAGGTTTTATTTAATGTGATAACAGATAGCATAATCTGAAAGAAAACCTTTTGGTGATTATCTATCAAGTAGTTTATTCAGTTCCAAAAATACTGAGTATTTCCTTATGAGCAGTCTTTTCTTCATCTAGCAATGGGTTATTTTAACACTAAGGTGCTAAACTTAATTTATGAGCATATCATATACAGAATTATATCATGGTTTACTCTGCATCATCACACAAGACATGAAAACACTCCTTTCTGCCATGTTCCATATCACTTGTTGTCATGCAGGGAAGAGCATGTACTCTTCATCAGGGCCTAGGGAAGTCAAATTGCAGCTGGCACTTTTCTCCAGGAAAGAATAAAGTTGTGGTTTATACCAAGTATAAATATGAAAAGTCAGTGAGTGCCCCTGAACCAGAGAAGTTATTGACTGAAGGCAGAGGAAGAGTATCCCTACAGTACTGATAAAGTATAGAAGACAAAATTATCAAATTATCACTGATATATATGTGTGTGTATATATCATCTATATCTATATCTATATCTATATATCTGTCTATGTATGTGCAGATTGACAATGCAAGCCTGATTCTGTAAGCCATCTTGTGCAATTGAATGATAAAATTGAAATCTCAACTTGTCATGTCTTCTGATCTTCCTGACAAAGACAGAAAATTGGAGATAGGACACCAGTGGTACCTGTGTAGACTCTAATAGCTGTGAGTGTGCAGGCCGTGCTGTCATCACTCTGAACTTTTCTTAATTAAGAAGTCTGCTGCTGTGGGGTAGCTCGTCACTGTTCCTGTATTAGCAAAATCCATTTTTTCAGTCTTATTACATTGAGGCTTGTTCAGTAATATTGTCAGTTCTTCTACACCCCATTCCCCATGCAGACAGTTCTTCTAATGGTTAGTTTTGTTTACCACAAACTCCAGAAAGTGGAGGACCCTTCTGTAGAAATGTCCCTTTGTCTTCCCAGCCAAAGGGACACTGAAAAGAAAGGGTTAGGGATAAAAATAACGTCACTCAAACAGAACTTAGGGAGATTGTCCCTCTTATGGTTGCTATGAAAAAAAAGGTGCAATCAAAGCACTGAGAATTGCATTTCCAGGGCAAGACTTGTGAGGGATTGTCGGGCCATTTTGTATCCTATTCATACATTTGCCTTGGAGTCTATGCTGTTTTGCAGTTATCTAGTATGTGACAGCAAAAGTAGACAATGGAAGATGAAGAAATTTATTCTTAGGTAAGAAATGTCTTTGGTGTGTTTTCATAGACTTCAGAAGATTGTGAGAGACTGCTAACAATTACTGCCAACGATGAATAAGACATGTTTTTTAAATGTTAGTGATTACATTGCATAGCTAGCCTGCATATTTTTGTAGCACATTTGCCCACAGGTTTAAGTAATATAAATGGAAATTATTTTAACATGTATCATAAGTGTGCCTCTAAGTTAATGTCCAGCAGAAGGTGCAGCATTGTTGGTCTATTATAGATCCTGTGACTCCTAAAAATTATAATTCTTTCTGTGGAGTATGGTGAAGCTTGTATGGCATAAATATTTAGCGGGCACAAAAGTCCCAAGTTTTTTCTTGGCTGAAAAATAAAAAAGAATGAAAATGTTCGCCTGGAGATGTTCTCCTGCAATGCATAAAGGTGTTAGCGGATAGTATTTCTTTCTCCTATGCTTTTTAATTGACTGATTGTTAGAAGACAAGATAATTTCTGAAGGGTTCTTTTGTTCTTGCACTTAATCCTCTGTTGTTGTATCACTTGTCATTGATAACTCTACTACTGTAACTAAATATATTTGTACACTTTCCTATGATACAGCAGAGTTGAAGTAAGCAGGCAACAGTGAGGAGCGATATATAAAGTATCCTCAGTAATACATTAAAAATGAATAATGAATTACAATTAATATATGTTTTATAGAAGTTTTCAAAGAGACCAAGTTTTTATTGGCTTTTTAAAACAAGTTTGTAAGAAGCTTAATGAAACATAGGCCCTGAATATAAAAAGTTAATATCTTGCAACTACATTAATGTAATGTCTAGAATATTACATTGCTTTGTTTCCAGAGATAATCAATGATGGTAATATAATATCTGCCTCTCAGAGCCAATGTATGATTTAAATTAATTATTGCTTATAAAGCACTTTGAAGTCTTTAGCAGTAAGGTGTTGCAAAGTGTAAAAGTACTATTATTAATTTAACATCACCATTAAAGTCAGTACTTTAAGAGCATTTGCTATACTCTGCTCAATATCTTTCTATTCATCATATGCTGCATATTAGTTATTTTAACATTTAGAAAGCTTAGTAATCTGGAAGTATTCCAAACCATTGTTCCAGACAGCAGTTAGATATTTGGGTGGATCATGTAAAAACAGTGAAATGGCTGAGAAAGCATGTAAAATGTTTGTTTTAAGTAATATTACATCAATGGAACAGACATCTGCAGCACTGGACTTGATTTTAAGCTTCTTTAAACTTTTTTTTAAGTTAACATTGTAGTATGTTTTTCTAAAATTGATTGGGGGGGGCTAATATCATGTTATTTCTAAACAAGTAGACTGTTTTATCTTTTGTTCAGTTTTCATTTCTGTTTCTGAAATATTCGTGGGAAATCAGATTTACAGTGGACAGTTCTTAGGAGGTGGTGAACACCTGCCACTTAGTATTTTTATTGCTGTTTGGTTTTGTAACCTAATGTCAGCTATCAAGATCTGTATTATCTATTTTTTTTTCAATTTTCTTAATCTTAGGTCTTGCGTAAGACTTTAAAAATACAGACAGAGGTAGGCCTTGGGAAGTGTATAAAGTCTCTCTTCTCATATAGTGATTATGTGCCATAAAATAATGTTGTGTATTTACACAGTTGTTTATCTATTAGACTATGCTTGAAATTGTCCCAGATGGAGAAAAAGAAATTTTAGGGATCCTATCCTCCATCTTTCCCAGCAGCATTGTCTTGAATTTGTGCTTAGCTCTGGAGTTCAGCTCTGGAGTTCAGTCTACTGCCTTGGGAGCCAGTTCTAAACTAGGTGAAAACAGCCTTAATGTTCAGGATCCAACCAGACTCCCCAGCCCTATGGAGGTAGGTGGGAGACCAATCAGGCGAATAACAGATATGTCTTTGTAAATGATATGAGCAGATGTTCCAGATTTCTAAAAGCAATATGAATTTAAAAGCCAAATGTACGAGTAAATCAATTAAAAGATTCACCTGTAAGCAGTTTGCTGAGTTGGCAGTGAGGAAGTTCCATTTTCACCATGTAGTTGAAAATGAGGATATTAATTGCAGGTAATATTTTTTGAGTCTTCCTCTTGTGGTAGACATTTTATTTAAAAGTACTACTTGCACTTCTAGGATTAGAGGAATCTTTCCTATGTACTGGAAATTAATTTCCTCCTGTTCTTTGAATTTATTCTACTTTCTGAGATTAATTTAATATGTACTGCAAATGAATTAAGCATTGAACCCTTTGATTTCTCTTGGGGTTACTAAATCAGTTAACAAACAGGTTTATTATCCCTAGAATGAAATGCCATATGGCTCAGGTTCGCTCATATTATATGCTAGAAGATTAAAGTATGTTCTTAATACGAAATTGCACATTTCAAGCTCATTTTCTGATGTATTAATAATAAGAAAAAGGTGTTTTTTTTTTTTTTCTTTTGTATCAGCCAACTGGTTATTTGTGTTTCAAAAAAGTTCTTCATAGTGTAAGAAAATGAGCAAACTTCAGACTTAATTCTGCACATTTCTATGCACAGGACTATCAGTAAAACTGATCAAGTATGTACTTCTGTTTCCAAGCAGTTTTATGGTAGAGATATTTTCTAAAAAGATATTAAAAATATTTAAATGTACATATATTATCCCTAATTTGTCACTGGAAATATTTAGAAGTAATTACCATAAATAAATTTATCTATTTTTAATGTTTGCCTTAACTCCTATTGATATGAAGTAGGACATATATGCTTTCCTTTTTCAGTGTAAACATTCTTGAAGGCAAGTCGCTATTTGAAAACTATAGAATGATAACTATAGGATATGCAGCTAAATAAATAAATAAATAAATACCTCTTCACTACAGAGCAGTCAGTCACATCAGAGTCATTAGCACAGTAACACTGTGGCTGCTGGGTAGTTTAAAATTTTTTAACCACAGGCTTAAATGATTATGATTCAGCAATCACTTTAAGGCAGCGCTTGAGGCAGTGCTGCTACTGCAGGGAACCACACTGCCCTTCCTTTGCCTTCAGCAGCTCATTCTCATGAACATCCCTACATGGTCCTGTAAGTGCTGCTGCTGGCAATAGAGCAGCTGGGGAGTACAAACACCAGCTGTAGGTGTGAGAAAAAACTAAACTATTTCTGGTGGCAACAGTGCTGATATAGACTAGTTTCAATTATTTGTGAAGGAACAGCCTAAATTATTGTACCAGACAGCAGGTAGAAGAATGTAGGGAAATAATGATTGTGCTACTATTTTGAAGTAACATCTGTTCCTCATGGTTTGTAGGTCTCCAAATATTTTTTCTTCATATTGTGTATTCTATGCTAGCCACAGTTTTAAAGTAAAGGTTTGTACCATTTTAAAAAGAGTTGGGGAAGAGAAAGAAGAGAGGAACTTCAGATATGCTTTGTTTCTAAATAAATTGTGTGACTTCATTTACAGTTACTGTAAAAAGCCCCCGCTGCTTCTAAATTCTTACTCTGCTTTCACTGTAAAATGTGTTAATGAAAATTGTCTACATGTCAAACCCATTCTAAAGTAATGAGAATGATCTTTGGTTTTGTTTTCAGCACCAAAGGGAATACTCCATCTCTCTCCTGATGTATATCAAGAGATGGAAGCAAGCCGCAACAAATCAGCCCCTGGTACCACTGTAAGCTATTTGTCGTCCAAAGAAATGAGCCAGACTTCTAGCTCTTTCTTCAGCATATCTCCTACAACAAATAGCACAGCCACGATTGCCAGGGAACTTCTCATGAATGGAACGTCCCCAACTGCTGAAGCCATAGGTCTAAAAGGAATATCTCCTGCTTCCCCCTGTTCTACAGTGCAGCCTTCAAAACAGCTGGAATATTTGGCAAGGATTCAAGGCTTTCAGGTATGGGAGGGGGAAAATGAAGCTCTTCAGCCAGAATCGTAGCATTGCCATCAAGGTTTCCCTCTTGCCCTCTTGAATGTGGGCATGCATGTAACTTATCTTGTAAAATTAGCTGGTGTCTGAGGCAGTTTCTGGGTCCAGGAGATTTCCACCAATGTATGTGTACCTCCTTCTCTTTTGTTCCTTCCTTAAATTTAGCTTACTGCAGCCCATCTTTCTCTCCTATATCTCTTCTCCTTAAATAATTACAGGCTTAAATTATGCTTTTTACTTGCACTTCTTTGAGAGTCTTCACCTCTTGGTTTCTCCCTTCAACTCTGATCCAGAAGCTACTGATGCACCACCTTACCTTTGCATTTGTCTTGTAGGCCAGATCATTAAAATAGTTTTTTTGCTTCCCACCCTGCACCTTTTAAATGTAACCTGATGTTTTGGTTTAGGAACGGTACTACCCAAATTAGTGTCCCACTGACACTCTCCAAACCACTGCCACTCACTCAGTTTCCCCTTTCCTCTCCTGTCTCCCCTTGTGGTGGTCTGGAGAGGAGAATTGGCAACATAAAAGGTAAATATCATGGGTTGTGATAAGAACAATTTACTGGAAACAGCAATGAGATAAGAAAAGGAACAGTAACAGTAACAATGCTAATGACAGAGGGTAGAAGAAATGAACGATTCCCACCAAAACCCCCTGAGAACAGCCAATACTTGACCATGCCCTTTGCCATGCCTACTTGACTGGAAGAGACTCCCTCCCCCAAACCTGGCAATGACATAAGGTGGTGTAGAATAGTGTCCAGGTCCTAGCCATGGCCCCTCCTGGCAATTGCAAAAATTAACCCTGTTCTGGCCAGAACCAGGACATTATCCACCCCTTATTCTATACCATCTATAGCATGCTCAGATCCTACACATTCCAACTATATATATGTATATACAAGCAGAGGTATCATTTCCATTGTCAGTGGCTTTTCCTGCAAGATGTCTAGGTTCATTTAGTCCTTGACTGTGGGTTCTGTCTGCCCTAGATGTCTTCCAGGGCAGGAGGACTGGTTGCAAGCTGCACTACAAGTTCACTATGGGTGCAATTGGAGCAGTCCATACTCATTGTGAATTGCAGTTACAGCATACAGTGTCATTCAGCAAACAGTGTTATACAATTCAACACTAAGACTGTTCTCACCTGTAAATCTAAACCCCTGGAGGTACACATGGCATTTCCCTGTCCCTCTGCATTACTCAGGTCCCAGTGCACCCAGGTCCTTGAGAAAAACAGTTCTGTGGATGGGTTTGCCTTTCCTTTAGGCAGGACTAATCCAAGCTGTCTTCTCTAACACATTCATCATATGTACCACGGGGACTTACAGTGGTTGCTTCTACCACAGTAAGCAGGTAGTGCTTGCCTTGGTGCGTTTGTGGGAGCATGGTGTAATTGATCTGCCAGGCCTCCCCATATTTTGACTATTGATCCCCACACCACCGGGGCTTCACCCTCTTGGCCTGCTTGATTGCAGCACATGTTTTGTGATTATGGAATAAGCTGGGAGTTTGTGTCCATTCTTAAATCCACTCCTAGATCATAAGCCCATCTATGTGTTGAATCTCTTCCCTGATGACCTGAAGCATCATGGGCCCACTAAGCAAGACATAATTTACCCTTATGTTGTCAGTACAGATCTACCTGATACTCTTGAACCTTGGCAGCCCAATCTGCCTGTCCATTGTGGTGTTCTTCAGTAGCCTGTCTTGTGGGTATGCCTGCATTACATGACATTTACAGTCAACTATTCTACCTGAGCAGTGATGTCTTGCCACAATTCAACTGACCTGTTGGGTTTACCTCTGTGCTGCCAATTGGCCTTTCTCTATTGATCCAGCCACCCCCATAGAGCATTTGTCACCATCCATGAGTCAGTGCAGAGCCAAAGCACTGGGCATTTCTCTTGTCAAGTGATATTAAAAACCAGACAGACAACTTTCAGCTCTGCACTCTGACTTGATCCACCTTTTGCCTCAGCTTCTATGACTAGCCATACAGGACTCCATATGGCAGTTTTCCATTTTTGCTATATCCCTACAATACGGCAGGATCTGTCAGCAAAGCGACTGTATCACTTTTCGTTTCTGATTGCTAAGTACATGGTGGGGCCTCCTCAGCACATGTCACGTTTTCTTCCTTCTCATCTGATGTTAATACAAAATTTTTGCCTTTGGGCTAGTTCATGATGACTTCCAAGATCCCTGAGCTATTGGGGTTTCCTGTTTAAGCTCACTGTATGATCAATGCAGTCCACTCACTCTAGGTAGCATTAGTGGCATGATGTGTGGAAGAGACTTTCTCTTGGAACATACAGCCCAGCACTGGCAGTCAGGGTGCCAGAAGAAGCTGTGCTTCAGTGCAAATCACTTCTGAAGCAGTTTGAACCTCTTCATAAGATGCCAGTATTCCTTTTTCAGTTGTGGTGTAGCAGGCCTTGGATCCTTTGTATCCCCAGCTCCAGAACTTCAGGAGTCATCCTCCAGTGTCGCCTGGTACTTTTTGGCACAGACTGTAGGAAGGACCATTCTCCCCAGTTACAGTGTCGAGCACAATTTTCACATCTTGTCCTGTCCTGAGTGACACAAGAGCTACTGCATGAACAATCTCTTTTATTTGTTCAGAACCCTGATGTTCAGGACCTCGCTTAAAATAATCTACATCACACGCTATAGAGAGCTTTCAATCTAACTGAGCTCTGGAATATGCATTCTCCAAAAGCCCACAGCTCCTAGGAAAACCTGTATTTCCTTCTTGCTGGTTGGTGGGGACAGAGGTGCTGTTTTGTTGACCACTTGCATTGGAATCTGATGACATCCATCTTGCAATTTTTTTCCTAAAGCCTGGATTTCCTGGCAGGTTCCTTGACCTTACTGTGCTTTATGGTAAAACCAGCCTTAAGGAGGATTTGGATTGTCTTTCCTTTCTCAAAATCTTCTTCTGCTTTGTTGCTCCACACAATGATGTCATCAATATATTGCAAGTATTATGAAGACTCACTCTTTTCCAGAGCAGTCTTGATTCTATGGCAAAGGGTGGGACTGCACTTCCACCTGTGGGCAGTTGGTTCCAGTTGAATTGCATGTCCTTTTGGGTTCTTGAAGTACCCACTCCTGAGGTAATCTGTGCCAAGGATGCACAAGAGCTCTGGGCCAGTCACAATGGGGTGGTTTTGCCATTCATTCCTGTAAGACCCCAGAACTCAGTCGACAAGTCTTTTAAAAGGGCTTGCAGGATTTTTATGTACCCTGACTTAGATGCAAGGAAGAAATACCAACAAGGTGTTCTCAAGAGATCAAAACAACAAAATCTTTACTGGCAAACTTCAGAAAATAGAGAACTTTGGCGAAAGTTTAGAGCAACATTCAATCAACATAAAACATTTTGCAAAGCCTTAACTTAGCAAACTCTAAGCCTGTTCAACTCGGCGAACTCCAACTAATCCAAGTTACTCAAACTTTGAGAAGAAGGCATTAGAAGAAGGAGAAGAAAGAGAAAAAAAAAGAGAAAAGATGCAGAAAATGAATATAGCTACCACTGCTGGGTTCCAGCAGTCTTCCAGCTGATATAAAATCCAAGGGAAGTCAGGGTCAAGACACATGCTTGCCTGGTTTCCTGGCTTAAGTACCCTTTGGCTTTGGCTTTCTTGGGCCCTTCCTCCAGGTGAAACTGCTGGTCTGGCAGCCACTCAGGAGCTGGGTTAGGGTCTTCAGAGGTGGGATGAGGAGCATTGCCTCCAGTGTGCCAGTGACTAGCAGTTCACTATGGGGCTGGGATACAGGCTGTAGGGGATGGGGTGTGTGGAGCAGGGCATCGCATCACCAAGGCAAGGCCCAACCTGCCCCTTTGCCCACACACCCACCCCCAAGAAGTTTTGAGCAAACAATCTCCTCCTGCCTCTCACATTACATTGTCAGGTTCAGTACAACTTTTAGTACAGTCAGCTTTTAGGATCTCCTGTCACCCCCATGTCTTAGTTTGAAAGACAGCTGTCTACTGGGGAAAAGCAGAAGCCTCCCTTGGAATGGAGAATGTAAACTCCCCCCACTCCAAATTGCTATAATTTTGAAATTAAGGGACTTTCAGGCAAGGATATGAGGATAGGAATAACAGTTCTTTACTAGTGTGTTTAACGAGGCAAACAGAACAACAGTAAGTGTGGTATTTACAACAAACAGAACCAGGGACCCAGTCAGATGTTTCTCAGCTGCTGGCACCTTCCCATTTGGTGCAGTTACTGTCACAAGCTGCCAGAGTGAGCAGGGCACTGGACGAGATGTATCAGAAGCTCGGTGGCTAGAGCTGGAGCTGCAGAAAATATCCCGGCAGGCAGGGGGTGCGTGACACGGCATGGAGAAACCCAGAGCAGGAGTGAAGGAACGGCGGGTGTGGGGCAGCAGCTTGCAGCAGGGCAGGGAGAAGTGTGGTTCAGAATTCACAGGGTAGCAGATGGGGGTAGGTCCTCAGGGCTGAGGCTGCTGTCCCTCAGATGCCAAAGCAAAGTGAGACAGCAGCTGTTCCAGCCCGTTCTTTACCTGCCTCCAAATCCCAAGGTATCTCAGTCTCTTGGAGAGAAAAACAGGTCCCACACTCTCCCCAACTTAGCTACTTCTTTTGTCTTTGTTAAGTACCCAGTATTTAGTTTCGTAGCAACTTCTGGAAAAAAAATTCTATAAGAAAGCAATTCAACTCCCAACACCCAGAAACAGAGATGGATTCTGCCCATACATAGTGTCAACTAAAGCTTTAAGTTCCTGTGAGTCTGATGTGTGAAGCACATCTGAAGATCCACATAGTCCAAAAGATCTGATTGTCCCTTTCCTCCACCTTGCTGGAGGCAAGAATCCTCCAGTTCTGGTCATGGTATTTGTTGCTCACAAGTAAATATGAACTGAAGGTATTTCAAGAGGATTGGAAGGACCATCAAGCCCTCCTGTTCTGTCTGAGGAGTTATCCACTGGAAACGAGTTTATCCTTGAAGGATTTCCTGCAGTGGTTGTTCTTCCTCTCGTGTACCCATGGTGCTAGGGCACAGGTGGGTTTTCCATTCCACTTCCTGGGTTTTCCATTCCACTTCCTCGTGTCTTCTTCATGGTTATGCAACTAAAGCCATAGGTTACCTTGTGGTGTGTACCCTCTCCCTCGAGCAGGGGAGCACTTGCTCTCAATAGCAAGGACTCTGGTCCATACTAGCAGGACATGGGACATTTAGTTTGTTTGAGTCTTTCACATCTGTCTGCCATCTTGGACAGTCTTTCCACAGCTGAGGTGCAGGTTGATAGGGAAGAAAACACATGATCTTTGTTGTGACCAGGATAGCCATTAATAAGGTGATGGTAAAGAGAAGTAGGAAGGGCCTCTTTGTATGGGATCACAGAGATGTTTATTCCAGCTATGCATGCAGGCTATCCAGGGTCAAAGGCAGGACTCATGGGAAGGGTTCAGGTTCATGTATATGGGTGCTGGGGGCTGGGAGAGCATCAGGGATCAATTATCAGGGGGCATCAGGCTACAAAGGCAGGATTGGGGTATGGGAGCCAATGGGGAAATTGGGAGGGAGTGACGGAGGGACACGTGGATGGGATGGGGAATAACAGGGCTGACTGAGGGAGCAGAACAGGGCTGCATTGGCATAATAGAACAGGGTATAACATTTTTCTGTGGGAGAAGCCTCTTATGTCTCCTTAACATAGGCAAAGCCTCTCCACAACTCTCCCTTTCTGTATTAGTTAAAAAGGCTTTTCCTGCGACAGAAGAGGGGTGCAGGGGCACGAAGAGGGGAACACGGAGGACAGGTTTCCAACTGGGGTTTAGCATTTCCCAAGCGTTCCTCAAGCTTTGGAACGCATGTAGAAATCATACCAAATAATTGAACGAATTCCCCCTTACATATTCTTCTCCAAACTTTCTCCAAAAATTCATTGGAAATAACTGAGTCCAGTGAAACATAAGGAAAATGCTTAAATAACCAGCATACAAAACTGATTAAATCCCCCTCTGAAAAATGAAAATTTTCTAGAAGAAAAGTTTCTTTAACATGGAGGTAAACTTTCTGCTCCGTTTGGGTGAGTTTTGCTTCCATCTCACCCCAACTCTCTTCCCAACACCCAAGAGTAAAAGAGAAAAGAAAAACACTGATGAGTCACCCAAAATTTCAAACTCACCACACTGGGATTAAAAAATACTCTCGGGGTTGTTAATCTGGTTTCAAACAGTCCTTCAGTCTGGAAGGGGTGCCGGCTGACTGCTTGGGTTCAGAGGTCTCTTCAGGGGGGTGGCTGCTCTGAGAGTGACTTGAATTCCAGTGGTGAAAGCTTGCTGGAGACGTTTTCAAGGAGTACATGTCCAAGTTTGGTGCGTCATTTGTTGCGACTGGGATAGCTATTAATAAGGTGATGGTAAAGAGAAGCAGGGAGGGCTTTTGTATGGGATCACAGAGATGTTTTTCCCAGCCACGCATGCAGACTATCCAGGGTCAAAGGCAAGGCTCATGGGAAGGGTCCAGGTTCAAGTATATGGGTGCTGGGAGAGCATCAGGGACCAATTATCAGGGGGTATGGGGCAGTACAAAGGCAGGATTGGAGTATGGGAACCAATGGGGAAATTGGGAGGGAGTGCTTGAGGGACACAGGGATGGGAATGACAGGGCTGATTGAGGGAGAAGAACAGGGTACATTGGCATAATAGAACAGGGTACAACATTTTTCTCTGGGAGAAGCCTCTTATGTCTCCTTAACATAGGCAAAGCCTCTCCACAGATCTTCATATTGCCAGAGTCAGGTAGACACCTGAAGCACTGTTTGTTCTTCTTTCATTGCCATTAATGTCAATGGCATATGATGATGGCATGCTCTGCACAAACTTCCACCACATGGACTGTGTTCACTGGACATCATCTAGAGCTACAGAGGGCTGCTCTTTATTTGAATCCCTATAAATCACCTCTAGCACAGCTAATGCTCTCAGACACTGGATGCCTTTCTCCATGGCATACCACCTTCTTGTGAATTAAATTGTCCTTGAGAGAATGCCCTTCCCTCTGCTTGACAGGAGACACTTCCAAAGGCTGAGAGTTTCTGTCCTCTTCCCAATCCCCTTGTCAATATCTGCATCCTGTGACAGGGTTTCCTGTTGCTTGGCTTCTAGTTACCATCTTGTGTCATATCGTGGGACTCGATGTCCCAGCATAGGAGCAGCCAGGTCACCAGGGGCTCTCCTGGCTGGTGGCTGATATATTTTTGTATTTTTTGCTCACCTGGTGTAGTGGTCAGATACCAGGCACCCACCAAAGCTGCTCTCTCACTCTCCACTGCAGCTGGATAGGGGAGAGAAAGTATTATGAAGGGTTCATGGGTTGAGGTAAGGACTAGGTTGAGGGGAGAGATCATTCATCAGATACCATCATGGGGAAAACAGGTACTCCCCCAGTGCAAATTAGAGATATGCAGTGAATTTATTACTAACAAAATTGGAGCAGTATAATGAGAAATAAAATAAGAACAAAATAAGAACCTTGTAAACACCTTCCCCGTGTTAGAAATTAACTGACTTTTAGATACAATTAAATTGGGACAAAGCTTTGTGGAAGGAAAAGAAAACTGTTTATTAGTAACAATTTAACTGAGCTGGGTGTATACCTCTCTCCCCAAGAGCCGAACACACACACACTATCCAACTGATTAGCTACAAAATATACCCTTTTCCCAATCCAGGGGCCATCGATAGCCCCTTCCCCATTGTCTAGGTACTTGGGAACTTATACTCTCTCCCGACTGCCTACTTTTCTATCCCCTCCCCTCTCATCCTACTTCCTTTTGGTCAGGTCTTCAACTCCACCCCTCTCCCCCCTCACACAGCACCTACCAAACCAAGCAGAACGAATCCAGACCACAAACAGCAACACACAGAACAACAACTTTCACTCTTCCACTTAAAAACCTTTTGGCTTCAGCAAAATACTACCTCGACTCTCACACCCTCACCCCTCCCTCCTTCCCACTGACAGCACAGGGAGGCAGGAAATGGGGATTTGGGTCAGTTCATCACCTGTGGTTTCTCTCACTGCCCAGGGAGAGGAGCTGTTCCCCTGCTGTACTGTGGGGTCCCTCCCACAGGAGACCATTCTTCATGAGCTTCTCCAGTGTGAGTCTATCTCATGAGCTGCAGTCTTCCCCAAACTGCTGCTATGTGAGTCCCAACATGTGCAACAGTCCATCCCTAAACTGCTGAGCATGGGGTCACTCTTCCATGCAGTGCAGTCCTTCAAGGACCTCCACAGGTCTCCCATGGGGTCACTATCTTCTCTCAGGTATCCATCTGCTCTGGTGTGGGGCTCCTCCACAGGCTGCAGGTGGATCTCTGCATCCCCATGGATCTCCACGGGCTGCAGGGGCAGAGCTGCTTTACCATGACCATCACCTGTAGAGGAATCACAGCTTCTGTGCATGGAGCACCTCCTCCCCCTCCTTCTGCACTGACCTCGGTTTCTGTAGAGCTTTTTTTACATGTTTTCACTCCACCCTTTTCCAGCCACAATTTCAACTGTGCAACAGATTTTTAGTTATCTTCTTAAATAGGATGTCTCAGAGGCATTACCCTCATTTCTAATTGGCCCAGCC
Organism: Certhia americana; assembly: GCA_018697195.1. Classification (NCBI taxonomy): domain Eukaryota; kingdom Metazoa; phylum Chordata; class Aves; order Passeriformes; family Certhiidae; genus Certhia; species Certhia americana. The sequence continues at coordinate 121,677,526 of CM031858.1, read as the reverse complement.
TTGACCAGCAGCACATCCATATTTGGTGCTGCCAGAGATTTGCTCCACTGGACATGAAGAAAACTTCTGACAACTTTTCACAGAAGCCACACTTGTAGCCCCCACCAAAACCCAAGCCATGCAAACCCAATACACCTGGGAATATGGATCAGGTGATTATCTCTGGCCCAGCCTCTTCCTCCTATTTTGAAGGCTCTACTTCCTTTTTATCCCTCACTAAGTCAGGTGATCTGGTCTTGGATTTCTTCATCTATATAGGGACAACTACTACTGGCACAGGGATGAACTTCCAAACCATCGGAGCAGAAAATGAAAAAAAACTGGTTCATTTTTTGCCACATTTCATGTCACTTATGACAATCCACCCTCAGGGCAGATCTCTGAATGAACTTCCTAGGAATCTCTTTCTTGATTCTAAACATGGTGTGGACTGAGGAGAAAGGTGAGACTTAGCAACGAGAACATGCTTTCCTTAACATCCAAGGGAAAATCAAAATTCTCAAAAGCTGTGGTGCCAGCTGAAGGAGAAGGAGGTGAAAGACTGGGGAAAATTATCCTCCCCTATTCCCCCTACAGACTGAGCATGATTATTAATAGACTCCCAAAAACAGTGCCCAAAGTAAAGGTAGCAGAGCAACGTGGTGGAATACACTTTTGAAATTACCCTCATTGCCCTTGATCAGTCATAGACTGATATCCCATAATACAGCATAAAAAAGCAACTCAAATCCCTCTTCCCTCCTCTGAAAAGGAACATCACAAGGACCACATATAGGAATATAGGGGAATATGGGAATACAGGGTTAGGTACCACAACCAGGTACAGACTAAGCATCATTGTGACCAGCAACTCTGGAGTTAATGCAACAAATGCTTAGATTCAGTTTGTTTCCAAGCTGCTCTGGACAAATCTGTTGTTACCTCAATCCTTCATGCCACGCACTGGGTGCCAAATAAGGCTGTCCTGGCTTAGGAATGGTACTCCCCAATTCATTGCTCCTACTGAGACTCTCCAAACCAAATGCCACTCACTCACTCTTCCCTCCCCCTCCTCCCACCGCTTAAATGGGATGGAGAGGAAAATTGGAGGCACGGAAGGCAAAGATCCCAGGCTGAGATAAGAACAACTTATTGGAAACAGCTGTGAGATAAGAATTTGACAAATACTAATGACTGAGAGAACAAGAATCACACAGACCCCTGCCCCACCAATAGACAATACCCACCCACTCCCTCTGCCACGCTACTTTACCAGAAGGGACCCCTTTCTCTCCCAAAGAGACTCTCTTCCCTAAGCAGTGATATGAGGTGTTACAGAATAAGCTCCAGGTCCTAGCCATGCCTCCTCTTGGCTACTGCAAAAGTTAACCCTTTCCTGGCTGGAACCAGGACACCTGAGAATGGTGTTTTGTTCAGAAGGTGCAGCCTAGAGGCCAGGCTGGTGTCAGAGCAACACAGAATGTTTTTGCTATCACAGTCCGTACTAGAGCATGTAGGATGAACCATGCTGGGTCAGTGCATGAATCCTTGAACGCTGTATGTACCCTATATTTCATACGACAGTGGCAGCCTCTGTAGTACATCCAGTCATTTTGTTGGTGTGGAAGTTAGGAAAAGGAAGCTTCTTCCCTATCCCATTACATGCAAAATTACAAGTGTATATGGATAGTAGCTCATTTTACAGTGTTGAATAATAAGAGATATATGTAGAAATATACTTTCTCCTGTCATAGGTTTTTGTTTTGAGTTTTTGTTTTGTCTGGAGTTTTTTCCTTTTTCAAAATTGTGAATTTGCTTAATTTGAAGAGTTGTTTCCATATGCTTTAGCATATGTAATTTGATCATGTAACTAATTTCTAAAAATGGGAGGTTTCTTTAGCATGCCTGATAATGAAGTTTTTTGTCAAAGCCCATGTAATTTACAAAGTATGCAGTTGTTGGAAGTGACTTAAAAAAGGCTGCTAGAATTCAACAAATAGTTATCAGATGTTCTGTTGCTATAAGCAACATAGTTAAATTACTTTTGCTTACATCAGATATCACTAGTTGTGGATTTGACCTAAAATTGTTTTGTTCTAAAATGTATATTCATCTTTCTTTGGTCTGCATTTTGGAAATGTCATTTTTGCTTCATTCACTTGAATGTTTTTTAATGAAAGAAACAGTAATAGCCTCAGCCTCACTGTAGTAGAGTTAAGCTCCTAACAGGAATTCAATTTTCCTGAGTTCCATTTGTTACCTGCCTGCAGTATAAACAGATGAATTCTGATGAAAAGAAATTCAATCCATGAAGTTTTCACTGGTCACTTTCACATCTTGTCGGATTGCTTGTGTCTCCTAGTAACAGTTTATTTTCATAGAACCGATGCACAATTTATGTTACTGTTTTGGGTCCTACTTGCCTACAGTATGTGGTTACTGTAAAATGATTAGTTGTGTTTGTCCTGGGTTTTTTTTTTCATGCTTTGAGTCTAGATGCTTTTGTAGAAACTGTTTTTAAAGGGTCTTACCTTGAGCCAAAAAATATAATGCTTTTTATCCATGAACTAGACTACTACTTTTTACTTGGCCCTAATACGAAGCAAGGAGTTTGGTACAGAATCTTGATTATTAACATCTATCTTCTGTGTATGTAACTGATGGTTTTACATCATCTTATCATGCTTTTTAACACCTCACTTGAATAAGCCTGGTATTGATGTGAAACTCTGCCACTGCTGGGTGGCTGAGTGAGGTGGAGCAGTGAACAGAATCTCTGTGGGAAATGGCTCAGTGGCCTGTCAGGTGCATATCACAGGTCTCTTCACCATTTCAGTCCAGAAAGCTCTTTGTGCTTTTGAGTTTAAAAGCCGATTTCTTTACAGGTTAACTTTCTCAGGCATATTTACTAAAGGAGAAGACTACTGCATTTCCAAACAGCTAGCTTGTTTCATGTTTCCTGAATGACCCAAAATGATTTTTAAATTGTTAGCATGTATTTGTATTCTGGTCCAGATGATAACCATAGTTTTGTCTTTCATTGAAGAACGTATACATTCTGTTCTGTTACAATGTATTTTTTGAATTTTTTTTAAAAAATCAATAAATACTCATATGATGTTTCATTTGTAAATGTAAACAATGTTATTTGCTTATTTGGATGGTTTTCTTGAACTGCTTTAGCTGCAGGGGACACATCTTTAAAACACATTTATTTAAATTCTTTTAAACTGTTTGTATATGATCTCAGCCATGTTCTGTTGTAAGCCCTTAATATTAAGTTATTGGGACCGATGTATAGTTAAGTAGTAAAAAAATTGCATTTTCATTCTTTATGATTTATTATTCTAAAGACTTTTGTAATTGATAAGCAGCAGCTCAGTGTCACTGAGGAACAGGTGTTTAGCTTGGCTACTTTCAAAGGTCAGGCTTCAAATTACCTGTGATAATTAAACACAAATTCTTCAAGCAAGCCTTTACAAACTCTAAATAAAGCATTTTAGTGCTTGCTTTGTATTTATGAATACTATCTTCCCAGTTAACTTTGCAGACTTTGCCTGGATATGGTTTAAAGGAAAATTCAGCTTTGGTAAAATTGTTATTTTTAAGTGACTATGTGGTATTTTTGGCCATTGTTTTGTAACCAGACTAGGAAAGTTACAGTTATTTCTGCTGACCATTTAAGTGCAGTAAATTATTCAGAGAATTTGTTTAAATGGAAACATTTAGGGAAGCTGTTTACACATGTATAACTTGAGCCTCCAGTTGTTACTGAAGCAAAACGCAAATTGCAGGTAGTCCAGTAGGAAATTCCACTGTGAATTTCCACGAAGCAGAGATCATAAAAAATGTAAAACGTCAGGATTGAGTGCCCACAATCAATCCCAATACGTGGCTGTAGGCATATTTGGCTTGCTACATTGGCAGGGCTTGGAGGTCTTAACTTTTCCTCTACAGTGGCTCCATAATGAAACCTCACACAGGATATAGTTTCTATGTGATGTTCTCCTTCGATTGCAATGGCTACACAATTTTCTTTTCCCTTCCACATTTGTTTACTTGTTAACTGTTCCATTTTAAACATGGATATACTTAAATGTTTTATTGTGTGGCATTTCTAAATGTTTCTCCCTTCCCCAATGGCACATGTTTCTGAATGATTGCACGCACAGGAGAGGTCCTGCTGGATGCTCTAGAGTCAGGTTTACTTGTGGCTCATACATTCCAGTGCATGGGTTTGAGTTGTTGGCAGGACTAGACTGAAATTAAACTTCTACACTTGTATTAAGGTTGACACTGAGCTCAAACCTTTCCCTACAGTGGTTTTAAACAAAACAAAACACTTTGTGGAGTTTGGATTTGGAAATCAGTGTAGGAGTGCTTGGACCTCACTACTGAGGTAAGCATGTGAGGAGAATTTCAGGGAAATTCAACCCTCAGTGGATTTCAAAGAAAGAGCTGTAATTTTAGTCTGATCTGTACATAACTGACAATTTATCTGAGCAGGTCAGATTTTAAAAAGCACCTAAATGCCATTTTCAAAAGCGACACAGACTCTGTGGATGCTAGTAGGAAGTAATTTAAAACTGTGAAATCATCAAAAAATGCAGAAGCTGCTTGGGATTTTCATAAATACCTGTGCAGATTAGGTATGTAACCTCCACTCCACTTGCTAACCAGGGCACCCTACATACTGTTTTGGAAACTTGGGTTATTTATTGTTTTTTTGGAGGGAAGGATTCTATGCACTGAATCTATTATAATGAAGATACTTGTAGTTACAGTGTTAGCTGCCAGAGAGAGTGTATTTTCAAAGCTCCCTGCAAATGAATTAATCAAAAGGTATGTTTTATCAAATCTCCAGATAAAACCAAAGAGATAAAGTGCAGCAAGTGCTAAAAGCAAGAATGTAAATTCAGATACCGTTCTGTCCATGAATGTGTTGGCTGTAGACACGGTTTGTGGCCACTGTCAGCTTGGGACTGGGATCCCAGAAAATGGGCTAGTACTGAAGAATATAAAAGTTTCATCACTTGTTCAAAATAAAAAACTCAAATAATAATTAAAGGAAGCTTTTGAAATTACAGCATCAGGCTTCTTGGCATCATTAACGTAAAACAGATTTGAAAACTGTGTCAGCAAGATGTTTTCAGAGAAATGGTTCTTTGAAGATACTATCTCCAAAAATCAGGAAAAAATAGGATGTAAAAGTGAAGATGTTTGCAGGATTGTGTTAGAGAAGAATACTTTTGAAATAAGACTGTTAAAGACAATATTTATTTGCCCATAATTGGAGTTAAGACCCCCTATAATTCTATGTATGTAACTGTACATCTAGCCCCTTCCCTCCCACACCCCCAGAACCACCAGAGGCTTCTTTCCCAGCAGGGTTGACCAGACTACAAATATTAATAAAATTATTCTAAAATAGCAGTGTGCAGTCAGGCCCAGAGGAAGCTGTGATCAGGTGATTTGCCTTAGTGTTAACACTCAAAGGGTAGTGGGAATTATTGAATTAATATTAAAAATATAATGATTACTTATTCTTTAACCCCCTTCAAGTAGCTTGAGAGTGACTGTGCTGCCACATATTATCCATACCTGCTTCTGTAAAACAAGCAGTGGAGTTGGGCTTTTGTTTCCTGTCCTGGTGCCTGAGAGCTTAGGTGTGCTATCACTGTTCCTACTCATGGGTCAGATCAGTTTTTGTAAAATGATGTGTGGAATGATGTTGTGCTCTGTCTTCACCAGAGGTATTGAAGCCTGGCCTTTGGCAGAAGGGTATTATCTCCTGTGTGCTTATACTGTGCCATGCTCAATGACGAGTACAATAATCTCAACAGCAATGTTTGTCTCTTACCCTCAGGGTGTATAAAACACCTTTAGAAATGGTTGACAAAGCCCTCATTATCTCAGTTTCTGTGTCTTCTGAAAGCTGTGGGGTTTTTTCCTAATGGGAAGTTTGCACTTTCACCAATTACCAAACTATTGCCTGATGTTCTGATTACTATAGGCCTTTGTTGTGGGTTAACTCTGGTGGGCAGCTTGAGCCCCACACAGCTGCTCACTCTCTCCCCCCTGGTGGGGTAAGGGAAAGAATCAGAAGGGCATGAGTGATAAAACTCAGGAGTTGAGATGAAGACAAAAGCTGTGTGTGCAAGCAAAGCAAAACAAGGAATTCATTCACCACTTCTGTGGGCAGGCAGATGTTCGGCCACCTTCTGAAAGCAGGGCTCCATCGCGTGTGACGGTGGCTTGGGAACACAAGTGCCATAATGCTGAATGTCCCCCCTCCTCCTCCTCCCCTCCCCAGTTTTAATCACTGAGCAGGATGTCATAGGAGTGGGATATCCCTTTGGTCAGTTGGGGTCTGCTGTCCTGGGGTATTCCTTCCCAACTACTTGTGGACCCCCAGACTGCTCACTGATGGGATGGGGTGAGGAGCAGAAAAGGCCTTGATGCTGTGCAAACTCTGCTCACTAACAGCTTAAATACCAGTATGTTATCAACAGTGTTTTGGTCACAAATCCAAAACTTAGCTTTATACATGCTTTTATGAAGCAAATTAGCTCAATCCCAGACAAAACCAGTGTAATCTCCACTCTTTCCTCCATACTATTTACACTGTGCTCAGGTCCCACATTATCTGATAGATTCTCCCTCATTAACGAACCACCTCCTCTTTCCCATCCTGGGATATATGCATGGAAATCATTCCCTTAGTCTGTGGATCACCCTTTAAAAGTCCACAAAATGTCCATTGAGTCCATTTAGTCCATGTGTATTCAATCTGTTGTTCAGTCTGTATTTGATCAATTCACTCAGGACAGGAGAGGTGGTGTGATGCATGGGTACCAAAGACAGCTCAGTCTGGGTCACTGCTGCACTTTCACATCTTGTGAGGCTTGTCTTCTGTTGATTCAGATGGTTCCTGCTGTCCTAATTTCCATAGCAAGCAACTCACATCCTGGGTTACAACAGTTTAAAGGTATTCCCATGACAGTCTCCCACTCTGGCCCCTTCATGCCGGGTTATAGGGTTTAACAACAGAGCATAACAGGGTTTGCAGCAAACTCTTCCCTTTGCTCCTAGCCTGGCTAGCAACAAGGAGTTCCTGCTGCAGTAATTTCCATGACATGTAACTCAGATCCTAGGCTACAACAATTTTATTTCCATTACAATCTTCAGACCTCATCCCTTTGGACCAGACCATAGGATTTAGTATTGCAGTGAACTCCCCCACCTTGTCCCTCCTCTGGTTTGGGACTACACCCAGACCCACAGAGTCCATGTGTGACATTGTGGACTTCACAGATGATCCTTTAGGGATGTAGCTGCTCCAGAATGACAATATCCATAGGCCACTCTCTCTTCAGGGGAGCACCTGCTCTAGTAGACTTTTCCATGGGCATGTATGTTTTTGGTTGTGCCATCATGAATTTAGTCAGTCACTGTCCGGTGAAGTTGAGCTCCAGCCTGTCCAGCACAGGAATGACAGCAGTGCCCTGGCCATCTGCCAGTCCATTCCCATTATCAGTATGTTCCCAGGCAGAGCAGATAAGGAGAACAGGAAACAGCAAAAGCAAAAAGCAGTCACTAGCAAGCACTAGTTACTGATCTGATCATCCAGGCAATCAAGCCCCATGCTTGCTCCAAGGCACAGGAGCCTGACAATTCATAGCTGAACAGATATAAATTTGGTATAGCATACTCTGATCAAATCAGTTGTTATCTCTAAGCCCTCATGCCCCACACTGGGTGCCAGAAGGGATTGTTACAGGTATACTCTGGTGGACGGCTCAGCTCCATGCAGTATTCCCCTTCAGTGGGATGTGGGAGAACAACCAGAAAGGTAAAAGTGCAAAAACTCGAGGGTTAAGATATAGACTGTTTAATAAGAAAAGCAAAAGTCACACATTCAAGTAAAGCAAAACAAATCATTCATTCATCACTTCCTCTGGGCAGACAGGTGTTCAGCCATGCCCAGGAGAAAGTAGGGCTCCATCACACGTAACAGTGATTTGTGAAGACAAACACCATCGCTCCAAACACCTCCACCCTCCTTGTTCCCCCAGCTTTGTGATGCCATATGGTGTGGGATGTCCCTTTGCTCAGTTGGGGTCAACTGTCCTGGATGTGTCCCCTCCTGGCTTCTTACCCATCCCCAGCCTTCTTACTGGTGGGGTGGTGTGAGAAGCAGAAAAGCCCTTGATGCTGTGTGAGCACTGCTTAGCGATAAGAGTGTGTTACTCACGCTTTTGGTCACAAAACCAAAACATAGCACTAAGCAAACTACTATGAAGCAAAGTAGCTCCATCCCAGTCAGAACTGGTACTTTTTGTGCTTCAGTAACTCCTTCGCCACTGTGTACCACTGAGCAAAAGTCAGGAAGTAGAAAAGTTCCATTCATCTATGTGAACTTAGAGTCATTGTGCTTAGAAGAAGACTTACACCTTTTTATCAGCTTTTTTCCTACAAAATAAGAACCGCCTTTCCTTACCCATTTATTCCAGACAACTACTATTTTTTTTTGCATTTAAAGGGAAATTTTTTTTTCCAAGAATGACAGCACGGATTTTATTGATAATTTTAGGGACATCTCTGATTTGCACAACTCCAGGACTCCAGGCTGCCTGATAATTGAGAGTCTTTACTTGGCTCTCAGAAACTTGCAGGTGTCCTGCTACTGAAAATCAACTTGACATCAAATGGCTGTGTTACATAGGAAAGGACTTCTAGGTCCACAAATGTTGATTTATACTTGACTAACCAAAGGAAAGAAAATATGTTGGGAATGTGAAATAGAGGAAGAGATAAAATAGAACAAGATGATAGCAAGAATTGATCTTCAGAGAGAGCCTCATGTAAAAATCGAAGCACCTGGACTTCATTGCACTCTGGTTTATAGGTTTTCTTAATCACCTGACTTCTGAGGGAAGGTAGGCAGTACCACAGTTGATGGCAGTGACCCAAGGTAGATCTACAAGAAGTGGTTTTATAGTTTCCATTTATTTCAGAAATGATTCTGTGGACTAAAGACCATCTAGTTCACATTATCCTATTTTTGACTTTAAAGGAAGTCAAAATGGTGGTAGCATTCTGCAAAAAAATAAACATAAAAATCATTCTCATATGAGTTTCCGTAAGGAAAGGTATGCAACATGGAAACATAGCTTATTTGTTCGCAGAGCATACTGCAGGAGGTAGTATTTGCTGCAGCAAGAGTGTTTCCAAATTGACTGACGAGTATGCAGAATTAGGAAAACAAATGCAAATCTAGCACAAGCTGTCCAACTAGCTGGCTTCTGGCCAGAATTCTATCTAAACTAGCTTTCTTCTGCTCTGGCCATCCTTGCCTCTCTCCCTATTTCAAGCCCTTTGTTCAAGCACTGCTGAAGGTTTGCTCTTCCTTTCTCCGGAAACAACCAGGTGCCTCTTTTTTGTTTCAATTTCTGAAAGGAAAGAACTTTAGAAGAATAGAGAATGACTGGCTACTGGTAGTGTGTAGGTCCTCAGGTGTGGTGTGGATGTCACCTTGATAACACTTTAGCTTGTCTGCTTGGCATCTTGCAAATAATAGTTAGAAATCCTCCCACATATCCCTGCATGTAGCTTGGTCTGTGGAAAAAATGTGAGTTATATTTTGATAGCCAATTTTAGAATTTGGGGGATTTATGTATGAGAAAGTTTAAAAGCTATCGGGATCTCTCAAAATACTGCAGCCAGCACTAAACACACCGGACTGCATTCTCTGCCAACATCTTTCTCAGTAAATCCTAATGTGACTTGATAACTTAGCTACAGACCTTGGCTTGGAATAGAGCCCAAACTTTGAAAGACTGGAAGTTTCAGTTGGCAAAAATGTGAAGGTGCAGTGGTGAATTCATAGCAGACTGGGGTTTAGTTTTAATTATAGTAAGGGAATTCAGCTCTCAAGAAAAAACTCTTAAAAAGAGAAGCAGCAAGAAAAGGTGAAGAAGGAGAAAGGAGACAAGTTAGAGTTTATTCCCCTCTCTGTGACTGAAGCTGAGGTTTTCAGAGGTTTATTTGGCTATCTTCTCCTTCAGTCTCATTTAAAACTGGAAGCACAATGGAGCAGGGAAATTTTTGGAAGTGAAATGGTTGTTTCTTGTTTTAATTAAAGAAGGGTGTTTCTTTATGCATACTGCCCTATTTCTAGGTTAGTGCACAACATCAGTGTCTGTACCAGCATCAGATTTCTTAGCCAATTCAGGCAGCTGATCTTCTATTCACAGTTTCACAGTGATCCTGTTCTCCCTTCATTAACGCAGCCTTTGGGGCTTTCACACGTGGTTTGTAAACAGAGAATCATTAATGTTTGCTTCACTCTTCACTTCAGTGACAACCTTCATCCTGAAAAAAGTGTTCCTGAGAACATATTTCCATTCATGCTGTTGCTAGAAATTTATTTCAAACTCAAACAATTTTGTCTTTCCAAACCAACCAAGTTCCTCTCTCGTCATCAGTTGTTCAGGTTGATACCCAAGACACATGCTCCTTCACTAATGTTCCATACCATGCTCATCCTCGGGGTATGTTATTAGCAAAATACACCCTCTCACCTCCCTCCTACATTTTAGGCTATGTGATGAAAACAGGTTTTTTATGTTTCCTTTGACTGTGATTTATGAAGTTAATTAAAGCTCCTTTCTTTGGAAACACAATATTACCTGTTATATAGGTGTATGGCAGACAAGCTGTTTCTACAAAGATCATGTCAGCTATAGTTTACATTATTTTGTAGGGCTCTGCATTGTGTTAATTTCTGAATAATTACTTTATTAATTTTTATCATGTTTTTATTATTTATTGGGGGGAGGGTTAAGTGTTTGAACTCACTTTAGTTAAGCTACTCTCTCCTGTGTTGACAAAAAAATATGTATCTTATTTATAGAATAGAGAAAGCGAACTGGATAGCCAGGTAGTTCAATATAAGTGTGACTTTTTTAAAAATAGAAAGTCCCATCTCCTGATTTCATCTTTCCTATCAGACAAACATGTCTCTTTGCACCGCTCAGTGCCAGCCATTGTAAACCTAGTTGCTCACTTTGCATGAACTGCACAGGGACACTGTCATTATAAATACATACCTAGGTTAAGATTTAACAGATGGAAGGTGAACAAAAAGCACCTTACTGCACTGATTATCCTCTATGCTAAGATGGCAGCTGAGTTTCCCTTTCATGAAGCCAAACATCACATCCAGAGGTCGGACAGAGCTGGGTCTCCCTTGCTTGACTGAGCCTAATATATGACCAGACCTTCCAGTTCTCATGAATCACTGGAACAGGAGCTCTGAATTCAGAGAATATCTAAATAGCAGGAAAAAAAACCCTGTACAAGCTTCTTTGGCTCAGACTTGCTTTGCATTTAGCAGATATTTTATATATTCTCTTTGGAAACTGTCTCAAATAATTTTTTTTTTTTTTATTATTTGTACTTTGCTGTTTTTTGTACATGTCAAGTGTCTGCCTTACTGTAGCCAGGAGCATGAAATATTGCCTCAGTAACCTGTGACAACGCCTTTAGTCTGCTTGTTGTTACCTATTTATGGTGCAGTAATGGTTTATTTTGTAGTCTAAACCCTAGGACTGTATTTTAATGAAGATTTAAGGCTATGATACAGCTGCTATTCAAACTGTGTGAGAGAGGCACGTTGGACTAGCTCAAGATTTACTGCTGAACTGTCAGTCTTTAAGCTACCAAGTGTCTTTCCCCTTTGGTGCAGTAGCTACAGTGGAAACTGCACCCACTGCTGTGAAGCAGACGCGGCGATTAATGAACCTGAGGCGCGCTAATCAAACATATGTTTTCTTGGCACAATGATTGTGTTATATATCACATCCCAATGTACAGGCCTTTATCTTTCCTTAATGATCTAGCAAGGGGGCTTTTTTAAATGTGGGTGTTTTTCATGCGCTCCTTAGATTTGTTCCACAGGGGGTGGCTGTTAAAAACATCTGACGGGCATGCAGTTAGCCAGCGCCCTGCTGAGATTAGTAAAATACTATATTTAGTAATCGCACTACATCAAGGAACTCCAGCGTTGCAGGAAACAGTTTGATTCAATGCTTTTTTTCTGATTTTTAATTTATTTTTTTTTTTTAATTGTATGTCTTATTATTTCATCTGGGATAATTTTTCTCCATTGTGGACTTCGTTTTTGTGTCTAGTTTTCAACTTTTTAAAAAAGATTTGTTTAGATGATGGGATGTTTTTCCACAATTTTTTTTTTTTGTTTTTAGTGTTTCCTTGTTCTACTCTCATGCATGCACACACACAAAAAAAAAAAAAAAAGGGAATTGTAAAACTGGTAGTAAGAATGAAAAGTGGTATTTGGAATCTCTCTCTCATGCTGCTCTGTGTCTCAAGAAACTGATCTAATATTTGTTAGAAAACCTCTATGGATAATACATAGAACAGGCATTCATACTTTTAAGTGCTAGAATAATATATGGTGAAAGCCCCTAAAATTGGCTTTGAGGTAATGGTTGAAATGAGCAAGTATATTAAATTTATTTTTGTGCCAGAAGTATATCTTCACCAGTAAACTAGCATGAAACAGACTTGGAGTTCAAACAGGTTTGTTTCGTTTTTTCTTTAATGGTTGACATGACTAACTGTAGATGAACAACATGAAGTAGAAGATAAAAGACCCATATGGAAAAGACAGCTTTTCACCTGGATGCTAAAGGAAGTAAACCATTTCATGAGACTCTTGTCCAAATCCAAATTACTATTTTAACGTCTGATTTCTGAGCTCATTCTGATTTTCTTGTTGCTGTAAATCCAAAGCAGCCTATGTAAAAGCTTAGAAACTATTCTATAAACTCAGGGCTAAATTGGGTGCTCTCCCTTTAAGGGGCAGATTTAAAGGAATACCATCCTTTGTTCTAACAAAATAGTCTGGGATTGTCAATCCAGAAGATTTGTGCATTGCTGAACATAATGGCATTTTATTACCTAGTTTATTTCTGTCTAGCATTCTAAGACTCCTGCTGATGCTTTGACTCAGAGTAGTTTTCAGTTTGGAAGCTTGAACTCCAGTGTCACAGATGACTTCTTTCTTTTGGTAATTTGTATTTTTTTTTTTTTTAACTATGAAATATTCAAGAAAGAAAATGTTTGTCCTGACAGAAGTTGTGTTTCAAACTGTGAACATCTAAGCAGCAGTGTGTGAAACGAGTAACCTTTATTTTTGCTCCCCTCAGACTCTTGTTAGTTAGCTCATTTTTAACAGTAGTTTGGGATATTATAGTCAAGCTTAATGATTAAGTAGTAGTAAAACAGGTCTCTCACCCTTCTCAGCTATGATTCAGTATGCCACAGCCCTTGTCCATGTGAAAGGATAGATGTTCAAATTCAGACAAGCATGCTGAAGGCCAGCAGACTATGCTGTTCCTGACGTTAGGAACATTGTATTTACAGAATAATTTCTGCAGTTTAACTATGGCGATTTTCTGAAACTGCATATTTGTCCAGTTTTGTAAAGCAGCTTATTGCAAGATAAATTCTGAAATATTTCTGCAGTTTCCATCAGAACACTTGCAAGTAGGGAGGGGTATTATAGTAAAAGTGAAGAGATTTGAAAGAATTGGGAAATTTCCTGCTTGGGAAGCAGCATTATGATAGAAGTACCCTAAAATGTAATTTCCTGTACACTTGTATGCAGTGTAGTTTACTTTCTCCTGTATAAAATAACGTATAAAGTTAAGAATTCTGGCTATGCTATTCCCCATTCAGCTGTAACATTGTAAACATTCATCTTATATCTTCCTTTATGTGTAGCTATAAATGCCCGTCAAAATATTTGCATCTCTTCAGAAATTTAAAATACTAAAAACAAGGGCCAAATTTCAGCATAAGTTGTCAAGTCAGATAGCAGACCTTCACATAAATTTCTATATACACTCTCCAGTGAATGGTACCCCTCCATACATACTCATACCATGCTGCTTGTGCCTGACTGAAGCAATCTGTAAAATGAATATACACTTGCATGTCATGTAAATATGGAACATGAAAGCATACATGTGTGAGTAAATCCGTGGCATTGTAAAAAAATTCTGTATTTCAATGTCCGGGATGCCCTCTGTGTTTCATACACTGAGGTTTTGTGCCCTGCCCTCACAGCTCCGTGGAGTGCTGTATTTGGGATTCTTGAGTTCGCTATACATGATTTATCTCAGGTGTATATAGTTACCCAGGAGAAATGCTGGCAGTGCTATGTGCTTTTCCCAATAAATGAGCAATCTCATTTAGAATTCTTGCCAGGATCTTGTTGTGGTGACACTGCTTTGTGCTGTGTAGACAAACCTTGGAGGAGAATTACATGTAAATCACTCATAATAGTCTGAGGCTGGAGTCTTGCATTTAACTCAGAAACTTGCACAACTCTTGCTAGAGACATCTATATGCTTGCCATTGTTCTCTAACCAGATCCCAATTCTTTTCCATCAAATCTCTGCTTATATGATATCTAAATAAAACATTCTGAATTTTAATGAGTGAAATTTCATTGCTGTTTGCTCCTTAAATGCACTGAGCTAATCTGTGAGTGTCCCTTAATTATGAAAAGTGAAGCCGGGAAATTAGGTCCTGGACATAGAGAGTAATTATTTTCATAACTCTTTTGTTTTTACCTCTATAACATATGGAAAGAGAAAATGACCAATTGTGGTTAGGCCAGAGGTCTTAATGATGGGTTAAAGTCCCAGCACTGCCAGTCAGTCCAGTCCAGCTTGGATGAGTCATTTAAAGTCTGTCTACAAAGTGTCCTTACCTGCCTAACAAGGTATGGTGAGGTGGGCTGCAGTTAAGCACTCCTTAAGGCACAGAAGAACTTTGAAAAGTGTTATTTTTATCATCATGAATCTTAATAATGGCTTCATAATCACCATCAGAGCATTTGGCCAGCCTTCAGTCATCACTCTTTGATCACAGATACTGACTCAGGTATTTGCTGTGCTCTGCCTTGAAGGATATGGTATTCATGAAAGAGTTTTATAGATGTTCAGATTCTTCCCACACTTAGTAATAATGGCATGGACATATAAACTGAAATATTTGCAACATGCTGCTGGCCAAAACCCAAGAAGTGTCTGCTGCTATTTGGGCTATTTGATAATTATTTGACTACTAATTTCTTTCTGAGTGCCTATTTTGGACATTATGCTCTAATAGATAAATAAAAAAGCCCCAAGTTTTGGCTTGTAGATCAAACTTGATCGGGAAAGGAATAATGTAGTTTGACAATGTAGCAACTGGACTGATAAATAACAAAACAGGATTTCTGGGAAATTGGACATACTCATGCCAGATGTAGAAGTCTGAATGTTTCTTCTGACTGCACAAATCTGTGGACTAGAAAGATTTGATGAAAGGATAAAGTTTTATTTGTTCCTATTTAAAGTCCAGTCTTTTGTCTTTTATAATATTAATCATATCATTAATATAGTAGGTGTTTACTTTGGTTCAGGTGAAGAGCTTCAACAGAGCAAGAGACAATTAGAGAACTGTTTCCTGAGAAATTACAAAATAATGGCCTTGATACATTGAGATGAGGCCAAAAGTGCATAAAATTAAATCCCTTTGGGAAAGTTAAGCCTATAGAGATACCAAAATTCTGAATTTATTGCAATTTCAGTGTGGGACTCTAAATGGGATATAAGTCAAGCCTGCTATTGCAGACAGTAGTGTCATGAAATACTAATAGTTTTTCCTCTGGCTATCTCCTGTTCTTTCAGCTTGTTAGTCATTCTTTATTCCAGTGGACACTAGTGAATTGTATACTCATTCTGACTAAAACTAAGCCTACAAACATGCTGTACATGTTCAGAAAGTGCCATTTTCCCATTTCTACATATGTGCTTTTCTTGGTCACCAGATTTTGCCCCTTTTGCGATGTCATATTCGCAGTGCAGAACCATCCTCTTGATCTTTGCTGCCCCATTTCTCACATCGCATTCCTACAACACATACTCAGCAGAAAATCTACTTTGCAACTAGTTGTGGAAGCTTGATAAGCCGTTGTCATAACAGTAGTCCCTGACATTTAAAGGACTTCAGTTTATATTTGTCAGCCAAATTTCATACCTTCATACCTCTTTCAATTTATCAAAGTTAAACCATTGTATATGTGAAGGGGCCTCTTGTGGTTTCTAAGTAAGTAGTATGGCTTTTCTGGCAGAGAGCCACAAGCAATTTAGTAGGCATATACTGTGGGGGTTGAGAGGAAGAGAGACAGGAATAATCCTGAAGGCTTTAAGAAAGACTGAATGAAATCAATATTTCTATACGCAGTACAAGACTTTTGCATTCTGTATCTTACTTTTGACCACGGCAAAACTGTTTTGGTGTGATGTCAATAAAGTAATTCTGAAACATAGCACCAGCTTGGTTTTCCTCTTACTCAACCAGTTTTGCACTGGTTTTACTTCAGTTGAAGTATTCACAGTTTTCACCTGTGGCAGAGAATAGTTAGGCACAAGGGATTTAATACAATTGTCATATTGTCATTTAACTGTTTCCACAGGAAGAAACCTAATGTAGCTCCTAGTTGTCTTCAGAAATAGGAAGATTTATTATGTAGCCTAAAAATCATGATGAGGCTTTACCATGTACCTTTTGCTTGAGAGCTGTACAGCTGAAAATAGATACTAACATAAAAGGTCTGTCTCCAGCAGAGCTGATCTCTCTTTCCAATTCTGACAGAGGTCATATAGTCAATGTAAATTACCACCATAAACTAAATTCCACCTCTCCTGTAGAACAAAGTACTTGATCTGCTGTCTAGAAGCTTGGAGCTATGCAGAGAACTGTAATATTTCAACTATTCAGCATGAATGGCAACCTGTTCTTAATAATGAAATGCTAGCAACATTTAATTTCATTTTGTTTCATCACGTTAAAATCCATCCTTTCTTTAGGGGATTTAAAAACCACCTGAAGGGAACCTGAAGACAAAGAGAATAATTCAAGTAGAAGCACTATCTTCCTCTGTATTTCATGCAAGTTGAGGTTCATCATGCACATCTTGATGCCCATAGAGAATGAATTACTCTTAGAAAAGGATAGTCTAGCCATCTCAAGAAGAATTGACTTCTCCATTTTATCTGTCATTTTGATTTAATTGAAATATGTACCATAATAGTAATGTCAAAAAAGTTAGTGGATTTTGTTAGAAATGAAATTACAATCAAAAAATTTAAACTATCATTGGCAAGTTTGTGCAGGTTGTAATGATTTACTTGGGTGTTTTATAAATAAGCTACAATATGCTGTTAAAAATGACACGTAGGTTGGAAACTTTAACTTGAAGCTAGATTCTTATATAGATACAACATCTTGAATTCAGTCTGAAAGATGTCAGAATCCGAAGAATCCGCACTTCAAAAATTGTGCAACAGGCATACCATGGAAAATTGGGCCCCAGTTCAGCATGTGACTATCTAGACTCTCTGGACTCCTATTTTGATATTAAAGATGAATTCAGTGTAAATGTCTGGAATTCTTCTTACAAGCTTGTTGAAAAGGGACGGTATTTTAGCATGACTCCCTTGTGCAAACCTGGTGTTTAGCAGATTACGTATGTTATTCTGTTATAGGTACACTACAGTGATAGACAAAATGGCAAAGAGTGTATGACCTGTTTGACACTGTCTCCTGTGCAGATGACTTTCCAAGGTATCGGGAGCTCCATTGAAGCCAGCCATGACCAGGTATAATACCTTCACCCCACACTCTTGTAATTTTATTAATATCTGGTAAGGCCAGAATGTCAGCATTAGTAAATTTAAAATTTCGACACATCTTGTGCTTTCCACATGGCATGTTCTTGTCACAGGGATTTGCCTCTCTTGCCCTGCTGAAATACTGATTAGATCTAAAGAGTGAAATGAAAAGGAGAGAAAACTATATTGCCTTTTACATATTTTTAAGAAGTATTAGGAAAGCCTGAAGAGCTTGCTTTGGCTTTAAAGTCAGATGTAAGGTTTCTGCAAAGGTTTTATTTGCTTTTATGGGTGTATCAGGTCTTGTCTATCCTATTTTTCTTAGAAGATTATGAGTAGTTGGAAAAGCAGAGAGATGAAGCCATCATCTCTAGCCATCATCTGTCACAAGAAACTGGCATTTGAGAGGGGAAAGGCATTTTTAATCAGACTGTGTAAAACTCCCATTTTGTTCGGCTGTTGCTAAAACATTTAATTCAAGCTTCTGGCAAAAAGCCAGAAGGAAAAAAAAAAGGCTCAATGTTAATCATTTATCACCCTGTTGCTTCAGATGAGAACTGAGGGGGACTCCCATTCTTGTTGTCTTGTTCTCCAACACTCATATGTATAAAAGCAAGACAAGACTTTGATACTCTGAAAGAATTAAAAGCAAAAAGGAAACAACTAGAAGAAAACATTAAACCAAACCTTGCACCTTTCATATCTTCAGTAGATGAGAAAAAATTGCCGTATTTACTTGTCTTTGCAGGTTATCTTTAAATGGTACTGTGTTCACATTTGCTCTGTATTTTATCAGACTCCTTGCAAGATTCTCTAAGAAAAGAAGGGAAAGCTGCCTTAAGAATTAGCAGAATTAGTTACTTTTAGGGAAAAGTTTCGGACACTCTTAGCCATGTTTTTGTTTGGCGGGTTTTTTATTGAAAGTTCCTAAGTTAGTTGTTAACATAAACTAAGCCCATTAGTTATTTACATGGTAACATGAGGATACTTCCTGCCCTTAAGTGTTTGGTGTTTTACAGTGATGGAGAGCTGTGGTAAGTCAGACCATACTTTGACATTCAATTCTCATTTCATCCAGCAACTTGTTTATGCTGCTCTAAAGCTGCTCCATTTTTCTTTCAGTAAAGATAGGCTTTTAAAATATAGTTATAACACAAGTATGATATTTAGACATTTCAATGAATTTAAGGTGGTCCCTGTCAATTTGGTAACAACTACATTCTGGGCTACCAGCCAGCTTGGCCTTTGTCTTAGCATTTATTTAGGCTAGAGTATGATATGTAAACAGAAAAAAGACTCGGTAAGCAAAAAGCACATTTAAGCCATCTGAATAATTATATATTTAAGAATCTAAATGAAAATGTTGTATTGAGCCTGCAAAGTCAAGCACCCAGGAATTAGGAAATTCCAGATTATGTGCAGCATTAGTTTCATCCCAAATTTACCCATTCAGTGCTCCAAACAGGATATTCTTCTGAGAAGGAAAAAAAAAAAAAAAAAATTGCGTAAAATCACCTAGATAAAGATTGTATCATAGCACATTCAAAAAGAGGTAGAATTAAATTTACTTGGGCCATTATGTAGTTGGAATTTCCTCATCTTGTTTCAATTTGAAGTTTAAAAAATGTTCATAATTGGTTTTAGTTACGTAATTTTCCACAGGGTTCTTAAAATGGAAAGATAAATGTTTTGTTATTGCATGATGGGGTGGTTGTTGTGTTACTGAACCCACATCACTTGTGCAAATATTTCATCTGAGCCAAGAGCAAAAGAAAATAATCATCTGAAAGCCAAATGCCAACCAGTGGCTCACAAAATAGATCCACTCACTGGACACGATGCACAAATTTCTGCTTATGCCTTTCCTAACTGTCAAAGGAATTTCATTTTCTGGGGTAAAGGGATGCTATTGATGGGTTGTGTTTGATAAGGCAGTAGCAGGACTAGATTAAAGTATCATTTTCCATCACGTGAATAAATAGAGAAAAATGAATCATTAGCAAGTCAAATGTTTGTCAGGCACTGGAATTAATGAATTAATGACAACATTAGAGCTATTAATGGACTAACTAAAAGAAAATTTCCCTATGTCTGTTGCTCTTGTGTGCTTGATAGATTTTCCCTTGTCTCCTACGATTTTACTCACAGTAGATTGATTTGATGGTTATTACTCTTTTAAAAATAGGAGACAGAAATGCTGTACCTTTGTCAAACTGAACTTCATTTTAAAGTGTCAATTTAAATAAGTGCAAGGTAACTGTATGCTATAAAACTTGAATTTTAGAAATTATTCTTTAACTTTTGTACTCTGTTACTTTTAAATCATGTCTGTCATATTTTATGGCTGCTAGGATGGGCTGATCACCTAGAAGCCTGTGGTTTCAGTGGAGGGGGGGATGGTGATTTCTGCTTCAGTAGTGCGGCCTGCTGTGGTCTGATGTCAGGAACTGTCGGCTCCTGTGCTTAGGAAGATAATTTTTCTCACATTCATTTGAAAATATTGATTCTAAAATTTCTAGAGTTTTTTTATGGAACACTTTACAAATGAGACTCTGGAATATTTTGGGGGAAAAGGGGTGACAGGTGTTGTGTGAGAGTATCTAATAAAAAAAGCTACATACAGGTCTGTCACTATATTGTGGCAGAATAACCACAGTACTGTGGTACGTAGCAGCTGGTTAAAAAAAAAAAATTAAAAAGGAAAAAAAAAAAAGAAAACTATGTTACCTATGGCATCTCCACCACTATAGAATACCCTTTAGATTGGACTTGTCTTTTGTAATGTGTCTCCCTACTCATATCCAGTGGGAGATTTGTTACCCAGCAGATACCAAAGTGGTTACAATCCTACATAAGTATATTATCTAGCTGTTTCAAATATGTCAAGACTTGACACTGCAGTTTCTCAAGTCTCTTGCTCTTTTCCTGTACTCTGTAGGGAGTTTTCATTCTTTAGATTGGTTTAGCTTGTGATTTTAATGAGTTCAAATATTTTCCCCGCATACTTCATCTGAGCAATTTCAGATTAATATAAACATATCATACTGGTACACTAATTAGTGTGTATTTCGGATGTCTGATTGACAAGGCATATCTCATTTGGTCATGAAGCAGTGTTGTGGAAGCAATTGCTGATCTTTCATTTTTCTTTTGACAAAAATAAAAAATGGGAAACATTCCTAAAGCATCACTGCACTGTATCCTGCCACATATTTTGCTAGGTTTTGCATTCAGGTATGCCAATCTTTTATAAAAATTTAATGGGATTCATAATTTTTTTCCCCTGAATGATTTCTTTCTTTTTTTTTTTTTTTTTGTTTCCCGTTATCTGACTATAACTCTAAAATTCTCTTTCCTTAGCAGCAGCTATTCTTTGGAGTTTTTTTCCAGTAAAATTTAGTTACAAGTAACTATTAGTTAAAATGGTCACCACTTTCTATTGACTTTCTCAATAAAAGCTGAGTTTTTCCATAATGGTAATAAAGCCTGGTATTTTTTACATTGCTGTACCTATTCTTGGGCTTACGATGGACTTCAGGCATATATTGTAAAGCTGGGGAATGAGTTGAAAGTGAGTTATTTAAAGTAACAGAAAGGAAGTCCAGACAGTTTTTTATTTGTGTCACTGAGAAAATTCAAGATATGAAAAGTAGGAGGCAGTAAAAGGAAAAATTCATAGATAGGAGGCTATATAAACAAAAATAGTTGGAATGAAGCAGAAAACTAAGAAATGAGGCAGTGAATGTCTGGAGGCCACAGAAGTGGGATAAAGAGAGAAAGCTAGAGCCAAGCAGAAGGGGTGATCAAAATCTCCACCAAAAAAGGGCATCTTCTGCACTGCTACATCTCAAAGTACTGAAACCTGAATTTCTTGTTACTGCTACAAATAAATATCTTCCAGTTTTAGTGAACTGTGACACATGAAGAGTTCTTTGAATTCTTGAGTGCAGGCACACTAAGAACTGTAAGTTAGAAGATGTTAGCAGTTGAAGGAAATGGAGATTTATGTTTTCCCCAGAGGACTCTAGTCAATACCTTAAAGTTGTTATAGATGTACTGCACTCAGCAAATATCATTGGATTCACTATAATGGTAGCTAAGTTAAATTTGATGTCCTGTGTCAAACAAGACAGCCTGTGACGTAGTTTCAATCTAAGAAGTGACATACTTCTGCTATGTCTTGAACAAGCCAATGTCAAACTCAGCTTCCATGTTTACATGTATATTTTAGAAACTTGCAATATTACCATCTTTAGTGGCTTTATAATAATTATTTTTCTGGATGTTACAGCTCTGAGTGACTGAGTGCTTTGGGGTATCATAGCTGTGAAAGAATAAATATCCTGGGTGCTTTCCTAAGGCATACTGAACAGCAGGCAAATTGAAAGTATGAACACTCATTTTTAAATAAAACTATTTAAAAGTCAGTGCTAGTGATGAGAAAGAACAGCTTGGGCCCATTTTCAGATTTTAAATGCTTGCCATGGAGTCTCTGCCTGTACAAGTGAATTTTTAACTCCAAGTAACTTAATGTTCATTGAGGAGTGACCAGTTCTCTACTTGAATTTCAGGAGGCAGATCAAAGAGCAGTACATTTTCTTAAAGTCTCGTTGCTTTAGTACTTTTTGATGATTTTGGAGGTTTTAACCATATGCAGGTTTTTTGGAGCTGGCAATACATTTGTTTATTACTGAGTTCAGCTGTTTACTTCACCTAATTGTCCTGACAAAGTGATATCAATGAACACTTTATGCCTATATTTTTATTCCTTGCTTTCTTAATGTTATCCATTATATTTATGTTGTATATTACACTGTAGTTTTAGAACTTTTTCTGTACTTTGCAATGCACAGAATAGGATAATTTTATTTTGCAAGAAGATACCAATCGTTTAATGTTATATTTAATCTAGCACTTTTATTTTCAAGTATAAAAATAGAAAGAGAACAAACAAGTGCAGAAATTGTGGAAGTGGAAGAGCTACTGATAAAACTTAATCAGAGAGCCCAACAGGGAGGGGATGTACTGAAAGGAAGATGCCACAGTGCTCAGCAGTTTCAGAAATCACTGGTGGAAAACTTGGCAGACAGCAGTGGTGAGCAAACTGAAATATGTTCTGTATCAAACCATCATTGCTAGCCTACAAACAGGCATTTCTGGACAGGGTTAACAGAGGTTGGGGATGCCCAGATGTGAGCAGCTTCTGATGTCATCTGAATACAGGAAGGGCAGGAATAGTTCTCAAGGAAAAAAGAGATGGGTGACAAGGCTCAAGGGAAGGTGCTTGGAGCATTAAAGTTTGAAAAGAACTTCACACTCTAACAGCAAATGCATCACACGTATGAAGCTCCACATCTCTGTTGCCATCTGAGAGTTGCTTGTAGAGCATGCTCCGGAGGCAGCATCTAGGGAGTTTATAAAAGCCAAAATAACTAAAGGTGTAGTCACTGGATATGCGGAGGATAAGAATTTGCCCAGTGCTGTAATCAGAAAAGGTAAGTGGGGTTGTGTTTTTTTGTAAGATACCTTTCCAGGTCAGAAAACCAGGTGATTTACTGGACACTACATTAATTCCCAATTAAAATTACTTTTTTTGTAATGAGAAATTAGGATTTTCTAGAAATTGAGATTTACTTCGTAGACCGTTTTTATGTCCTTGACATGGTCAAAAATGAAAAATGTCAAGGTTTTCTTTGAAAAAATACATATATCTTTTTTTGTCTTTTTTTTTTCCTCAGGTGATGTTATATGCTTCACTTGTCAGCTCATCTCTATTTTACTTATTGTAAATGAAGTTATCATTTCTTCAGGTTGGCTTCTTCAATAAAATGATAAAACTTTAGTTTTAATAAGTAAAATTTTTCTAGCAGTTTTCCCAAAGTTTGGCAATTCCATTACAGCCCCTTCAGCATCATGACTTCTACCTGACTTAATGAAAACATCTCACACAACCAGGTCTCCTTCTCCTTCAAGTAAGGTCTCACTGGCTGCTGCCCTCTTCTTGACAGCTCTGTAACCTTCAGGGGTGGGTGAAGCATGACCACAGCTGAGTGCCCAATGCTCCAAAAAAGCCAGTACCTGTGGGACAGAAATTTAAACTACTTTTGATATATATAGCACCACATTTCACTCTTCTGTTCTGTCTCTTAATTGATGCTGCAGTAAGGAGCCATCCCATCAGGTTTTGGTTAGGCTCACTAGATTGTTGTCTGCTATTTGATATTTTTCCTCATTTGTTGTGCTCCTCATGACTGTGTGTGGAAGTATTGGTACATTCTCTCCATATACTTCATCTTCTGTTTCACATTATGTCAGTCTGGATGTACGTGACAGAACATTTGCTTTTCCCTGGCAGCTGCTAAAGTTTTCCTTGATGAGCCCAAGATCAAATGCTTGTATTTGTTCAGGAAGTGTAATCTTTAATTTTCAAAAAGTGGGTTACTAATTAACTGCTGAATGGGAAAAAAATGTAAACCAAGGCATGCCTGTCTCCTTGCCAGACTCTTTTAGTCCTCTCATTCAGGGCTTCCTGAGTAGATTCCCAATGTGACTGCTTCTTGCTGAAGATGCATAATAGGATTTTTCAGTGCTCTGTGTATGCATGTTTGTTTACACAGTAATGTCAGCAGGGTATGAAATGCTACTGTTGCAGTCTCTGCCTATCCTACATGCTTGTAAGTTGTAACTAATGACAAACAAAGACCATGTATGTTTTTGGGGCTGTCTTCCTCTGTTGGAAAAAGAGAAAAAAGATGAAATATCCTCCTGACTGCTATTGGTGAGGTTTCACAAGAATGGTAAGGTTCACAGGATCACGCAACAGTTGAGGTGGGAAGGGACCTCTGGAAGTCACCAGGTCCAAGGCCCCTGCTCAAGCCAGGCCATCCAGAACAGGCTGCCCAGGCCATGTCGAGGCAGCTTTTGAGTATCTTCAAGGTGGGACACTCTACCTTGGCTGTTCTTTCCCATTTACTTCATCTCCAGTCCTGGCTGCTTCCTAAACTGCTAAGTTGGTGTAAACAAGCTTTTAGCCAGCTCAGTGAGTTGAGCTGAACCACTGGGGTTTAGATGAATGCCAGTGCTGAAACAAGGGAGACATCAGGACTGACCACCCAAGAGGAGAGGAGAGGGAGCCATCCCTTTCCACAGCAGCAGGCTATTGGCTCAGCTTACTCACCTTGTAAAATGTCATTTAAAGGGGATGAAGCAAAAATTAACTGTACAGAGAAGTTAATTTCTTGTAGAAATATTTGTCTTTAGTATACTTAAAGCTGTTCACTGTGCAGTGCCATGACCTGGCATGAACAGGAAATCAGGAATGGTACAAGAAGGGAGGAAGAGCAGGGCTCTAGCAGCCCTGACCTGCAGAAGTTTGGCTCTTTTGGAACTGCACCCTTGGTAGTTACTTGCATTAAAATACCTTAAAAGCTTTCAGTGCAGTGTAGCATGTGGAAATGGAAAGAAAAGCATTAACAACATACAGAGAGCCAACCTTCCATGGACAACAGGCCAGCTGTTCGCTATCCTAAGTTTGCAATCTGTTTCTGGTTTGGTTGTTTTGCTGTTACTTTAGGCTCAGTTAGACAATGGTGGAATGTAAAAATCTTGACTTTTCTTGCTGCTGTGGCTGTTAGGAAAGGGAAGAAGCTTAAAAGGGAAAGCTATTGGAGAAGTTTGGAAAAGCTAAAAATGTCAGTTTATTGCCTTGTCACGCATCAGCTGGAGATTCATCCAGCCCACTTGTATTATCAAGAAATCTAACAGATTTTTCCCTGTCAGAGAAAAACATGGGAAAGACAACAGAGGTAGGTTCTCCTACTCAACAGCTAAAAATGGATAGGCATACACCTACTGGACAAAAGTTACTAACAGAGATAGAGGCAAAAAGCAAGTGGAAAGAGACCCACCCCCAGTAGCTTGTCTTGCAGTTGGAATTAACAAAGATCTAGATTTTTCATTTTAACCCCTGACAGGCAGCATTTTAATTTTAATAGTTTTGTCCATTTTAATTTCTAGGACTGATAACCTTTCAAAGTCATGAATTAAAACTAACACTCAGTCAAAGCCCAGCTTTTGTTGGCACCTCCATTTTAGACAAAGAAAGACATTAGCAATATATACACTGAACTTTTTGCCCACCCCGTGCTAGCTAAAGTTGTTCTGTGGCATTTTCCAAACACAAAGTAATGCTGTGTCTGTTTGTTGATTTGTGTTTAATCACTTGTCATTCAGTGAAGTTGCTTAACACCCTAATTATATAATTGGCATTTCAAATTACATTTCCTTGACCATTCTACAAGACAAAATAATGATTTGCACATGTAGCATCTGAAGACCTGTACTTTTGCCAAAATTCTGTTTGTCACCTAATTTTTCCACTTCTCTTGAAATAATATCCCACGGCTGGCATTATGCATGCATCTAGCACAAATGAAATTTCATAGCTTTTGGTTTGCACAATCGTCATACAACCCCTTGATCTATGCAGTGCAAGCAGAAATTAAATTTGACACCCTACACCCCTTCATTTCAAGGATTCATTTCAAGAAGCCAGAATCTCATAATAAATTCTGTGACAATAGACTTAAGGGGAAATAAATGAGGTCAGGAATCATAAGTAATTAGTAATGAGTAACAGGTAATTTTTTAAGTATGAGTGCAAGAAAGTTGTGGAGCAATGTTGAAGAGCACTATGATTAAATTCAGTTCCTAGACATCCGTGCTCTCTTCCTTGGAGCTTTTCTTTAAATACCCGATCAAGAAAGAGCTGAAGGCTTACCTTGGCTTGATGATTAATGGTTTACCTGAGAAAATAACTTCATTTTCCCTTTTTTACATGCTTGTCATTGATGCCCTGATGGAAAGTATCAGACATATCTAGGGAAAAAGGTGTTTATACTCTTTCCTGTAGCTCATTTAACATAAAATCCAATTCCCCCTGTCTGCTTCCAAACTCATTATCTGTACAAGTTTTTTGCAGTCTCACTGGCTTTCTAAGATCATTGAGTCATAACATCCCACTGTTTGTGACAGGAAGGAGCCACCAACTAACCTTGCCTTCAAAGCATCAAATGAGCAATGTCCTTACTTGATACAGGAGTTCTGTATCCCCAGAAGCTCTGTATTTACTTGTGTCCTCCATTTCATAGCCCTTACAGACTGCCTTTGTTCCAATACTAATGCTTCATTCCAGCAAGATCCTTCACATATGCTAAATGTAAGACTGCTTCCAAGTAATTCACTCTCTCAAGGATCCAGGACTTGAGATAATAAACACTAGAATGGAGGTATCAAGCAAAACCAAAGCAGTGAACTCTTAAGTTAAACTTTAAATTTTATCAATATTTCTTCATATTCATTCTTTCTCTTTCCCATCATTAGAGAGACTGTAAGACTTAATTTTCCACAGATCCTTACGGCTGTACAAATAATTGATTTTACAGTCCCAAATCTCCTCTCTCATCCTTTATCCCCTCAAAAAAAAAAAAAAAAACCAAAAAACCCAAAACAACCCACCAGTTCAAATTGGTCCAAAATAAAGAAAAAAAATGCTTCTAGCCAAAAAAAATAATTAATTTTATACTTGGGCATTTGTAGTGAAACTAAGACAATGGCTGAGATTTACAAAACTGGTGGGAAAGATGATGAATTATTTTACTAATAAGCTCAGGGGTTCACACTCTCACACAAGATGCAGAAGATGTAAGTTTTATTCCGTGCTTGTCCCCACAGGACCATGAACCCTCTATAGGAAACCTTCTTATCCTACAGAAAGGCACAGCTGGGCCACCCCAGGAGCACAAGGTGGTAACCACAGAGCAGTCCTGGTTTTGACTCAGTGAGCAGTTTGCTCAATAGAGCTGCATGAGCAGAAAAGTTTGGTGGAATTCTCATTTGATATTAACCCCTTTGATCTGAATCATGAAAAGAAGGATTCTTATCCTCCTGGGAGTTAAAGAGGTTTAAGCTGTGATTTTTCACAGTCCAGTGTTGACCATCAGGTGAATCTTCCCCTTCAGTTTTCACACAAGTGGACAAAACTAAAGAGACTATAAAAGATAACTTCTAGTTTCTAAAGGTATTTACAGTTTAAAATGCAGAATATCCATCCTGAGTCTGGGAGCAGATTTGGCCAAAGCAAAAAACTGGTCTTTCCAATGAATAACTGTTTCCTGGAGGAATATGCTTGCTTTGCTCTGCAGCCAACCCTATCCCTGCCTCGGGTAGGTATCCAGCTGGTGGCGGCATTGTTCAAACCTCCAGCCACGTGCTCCTCATGGGTGGAGGTTGCCACATGGACCGGGAGATGCCACTGCCAGGTCAGGCTACAAAGGCAATTTGAGGCAGTAGGTCATGTTCAGATGGAGTCACTGTGTTTCCCAGCAGTACTTGGAAGGTCTCGGCCTTCCACCCTTGTGTGTTTCTTCTAAGCATAACCTGCAGAAAAAACAAGGTCTTTCTTTCCTCAGCATTCAGCTCTTCAGCTGTTTGTCAAAAAGCTTTACATTTGTTTCAGTATATTTAAAACTTGGTTGCATGGCATGGATTCATAAAAGACATTTTGGCATCTGCTGTTGCTGAATTTCTTGTGTTGGCTGTAGATAAAGTAAGACAAGTGCCAAAGCCTCAAGTCTCTTGTGCTGATAGCAGTGGAGCTCTGAGCAGTCCCTGGACCCACCATGCCTCAGCCACTTAGACAAAAATAACACCTTCTGCTGATACTGGCTTCAGGGCTTATCCCAGTAGTGGAAGAATTTTAGATGGTTTGTGAGGTCATAGAACCCTGTTTAGACATTTCTTCAAAAGACTGGGCCATTCAGCAAATCAGTCTTATTTCATATTCCCTCCTAAATATTTTCCTCCTTCAATATTGTTTTGAATAATTAGGGTGGTTGTTTTCTAGCACAGAATGCTGTATGTATTACATATTGAGGAGTTTTTTACGTTGTCATGTTTGATTCGATACACCATTGTCATTTATGTGTAGTGGTATAACAATACACTGTCAGTCATTTAGTGGGCAGCTGGGCATATATGAACCTTTGTGCCTGTGAGTGGGGCTTCCAGGGTACCTCAGTTCATCAGTGCAAATAATACTGCAGAACATGGGGCTTGGTTTTGGAATGCCATGGAACAGGATCATTCTTTCAAATTAAATAAAAAGTAAAGGGTCAGTGTATAAAACTTTTTCATGTTTTTTCTTGGTCATCATGTGTCTATTCATGCTTGTGGGGAAAATAATAGGAAACAAAAGGGTAAGGGAATGTTTGCCATAGTTTTATAAGCTGCAAAAGAATTAAGCAAGAAGATGGGGGTTTGAGAAGGAGTTAAGGAAACTGAAAGGAGGCATCAAACATTGGCTTGATCCAGAAGTGCTTAAAATCCCATTTGCCCTTACAGAATGAAAATACTAGCAAGGAAATCTGACATGCTGGCAAAGACACAATTTAGACATGTCAAACTACTTTAAGATAATTTGAAAGTTTCTTGGCCCTCATTTAAATAAACTGGATCTTGAGTCTTTTGGAACTCTCCTGATAAGTAACACTTAAAACCTTTTTGATCAAATACCCTTTCTCAGGCAATTACATGTTCTTAATTTAGAGGCCAGTTCAAAAGATTGCTTGTTACCTTCATTTAACCAAGGTTCAAGTGCTGCAGTTTTCTGATTCTTTTAAAATAGGCAAACAAGGAGAGTTTACACAATAAAAGTTCTTTTTTTATTCTCAAATTAATTATTTTGAAATATCTCACAGATTACATCAGTTTCTTCCTTGCATTCATGTTGCAAGATGGAGAGTATTGTATATTGTTAGCGATGCGTTAAATTAGTTGTTTACATTATAAAATCTAAACATATTAGAATCTTTTGTGTTTGTCTTCAAAGATTCCTATTCTAATAAAGCTTTCTGAAACAAGTAAGGTTGTCTTTTTTGTTTAGTTTATGCATCAGTGGAGAACCTAAAGATTTGTAGCCTCTAGCCATCCCTGTCTGTGTTTAGTAGAGTGTAAGGAAATTGTGTTTTGGACAATATATATTATCTTTTCATATAAAAGGGAAAGTTATACTTTTAAATAAATTATTTTGCATTTAGAAAAGGTAACACCTTAGACAAATGTAAATGCAAAGAGTCAAAGTTCATAGTCCTCTCAACGAATTTGTTTTGCTGCAACTTTTAATCAGAATAAAGGAAATATGTATAATGTCCTGAAAAATAAAGATCTTGGCTGAATCCTTCCTATTTTTGTTGGCTTTGTTCACTCTTTGGGTCAGTGTTTCTGAGCATTAAGTGATACAAGACCAACATTCGGCAAAGAACAGTACATGGGATTTCAAAGAAATTTTGCTGTTTGGACTCTGAGTTTTGCTCTATAACAAAAGTTTTAACAGAGTTGTGATAAAATATGAAAATCAATAGCTGATATCTCTAATATGGTGAAAGAAACTTTCACTTCTGAGGGAAGTTCATGACTGAAGTTTTAGAAGCAAAGCAGCTTCTCAAAGAATCAGTTGGGCAGCGTGGCAGTGGATGTCCACACTTACCCCTCAACACAATCCATTTCAGTGCAATGTCTTAGTTCTTCATCTAGAGAAATGACTGCTCTAAGATATATATATACACTTATATATATACACTCTGACTTTTTAGGTCATACTGGTCATACTACATCTGCCTTATGAATCTGTGTTTTAATATGTTTGGACATATATCTTCCTATCCTAACAGTGTTGGCAAGTCATGAGTAAACAGCAGGATTTTATTTACCTGTCAAAGCCCCAAATAACTTGCATTAAGCCAATGACCAAATAAAATGTCACAGTTATACTTTATATCATCTGGAAAGAAAAGTAGCAAGCTAAGTGTTAACTTCAGTAGCAGATTCTTTTCTGTGTACGAGATATGCCTTTTAGAATAACATGCCAAGAGTGCTTCATATCTCAATAGCCTCCTGAACATGCAGCAATATGACAAGCACTGGGTTATAGTAAAATTTGGGAAATGTTACAAAATAAGCAGTGGAGAGAACTGTACTGAAACCAGTTGAAGAAACAGGAAGGATAGAACTTGATAAAAATATGGAAAATCTTAAGGAACATCTAGTTTCTAATCATGACAGTGAGAAAAGCGATAAGGAGTAAACTGCTATTTTTCAATAAGCTTTCAACTTTAGACAAAAAAGCGAAGTGATTAAAAGGTAACAGAGACTTTTGATTAAATAAAAAAGTAGCTTTTTAAAGTGATGTGTAAAATCAAAAAAAGAGAATATATTATTTGCCTGAAAAATTTTTTAATGAAAGAAAGCATGAGAAGGTATGAAAGAGTCTGATGTAACAGCCTGCCAGAAATTGTTTCAAAGGTTATCATCACTTGCTGAATTAGTTAGGCAAGATGTGTTCCCTCAGCAGCCTAAGGACAGTGCTATTTGTGACAATGTAGTAGCACTTATCTGAACAGTTTTAATAAAGTTAGAGGTTAATCATGAGGCTTTAAAAATAATACAGACTGTGATCCAAAGTCTAAATTACAAATCAAAGCCTTGTAAGAAAAATTAAAGGCTATGTTTCAAATATACCATCAGATTCTGAATTTATGCTTTGAGATATTTTATGCTACAGTAGTCATAAAAAAAGAGCACACACAGCTTTTAAAACACTATTTCATTAAGAAATTCTGGCCAAAAGTCCTGATCCTGTAGATATTTCCATAGTCATGTAGGTCTACATATGAGGTGTTCCATTACATTGCCATGTGATTGGTCTGTGCAAGGTACAGAATCAAAAATGCAAACTCTGGTGCGAGTGGAGGTTGATCTGAGATGAAATACTAAATGCAGCTACATAATCTGGGTTTAGGATCCCATCTTTGTTTTGGCTGGGCTCTTTTTTAAGTGCTTGAGACTAAGCCACCACATCTCTGAACACAGTCATGTTAAGAACTGCTGTTCCTATTATTTTTTAGTTTCCTAGTTATTTTTTTTTAAAGCCCAGGGTGTGTGAAAGCTGCAGTTTCCAGCTGTCTCATGATTTTTGTAGTAGAAGGAGTAATTTGTATTTTGAACTCCATTTTGCTTTACAAAACATTGTAGCTGGCACTTACATGCCCATTGCTTCCAGCTGGACAAAAGTGTCTGAAGAGGAAAATTTTGTTCATATTTGTAGAAAAATGAGGTGGTGAGAAGCAAGGAAAACCAAAGGCTCATTGTTGAAATCACAGGAATTCATGCCCCTTGTCCTGAGAACAGATATGTGGCTGGTTTGTATCTTGAAGAGCAGTGTCTTTTTTGAGTAATGTCTCTTCCCTCCTGGACCTCCCTCCTAAAACCTTGTTCCAGATCACAAATCATTCACAATTGAGAGAGCAGCAGCTCAGAGTATCAAAGACTGGTATTTGACTGATGGTTTGATCATAGTGCAGTTCTTTGGGGGATGGTCTTTATCAGATGGAACAAGACTCTAGGTTGTATGTTATGAACTTCCGCATTTGCAGTCGTGTTCTCCATTTCAAGTAGAAATTAGAAGGAATTAGAAATTACTAGAAATTAAACAAGCCAAGTTGCTAGCTAAAAGTGGTATACCATGGGGCCATGCTTTGGTTTCTCTTATATTAAGAAGTCAGAATGCCTTTTCAGTTTGTGAATTGGATGGTGTGAATAGCTGGTGTAGTGCATTGGCTCTGGTAACTTGCTAAAGACAGTGTTTCAGAGTGTGCATCTGAAGTTTCCATTCTGCTCCTTGCCTGGCAGAAGAAAGAAAAATCTCTCCTGTATCACTCCTTTGTACTTTGGTGAGAAGTTGTGCACCTTTCATCTAATCTCATTTTCCTCTACCTTTTACAAGATCTCGGTTTTGTCTTTGATACTCTTAAGACATCTCCCAGCAAATCTCTCTTGTTGTAGGTATTGCAAATCCACTGTCAGGTTACCTACACCTTGTCCCAGAAGCAGAATAACTTAAGCTTCTTTAGTCTTGAAATACAGGGAAGATTTTGCATCCTTGCCTTATTTTTTTCCAGAAAACATCAGATCTTTCACTATACCTTTTAAACTTTAGAGCTTAGAGCGAAGTGTGATCAAGTTCTAGTATATCAATGTAATCTCTACTGGTAATAAAACTTTCCTGTTTCTTGATATAATTCTGACCATGTGCATAAGCATTTGCTGTTGTAGCCTTTGCCTTACTTTTGATATCAATTTTTTTAATGTTGTCTTTTTCTGGAATAAATGATCTGCATCTGAATGAAATGGAACTTGCATAATTGTGGATTACCAATTGAAAGTTCCATTTTACTATGCTTATATGCCAATGTTAGGGGTTTACTCCCTTTTTATCAATTCTTACTCTTTGCTTGGGAGAAAGCAGAGACTACAGCAAGAATGCCTTATCTGTGTTGAAAGTAGGTCTTTATAAATGAAAAACAAGAGTCAATTTCCCCTAAATTTGATTATTTCATGAATTCCATTCCTTAAGTACTGAAAGTAAAGTTCAAAATGTTAACATGGTGGTATGATTAGGATGCTTTTGATGAATGTGGTTTGTATGAGGCTGGGCTCCCATTCAGAATCAATCAATCAGTGCCCAGTAAGTTTTCTAAGTAAATGTCATTAAAGGTTGCATTCACAGAGAATGTATTTGTGTTCTCTAAATAATCATCTGGCGTACTCTTTGCATAATATCCTTATGTAGTGTCAAAAATTACAGAGAAAAGAAATCTTAAATAATGCAAATTTTCCTACAAATGTGCAAGAAGCAGCATCCATCTGAGCAATGGTGTTGAACCAATTTATTAATCCAGTCCTATGTCAAAATACTTATACAGTGCTGAATCTATCTACTATGATTAGGAACCAAGTTCTTCCAAATGGCCCCAGAGCAAAAAAAAAAAAAAAAAAAAAATTAAAAAAAAAAACAACAAAAAACCCAAAACCTGACATGCTGTCTGTCTACATAGGAAGTATTGCATATATTTTGTATTCATTCTGACAGAAATTACAAAAATTTCTGTCATTAAAAAGCACTTGTGTGAGTAGTTAAAATTAATTCACAGGAGTAACTTGTATGTAAAGTCACTCAAATAAAGCATTTTCAAGACCTGGTCCTGACTATAAGTTTCTATCAACATGCTTAAAATACCTTGTCACTGTGGTATGAAGTATATGTCGGATACACAATCAAATTATATTTCACGTTTGAAATACATTTTAAATATTTTTCTTTGCTATAAATTTCTCCAGTACAATGTTTTTTCTGCTGAAATCTGAGAAGATCTCTTTAATTGTGTAGTGTTGTGTTTCAGTAATTCAAGTCATGGTGCAGGTGGTACATGCAGTTTACTGATGTTAGAGATAGTATTTAAACAACTCCATGCTCAGAGGTAGTATATCAAAAGTTTTTAAATTGAGGGTGACAGAAACTGGTGCTGCACTTTCATGTTATCCAGCAACGTGGAAGATTTTTGACATACAGCAGGAATGATCAAACTACACCAGTTTTACTGTCTAACTTCATTTGACATGCATTTCAAAGTTATTTCAAAATTATTAAGTTGTATACAGTCTAGCAGTTGGAGAGTTTATCTTTCTTATGGAATATTTTAATAATGTCTGATACAAGGGAGCTTATGATCTCAAAACATTACATAAAGCTGATATATATTTTTGTAAATCTTCTTTTATGTTTAATTTTCAAGTCATGTAGAAGCTGTAGTTTCTACAGGAGCTGTTACTATAAAAGTGAAGCATGCTGCTACTAACCAGCCCACATTATTTTACAAGCATACTTCTTCCATTGATACAGGAAGAGACTGGCCTAGAAATACAGAAAATTGCTTTAGCTCATCAACATTTCGTGTACATATAATAGGTAAAATTGAAAAACAAAGGTAGCGATAGGAAGTCCAGAGTAGTTTGGTGATATATTATAAATTATATGATCTGTGCAATCTTAAGATGACTTGCAGAATATTTATTGCTTTGTTGCTTTTTGATAGAAAAATCCAAGCATGTTTTCTTTAAATCTTTTTGTTGTTTTGCTTAATACTGAGATGACTCTAAGTGCATAGGGGTAAGCATAGATATGAACACTTTTTAATAGGGTAAAAACTGTATGTAATTTAAAATTTTCTGTGAATACTTGCATTTGTTCAGGATTCTGACATCTGGGACCCATAGGACTTGATTTACTTCTATAGTTGCCTGACTATGTGTGTCCGATAAAAGAAATGAGGATTTCAAAACTCAAGAAAATTAATTTAATTACAAAAATTGCTGTAAAGACTAATGATTGAAAGTTAGTTACATTAAAAACACCTACTTGAAAGTGGCTTCCTGGGTTTTTAATTTAAACTTTAATTTTTTTGTTTGTTTGTTTAATTATTATGAAGCATTTCCCCACAATTTTAGCTAGCATAAGATATTTCATGTCAGCGATGCCTTTTTCTGTCTGAGTACCAAGAGCATTATATCACAGGGATTCGCAAAGGGTACCTCAACATAACAGCACTTCATAATAATCTGACAAAGCAGCGAGTGATGGTTTGATGTTTGCCGTGCTTATCTGCAGCAATAACAAAGGATTAAAAGCTTCCTCACTCCTGTGTTGCAGTCCTCGTTCTTGCCCTGCTGGCTCACACAGGCGAGGGAGATGTGTTTATACCAAGCACAGAGCTCAGCAGAGGCTGGAGGAGGGAGCTACTAAGTAAGAAGTCAATATACGTCTCATATAAGGAAAAGCAGCGCCCTGTGCCAGAGACATTTCTGTTAAACAGAAGCCTG
Organism: Certhia americana; assembly: GCA_018697195.1. Taxonomy (NCBI): domain Eukaryota; kingdom Metazoa; phylum Chordata; class Aves; order Passeriformes; family Certhiidae; genus Certhia; species Certhia americana. Next base: position 121,642,022 of record CM031858.1, on the reverse strand, counting down.
TGGGGGAAGGATTATGACGTGTGATTGAGACACCTGTTGAGAAAATAGGCAACTATTGACAAGTCTGATTCATGACTGAGTGACTGCTCTGCTAGTCTTCACATGATCCCCACCGAGAGTGAGCCTCGACCGCCTGCTAAACAAGGGCTGTTTGAAGTTTCTTTTTAACATTTCCAAGACGTTAATTCAGCAGGACATCTCCACTGGGGTTCTCGATGTCACCAAATCAGCAGCTGTTGAAATCCATTCACTTCAGCATGAAATGTTTGCATAAGTTTTTTTCTTTTTTTCTTTTATTTGTGACAACAGCAAAGTAAATAAAACCCTAAAAATCCTGCACTACTCAACTTGTAGATGTGTGAGAACAGCTTCTGGTCACAATTGTAGCTGCTAAGGCAAAATATTTATTTGTAGAGAGCAATGACAATCAGAGTCGTTTATTATGATACAGAAAAAGTACTGATTTTAATAGATATTTCTGTCACATTTTCCTATGTAAACATTCAGTTAATTTTTGTGCCAGCTGTGAAACTTGTGTGAAAAGTGTTTTGAAATGGAATTGTCTTTGTTTTTCAATTCAAAAAAATCTTAAAAGTCTAAAAGCAAATGTTTCCTATTCTTTCCAGTCAGTAAATGAAACGCTGTTTTTCTGTAGGAAAACATTTCTATCTGACTCACATTTCCCTGAGAAAACAGCTTGTATCATAGAATTAGTTTAGTTTGAAGGGGAAACAAAACAAGGCAAGACATGTAAACATATTACAAAGCTTACTTTGATATTTAAATGCTTTTTTTTTTTTTTTTTTTTCTTTTTTGGTTTTTTTTTTTTTTTTTTCTCATTTCCTGGCCATCTGAAAAAAGGTGTGGTGAATGTAGTCAATTGTAAATAGAAACTCTGTATTTTCAGTCAGCTTCATTGTTAAACCTGAGAACTGCTGACCACATATGAAGACTCCCGGTTTGAGCCATCCTTCCTCTGTTTATTAAATCTGTTAAGACTTAAGTGTATTTTTACAAGTTCATTAATGTATTCCATTCTCTCTGATGTATTTTTTCCCACTATTATCAGATTTCATTATATGGGAGGAATTATCAGATCAACCCATTATACAGCCGAGCAGCGTTAAGTCTGATTGGAATTTGGGCTTCCCTCCGTTTACAGGGAGAATATTGTGTAAATCAGACTCTCGGGTTTCAGTGGGAGGCACAGGGCTGCACAGCATCCATTTGTCAAGTTGATTGCACCTCAGTGAGGCTGCATTAGCTTGTCTTTGAACAGAAGTGAAATCCTATGCGAAGCTCCCCTTTCTGTCATTTACACTAACATCCATCCTCTTAAACCAAGGCCTCAGAGAAAAAACAAAGTGATGGCACAATATAATCAGTCACTCAGGTTGTCTGTCATCTGTTTTCTTAAGGAAATGACTTTTAAGTTAGTGGAGCAGAAAATTGAAGAAAATTAGCAGAAGGTTGTTGTAGAAGCAGGAGGAATTTTTAAAAATTACAGATGTACAGAGAGAAGCTCTGTTGCGTAGAGCCAAGAGAAATGCAATTGATTCTGGTTTTGGCTTTAGTGCTATTATAATGCCAGCGTACCCAATATGCAATAATTCAACTTTTAATGAGACTTTATTCATAAACTTGAATTGGGCTGTAAACGCACAATAAAAAGCTGGTATGCACATTTTCAGCTTTTATATCAGTGACTGTGTTTTATGATGCTGAATACTCCAGTAATTCGCACTCTTTTCCATGTGTCAGGAAAGCTGCCTACATATCTCAGAAACATTAAGCTAGAAAGGCTGTTGTAAACAGCTCTGGGAAGAGACTTGTAAGTTTATTGGAAGTCAGAGAACTGGCTTTTTACCTGATGAAAGTGGCAGTAGTAAATAACAATAATTACTCAAACTAATGCACAGTGAAACTTGCACAGTACAGCTGTGACTGTTGCTACAGGGTTAGAGGTGTAAATGAACAGAAGATAAAGACACACATTGTGCCACATTTAATATACTTTGTTTTCATCCCATCTTCCTAAACTCTTCTGTCCACTTTGGAGGTAAGTTTTTAATTAGGGATACTTTGGTTTCACTTCAATCACTAAGTCAGTTTTGTCATGTGTATCTTAAGGGAACGTTTTTCAGTGTGGTATTTTTTAAAGGAGGATTGTGTATGGCTATTTTAAGTTAGAGCAAAATAACACATTCCTAGTCTAAAATAAAAATAGTGAGTTCTTGCAACAAACTGGTGTGAATTTTGAATTTATTTAGTTATTTTGAAATAGATACGCCTTCTAACAGCTTATCACGTAGTAAGTGACTAGCATCTGTCAAATGTACTTCTTTCTTTTCTTTTCTCCCTTTTTCATTCTGCCTAAGGGAAAATTGCATGTGGTCTTTATTTGTTTATATTATGAAAATATAGTAATTTAAATCTCACAGTGCAGGAATAGGAATATTACTGATCTTGGATGAGAAACTTCTTTTCTAATATTTCTTTTTCCCTGTTTTTGTCTGCTAGAGATAGGGGCACAAAACCTCACAAAACAAGTCAGGTTATTAAATTGCTCCATCTTAACATTCCTTGGAAATGTAGAAAAAGGTTACTAGTTTCAATACTATGCGTAGCATGTTCCTATAACTTTCATGAATAACTGAATATTGCAGCTAGTTAATTTTTTAGTCACTAAGTATTAGGATTTGTCATGTATCCCTTGAAGAAAAATTGGCTTGGCAGTCTTGAATACACTTAAATTTGAATAGTTTTACTCAAAGACAGTCAGATATAGAAGCATCTGCAGGATCAGAGTATAAGTGAATCTGTTTTTCTCTTCAAAAATAAGTCTTAAACCATTTCAGAAGGAAATTATTTTTAAACTGAGCATGTGAAATTATATAAAAAGTTACAGATACAGAAATATCAAATGCACTGCTCATGCTACTCATGTTTCATTAAGATATATATTACGTGAGGATGTGATATGAAGATGATAATGGCTACATTTTGCACTACTTTTCCCTTTTATAACCTAACGTTAACATTTAGGAATTCAGGAACTTGAAAGCCCTAGAGATCAATCTTGATTAGTTTATTTTTCTTTGTTAAGATTTTGATAGCCTGGTAATGCTTTTGTTTGAAAGAGTATTCTTTGCTTCCTCTTGTGGGGCATGAAATACTGTTACACCCAGCTCTTCCTCTGAAATAGTGGAAAACAATTTAGGTAACTGAATCTTTGATGAGGAGACCTGAGATTGAAAGTTCTGGCATTTAATTGCCCTTTTACTCATAATTCTTCTATGTTTAACCTCAAAGGTGATTAAAAAACTTACATCTTAATTGCATAGCCTCATTCAATCATTAGTACTTTGCCTTGAGGCAATTTATTACAACTTTATTTCCCTGAACCATCAATGAAGATGATGCTGAATTTTATATTAGCCAAATGTCCTTTTGAGATTAATGTGGTAATATAGATTTTATGCAAGCTTTTTCCGCTTTAATATTTGTGTTATTAGATTGGGGTTATAGGTATAGCACAACTGCTTGGGCAGTTTGGAGAATGCTGCCTGTATTGCTTCAAGAACTGATGCTAGAGTTTTATTTGAAAATGTGCATCTGCAAGAGGAAATAATAGCAGGGCATTCTCTGATGTGCTCCTCTATAGCTATTTTTACAGCTTGCTTACACAAGGTTTTCCCATTTCAAGATAATAGTTGGACTCCCATTGTCAGAAAACACTGGGATTAGATGGGTGAGGAGGTGAGGATGTGGGTGCTGTGCCACAAATGCCATTGTTAATGGTGGTAAAATGTTCTTATCTTCCACAGTTGTCTTTTGGAGGTTCCTACATTCTTAAAATTTTGAAGGGTTTCAGCTGTTAGGGCTATGAAATACCAAAATCCCTTGAACTCATCTTGAGCATGTTTTCTTTTATGTTCTTTAATTAATTTTGGATAGATATTTAAATACAACAGGTAAAGCATTGAGACATTTATGCTACTCTACATAACTGCCATAATTTAAAATTCACAGCTTTTCCATACCATTCTCAGAACTGGCAGCTACTGGCATCCACTTTACAAGCATTGCTGCTTGCTCAGAGCTCAGGGAGATTTCAATGGATGAGGCTGGTTTGATGAATGCTTCAAGCGAGGTGTGCTGACACCAGTGCCAAAAGCACTGTCCTGCCTTTCCCCCACTCCTGACTTCTCATTCCTGACCCTCTGCCACACTATCCTTTGAGCTATCACAGCTGTTTGTCCTACAAGCAGTGAGGGAGGGGAGGCTGGGGGAGGACAGAACTGCTGCCATCACTCACTGCTCTGGAACAACCAGCAGAAGTGTTGGTTTGGCTGTAGGCTCTGGAGCCAGATGAGTGGGGTGTGGAAGCAAACCAGAAGGGTCTTCCAACATTGTGAACTTGTAAAATACCGTGGAACTGGGTGAATGTTACATCCTTCCTCTAAGGAACAGGTAGGTTCATGCTAGCAGAAGCTCAAACAGAAGCAGTCTCCATCCTAAACTCTAGCACATTTCACCTCCTGAAAAAAAACCATAAATGAGAATGCTCAGGCACTTGAATTAAGTGGGAGAAGGTTATGACTAGATATTAAATAAATCTCAGTGGAAATTGGATATGTCTGGAAGAGTAGGGCAAAAACAAACAAAAGAAAAAAGCAGGAGAAAAAGCATACTAGAAGACTCAAAGGAGGAAGAGAATGTAAAAATTAGAAAGATAATCACTGTGGCAGTCCTGCAAAGGTCTCAGTGCTGGTTGAAAAGGCTTCAAGAAGGGAAAGTAAGGATTTTTGTTGTTGTTGTTGTATATCTCCTGCATTGAAGGAAACAGGAGTAAAACTGGGGGGTGGGTGGTTTTGGAGGTGTTTTTTTAACTAGATATGCCTAAAAGATGCTTGACTTCATAATTTTCTCCTCCTAATAGAAACAGCCCTCAGGGCCTCAAACTTTGGCTAATCATTTAGGTCAAAAGGGTAATAATAATGTAGAAGACCATGAATTAGAAGTGTACCCTGGGGAAAGCTTGACCCAATGCAGAAGTAGAAAATAACCATACAAAACTCTGTAATGGGATCCTCTGAAGCTGAATGGGAAAATGAGGGCTCATACAAATATGCTCACCATCTAATATGAAACATAACTCCAGAAGTATGTATTTTTATTCCCTGTTAGGAGTGAAACCACAGTGGAGTTACTGTAACACTGAGGCTGAACTAATCCCATCACAGGATCAGATCTTGGTAATAAATAGTTCCAGGTGTGATCCAAGGATTAGGAATGTTTAGATTTTTTTTAAACTGAAAGGTGTAGAGTTTTTTCAGTCTTTCCACTGAGAAGGGAGGATTGTGTGAGGTGTAAAACTCCTGTCTCTCAAAAGACAGGCCTGCCTATTGCATATCCTTTCTTACTGGTATATCTATCTCAAATACTTTCCCAAGAAAGCTGATATTATTCTGCATATGTTATGAATGGGAAATGAGGGATGAGGATGCTCAGCATCTTGCTTGAAGTTAGCCACCATGGTGCTGGCAAACCTGGAAGTATAAACACTGTCCCAGTGCTCTATTTCATGGATTCTGCTGCCTTCCAGGTCATCCTTACAATCTACCATTTTCTTTATTGTGAAACTTTGGATTTGTGATGGGACATGTTTGGAAAAGAGCGAATCTTGATTAAGTCCATCTTGTTAGTGGCATTTGACAGGGATGGAATGAGCATGTTATGTAAAGACTGCAATACAACACACACATGAAGGACCGCACTAAGGCTCCGAGGGAATCTCATAGCCAGTGCCTTTACACTTCTCAGTCTTCATGCACTATGTCTAAGTGCTTGAAGGTCTATGAAAAAGGCTAAACTTGTGTGTGAGGTTGTTAGTCTCAGTTCCTTTCCACAGGCTGTGGCTGTATTGACAGCAGATAGATGGCATAGCAGCAGATAGTGCTGATTATATCAGACACATAATTTGGACAAGTTTGTAGATGAAAAAGGGGATGCCAAGAGTTGTCTTTGTGGTCACACTAAGCATTTATATCTGTTTCTGTACCATCACCCCGCCCCAGAATTTATGCAATGGTATATAACCATTTATACAAGCCCATGCAGCACTACAGGCTTGGGGAGGAGTGACTTGAGAGCTGCTCAGAAGGAAGGGACCTGGGAGTGCTGATTGACAGACAGCTGAATGTCAGCCAGCAGTGTGCCCAGGTGGCCAAGAAAACCAATGACATCCTGGCCTGTATCAAGAATAGTGTGGCCAGCAGGACCAGGGCAGTGATTGTCCCCTATGCTCAGCGCTGGTGAGGGCAGACCTTGAATCCTGTACTCAGTTTGGGGCCCCTCATTTCAAATAGGACATTGAGGTGCTGGAGTGAGTCCAGAGAAAGGCAATGAAGCTGGTGAAGGGTTTGGAACACAAGTCCTGTGAGGAACAGCTGTGGGAGCTGGGGTTTCTTTAATCTGAAGGAGGTTGAAAAGAGGCTGTAGTGAGGCTGGAGTTGCTCTCTTCTGCCATGTCTCAAATAAAAGGATGAGAAGAAAGGACCTTAAGTTGCATCAGGGGTGGTTTAGATTTGATATTAGGAAAATTTTTTTTACTAAAATAATGGTTAGGCATTGGAATAGTCTGCTCAGGGAGATGGTGGAGTCATCATCTCTGGAAATGTTCAAGTGGTATCTGAATATGGTTTAGGGGCGATTATGGTGGTGGTAGAATGAGGGTTGAATTAGGTAAACCTGACAAACCTGTGATTCTGTATCAGACCATCAGGTTAGTGGTCATTTCCACTCATTATTTTCCATGTGTACATTCCACTTACAGGCAGGATTAAAACAGTTTGGGACCTGGAGCCCAAATCCTTAACCCCCTAGTCCAGAGAGATCAGAATGAAAAGAAAGCATGGTGAAACAGAAGGAGTGCAGAGACAATTGCTTCTCTGCATACAGACTGGCACTTTTGGGGAGAAAGCAAGCAGGTGCTGGAGATCTGTGCAAAGAAAAGAATCACCAGTAGGCATCAATTATAGGGCCTCAGACTATGCTTTCCTTCAGTGTGTGCTGCTGAGCAGAGGCCCTGAGCCAGGGACAAAGTGTTCTGGGACATGTCCTCTGTAATACTTTTAGATTTCTTGAATAATTCACAAAGCTTTTGGACACCTTTTCCCCAAACACACACAAAGCCAATTGTGCTATAGAAGAGAGTTTGAGAAAGTCTGTAAGGAAAGCAGCTTACTTCTTCAGCCTTTATATATGCGTTTTAGAGCAGATTGCATTATTTCCTATTTTGAGAGAATGACAAAGCTGAACATGTAGCGTTTGCAGAGTTAATATGCTTTAGTGATTTATTTTGTATCTTTTTATGGGAATTACTGCCTCATTTACATTGTAATAGTAATAGTCATGTTCTGCATATAGGTATATTGCCTTTGATTTGGAACAATACCAATTTCTATACCAAAAGAAGAAAACTGACTACTTCATGATTTAATTACTTGTGTTCTGTGCAAGAATAATTAAAGGGTCATGCCAAAATCTTATCAGAGCATGACTATTTAGCATGCCAAGACTGAAGCTATTTAGGTGGCATACTAATGACTTATTTGCTGACAAGATTCACTTTTAGAAACTCTCTCTTCACTCTTCTACTATTGATAGTTAGAAGTGTAAAAAGTGTAGTTATCAAAATGCATTAGTGGGAAGAAAGAATAAATTTTCAAGTGACTTGTGATTAGAGATGCTTCAGTTTAGAAAAAAATCATCAGAGAAACTGATTTTTCAGAACCAAGCAAGTATTTTCTGAAAAATCAAGGTATGGGTAGGTATTTGAAGGTCAGACAGCATTGGTACAGCTACTTTTGTTAATCCTTCTCTATATCTTCACCATAAAATTTTTGGACTCCAGTTACTTATCTAGAACACCGCTTTAATCTGTAAGTATTAGCGTGTTTCAGAAGTGTTGCAGCTGAATAGGAAAAACTGGTGGTTAAATTTTTCAGAATAGTTGAGCAATCCAACACACTGTAAAATTATTGTAGCCCCTATATGCTTTAAAAAATAGATCCTCTATTTGCCACAAACATTCACCTGGTTATTTTTCCACAAGTGTTTTCTCTGTAAAATTAATTCATTCATTCCCAAGCAATACATTTGACCATTTCCAGTAAAACACAGTTTTGAATGTTGCATATACCTTGACCTACAGTTTTCCTTGAAGTATATACTCACAAACATTGGTCTTTGCAGAAGAGGCTTTAAAGAATTTATCTGTAGATGCTTGAAGGAACAACCATTTGCTAAAGTAGTATTAAAACTTGCAGGTTTTATGTTTAACATTTGAAATACATCAGTAGCACTAAGTCAATTTGAGTGTCTGAGCAACTAACTAGTCTCAGAAAGAATTGGTGGTGTCCCACAAAGTGCTGATCTTCAGCATTTTCAGTGCTTTGCAGAACTGATTTCTCAGTCCCAAGGCAATTGTCCATATCATGCAAGTGCTGCATACTATTATAGTCAGAAGCCTCCGTTTGAGAGTAATCCAAGAAAAAATGCCAGTGTATTGTTTCCAAGTTCTTTTTGTGAAATATTTGGCTCCAATGCATAGCTAATTTTCAAAAGGCTCTTTGAAAGTCTCTCTTTAGAAAAATATGTATTTTTTATATGTGCCTAGTTCATTTTTAAACCAAATCTAGCTAAAAATTGCTACATAAGCTGTTTTTCAATAGAGGGCCAATAGCCATATTTTTGTGTCCCACAGAAGGAATACATTTATATTTTTAAAATATGAGTATTTGAGTAGCCATATAAAATAAGCAACATGAAGGTGCCATATTGAATTCATTAAGATTTCTCTCTTGTATGTAACCCCAAGTATCTAGATCCTTATAATTTTATTGGCAGAGGGAACAAGTACATGGTTTGACAGATCAGCTGGGCTATGAATAGCTAAACATTAACACACTTTGAAGCTCATTTTTGCTTTGGGTTTCTGCCTTCAGTGTAGGTTAAGAAGTTCCCACTGATGGTACCATCTCCAGACCATATTTAGTAGACATATTTTGCCTGTCCTGTTATCACCCCACCAACGCCAGAACATGCAGTATCCTTTGATCCCTGGTCCTTTTGGCTGTTCACTGCTCAGCTTTCTTGCTGCTCTTTGTTCACTAGGGCATGACTTCAAGCTCAGTACCATGACACACTTGCTGGACTGTGGAGCTGCCAGGAAGCTGTGATTCCTCTATGGCTGTTGCTGTCCCAAGGATCAGTGGGCTCAAAGAAAACCAAAAGCAAAGAACAGGTCACTGATTCGGTCTTCTCCTTTGATATAAGTAATTACTAGGAAGCAAAACTTAACTTTCACTTCATAACCAGAAATTAGTACCATTTTTGTTTGACATAGTGACATCTTAAATTGTTAAAGGGAGCCCTTGGTGGCTTTCAGGGATTAGTAGGGGGAAATATTTCACTTGCAGGTCAGCTGCACGGTTCTGTCCTGGGGCAGGGGTGATTGACAGCTGTTCCAATGCGGTGTCTGCAGGAGGCCCTGTGCAGGAAGCTGCAGGTTTCAGGCTGGGTAGGCAGGTGTCAGCACTGCAGTCCCACGCTGCCATAATTAGTAATCTCTGCTGGCAGTGCCATGACGGCTGCAGGGACTGCATGGAAACCCAGTCTCAGGGTGAGACCTGGGGGCTTTCTGCTGCTGGGGCTGTGCCTGCATGAGGAAACAGTGTGAAATGCGTGCCTTGTACAAGCTCTCTCCCGGGATAAGGTTGCTCAAGTGAAGCAGGAACCTGTCCTGAATTGCTTCGTGCAGGCAGTTCTCTTTAAGCCTGAGCATTACAGCGTGGGGCAGCTCTGGAGAAAGCAAATGCCAAAGGGAAGGCTTTAATGTCCTTCCCTATTTCTGTCCCAGATTCCTTCCCACAAACTTGCATTTCACCAGGCTTTTTCCCTTACTACTTCAGCTCCTTGCTACACTTTCCCATGCAAGCTTTTTTTCCCTTGTAAATGATGTGAAGCAAATACCTAATGTTATCTTTAGTGCTGACACAAGAAAATTAGAGGAGGTATAATACACTGCTGTTCAGTATTCTTTCCAGAGAAAACTGCTGGTTAGGTCAATTTACTTGGCACTATACACTGCTTTAATCTTAACTCGAGGCCTGCTATAGATGTACAGCAGCTGGGTCTAATGTCTTCATGCATGGTTGCAAGCAAGTCAGTTAATTTCTGTTTGTTGAGAGGTAGGAATCAAGCAAATTTTTCTCTGTTGAATGGAAACATTGTGGGGCTGGTAACAGGTGAATAAGCAATACTGGATAACAAAACAACCTGGAATTACTGTCTGAACTTTGAAGGGCTGGATTCCATAACAGAGAAGTCACAGTTTCGTCTCCTTTAAAATGGCCGTAGTTTGTCCCCAAACCTTCAGTTAGAAGAATTAAAAGGAAAACTGGCTTGACAGACCTTGTTTGTGAGAAGACATGTCACCAGTGAAGAAGCACTTTGCTTCAAATCTGCTAGCAGTGCTGTAAGCTGCTAACTGGGGTGGTCAGTTTATTGCTAAACCTTTATTCAGGGTACAAAAGTTAAACAAATTGCTCACCTGTCATGCTGAGGTCTGCTCAGGCTCTTGATGCCCTCTTGGGTTATATTCATCAAACTTAGTGACATATGTCCATAGAGATAGCCCTGGCTGTGCAGACAGTCACACGTGTCCCAAGTTGCTGCCACATCCTGTGAAGTCATCAAAGATTGGAGCTAAATTAATTGGATCTTTTGACTTGAAACAGGTATTTAGTGTTATAACCAGTCAAAGAGTCGCTACTTAAAAATAGGTACTAATAAAAATGTCCAGTGTTCTGATTAAATGTATGACATATGAGCTATGGGCCTGTGGCTCATTGTATAACCAATAAGCTTCTATCATACCAACTAATGGTAGCTTAATTACAAATAGACCTTAAAATTGCCTATAACTGTTCATATATTTATAAAATAAAACTTTATATTAAAAAAAACAGACAACAAATCTTAAGAGTAGAAAATAAAATCCAGGTCTTTTCACAGATGACGTGCTCTGGGCAAGGGGAGAGAGGGAGAAACAATCTTCTCAATTTACTAGAATTCTTTTTGTTGTTGGTGTTCTTGTGTCTGTATTCACAGAACCATAAAATTTTGGGTGTTAAAAGGAACCTTAAAGATTGTCTAGTTAAACTCCCCCTGTCATGGGCAGGGATGCCTTCCACTAGATCCAGGTATTCAGAGTAGAAGAGCATACTTCCAAGCATCATATATTTTTCTAACAAGACCTTCTTCATCTGTACAGCCCAGCTTCTCTCATTTAGTGCACAGGCATATATAAGAATTGGGAAATCTCAGGCCAAGTGGGATACCAAATTAACTCTTCTTACTCCATGGTTGGCATTAGTGCTGAAAATCTCCATATTGTTAAATCACCAGCTGAGAGAAGCTGCATTTCAGAAACCTTTTACCAAAGAATCAGTAAAAGGCTATTAAAAATGGCTACCTGCATGGGATAGGGAATAAGCAGAATTAATAATGTAATTTCCATAGAGTGTATCTCTGCTGTTAGTTGAAAGAACAGCTAAGATGCAAACATTAGTCTGATATTTCATCAAGCTTGGCTGCTTAAAGCACTTTCCTGTAAAGTCCTGTGTTTACCTAAGCCCCTAGGAGAAAAGCCACCTTCCCCTCCCCTACCCCTAGTGGAGCTAATGATCCATGCCTGTTATCTTCCCAAAACCCTAGTTTCAGCAGAAATTAATCCACTTTCTTTGCCTGGTTCTAACACATGCCACCACGTTAAGCCAGGAAAATGAACCTTCTTGTCCTTTTATGCTCACTGGAGACTGACAGATAGGTAGTACTTCTTTGTGTTTTCTCTAGTCATTATGTTGTTCGACACTAAAGCTAAACCAGCTTAATTGCTCACTGCTACCCAAAGAGCCTGTCTCATCCCTTTCCTGCCAGTTCATTCCCAACTGCATGATTGCCTTTGATGATGGCACTTGTCCCCATGGTGACTAAGTTTAGAGTTCCAGGCTTAGAAAAAAGTGACTTCTATAAAATTATGTTAATAGAATTTCAGCTCCCGTTGGGGGTCAATCAGGTGGCTGTGGTGGTAGAAGTCTGGGGCAGGGGCAGAGAGAGGAGAGATTGGACAGCCAGTTTAGGCAGTGACATGGCGTTAGGTCAGCTTTAGCTGTCTTGCCAAACTAGCCTTGGTATTCTGTAGAGGGTAGCATAATTGCACTATTCCACAATAAACCTATGGTGAGTCAGCCTGTATAACTGAGTTAACTTTCCCAGTGAATCATGTTTCTAATGTAGTTCATTGGGCATGGCTGCACAGACCATCTGTTAGTGGTGAAACTGGTGTGTGTGCCTGACATGCCACCTCTTCTCTTGGTGCCACTCTTCAGGCTTGTAGGAAGAGTGAGGTGGGAAAACTGACCAGTATTAAACATGATTTCATTTTTCCTGCCAAATTATTTGTAGACCAGTCATTGCTATGTCCTGAAATACAGTTGTAGCAGCCTAATTAATGGGCTGGAAGGGTGATGGAAGGGTGATGAAGGAGTGGAGAGAGAAAGAGCAAGAAACTGCTTAAGCAGTTATTGGCACCAAAAGAAATATCATTATAACTATGGCTGTGGTAAGGATTTAGCAAAGGTTTTCCTTTTCCTAAAGTGGAAGGGACATTTACATTTGGTGCAGAAGGTCTGAGTTTAGCCGTACTGTCAACATGCCACACTGTGAATTGTTGTGACAATCTCAAAGATTAGCAGGGTAAGGCAACTTGCTTCTTGTCAGTCAAAGGGGGTGCGACTCTGAGCCCTGAATATAGGGGAAGATAAAGCAGCTGTCTGGCCAAAACTGGCAGTAAGTTAGTTTTAGAAGGACCTTCTAGGATTAGATAACATATTCAGCATTTGTAAGTTATACAAAATGCATGGGGGAGCAAGGGACTGAGAGCAAGAGTAGCATTTTGCAGATATCACCTATCTGGAAACATGCACACCTCTGAAACTTCCCAGCTGGAGCAAACAGCCTGGGTAGATGACAGGACAAGTCTGAACCTGCAAAAGATTGGATTTCCATACATATACCTGCTTTAGCATCTAAAGGAGTTATGCTGGCATCAGTCTAACTACTGCTCTGTGTTTGCTGGTATCTTTCAATAAATGCTACTGCATAAAGACCTGCAGAGCCAATGCACTCTCACATTCTCAGCAGGGACTTACTGAAGCAAAAGGAGAATAACAGAAGAATCAATCCCACAGTATGACAGTGATCTTTTACAAACAGCTTTGAAGCATTTGAATGTGTAATATTTTGTGATTGCATGTAAAGTTCTCTGATGTCTTTCAGAGGAACTTAAAATCTTGCCATATGCTTCAACCTTCTTTTTTTTGTGTCCGTGGGTTATGTGCAAATCTTTAGGGTGACTGCTAGAACAGTTGTGAGCATATTGGATGCCTGCATGATTCAGGGAGCAACTTGAAATGTGCTCAGCATCCCACGCTGACTATAGCCCATTGAACCAGAGAGCTCTCAACACCTTGCCACAGCAGGCTCTTAACAAGTGGACTGCATTATGTTAACTTCCTTGGAAGGAAATCGAGTACTGCTCCCTCAAAATCGCCTGTGCCTTCCTGACCAAATTTATAGGGGCTGACAGACTTCCTCTCAAGTAATTCTTTAGTGCTACTTTGCTCCACGGCGTGTGAAGGAGGAAGTTTGTCGTGGAGAGTGTCCTGAGAGCCAGACCCATAGGGCATGTCACTGCCACCTCAGGTTCTTAGGAGAAGGCTAAAACCAGTTTGTGTCAATGCTCCCCATTAGCTTCCCTAATTTTCAGATAGAAACATGACTGTCACTTTGACTTAATTACATCATTTCCTGACATACAATATTGTTCAGGTTTTGTTTTCTGTCGTGTGTAAAGTCTTTATAACAGGACCTAAATATTGTCTTTTTAGCAAATGAAAACTGGTATTACACATTAATTCTATTTCTTAAAGCCTTTCAAAACAGAGGCAGAGCTGCCTTTCAAAACAGAGGCAGAGCTATCTATATACAATTTTCCATACTTCCTTAGTAAAAAACCCTGTTCATTTAATGCTGATTTTAAACAACTTTTTAGTCAGAACAGGATCCCCTGAAGTATTTTTCGTGTATGTCCACAGAGTGCAGCCACATGCTACATAGCATGTTACAAACTTTGAATACTTCATGTGTGTAAATATGTTTTATTACTAAAAGTTTATGTACTGTGAGCCTTGATCTTTATTTTAGGACGTTGTTTTACTTCTAGCTGTCTTAGTTACTAAATTTGAGACATACAGCTCCAATTCACAGCTCAGTCACCTTCTATTTAAAAAATATGTTTCGCTTGTTTCCCCTGAAAAACTCTGAATTTCTAATTATCAAAGGGAGCTGTTTATCGTTGTTTGAGGTGTTTGTTTGACAAGCAGTCATGCAGAAATAGTGCAATGTGTAGGCTCCCAGTATAAATAGAAGCAATCATGATCCAAACTGCAGATAAGTAATTGGAATAATAAGTAGAAATAAAGACGCTTTGTCAGTTTGCATTCCTTTTGAAGCAGCTAGGGGCAAGTGTAGAACCTGATCTTTATCTTTAGTTTTTCTCCCAAAATAAGGATAAAATTGGATTTAAGAATAAGAGCTTACCATATGAATTTAGGTTTATGGAGGATGTATTCTAGACTGTCAAAAATAGTATGCCTAAGGCAAATTTGCTTCTAAAGAAAAGAATGCAATAAAGCTTAGGGTTATACTGAAACTGAACTGCAATATATTATGAAATAGTTTGGTTCAGTAATTCCTGGATTGTTACATTCAGATTTTCAGCCACTATGATTCTTTGCTGATTAAAAGAAATCCTCTGGTAAATGCCAAGGGCTAGTGAAATTAAGGGTATAACTTCTCCTGTCTGAACTTTCAAACCAAGAAGTAGATAATAATTTGCACTTACCAAAACCAGCATGGTGACTTGAAGCTATTTAATACACTTTAAAGAGATGATTGAAAGTAATGATGATGAAAGTAGCCTCAGTGAAAAGTGACCATCACGCCTATGTAAGAGACAAGGTCTGACTAAGAAAGCTTTGAAAAACTGGTCCCTTTTCAGATGCTTTTAACTCTCTGAGGTAGGGTCTAGAGGATGAGGTCAAAGGACTTATGTATGGTCTGTGCAGTGTCTAGCATGACTTAGTCAGCCTCAATGCTGCTCTAAATTATAGCAGAACAAACTAGTTTTCTGATTCTTCATTGTATCATCTACTGAAAAAGTCTTTTTGGATTATTCTTTGCTACAGGTTTGTAAATATTCTGGAACCAAAGAATAAGCAGATGCAACCCATTTTTTCTTGTACTGACAGTTCTTGTTTGTAGACTAGTTGTAGAAATAACTCCAGGACATCTGACATCTTATTCATATGAAATGTGTTGGCAAAATTTGTCATGAATTGATTCCACTTCTTCAAGTTTCTTTTTGCTGCTTTTTTTTTTTTTTTCCCCTTTTCTGTGGGAGTATTTCTATTTTTTCAATCATTTTGGAATTTGGAAGTTTATTCATATCTCCTTAAGCGTATAATAGTTCAAGGAACACATAATCCGTTTCAGGCAGCAGCTTTTATAGCATGTGGTGGGTGCCTCTGAATCAGCATCAAATGTTGGCATCTCCAGTTCGTCCTTCATAAGAAGTAGTGAAGTTTCATCAGAACTAAAGAGAAAAAAGTATTTCAAGAGAAGATAAAAAAGTGATATTCCTTTCCACAGGAAAAAAAAAAAAAAAAAAAAAAAAAAAAAAAAAAAAAAAGAAAACCAGACACAAATCCACTTTTCAAAATCGTCCTGTGTACTTCCTTCAAGCTTTACACATTAGAAATGAGAATTTTTTCACTGAGGATGGACACTGTTGATAAATAATAATGAGAATTGAATATGGCTTTTCACAAACCAGAGCTCCTTTCCCTGAATATTTGTAATGTGATTTGTTGTTTCTTCCATATGTGGAAACCTTGGATTCAGAATATCCTGTTTCTGGCAGATCTAGAAAAGAACAAACTTCAGAATAATGGAGTCCTTAATCTGTACAGTCAGATTAATAAAATGTCCACCAACCTACTTTCTCCAACTTTCTGATCCATTTGATGTAACTACTGTCAAGAATATTTGGGCTCACTATTTAGAAAATCACTTTTGAGCTCCTGAGGCTGGTGCTCTGTCAGTCTCTCAGTCTTATGCAAGAACAAGAAGCAGATGGCAGGGAGGAGCCACCAAGGTGAGTGAAATATGCCGGGTCTGGCCCTGAAGATGGCTGAAAGTCTGTGGTTGTTCTCCTGCCTGATGTTCACATATCAAATAATTCCAGTGGATACAAATCTTCCTCCTCCAAACTTCAAATCCCATTGTTCAAGAATCTGAACTCTGCAAGAAATAATTCAAGAAAATGCTTCGGGCAATGGAACATAAAAAGGATTCTGCTTGTAATGGGATACCAGTATCACTTAAAATCATGGATAATCTATTCTTTTTTCTTCTTTAACTGGATATTTATAAGATATCAAATCCACAGTGTTTCAGCTTTCAGGAGCTTAGTGGGGAGAGCCTATTATACTATAGGTAGGTATTACCCTCATCTCTCTTGCCAACCTCCCTGGTTGAAATAACAGCCTGAGAAGAGGTCACTTTTTATAAAATAATAATTGTGAGGGATTCATGGCTTTGCTCTTCCCAGATTATGAGCCCAGACACAAAAGTCTGACCAAAGCAATGGAGCCTTTACAAAACCTTCCCAGAGGAAGGGCTGGATGTCTAAGCTGTTTTCCCATCCCAACTCAGAGAAAGGTTTTTTTGAGATCATGTATCAACAAATAAACTTTTAGCTAAGCTATGGGAACAAAACCAAGTTATTTTGGCCAGTAATAACATCACAGTCGATTGAGGATGATGCAGAAACCTGAATTTTCAGATCTTAATTTTGTCTCATATTTCTAATACTCTTTGAAATTAACAGATGACATTCTATCTTATTTTTAGTTTAACTTTATTTCACATTTGAATTTTTCATCAAAGACACATCGTTTCTCAGTGTTGAAATCAATATTCTGTGATAACTTAATTCCATTTCTGGATGCAGCAGACCTAGATTCCTTTCTACACTAAATGGAAACAGAGTGCAGGGTATTTAATATCCTGTCATTGAGACAGTGCAGGCTGCTACACTACAGTGAGTAGTATATAAGTATATGAGTTTTGAAAATTAAAATGAGCTGGTAAGCTAATGAAAGAGTAAGATATAGGTATATATGTACATGTTTTCACATCTAAGTGAAGCCACTCTAAATAATTACAAGCAATTTGAATGTTTTGAACAATCTCTTTTTGTATAAACTGTGCAACCAACTCGTCATATCATTAATACTTTGAAGTAATTGATTTTCAAATACTGAAGCAGGCAGAGCAGGAAGCTTAAGACTGTGAGGAAATAAAGACAAATCAGATTTTTGTAAAGATTTATTTTAAGAAGGCAATACAAGTTCAGTGAAGCACAACTCGTTTTAAAAAACAACCTTTGTTCTGTGTGGAAAGAGTTCTATCATTTATTATATGTATAGCTTTTCTTTTCATGAAAGAAATACAGTATTGCTTAAAGGAGATGGGCATTCATAGCTTTGTTAGTTATAACATTCTACAATCTCAGGCTGTTGAATTTAGGATATAAAGATGTTTTCAACTTTAGATATTAAATACCCAAATAAAGTAAACACCTACTTGGGCTAGAGCAGAGCTGTAAACAACCTGTTGTCCAGTAGCATACTGAGTCTGGCTGGTATGGAGTTAATTTTCTTCCTAGCATCCTGTGTGAGGCTACAGCTATGATTTCTGACAAATCATTTGTTACCAGTGCTGGTAACACACCACTCTTTAGCCACAGCTCAATGGTGCATGCATAGAGTCAAGGCCTTTTCTATCACAATCTGCCCCAGTGCAAGCAGTTTGGGTTGGGAAAGACTTTGGGAGAGGACAGAGCTGGGACAGCTGACCCTGACTGGCCAAGGAGATATTCCATTGTAAAACATGTTCCGAAATAAAGCAGGGGGGAAGAGTCCTTCCAAAATAACCATCATTTGGAAAGTTGCTGAGCATTTCTCTGCTGGTGTGAGGTGGTGAGTGATTGCCTTTACATCATGTGGTTCTACCTCCTTTTTGTTCACTTATTAAATGGTCTTTATCAACCCATAAATTTTTGGGTTTTTTTCACTTTTGCTGTTCCAATTCTCTCCCTTATCCTTCTATGGGAAGAGGGAGTGAGAAGCTAGATGAGGCTTAGATACCAGTCAGATTAAATGCACCACTAATACTGGATGCTTTCAAATACTTCAGTTCACTAGAATATGTTATTCTGGACTAACAAGGTGTATAGTACTGAAAACTCCCAGCTTCAATTATCAATATTATTGTCAATAATCAACTTTATTCTCACAACTAAAAGGTGTGGGCTAATTATTCCTTCCTTTTTCTTTTCTCAGTTTGTAACTCTGTTGACATGGGCACATATTTCAAGGCTTCGATGTCATATGAGTTTCTAAAACCTAATCTGCCAAGGGAGTGTGAGAAGGCCGTGGATTTTGAGCATGCCATGTACTAGGATCAAAATGGAGGCTCCATCTACCTAATCTACGCAGAAATTGGATAGCTTGGCTTGCAATATCCATATATAAGTGTCTTCATTTCAATGTAATCATTAAGTTACTCAAAAACGGGAGACTAGGGCAGAAAATGTGACCTGGCATTTTATTATATGTACAGCATTTCCTGAGATTTTCCTTGAGAAATCTATTTTATTACACAATAGACTGTATTGCTCCTTCTCTACAGTATACAGAAATAAAGCATAAAATCATCTCTTGCTAATGTTTGCTGATAGCATGAAGGCCAGCAGAATGTTAAATGGTGATAAGTTGTGGAATACAATGCAGTAAGCCTTGCTGACTCCACAAAGTGCATTCTGACTCAGCTAACTGCACACTTATTCATCAAGGAACAAGGGATCAAAGCCATACTGTCAGCACAGGGAATTTGGGCTTCTAATTAGCTGATCAGGGGTCATATAAGATGGGCAATTGAGTAAGAAGTCACATTGAGCACTTGAACGTGAATGTGACAAGTAACAGTAAATATGAGTTACGAGATATATCCTTGTACATGGCATTGGTCAAGCTGGTGCTGGAGAAATTCATCTAGGCCTGATGTCAGCATTTTTGAAAGGATATGGAAACACTGAAGTAAGTTCAGAAAACAGCCACAAAAAAGTATTTGCTTGAGTAAGTAGGGAAAATGCCTTCTGGTAAAAGACTTGGAAGCTCATTTGGTGTAATGTCTAAGGGAAAAAACTGAGAGCTGGCTCAATTCTTTAAGGAAAAATACTTAGAAAAAAATTAGGTTTTTCCGAAGGGACTCTAATCTACCTTAGAAGGACATAATTAGAACCACTAGCAAAAATCCGAAGGTATGCAAATTCGGATGACAAAGAGCAAGTTCGGAACAGAAAAATGCTTACCCATGAAAGAAGTTTCTAATTGTCTCTAACAAGATAGGATTTTTTTGGTCAACACTCAGTGGTGTTTTGTGAAGGCAGTATCATAAGATGACAGACTAGACCAACCCAGGTTCCCTCCTGGCTTTATGGATTAATTAACCTATGTGCTTTATAACTACAGAAGAGAACAGAAATCTCACAAACCTGTAACTTTTATCACTAGATCAAGTAGCACTGGCCAGGAAAATCAGTGCATGTTATCAGAGAGAGAGCATGGAGCTAAAGTGAAGGAAGCATACTGGGGGGTGTGGTGCCAACTCGCCTTCATAGTGAGGTCTCAGGGGAAATCTGAGGAACTAATTCTACTACCTGTGAGTGCTTCTTTTTGTAATTGATGATTTGGTGTCTTTTCCACTTCTGTTTGGGGTTTTGAGTAGTGAATTCACTGTGTTTACGTGGGTTTTTTGGCCTGTCTCTCTATCTCCTGCAGTTTCTAGCTATGATGAATTTCTCAAAATAGAGAAGAAGCCTGGCTTCTGGCTCTGCTTAATGCAAGCACAGCTCAGAAGTTCAGTTTTGAAAATGGTTTAAATCAACGCAACTAGGCTAATTACTTAGCTTGTTTGCTGTTTTCTGGGGGGAAAGCAGGACAAGTTGCTTTTTAAATTCTTTTTTTGTAACTTAGGCCCTATTTTTACCTCTCCTGTTCAATGCTAGGATTGAAGAACAGACTTCCAAGAGACAAACACTGTTGTTCCCTCTGGAGTCCTTTATCCATCTAACAAGTTACTTTTACAGTGCTACTACATTTTCAGCATTGGCTGGTTTTTTTTCTTTTTGTAGTAGAAAAAAATTGTTAATACTTTCCTGTGGATACTCACCACAGCATATATTTCCTTATACAATATTTTTTTGTTGGTAGAGTAAGCATATTTTTTCTATGTTTTATGACTCCATGAAAGCTTGAAAACTACAGAGAAAAAGTTAAAGAAGAGCTCTCAAAAAAGTTTGATGACTTAACTTGGGCTCCCAAGCTGTGGGTTCAAAGCCCATCCTGGACCTTGAAGTGGCAGACAGTAACACAGTTTAAATACTCTCTGTTGGATACATCATTCATGTGAAAACACTGACAACGGTCTGTTTTTTTATCTGATGGAAGAGCTCTCTCTCTTCAAAAGTCTCCTTGCTCTCTACAAAAAGATATGTTATTTTCTACTGCAATTCCAAAGATATGGATTTAAGGTAGGGAGTTTGCTTGCATCATAGGGGGATTTGTCCTCAAGCCACAGAATAGTGTAGCCTGTAGTGAAACCTGCCCCAGTGCAGGCATTACTTTTTTCCCCCTCTTAATAATCAGAATCCATTAGCAAGGCTTAGCATATCCAGATCAATCTTTGTCCACTTCCATTAGCACAAAACAGGGTTCTGCAGTGTACAAGGTGTCCTAACTCTTCCCTGCCCCAATTCTATTTTTTTTATTTCACATACACTAAAGAACCCCATAAGATGATTTTAAGACATCTCTGGCCACTCTGCAGAAATGAGCAGAATTTTTCACCACATGGACAGGTAATTTAGTTCCATATTTTATAACTGCTGTGATTTACAACCACTATGATTTATAACTACTGTGCTGGAGTTATAATACTCAAAGCTTCCTCATAAACTATAGTCACTAAAGCATCTTGCATACCTTTCAGATGCCTGCAATGCTTCTAGGTTGGGTTAATTTTATGAGTTTTTCTGTAGTGGAAGTACAGAGAGAAGCATTTCCAAAGGCTCATTCCTCCTGTCTGTTTATTTAGTAGAGGATAAATTGTGCTCTAGAGATACCTGTCTCCTTCTGCACACAACAATGAACTTTGACTAGGTGCTTGTGAATTCAGGGTTAAGTGAGAATGGCTCTGTCCGTTCATTACAAGCCTGCCATTTCTTATGCAACCAATGATTTATTGGGTTTTTTATTAAAGTAAAAGAGACTGATGCTTATGAAACTTTAGCTTTATAAATAGGTATGGTTCAAGGCTTTGCAAGAGCACTGACAGTAGTCACTCATTCTGGCATTTGCGAGCATTTTGCAAAAAGTGTTTATAGGTGACCACACCTCTGTAGACCAGATACCTCTAGACCTGGGTAAATGGTACATGTACAAGGATCTTGCAAGATCAATTTTAGGACTAGAGTTCTTCTGAGCAGTCTAGTTCCCTGTAGTTATTCCTCTCCAATGAAAGTTAAGAGTTTTGTTAGATTGAGGCTGGGCACCGAAATCTAGCCATATTTAGCTCTAAGAGAATATGTGTTTCACTGGTAAAGGAGACATGAAGATGGCCTGAAACCAAAGGAAAATGTCTCGAAATGGAGGGACAATTTAAATTCTTAAAGCTCCACTTGTATTAGCTACTTCTTGGCTCCTACTGTATGAAAGTTTCTTGGCATGTGCCCTGCCTGGGGTCAAGTGGGACGTGGGAGAGATTGTGCTTGGATGTCTGGAGTACTACCACTTGGGGGGAAAATGTGTAGCATTCCAACAGATATAATTAATGACAAGTGTTGTTGTCTTTCTCCTGTGCCATCCACCCAATGGCTGCCTGGTGCTGACCCCTTGCTGTCCCGCTGACCTCTCCAAAGTTTATTTTAAAAAGGCATCCTTGCTTTCCCAAACTTTTCAGCTAGGCTTCCCTTGGGCTTCTTGTTCCGTGCATGTCCACAGACTATGCCTGTGTCCACTGCTCAGTGATCAGACACAAGTGTTTCCATTAGAGGGATGATTAATGGAAACTTCCTTGGGAATGGGAAAGGGAGAAGTGGGTAATACAAGTCAAGAAAAGTGTTAAAGCTGAACAAAGAAATTTTGTTTCTTTGTTTCAAAAATAACTTATTTTTCAAGTGTGCTGCAAATTGTCCTTACTCGCCTGAGTTCTGCCCACATCAGTAAAATGCTGCAGTTGTTTCCACAGGGGTGGGCTAGAGAGAAGTTTGTGCTTTCAACCCACTTTGTAGTGAGTGACCACATCAAATAATTCCGTCAGCTGAACTGGCTTCTTTGTTGGCAGATTTAGTAGATATGGGGTTTAATGCTGCATAGTGCAGGTGCATGGAATTTTCTACATCTAAATGTAAAGTAATAAAACAATGACTGAAGAGTATAGAGGAATCCAAACTGGCTATTATGATAGCACAGCTGTCAAGTTACTCCTTACTGGTAGCATTCTCCAAACAGAAAACTGCATAACTAAGTCCTTCATTTGCATGATGAGGATCACAGAGTCTGTCTGATCTCAAGCTTCTCCTCATGCTCTGCTTACCCTTCCTTTTCCAATTGCAGGATGTTAGAGGCAGAAGTCTATTCCATTGCCCTTAGACACCGTGTTTAGCTCTTTGAATGTCCAGGAATAGGATCTACCCTGTCAGCCAAAGCAACCTGCAGACTGAAGCAGCACAGTGGTGAAATGGGCACACGGACTGATATTTTGCTGCTGAGGGAACTGGTAAAAAACATGAATTAGGGACAGATAGAGAGACTAATAAACTTGGGAGGAGAAGCTCTGTGATGCTGCTTCCCAGGGAAAGCAGAGGGCTGGAGTTTCTAGCAGTACCAAGGAAGACCTTCCTCAGACCTTTACAAGGAAGAAGCTTTGCTGTCTTCCAGGAGAAATTAAAGTTTTTGTTGTTTGCTCTTTTAATCTAAGGGTGTATCAAGAGCCACAATAGAAAATGTTACCTTTGCTCCCACAAAGCAAGCAGCATAGGTCGCACCTCTGCCTGCCAAACATTGCTGTTCATCAGAAACAAGCAGCTCTGACTACTTGGTAACTTGTTATTTACCATGTGCACATCACATTCTCTATGGAGTCAATTTTTCAAGGCTAAATCTTGATTCTGTTGCCAAGTCAGAAAAACTGGGCAGTTGCACTGTAGCAGAGCAGGGAATCTGATGCATGGGGCTGGAACTGCTGTTTTCCAGGTCTGAAGCTCCTTTGCCATGTGTACAGAAGCAAATAAATTCATTCCATGTTTACCCCATCAGGCATGGATGTGCCTGTGCTGGCTGGGACCTCCATGTGCCTGTGCAAAGGGAAAGCCTGCCCCTCCCCTGCATAGCAAAGACATTCTGCTTTTGTGACATCTGGGCCACTGCAGCTGTTATAAGGAGGGGTTTTCTCTTTTTAGAAATTATTAGCCAAGTAAGCGTGTTGTTTATTAAAGTATTCAGTATATGTTGTTAACTTGTAACTCTGATAGAGAAAATATCAGCAAATGATTCTGAAATTTATTGAAAACTTCTACCTGTCCCTACTCCAGTGAAGGGTGAGAGTTTGATTGAACATGTAACTCAAAAAATAAAGTTTTTGATTTTTTTATTTTGTCTTTAGAATTCATAATAATTTATATTTAGTTATATACATTGTAAGTTAAAATTTCATATGGAAAATCATATAAAAATATTGGAGGAAATAATTTGACTTTAGCTTTTCATATATGATGAACTTTGATGGAATCATTGCAGTAGTTAAAACACAAGAGAGCTAGTGATCATGAAGAACAGAATCTTTTTTCTTATATTTCTTCTATTCATGTACAAGTGTGTTGGTAACTCAATGTGCAGCTGCTGGTAACACTGATACCAGTAGCATAGCTTTTAGTTGGCCATGATACTGTAAATAAGACCTGAAAAAGATTGATGGTTAGCAATATATTAATCTAAGAAGCATATATGACTACATGAAAGAACAAACATTGTGCAAATTCAGAAGAACATACTTTATTAATAATAAGAACGTATTAATTTTAGTACATAATATTTTATTAATTAATATTAATATTAATTAATTAACTTTTTTTGCCATCTTATTAATAAAGTGTTCTTTCACAGTCTGTAAAGTATAATAATTATTAGATTTTTTTTCTCCAAGATTGCTGAGTTTTTGTCAGTTACCATTTTTCATTTCTTCTCTTTAGACAGGGATTTTTTTGCAGCATTTAAATGATTGATATTCAGTGTATTGCTAATTGTTGCACTCTTACTGGAGAAGACTAACAAACTTTGTCAGTTCATTACTGCTTCTTTTGTTTTCTTTTGTATGATTAATGCCCATTGTTGATACCAAGTTACAGTTCAGGCAATTGTGGCTTAGAAACAAGAATGAAATTAATGTTTAGGAAATATAAATTATTTGCCAATTTGCAGGGGTGGCTGATTCTAATGAAGTGAGTTTCTTTATTAAACACATTTGAATATCAAATTCCTCTATGGCATAGCTAGAAAGAAAGAATGCCAGAATATTTGAAAGTGGGCTTGCATCGTATCATTAGCTCTTTATTTCAATAAAACATTTTTTTAGCCTTGTGAAATCTAAATTGAGTAGAAACAGGGAAAAAATGGGTATGTCGTAGACCCCACCTTCAGGGCAGCTGGGTTAGGCCACTGCTTTAGCATCCTTAGTACTGTGTGTCCTTAATCTTGTGAAGCCTCACCTAAGGGCTGCACAGAGGTTTACACGTCCTAGGCCATATCTGCAAAAAGAGAGCTGGCCCCTTTCACACCTCTGCTAGACATTTTCAGGTCTAGAACAGTTTGCTTCCAGATGATAGGCAAGGAGCAAAACTACAGCTCTGAGGTAGAAGTCCAGTCTCCAGAAACACTGTATTTTACTGATAGAATGGAAAGGTTTTCAGCACTGGATCTTCTCTTTTGGTGAGTAGTCCATAGGAAGAAAAAATATGCTGTTTTGCATATGTATTTCTAAAATTGAAGGGGAATGTAACCACATAAAAATGAAGACAAAATGATTTTCATAGAGGAGCGGGTTGAAATACAAAAAGCAGTGGGGTCCATTAAGAAGCAGTTTCTTTTATGGTTGATCCCAGCCTCATTTTTGTTTAGCTGAATGTGTTTTGCAGTATAGCAAAAACACACAAGAGAGTTTGTCTTTTGTATCCTTAGTGTAAGGATTAAGTTAAGTTCTTTCTCTAAGTTTTAAAAAAGTTTTCCTCATTTAGAGAGAAAATGGATGGTGAGTATGAAAGTATTCCTTACTGACGGCTCTTCCAGGGACTTGCTTTATTTTTTGTCAGAACCACAGTAGTACTATCCTTTGCAGACTGACATTGGTTTACATCACAGTTTGGATGATCTTCTCCAGTTGTATAATCACAGACCAGCATGGGGAGTCTGTGGGTGGTTTTAAGAGATTTTCTAGGTTTCTTTGTTTCAGGAGTTTGGTGTACAAACATTATATGATTTGTTTATACTCATTTCATTGTGAAGGAAAGAATAAGTCTGATCTCCTCTTTACTGTAACTCGATAGCATGACAGTTATCTCAAGCATGGCTTCAGTTAGGGCTTATCCATGCTTGAGGAATATTACTAGCTAATATGCGTAACATTATGCATGTATTTTCTCTGCTTCTGGTAGCAGCTTTAGAACTCTAATTTTTCCTTCATGCTCTGCTTTTATTGTTTATATGACAGCTAAAATTATTAAATTCTTAAAACTAATTGAGACTGGACATAAAGCTTTTCTCTACTATCATTTAACTTACATTGGTATTTTTGCTTTGATTCTGAGTGTGTTGATTTCAACTAACTTAATTGTACTGTGTGATGGTACAGCAAAATTGTTTGTATCCTGATCCTGGAAATGCTCTCAAAGGGTTTGGATACATGTGTGGGCTTATTGGATCATTTACATAAAGAGAGCTTGAATAGTGAAGGATTATTATTATTTATCTTAATAAAATCTTTTATTAAGATAGAGCTGTATATTCATTAACATGCCTTATACAGAAGAATGTTAAATGAAGCAGCATCCTGAGGGCTTTTCTTCTTAGCTGTGGTTGGATAGTTGCTAGTGATTTCCATGCTTTACACAGTAACATAGACTTAGGAAACACAAACTCTTCCCACAGCCTACAGCCAGGTATTAATAATTACATGTCACAGAGACTGTCTAAATGCATGTGCAGCTATTTATCTACCTTCCCAGATAACCAAATCCCTCACATAACAAAACCTTAAAATACGCAGGATGGCACAGAGAAAAGATGAGAAGGAATATTATTGAATCCTACCTTTTAAAGAAACCCCCAAACCCAGAAGTACTGGATTGCAATTCCTGTTTTCATCATTTCTGAACTTACTGCTAAGGTACCAATTAGATAAAGAGCAGAAATTATCAAGGGAGCACAGGGTGATCCTCAGGACAGCTTAGTAGCTGCTGTAATCAGCCTGTGGAGTCAGACTCCTCCCTTTCTTTGATCCAGGTGTTGACTTATTGTTTTTTTAGCAACAGCTGAATCTTCCCCATCACTGATCCTGGAGGTTAGATGGTCACCTAGGAGGTAGGATATGTAGTATGTTGACCTAAAGCTAAGAATCTGAAATCTGTGTGTCTCATACTCTGGACAATAGTGCTCACATTTGTGCCATGGACAAAAAGGAGTGTCTCACCTCCACCCACTCTCTGCTGGTCACCTTCTCAGTGACAACAGCGAGCTCTGCTCAGGCCTCTCAGAGAGCTGAGTGGCCAGCTGCCTTCAGGAGAGGATTGTACATTTGTAGACACCAGCTGACCAAGCTGCCAGGCCTCTGCCTGTGGTCCTGGCTTTGCAGATGAACTCCAGAGAGGACCAGGAGTTCACCCCTAGGCTTGGAGTACCTCATTGCCTGCAGGTAGCTCCACACTCACCATGTAGTTTTCTCAGTTCATTCTTCAGAGAAACCTGTCTCTGATCTTAATGCTAAGTAAAAAAACCTGAGTACTTAACTTCAGACCTCTGATTTTATTCCAGGGATGTGCTCTTTAAAACTTCACTCTTGCAGTGCCTAATTTGTAAGCACCTGAATTTTTTTCTGAATCTAATCCTGACAGTTTATTTTGTAACTAGCAAGATTTTGAGTTAGCTCTTTTTGACAGCTTTGGTTAATTAATTTTAATAATAGATACTAGGATGAAATGATAAAATAGCCATTAGCAGATCTTCCAGACTACACCCCAGCTGTTCAGTAAAGTTTTTGGACATATATCTATTTTTTGACTGTAACTGTAAATGGAGTAAAAGCAGGTCCATAGATGCAGAGCTCAGTTAATCAGAGACAAGTAGTGTCTAATCGTCATTACTGACCTACTGCCCAGAGAGGTTCCTGAATTTAAGAAATTCTTGAGGAAATCTGGTTCCTGCTGTCTCTATTGAAGCACTTTTTGAATACCTAACAGTATACCATTCTTACCAGAAAAACACACAGGACAACAATCATGGACATGACTGAAGGTGCCTCTTGCTACTCTTTTTATCTTTCTACCTGTGCAGTAGTAGAGTGAAGTAGGACTTAATGGCTAAATCAAATCCAAGTGAACAAAGACAGTTCGTACTTGAATCAACACACAAACAACAGCAGAGGCTGAATCTGAGGGTAAGATTTAGCCTTTCCATTGAAAAGGAGACTGTAAGCAGTAGAAAATATTAAATAATCCAATAAAAAGTACATCTACCACTTCACAAAATGCACAGGAAGGTAGTTGCTACTGATTTTAAGAGAGGACTAATCCTTCACCTCAAGACACATTTGCTAAGAAATGCTTGCATTTGTGGGTAAAATAGTGTCATTTAACTTGATCACTGGAGTGATGAGCCACTGAAGGCAGATTAGTTTTTTATTTCACCTTAAGGAAATACCCAAATACCTTCACGGGATTTTGAGGTAAAAGTAAAAGCAATGAAGTCATATTGTCCTGTATTGCAAAAAGGCAGGTCAAAATATTCTGCTTTAAAAAAACAAAACCCAAAAAAGTATATAAGCTTGAAGAAGCACAGAAGGGACAGAAACAGTATAGGTTTGTTTTTTGCTAGAAACCCAGGGTTTTTTCTCTCCTGCTTGTTGTATAATAAAGGCAAACTTTGGGACACTTGAAAAGTATTCTCATACTGAGATAGAGACCTGAGTCAGAGCATGAGGCTCAACTTCTCCTTTTTTTCACTAAGGAGCTAGACAATGTACAGCTTTCATTTATCCACCAGATTCAGCAGCATCTTTCCATTTTTGAGATACCAAATGGTAGGTTGGAATTTATACATCTAATCTAAATTTTTAAAAATCTGTAGAAGACCTCTTTTTAAAAAATTAGCCTTTTCACTTGCCTCCTTCTGTCAGAATATGTGATGCTTTTCATACACTAGCTCTCAAAAAACCCCGGTTTTATTTTGCAGTTCACCTCTAATTCCAAGCACTGAGAGCTGGGAATGCTGGACACTGCAGGCTAGTAAGGAATCTATAGGAGCTTAACAGCAGGAGCAGCAGACCCAGGTTAAAAATTCAGTGACCAGGAACAAATGTGCCTTTTATTTCATCTCCCAGCTAAAATCCTAGATACACTTTATTGGCTTTAAACTTTTCTCATTTAGTAGAATAATCTAAGCTTAGTGGTTCTTCTTAATCACATCCACTTAAAATGGGACATATATGGCTCTATAAATTAAGCTAGCACAGAAGTATTCTTTGTTTAAAAGACTTGGAAATTGCTTGACAGTTAACTATTAAATGGTATCTAAAATACTTGGAACTTTCCCTGGAAGAGGTTATGCCTCTACTGAAAATGACAAAATCAAGCTTAAACCACAAGGGATGGTTTATCTCAATGATTATCTCAAAGTCAGGAGCTAAGTGTATGAGTGAAAAATAGTGAGCTGAAGTGTTTCTTCAAGGTGATACAGCAGCATAATAGCAGTCACCTTCTTTTGAATAAAACAGATTTTTTAGCCCAAAAAACACATCAAGAGTACAAGTATTTCTATTCAATTTAAAATAAACTAGAGACCTGTTGAACTTTTCTCATAGAGACAAATCAACAAGTACATGAACATGACACATTAAACAGTCATTAGTGCAGTGGTTATATTTTGCGCTTGTCATGATTTTTTGATTGAAGGGTCTATCTTGGACCTAAAAAACCTTTTCTTATACATTCTCATGCAAAGTTTTTTCTTAATTTAGTATTTTTCTGAGGAAGAATTCTGACCAGCTCTCCACTAGACTCCTAGTTGAATGTCAGATCCAGCTACTCATGTGTCCCCCTGAACAAATATGTACAAGTCTCCTCTTTAAGGAGCCGCAAGATCTGCAGCATCCTTGTAATACTGATGTACTTCTCAAATTTGGGGTCCTGACATAAAGAAGGCTGGAATGAAGGATATGGTGTTGCACATACCCAAGTGAAGGCAGGGAGCCAACAAAATGCTGTTGTAATTACAAGTGAACATTCTTGTATCATAAAACTGTAAAGAAAAAGCTATAAATCAGAGCTGGCCTGGTGGTCCCTGGCAGCAAAGTGCAAAAGATTTGAGCTCATTCCCTGAGCTAGCCAAGAGTGGGATCCTCATGGCAGCAGCGGCTCATTCCGAGGGAAGGGCATTCCTCTTGTCTCCTGAGTGATGGTCATGAAGCAGTGATATTGGTGGGAGTCAGATCCAGCCTTCAGCCCTGAAGGAGTGCTAGTCTGAAAAGTGCTGGCCATTGTGAAAAGTAAAGCAAGCTGTGAACCAGAGGAATTTTGCCTTCAAGAGAGTTTGTGTGTGTGTTTAGGAGCCTGCTGCTTTCAGCGTTAAGGTTGCACTGTTCAGATCCCAATATTGGATCACTTTTTGTACTTGAGAACACAAGATTGTCCTTTACTTCAGGTAGTTAGTTTCATATTTCTGTACACTCACTCATGACACCAAATCATGCTAAAACCTTTGTATGGACATTAGAAAAATACAAAGAAATTAAGTAATACTGTCCAAACTGTCACTACTGAAGTTCCCATCACTAATGAACATGGACCCAAATTTAAACTTCAGTTAGAAATGGGCTTTTCTTCTATCCTGGAAAATTCTTCCTCTTTTCAGTTGTCTCACAAGGATGTAGCTCTTTAAAAATCATTAATCTGTCTGGATCATTTACTAATTTCAAAAGTAACTAAGTAAGTAGCAGAAAGGAAGGAAAGCATGAAAGCTGTTAGCACTGGGCAGTTTTCTAGAGACATTCTTTAATACAGACTGCATGTGTGAATATTTCCTGTCCCTCTAAAAGACGTGGCTTGATCTGAGACTACATTTACAGTTTGTGTTTGGAAAATAAGATGATGCACTGTTGTTAAAATAAAATAAAATTTAAAAATCCTAAGGGTGTGCAAGTGATTACAGCAAAACAAACCCCAAATTGACAGCTGCACAAATAATACTTGCACAGCAGTGGTAGTCAGCTACTAAGAATGCCCAGTTTCCCATCAGACTGGTAAGAATTTATAATTAATGTCACATCTGGGGAGTCTTCTGTAATAAAACCACAATTTAATATGCTAACTTGATTATGGAAGAGATAAAGAAGAGCATGGACAGAAATTCAGTATGTTACCTCCCTGTTGATAGAAGTAAGAAAGCAAGACAGATGGTGTTTTCCAGTATCAGCCCATACACTGGTGTAAGAGGTGCAATCCTAAAAGGTGAGGGGCTCTTTCCCAAACAGATGTGACCCCCTTCAACTCTGATAAACTTCCCGAAAAGATGAGGGAAATTTGTACCACACAGGATGTGCTCAGCACATTGAGGGATTGAGTTAGTAATGTCCCTGATAATTGTGGATACCTCATTGTAGGAGTCAGTTTTTATTTAAATTTTTTTAATAGGAGTATACACATCTGTCTTTATACCCAGCAGCTTTTCTGGCCCACAAGAAGTCCTCTGTGAATTTCCCCAACTGAGCTCAGTGGGATCTCTGTCAGCTGCAAGATTTATGTCATCTTTTTCAGTCCTGAGAACTGTTCCTTAAGCTTTTCACATCTGGATTTAATTGGAAAGACATTAAAAGACATTAAGTGTGCTGGAAAAGCATATTTTAGAGAAGATCTTTATAGACACTTCCATTAAGGGAGCTGATGGTTGTAGGTTAAAATGGGATAAGGACAAACCATCAACAGTTAGCAAAGACAAAATTATATTACAAACTACTTCAGATGAGAAGTTTGTCCCGTAGCTCTTGGGTCTGACTCTGCTCGCACTAAAATCAAATTCAATTCAGAAAAAAAAGGACGAGCTAATGCAGTGAAAGAATACTCTAAGATCAGAATCAAAAACTTTTTTCTTTTGGAAACACTCAAATTTCTAATTGCATGCCATATAAGCTAACTATAATGCTTTTAGCTGTCAATCTAGATTTGGTACTTTGTTGGACATACATGCACACTTGTAAAATGAGACTTGGAGAATGAAGAGGGTGATTGGTCATTAGGGCTCTGAGGGTGGAAGTATCCTTCTCTGAATGCCAGTGTGCCGGCCACAGGAGTAGAGTTTCACAGAAGCAGAGATAGGATACAGTTTACTACGTGGGCTTTATTACAGATGTTGTAATGCAGCACTAAACTCCTCCATTGTTCCAGCTACAATTTGCTCCTTGAAGAAACCAATGGCCAATGCTTTGCATTAAGTGTAATCTATTGCTTTTGTCTTCAAACCAAAGTTTCTAGTCATGTTTAAAATTAAAAGCACTTAAAATTTAAGGTAATGGGCTCAGTATGAGAGAACAAACATTCTTTCATTTCATTCTTTTACTTCTTTCAAAATTGCTAAGGCCAAGCAATTTTGATATTTTGGAAATTGCTCCCATGTCCAAAGCAAAGTGTATGGTCTTTAGACATAAAAATATGTCAAGTTTAAAGAAAAAAATATGTAGTTTTGTTAAAAATTGTGGGAGAAAAAGTACTCTTTAGAATATTTCAGCAAAAAAAAATTGTGAGAGGCTCTCACCAGTCATCTTCTCCTAAAAGGGAGACTTTTTCTCCACTATGTCATAGAAAATGTTTTGCATTGTTGGGAAGATGATAGCTTGATGAGTAATAGTGATAGGAATGAGGCATTTGAATTAAATGGCTGCCGTGCAGACTTTTAAAATTTTCTATCATTAAATACCTTTATTCAGAATGTCCCTCTTTCTGTCTTGGCCTATGATATAATGCATGTAAACTAGTAAAACTGATTCTTACTTTTATTGCCTGACCTTGGGCCAGCTCTTTCTGTGCTCATGTTCTCTCTCTTTGATTTCCTTCTCTTTTAAAACAGCACTAATTAAACTACCTCTGCTCCTTCGTAACACTTGGTCTCATGAAGAAGAGTATATTTGCAAGGAGAGCCCAAAAGTATAGAAACACTAGTGAGGGTGTTTTACAAGTTCAGTTTACTAAGTGAAAGGGTAACCATGTTGATGCGAGTATTGAGTAATACTTGATAGCTTGAACCTTGTTGTATACTGGTTTTGGTGTAGCTGTTTGGGAATTCATAAAAGTCTTTTAATATCTTTTATTTTTTTAACACTCTGTATGAGCAATTGCCTACGAAAACCACTTAAATAACCAAATAAATGCTTATAGCTCTTTAATTTTGTTAGAAGAGTTCTAGCTATACCTGCATTACTATGTGGGTCAGGGCCCATTCCCTCATGGGGAATAACACAGTCATTTATGTATTGATACCTATGTAGTGTAAGGCAGTGGCAGTGATGCCAAAACCAGGATGGAACTGTGGAGGTCAGATAACAGAAGAGGATTGTCTAACACAGTGTATTTTAGAAGTCACTGTAAACTCTTACACAGTCAAGAATTTCAGTCCACCTACTTAAAATCAAGAGGTCAAAATCTTCTGCAATATATAAAGGGTTAATGCAACAGACTTAAAAAGTTATTGCAGTAATGTGGAGAAATGCCTATAAATAAATAAATAGATAAATAAACAAATAAACCAAATCATTCTGAGAACACAGCTGACAAGGATATTTTCCAGCCTTGGGTGATGAGAGAGTGATTCAATGCTGGTGCAGGATTTTGCCTGGGGATATGCATTCTGCTGTTTTCAGTTTTACATTTTAAGCTGTCTTTCTTAAAATCTCCCATAATTTTTGTCTGCAGCTCCTCAGTCATGCTTGAGTGTTGTCTTAGTTGTGTAAGTTAAACTTCTACCTACCAATACAATAATTTGCCATCTAAATACTCTCATTTGGAAGTCTCTAATTACTGTAAGCCCCTATATTACTTAAATGTCTACTTCTGGAAGTTAGTGTTTAAGTAGTTTTTGTCTAAGGATATAAAATTAGAAGCAAGATTAATTTAAGATTAATTGCTGTCTAGTGAAATTCTGTTGTATATATATACTGTAAACACTAGGAAATTTAATTTTAAAATATTTTCTTTCATGCTCATAAGTAAGCTGTGATGATGCATGATTCTTCCTGTATTTGTTCTTGGAATTGAAGCAACAGAAGGAAAAATTTGAAGTCTTGAATTTAGTAATAAATTTACTTTAAAAGAACTTCCAGAATTCTGGACAAAATCTATAGCAGATACACTGAAAAGATACTGAAAAGGTCTGATAGAAGATTTACTTAACTCTTGATTCTGTTTTGACTTTTAAAGGTTTATTTTCACTGCTAACTTTTGGGGTCTAACTTTCACACCTCGCTTCATTGTTAGAGGATGTAGACACACCTCATCAGATACTGGCACTGAACCTGAAACCTCTTTTGAGATGGTCATTAAGAACCATCAACTCACTGGTTTCCTGCAGAAATTGTCATGGAGGAAAAAGTCTGGGCAGCATTTGAGTATCTTGCCCCTTTCAACTGGGAATATGTGTGTGGGAGGAGTCTGAGAAGACGCAGATTAAAGAACTGTCCCAATACAGTCTGAGTCCCATATCGATCCTTTAATGATCCCTTCTTCTCTTTTTCCTACCTGCAAGTAAAAACACAACCTAAACTTGGCAACTAGACTAACCTCTCCATGCTGGATTAATGTCTTATATTCTGTTAACTTAGATGTGTTTGACTTTAAGTATCATTTATTAAATCCCCTTCATACAAAAGCGTACCTTTTACTAGTTTTTAAATATGTGCTTTTCAGCATGCTTTTCTCTCTCTGTGACTGGAAAGCTTTGTATCACCATTAAAACAATAGAACTGTCTCACCCCAGATGATTATGCAATTCTTTCATGGGCTCTAAGAGAATGGTTCACCATTCCTTACTGCTGGAATTATTGCATGGTCCCAAGAATGGCAGTCAGATTTCTGGTGGGGCGGTTTACATGGAGAATAAGCCATGCCCAGCTGACCCTCTCTACTGTTAAGCAGTCTCTTTACTTTAATAGATGAAGTAGATGAATTTAGGTTGAAGACCAAAACCTATGGAAATAAAGTTCTATGTTGAATAATGTCTTTCACTCCATGCACTTCTCAGCATATTAAGAGACATGGAGGAGTGAGTACACGTGTCCAGTAAAACTAGGTGGAAGAAGGTGACATGCATGCTGTTGTTGATAGAAGCTCTGTTTAATATATTGGAAAAATTGTTCAGGAACAGTTAATCCTTACTTTAGGATTACCCCCAGAAAGCTGGCAAGGTCAGGCTGTACATGGATTGTGTGTCATTTAAATTCTGGCTGCATGAGTTGCCTGGGGGCAGCATTAACTACTACGTGGGACTTGTTCTAAGCTACATCTGTGAATCATCATTCTCTGTTTGAAAATAGTGAACTCCTCCTATCCTGCAAGCTCCTCTCTTGACAGGTGCAATCAGTAGCCTTAAGTGTAGTGCCTATCAGGTGACTATGCCTTTGTGCAGAGATTAATCAGTTTGGAAAATGCTATTTCCATGTAAACTACATGAGTTAATCAGATTATAACCCTGTGTTTTTCATGCATATCATAAACCATATGAGGAAAGAGCTTAAAGTCATTTAATTAAGGTTTACACTGTGTGCTGTGAAAAGCCTTTCTGAACTTAATATTCAAACAGATTTTAGCATTGGTTCACATGAAATCTAATCAACTGGAGAGAACAGCACATTGAAAGGAAAGCGATGAAAACTCCAAGCAGGAGTTATTGCTTACAATATAGTAAATTCATTTACAACAGAAGCTGTGGGAAAAAGGGATTTTTTCACAATACTTAATTTTTTTGTTTAGCTTGTATGTAGCCAACCTTAAAAATCCAAGAGAATTAGATCGGTATGTTAAGGAGTCAAATTTTAGCTACTTTGTGTGCATGTATGTAAGTCTACACAAACAAATAAATCTTCTCTTTGTGCGTTTCTCTATGCATGAAGTATTGAGTGTGGGCAAGTTCAAACCAGGTGGAAGCTTAGTCAAAAATTCCTTCACCTAGAGAAATCAAAAGCAATCACCAAGAACAATAATTTGAATGCATACAAATTTAAATAGTTGCTCAGTTTTGGGGCACTGAGCCTTCAAACTCCCCTCTCTAGCTGTAATATTGTTGGGGGGGGTTTTTTCAATAGCTTTTAAATGTGAAATTAAACTCCATACATTAAAAATTCATGAAGTGCATCTCATTACTGATGCAGACAGCTTTGCTGCAATGTTATTGCACAGCTGACATTGCCTTTTGAGGCCTCAGTACTCACAGAGAGGAAAAGAAACTCATTCATTAGGGGGACATTTTTGCTTTTGACTTAGAAAACAAATAAACATTGATTTGTTTGTAAATACTACCAGTTTTACTCATGCTCTGCTGTTTTCTAGGCTTTTGGCTTGAAACTAAAATCCAGGACTAGAATCTATGATGGTAACCTGGTATGCAAACATGTTCTCAAGCCTAAACTTGAGCAACAGAGACTTGCTGATGCATATGGCATGTGACTACAAGAAACATGACCACAATGAATCATTTGACTCAGCAAACTCTGTCCTGAACTAAGACCCAGCTACTAAAGACAGTAAAAGCTTGTCCTTCATGACCTTCTCTAGACTCTGACAAGTCAGTCTTGTAATTTTATGTCTTCAGAAAACACTGATTAAAGCCAAGCTGAATATGTTTTTTCATGTACTTAGACAATTGATGTTAGGAGGCATATCGCCAGTGAACTAACAGTATGCAGCAATGTATTTATTAGGATTGTCTCAGACCTCCTTGGTAAAGTCAACTGGAAGGGCCACAGAGAACAACAAACTTTTACAATTTTCAGTTTCATGGAATAAGCTGAAATGTAGTACAGATTTAAGAGGAAAAACACAAACCACATGCTGTGTTAAAACAAACGTGAAAATTTTATCGTGAGGATGTGATCTTAAATGCATATGGGCTAGTGGACTGCCTGTCTGCTGTTCTTGCTAGAGAATGATCTAATGTTACTAGATTGTCATTATAAGACACTTAATCCCCAGAGTGAGAAACAGGAAGAATATTTACAAGTTTCAGTGCTATTTACTAATTGCCAATTGACTTGAGGAAAGCTAAAATATGACTGGAAACATCCATCCCCATCCTGATACAACACACATACTAATAATGGAAATGGCAGCCAAGACAAACAGCTAGCAGTGCGGTGCATCCTGTTGGCATCGTGTTTTTGGCACTGTTGTAGCTACACAGAAAACAAGTGATACAAGAAATGTGTAAGGACATCTGTTCTGTAACCTATGGGGCTTCACTCACAAAACAGTTGTAAAATCTTCTGGGGGAGAGAAAAATTTCTCTGTATCTGTGCAGATGCTCTATTGTAAGAAAAATATCAATGGAAGGAAGTGTTGAGCCTTTAAAAGAGGAAATTGTTCACCAGATTCACTGTCAAATGTTCCATTCTTTTCTTTCCTTTTCATTTAACCTAAGTTATCTGCCATTCATAAGTTATATTTAAGCCAAGTGGTGTAAATCTATTGGGACTAATAGAATTGAATCATGGATTAAATTAGCCTGGTGTCTGCTTGTAACTCTTCTTCAGTGCAGATTACTTGAGCTCTGTGTCACTCTGCTGACTATTCAGGTCACAGCCTCTAAGCTACCAGCTTCCTTCCTGAATCCAGCATCTTCATATCTGTCTAGGGGCATGATGGGGAGAGAAGAAACATTAAAGACATCTATTAAGATCCAAAGTATTGTTTACTCACCTGCTTCTCTTAGCTTGCTGATCTTTCCAAATACAAGCAGGCCATAAGAGAAAGAAAAGGAGGAGGTTTTAGTACACTGCAAGGATCTCTTTACCATTCCTCTACTCCCCTTCAGCCACATCCCATGAATGGACCTTTTAAAAAGGACATAAACTTTCCCAAAACTCAAATCTTGTTGCAAATGTTAGGATATAACTAATTAGGCTTCCTCCACAGGTAACTTATGGAGAATAAGACATGATTGCATGTGAAAGAAATCAGACCTCATATTTACCTGGAACACATTAGGAAACTGGAAGTTAAAGAGGGACTGTGAGCTGTAGGAGATTGGGAGAACCTAGGGAAGAAAAGCTTAGCCCCGGGAGCTACTGGAGTCCTGGATGGCAGAGCATTTAGGAGCTAGAAAAATGCAGACTTCAACAGCTCTCACAAAAACACCCTGACACCTGTACCTGGAAGATCAAGGATACAGGCACAGGACTCTGTCCCTGCTGATTGCTCCCTCTGATATTTGGTTTCACAAATGCAATAGGTCTGAGATTTTATCTTTTATGTCATATTTCAGTTTGGGAAAGGCATGGCTTGAAGAAGGGTGAGATGGCAAAATGAGACTGCACCACATTACAAGCATTAGAATTTGGAAGTTGTGTTGGCATTAAACATACTTACCATTGAACACCTTGAATCATATTTTCATTTTATGTGTTTTCTCTAATTGTTCCATATTTACTTTATTGACACCCATACGCTCCCATGCTCCCATTGACACCAAATGACCCATGCTTATATGCAAAGTGTTCATTTTGTATTGTAGTACTTCTTCCCTTGCTGTTAGAAGAGGAAAGGGGCTCTCTTGATCTGATTCTATTAAGCTATTGGCTAATATTCATCCAGGAGGTTTCAAATCAATTTTCCTGGAAAATGACCCTGAAAGCTGCTCTGTAATTCTGTAATTTATGGGGGATGCCTTGCAAGTAGTCAGTTCTATGAGTAAAACAGTAGTAAGTAATAGAGCTACTCAGCAATTCTAGAATTTGAACGTTTGTGTTGGTCTAATTAATCTCTTGATTATTTGGGGATTTCAGTTACCCCTAATTGAGACCAGACTGTTCTGCAGATCATATGATCAATCTGTGATTTAATCTTGAATGAAGCTTTACTTGGCTCTATTTGCAAACTGTGATCAGGGCCTTTTCGTCCAAGTCACTGTACAAACAAATAACCTGAACAAAAAATTCTTCCACAATAGGTTTACAACTCACACATCAGACCAGGAAGCTAAGAGTGGGTATGCAGAAGTAAACAAGGTGGGTTGAGAAACATTATGAGGGCGCAGTTTAACTGTGTGGGAGGAGCGGATGTCTCAGCTTCCTTCTCTCCTTGCAGTGCTACCTGGTAATGGGCTTTGGTTTTCCATATGTAAAGAAGGAAGGAGATTCTGATAGTTTTGCTAATGTGCATCAGGAAAAAAAATGATGAGAAGACAGGAGATTCTTGGGTGCCAGTCCTTACCCATTGGATTCTTTCTCACAGTTGCTAACCCATGACCAGTTAAAGTACAAGGAAGCATAGGAGCCCAAATCACTCCCCTTCCTCATGTGGTGAGTTGTGCTTGCATTGTGGTGAAAAGGACCTCAGGGAGAGGAGGAGAAGAGAGAAGCTGGGATAAAGGAATGTGTTGAGTTACTGGAACAGAAAAGTTAAGAGGAGAGTAGTTAAGAACTCTCATTGCCACTGGAAGAATTCTTTGTGATGAGCAGTGATTTTGCTGTGCAGTCAAGATCAAGGATGGAAAGGCAAATGGTGGTTAGCTCTTACAGGAGTAGAGAACGCACATGTGAAACTTGTGAAGGGACACTATGAGATGGTAGAGAAAGAACTGTTACGAAGAAGATATAAAATATTGTATATCAAAATAATCAAGAAATTATAATCAAAACATCAAGAAAACCAGAAGAAATGAGGAAATAGAAAAGTCTCTCTGGGGAACTCAGTGAGTGATAAAAGCAAAAATCCAGTAATGGGAAATGGGATCTCATACAGGGGGCTCAGAACACATGCTAAAGGTATAATGGATTGTAGGCAACAGTAGTAACAGTAGTAATCCAAGGTTTACCAAGGGACTTTATAAATATTTTTTTTTTTTTTTTTTTTTTTGTCAGGGCACAAACCGTAACACTTCACAGACTAGAAAGATTCTACTTTCATGCATTATGGGTGGGTGGGAGTACCTTGTACAGCCTTCTGAGGCTTTATCAGCTAGTCATTACTATAGATAAATGTTGGACATGTGGTCTTTTACTTTGGGACAACCTTGCAATTTTTTTCAGCATCAACTCAGGACATGCTGTTATTCATCTCACCAAAATACACATTGTCTAATAATATTTAAGTTGTATAAACATACCTTTCAAGCAAAGGAGTTGTTGAGAGAATCCAGGCAAAGGATTAGTACAAAGGCAAATCTAGTACTTCATTACAATGGCAGCTCCTGTTCCAGGCAGGGTCTCTGCTCTCTGAGGGAAAGGAAGACAGAGATATGGATTCTTTCTGTCCCTACAAATAAGAAGAGAGCAGCAATTATTGCTTCACTATGGACAGCACTTTAGGGTCTCCAGTCAGTTCCACTGCTTGAGGTGTTGGCTTAGGGCACAATGTCTGTGAAAAGTCGCCTTTTCTTTCCCCTGTGATTGGTTCTGAATACATCTCAGGAGAAGGTGATTAAAAAGCAAAATCCATTTTGAAGTTCTGCTTTACATTTCACGTTCTTGGTAGAACTGACCTGAGCTGTTTTATTGTGCTGGCTCTATTTTCAAAGTTGGTCGTCTGGTGTCAGAGAGTTTCATTATCAACCTTTCCTGAATCAATTACAAAAAAGATTTTTTTTTTTTTTATCAAAGCAGATGGAGGGAAGAGAAGAAGGGAGGCTCATAGCAGATGAGGCAGAAGTTGGTCAATGAAGAATGCACAGGAAAATGTTAGATAAAAACTGACTGTTCTTCTAGTCCTGCTTCTCCCTAATCACCCTAGATTGGCTCCCCCTGATTAGCACATTTCACGACCCGTGTATAAGACATGAGGCTGTAACATTGTTCCAGATCTGACTTTGGAGGGTCCTGCTGATCCTCTTCCCACTTCACACACCTTCTGCAACCATCTGCAACTCAAAAGTTTGTCCATAGAATCTCTGGGAAGTGTGGGCTTTAGGAAAGCATGTGGTGATGCTGGAGAGACTTTACAGCCAGAAAGCAAAGAATCCTAGAAGTATATCTTTTTCTTCATTTAAGTGATGAAGCTTGCATCGACAGGAATAGGAGTCACTCATGTGCCTAGGAAGAAGGAGATATCCTCAATCCATGCACAAGCACAGCTGTTTATCATGGAGCTGTTGTGCACCCACTCTTAGCTCTGTAGCCTAAATGGCATCAACATACAGGAAATTAATTGAATATCAAAACACACACCTTCCTTCATTTGGTGCTAATATAATTGTGCCAGTGGGTTTTTTGATGACTCATTTTTCCTTTAGGCAGCGCTAAGTGCCTTGAAACAGTTTTCAGAACAAGGATTGGATCCAGTGGAAGGAGCTATGAAAGTTGAGAATGGATCACATGAAAAGTAAGTACCATTTAAATCCTCTGCATTTTAATGCCTGTGTGGCATGGTAGATAAGAAATGTTAATTAAGAGCTTGGTTGCCCTTTTAAACCTATGCAAAACTATTTTCTCTGGAATTTACATACAGTTAGTGACAATTTGAGAGGATAAACATGATTTCAGGTTTAGTGTTACTAATAATGTTTACTAATTAGCTATGAGACAGTCAGTCCTGTGGAAATGCTAAAGAAAAGGATTTTCTTTCCATTGTATGGATTCTGTGTAAGTAGCATAACATGATTTTTGCCAAATGTGTTGTAGCACATGATATTGCCTGTAAATAAGCATAGCTATCTGCCAATAAGTCATTATGACTGCAAGCTGAATTTTACCTCAGAGAATTTAAAAGTTGAAATTTCTTTCAGGTCTTAAAAAACTCTGATATGGAATATTAGATTTAAGTAGAAGACAATAGAATAGGGTTTCACACTGGATTTTAAATTATTTAAGAAAGTAGGATTGTCCATCCATTCAGGATTATTTTCCAGCTGCTAGTCTGTTTATGTAAGAAAATAGTCTTGTGTTACTAAATAAATTAGGAAGTAATAGAATAAAAGAAGTAAGACTAAAAGTGGCATTCGGAATTTTCAGTAGATATATTGTGGCTATTTATAAACTAATTTAATCAGAAACATTTTTCCATATGATCTCATCAGCATAGTATTTGAACATAAATATTGTTGTTTCACTTTAAAATGTTACCTTCCACAGTGACCTTTGAATCTCATGTGCCATCTGGTAATAAACATGTCTTAAAGATGTGCAACCCTGGACCTTACCACTCTTGTTAATGTATTAATCTTTCAGACAAGTCAAGCATCTGGGAGAGAAAGCAGACAATAAACAGACTAACTCAGGCACCATTGCTCAGGACTGCAAGGATTCAAAGGCTGTCGTCTAGGAGCTTCCCAGCACCCACGGCTGCCACTGCATCCTTATAAACCTGTCAACACGCAATAGGGTGTATGTGTACAAGGAAATGAATGACTAATACCATTATTTGAGTCTTATGTGAAGACAACACTATTCTAACACAAGAGATAGTATACATGGTACTGTTTATTCAACTGTGGAAAAAAATAAAATTGAACATTTCCCTTAGAACTTGAGATCAGAGCATAACTCAATTGCCCAGAGGCAGAAGAAGTCTGATCGTGTTACTGGAGGTTAAAATAACAATGAATTAACAAAAAGTGCTAGGAAAAAAAAAAGTAAAAAGGGAAACTTTACAATTGATTAATATTGAGGAAAACAAGTCAACATTAGTTCAGTTATACATTTTTTTGTAGTGTAGTTTTAAGTTCAGCTTACTGTTTTTTAAATAATGCTTGAATATTTTAAAATTAACCAATGACAGTGCTGTGAGAATTGTAGTTGTTGTCTTCATATATAGTCATACAGCTTATCTTTTTATGCAGACATTATGCATTCTTCATTCTATATGAATATGTATGACTTTAAGATGCACTACTCAGAGTTGTATGCAAACAGAAGTTTAAATCTTGACAAGTATTTGCTTAACATGAACAGATGTTAGTTATGATCATTTTCGATATACTCCAGGAAAAAAAACAAATATGGTATTTGATTTTCCTTGCCATAATCAATTAAAGAGGCGTCTTGCCTCCAAGCAACATTTTCCCCTTCAATTCTGCTCTCTGTTGTGTGAAGCACATCTACACCCCATTCTGTGTGTTGTATCAACCCACCGTTTGCATCAACTGAGTGTTTTTAATCTCTGCATTCGGACCAAGAGCAAAAAGGAGGACTGCAACGTTATCAAGCCAAGGTTGGAAACTGTTGATGTAAAGATCATTCTTTTGTGAAAGGAGTGGCAGCAGAGATAAGACCTGTGGCTGCTCTGTACCAGCATATTTCTTTTAAGTGTGTGGCCAAATGCAGTAAAACCACATCAGTTCATGTGTACAATGACAGTGTCTTCTCTTTCTTTATCACTCACAGTTAGACAACTAAGAGAAAAAAAAAAAGGAAAAGAAAACATTTAGAAACTAACCAATGACTGGCTACCACACGAGAGCCAGGTTTCAACCAAGTTGTCCCCATGCCACTACTT
Source organism: Certhia americana (assembly GCA_018697195.1). NCBI lineage: Eukaryota > Metazoa > Chordata > Aves > Passeriformes > Certhiidae > Certhia > Certhia americana. The sequence continues at coordinate 121,598,758 of CM031858.1, read as the reverse complement.
TCTTTCTACAAACTTACTGTTAGACCAGACATGCTGGTATTTAGGTCATTCATCTATCCAAAATACAGATTATTTTATTTAATGCAACAGATAAAGCTTAACTGCATAACAGCCATGACAACATTGCACAAGATTGTGGAAGCACGAAAACCAGAGATGAGAACTCAGTGACTCAGGCAGAAAAGCAGAGGAACAGCAATGAGAGGAAATGGTGCAAGGTACAGTGGCATTGATTCACCTCTGGGATGGGCGTTCGGGGGAACAAGCATCCTGCTCTCACAGAACCGGCACTTGGAGTCTTTTTTTTTTACTTCATGTTTCTCATGGGTATGATTCACTCTCAACCCTGGCAGATAAGGAGCCTTTGTTCTAAAGGATTGAAGTTTTCTAGGGTCTGACTCCATAAAAGAGTCAGGAACAAGCTGAGCCTTTCAGTTCTCACAGATTTCCAGGGGCATTTGGCACCTGGCAGACTCAAGTTATTCAGGCAGCGGCATACAAAAATAATTAGCTCTTACACACCACCTTTCTCAGGGATATGTTACCTGCCTAATTGGCAGCTGGAGCAGAAATTCTGCTCCTTCAGCTCATCAGACAGCTCAGAGAGCTCAGAAACAGCCTCAGTCTGTGCTTTAGCTGTACTTTCCAGTATGCAGGATACAAATGGCATTACTGTCCCCTCTCATGGAGAGCAAGAACAAACAAAAAGAAGAGGCATCCCTATGTCCTAAGGGCGAGATACTGTGTTTACTGGGGAGAATGTGACAAGGAGACTGGCAGTATGGTCTCCCTGGCATCAACAGAACCTCTGTGGTGTGTTCTTTGTCCCAGTAAATTTTAGATTAGTTGCTTTGTTGCAGGTGGGCTCTGCACTGAGCACCAGGCTTGCTCCAGTGCATGTGGAATGCAGCAAACTGATGTCCACCTCACTCTCAATGAACAAATACCATTCAAATGTGTGCAACCAACTGTCTAGGCCCAAGAGAGCTCATTCAGCCTCTCCAATCCAGGAAACAGTAGAGAAAGAGTATCTCTGTGAAACTCTTATTTCAGATTCTCTTGCTTGTCAGAACTATGCTTGATTCTGATTCTGACATAAAACAGGGCAAGTAACTGAGTTAGGGAGCTCACTCCTTTTTCTCAAAACTGTAGAAACATGGAGCAGACTGGGGGAGAAGTAGCAGAAATTCTGTTTTCCAAAAGCAGAGTTGACTCATGATTGTTGTAATCACAAGTTAGAAAGTCTGCAGCCTTATGTCAAGTGCGCACAGATGGCAGTTTCAAAGCACATCCCAAGCCACAGGTTAAAAGCTTCATCACAGAGGCACCAATGAAGGCTGACAAAGCTTTTCCTGGAATAATCTGAAGAAACAGCTCCTGCTCCCTACAGGTCCCGACAGCATCACAAAGACCTCTGTATGGAGCTCATCAAGATCCTGCACCTGAACACCACAGTGTCATTTTGGTGTCATTAAGGCATTCCAAGGTTCCTGTGTCACTGAAGAGCCTTCAGTCCGTTCCATCTGCAGCATTTATTTTCTCAAAGAATATCCTGCAGTATCCATATACATAGCACTTCATAAGAAATGCACTTCGGTTTGCCATTATCACCAGCAACCTCCCAGGAGCTTGAGCAAAATTCTTGCATCAGTGATGTTGAAGCAGCCACTGGACTTGTCTACAGTCTTCAGTCTGGTTGGTTCACAGCTGCTGTTCCTCTTAGTTCCTGAGTTGTCAGTATCTGAAAGCTTCTGGGGAGGAATTAAATCTCATAATCTAAAAACTACTATATCTTTCTACAGTAACCTAATATTTGTCTTTTTTTTTTTTTTTTTTTTTGTTTTTTTTTTTTTTTTTTGCTTTTTTGCTTTTTAAAATAAGTACACGTGGAACTGAACAGATTTTATATTTGGTTTTGTTTAAAAGTAAATAATGATGGACACTGAAGACTATCAATATGTTAGAATGTTACTATTGGTTCTAAAAGAGTTGTTTGTTTTTCTGACAGCAGTTAATATTTTTTATTTATTTTTATTTTTTAGATGATATGTTCTTTAGGGTATGGATTTTGTCCAACTTCTGTTTGCAAAGCACCAAGTACAGTTTAAATCCCCCTTGCACACACATACCACGCATGTTATCCTATGTCTCAGAGCACTTTCAAAGACAACAAAATGTCATGTTTTACAGAAGTGGATCTAAGGTGCAAGCTGGTCCGCAGGAATAAGGCAGGAATAAGGAATAAAGCCTAGGATAGCCTATCTAGCAGACTAGAGTGTTCTCTACACTTACTGTAAGGACTCAGAACAGCAGTTTTGAACCTACAGAACTCATTAATCAGCAGGAATTGTGCTAAAGAGAAAACAGGTCACTTAGGTATCCTCTCAAAAATATTTTCAACACCTTCTGGGGGTCAGCAAACTAAGAACCTGCCCAGGAAAAGGCTCATCACTGACAGAATGGGGTATCTGATATGGATCAAATGATGGGAATACACATGGTTAATCTTATATCTGAGTTACATCTTCAGTGGAACAATGCCTTATCAACAGCTCAGCACACTCTGGCAGTTTCTGTTCTTGTCACTGGTCTCCAAAGGGACAGATGTGCTGCTTCTGGCAAATCCAAAACATAGCAGCATTGGGACCTTAGAGCTGCAGAGCAGGGTGCAGATTTCTGTTCCCAGCCACCCCAGCATTCCCCTTCCATTCACAGTGGAGCTGAATTTACCCTTCAGCTAGAGTTCTCATTGAATTCAAGAGATAATTAAGCTGGCATTTAATTTCCTCTGATGGAAGTCATAGTCATGGGATTTAAAATATTTAGTACTTATCAGCAGCATTTTTAAAGGGTCTTTGGATAAGAGTAGAGAGGAACCTTAGGAGTAGGGGAGTAGCTGGGATGAATGACTGCAGGAATATGGAATCTCCTCCTCCTTGGCCTGAAGTGACAATGAAATCTAATCCTTCCTGAAGTGTATGCAAAGCCCTTGATCTCTCTGACAGTGCTTTACTACATGCATTTTATTGGTGGGTGGCTGCTTGTTATTGCTCTCGTCTTTCTGGCCTACTCCAATTCCCCATGAAACAGCAGAAGGTTTCCCATTTCCTGCAGTGAGAATTGAGCAAAAATTTTAAGTTGGATTTGTTTTCCAGCTAATAGGAAGAGGGCTGATTTTTTGTTTGCTTGTTTCGAAACACTAAGTAAAAAAAAATGCTTGGTAAAATCATTATATCCTCTCCAAGTCAAATCCAGCATGCCCCACACTCAGTTGCATCCTATAAACAGGTATTTATTATTTTCTTTGCTCAAATAAAAATGGCCTTTGCAACTTCTGAGAAAACTGAGCAGAGGGTGGGAGGTGATTTTTCATGATAATAAAGACAGGGGCTGTGTCAGAGCCCTGAATACAACATGGAATGATGATTTTGTGTGCTTTGGGGGGACGTGGTTCTATGACCAGTGAGAATGGATAATGGCTATCTTCCACCAGCCTTCTGGCTTAAACATGGCAAGTTATCTGCCCTGGGCAATAGTGTTCAACGTGCCTATTTGGTACAGCTCCCCAAGGACACCTCCAGAAGAGCCGCAAGAAGAGAAGCATGTCCTGAGGAACAGCTTGCTCTGCCTTTCCCTCCTCATGGCCGATGATCCTCGAGCTAAAAGCGTGAGGTACTGTCAGGATGAGGCACAGGGAAATGCTGCTTCCCCTCTGGGTATTTACCTCTCCTGCAGTCCCTTGCTATTTGTAACTGCATTCCTGAGGCGTGATGTGAGCTGAGCAAGTGTGTACATCAGTAGATGAAACGTGTATGAAGTGTTTTGGTGGTATGATTTCTATTATTCCACATGAGCAGCACTGACTTTTGTTTTCGATCGTACAGCTTGTTATTTGCTTTATGCAGTTAGTCATGGTTGGCTGTGCACTTTTGTGCTTGGTGTTTTAACTCCATAGCACTTCAGTACAAAGGAAATTTAAAAAACAACAATGAAAATGTTTATAATCTGTTCTTAATTAAGTAGACCTCAATAATTGATTTATGAGAAGAAGAAAAGCTAAACAAAGTGGTTGCTAACATAAAAATATAACTTATTTAAGGTCCAAATTTTCCTTTATTTGTGATAACCAGGATCTAAGAGAGCCTGAATACCTATGAAGTTTTGTCCAACAGCACTCAATAAAAGAGAAGAAAATTACCCTGGATAAATCAGTTTATGCTTCTCACTGCAATATATTAATATATATTGGTGCATTAAAACAGATCATTTAAACCTGCTTATGTAGTTCTGTTTATGATTATATGTGCAGTAGATATAGATTTCCTTTTTTCTAAACCTGGTAACTGTTAAAAATATTTAAGGACAATAATAGTAAAGTCAATGTTATCTAATTCCCGATTTTAAAATGGCCTGTTTCCACCCCCCAACCCACCCAAATTAACTGTATTTGAACTGGCTGGAAATAGATTAGAATTTTTAAAATTTATTTAGATTTAAAGATAGGAGGTCTTCACATGTGGTTCAAAACAAAGAAGACATGTTTAAATAGAATAGGGGGAAAAAAATCAAAATGTGACATCTGTCTGTGGTAATGCAATTACTTCAACTGAACTTTCTTGCCTTCTATTTTTATAAAATGACAATTTATTGCAAACCAAACTTGACCTCCTCCTATATGGAGACAAAGTACAAAGTAAAAAAAGGGAAGAACTTTTTTCTTCTCAAGGAAGAAGTTTCCATCCGGTGCAGCACAGTAACTATACTTTAACCAGCTCTTGCACACAACCTTATTAACCAAGGCACCAGCTGTCATATTTCTGGGGTTATTGGTGAATGAAAGTCAGTCCCACTGATAATTTGTTAAATTGGCAACTGTTTACAAGATGCACTAGAAATACTGTAGTTAAATATCTGGCAAGCAGAGACTGCAGCTCCCATGTACAATACATGGTAGGAGTAAACAATTAAACGAGAACAGAAATGCAATAGTTCCTTGCAAAAGAAAAGTCACCCAGCCCAAGATGGGGTAGTCAATTTATGCAGCTCACTTCAACATAACTACTCTTATTATTGTAAAATACTTGTTGTATGTAATCAACACAGCACTGAGAAATATGTTGCTACTATTTCAATGTTTCTTCTAACTCACAGACAAAACAACGCAGGGCCAGAATGTTAATAGCACTGACTTAGTTAAAATATACCAGAAAGGATGAGATTTTTCTGATGTCTTCTGAAAATGTGATCCCAACTGGTCACAATTGTCTTATAAATCACCTTTGGTGTCATTTGGAAACTGCTTTTGAAATACCAGCAGGTCTATCAGCCTGTTGTGAATATTTACAGAAGTAAGCTGCTTGTTAAGGGGGAAGGACACTGTCAAGGCCTTCACAACCTTATGTATAAAATTTTGCAACAGATTTTGCAGGCATCCAAAGGGTAAGTGTAAGACTTTTGTGCCTTAAGGATTTCTGTCCCTTCACTTAGCATCAGTTGTACTGTGCTGTGTTTGCACAACAGCTGAAGAAAAAGTTTCCACACATATTTTATAAATATTGTGAAAACACTTTTGTGAACAAGAGTTTGTGAGAAATCAGAGACTTATTAGCTTTCAGGATTTTTTTTTTTTGCTATTTTTAAAAAAATTTTGGTTAACCAAAAACCCCTTTGTTTCTGCAAACAGAAGTCCTTCATACTTTTTACAGTTGAAGAATTAAAACAAAATGGCAGTTTTGCAAAATCTGTAAAAAGGGACCAGTACTGGCTTTTTAAAATGGACCACAACTTTTCTTATTCATTATATATATATATATATATATATATATATATATAAAATATCATTATATATAAACACTTTACTTAAATGTTGTGTAAACACTTGTGTGTTTCTGTGTGTATGAATTGATTCAAAATGCACACATTTATGCATGTGTCTATGTACGTGTGAATATATGTACACAAATGATCTGTCTGCCACACTGAAAACAGAAGCACCTATAATCTAAATACAAAAATGTTTTCTAAGTCACCTAACTTGGTGACAAACTAAGTACAGAAAAATCTCTGTGTATCACAGATCTAACACAAAACATCTTAAAGTGTGCAGACAACTTCTCAAAGCAGAGGACTGCCCACGTAAATCTCTATTTCTGGGCATGTTCAGAAACACTTTGATCTTAGCCACTGAACTATTTCCTCCTCCAGTCACTTTGGGACTCTGATACTCCCTTGCTCCCAGGGAGAGAATACCCTATCTTGTAGATGTTCAGGGATTTCTACCACTTTGGACAAGGTACAATGTACTGGTGAAGGAGGAATTCTTGCCAACAAAAATCTGCTTTTTACTTAGTAGCTCAGACTGGAAACTAACTTCTTCCTCTGTGTCTTGCTTCAGATGCCCTTGTCCACCAGGCTGTAGTCCTTGCTGAAAGAGGGCATGATACGCCTCTCCAGCTCATCCTCTTCACTTTGAACAGATCTATTCAACATTTACTGAATTTGTGAGAAAGGATTCCTATTACCTGGTGCTTAGAGTACTTGCCAACTAAGATAGAAAAACTCTACTGTTCTAAGTATTTTCCTTGAAATAATGAAATATCAGTATCAGCTGCTGATGATGCAGTCATTCATGTTTACTTTTGTACTTTCTGAACCACTGAATATTAAAGTATTCCGTAAAAAATGGAATTTTTTCCATGGAGATGAAACGTAGCCCAGCGACTCCCATGTTTTGGTGGCTAAATCATTCTCTGAAGGTGGAAAATTATATTCTACCTGCTATTAAAAGACATTGTCAATGCAACAAAAATTCGTAATAATCTTACCCTCTGTAGTTCTTTACCAGACTGGACTTTACAGTTCAGTCTGGTTTGCAAAAGCCTGTGGAAAGCAGAGCAGCTTAATGTGAGGTAGGTATATCACCCTCCCCATAAGGAAATGTCTTCATACTGAGGAGGAAACTACCTTCCTTCATGACTACTGCACTTGAGTGATAAACTTCTGAGCAACAGATGATATAAGCCTGAGAAATGTATGACTATGATGTGGAGCCTTTACAGAAAGGCTCATTTTCATGGATCCAGTCAGGAGAAGACTATGTTCCAACAAAGAACTTCAGTTTGTTTTCCTTCTTAATCATGTTAGTAAAGGGAGTCTTTTGCTCTTCTTAATCCGGAAGTTGTATTGTAACATCACAGAGAGCCTCAAACTGCTGTGGCCCCTCAGCTCTGCTTGTACTTCTATATTTGCTTCTCCTGGTTTAATCTTTTATTTTTGTTTGATAATTTGGAACTATTCAAATTCATTCCATCATATTTCAGAGAGAAAAGAGTTCAACAAAATTTGAGAACAAAAAGGGTGTGTCCATTGGAAATAAAATTAGCAGCTTATTTTATTGCTTAAGGCCTTCACCAAGGAATAATTTGTGCAACATTGCTGAAAGCCAAAGAAATCTTAAGACAAAAAGAGTCAATAGTTTGATAAAACCCAGACCTCCTGTGTTGTGCAATTAAAGGTTAGACGGGGTGATAAGAGCTTTAATTTACCTTTGGGAGATATTCATCAGATATTAGATTAACTTAAAATATGTTTCCTGCACATTTCTTGCCAGGTGAAGGTCCTTCAATGTTTCCTCTGGTGCAGAGGAAGAGATAACACTTTCTCAAAGTGAGGGGAACACCACAAACCCAGATATGCTATCAGGAGACGTTCTGTAAACTCCATAATTCTGTGATTTTCCTTCTAGCAGCCAGGAAAGCCGGGGGTACAAATTCCCATATGTGCTAGTTCAGTGTGAGTTCTGTTAATATTAATTATTTATACAGCGCCATGCGTGTGCAGGCCTCTTTATAGACAAAAGGAAATATCCCCCAAGAGCTTGCAAACCAAACGGCCCAGTGGTACAAACACTTCTTTAGCTTTCCTAGGACGTACTACCTGGAATAATCCACCCATGTCAGTGGGCTACTTAGGTGCTGGTAAGTGCTCTGCTGGGTAGGAAGTGTTTGCAGGATTAGGCTGTAGTTAAACCACGAAGTGATGATGGGTGATGAGGGAAGGGAGGGCAAGTGTTCCAGCAACAAGATCATGCTGTTGCTTTAGTTATAAGGAAGGTGTCAAGGGGCCAGGGCATTTTTAATGCTTTATGTTATTTGTGATCCTGTTGCTAAGAAGGAAAAGCTCAGCTTTATAGGCCACACGGAAGAAATGAGCTGCTGAGGAAGAAGACTGGTTTTGAGCAGAGGGAGAGACAGAGCCTCTTAACGTGAGGAAGATGACTCCAGAGGTAAGGAGAGATGCACAACAAGAGATGCTGACCATACACACAGTCCCCATCCTCTGCTGCAGCTAACATGTGTCCACTACATCCTCGAGAGCTTTTTATTTTTCTTTAATTGAGGACATTTTCAGAAGTTTCCCAGTACATTTCCAGCTCTTGGCAAGTCCCAGGCACATCTGTGACATTTAGTTGATAGCCTCCTTAGTGAAGGGAAGGTTGCCAATGTATCCTTGTGCAACTGTTCATGCTACAAACCAAAGCATACAACTGCCAGTTTCACTCTTACAACACAAAGAGCATTTTTCCTCCTTAATTGAAAGTGTGGAACACCACAAAGCCTTTAAATACCGAGAAAACAACCAGCTGAAACAAGTAGTAAGAAAGACATCAAGGATGACAGGCAGTAGGCCCTCTGCCCAGTGAGACAGGCAGACAGGGCATGCTCTGTTTTTAAAAGGAACCTATAGACTTTGGGAAGTGTATAGGATGTAAGAGTCAGGGGAGGGGTTGTTCTAGGATTCCAGGGCAGTTCAGATAAATATTGAAGGTATGCTGCCTTCCAAATGAAAGCACAGGTCGGGATGTGGCCAGCAGTAGTAAAGAAGGCTACAGAGTTGATGGGCTGGTCTCAGTAGAAACCTTTCCTGGAAGGCTTTTTCAGGTGAAGACTTTTACACAGAGGTATGAGGTTGTTTCTCTTCAGGCACAAGCCTGCAGCAGAAACAGGGTGAACATCAGCACCTCCACCCCACCAAGCGTTTTAGGGACAGACCAAGTAGCTGGGGAAAAACCCTGTGTTTCTGAGGGGTAGTGTAGGAACCTGTAAATTCACTGCAGGTTTGCTTTTCTGACAGCTCTGAGAGTTAAAATCTAGGAGAATTTTTTTTTTTTTTATTATGAAACTAACAAAATAACAGGAATTAACAGGGAAATTCAAACAGATTAGCTTTCAGTCACTTTCTGCAGCATGAATATTTTGAATTTTCTGCATTTTGTGGGAACCAAATGGGTGTCACAATGGTTAAATGAACTGAGAGACACCTCGCCCCTACACTTGGAGGGTGAGGATGGCACTTGCACAGAAACAGACGTCACCAACCCTCACTTTTCTGAATCCCCACCCCCCCACCTTAATCCCTCTGTGATTTGTGAGACTCTTCTCTTTCCTGAGTTAGTCTGTGATACGTGACTAAATTCATTTCCATACATTTTTTAAAGTTTTTAAATAATTCTGACAGATCACAAAGGGCACTTGAAGCAAACAGATATGTGTAGGCAGATCCATAGATTATGGAACTCAGATACTCTTAATTTTGTCTACCCATTTCAGTATTTAATCTGTTCCAGACAAGCTTTTCTTACAAGTTTCACATTTTTTAACCTAAATTTTTATACTTTCTTAGTAATATGCTTTGAATTCTACATAAAAAGAGCTGGTGATATAAACAGCCAGATCTTCCTGACTGAGAAATCTTTTGCATATGACAAATACAAAACTAGCCAGGAGATGGTCTGGCTCTGAGCTCATTTTCCTTACTGTACAGACAGCTTTTGATGTAAGAACCCCATATATATTTACTCAGAGCCTCTGACACGTGAGATCAGGCTGTTACTGGTACAAGGTACTTCAGGCTGTCAGTCACAGTGAAATGAGCCATTGTCCTCAGAGGTAATCAGCACGCCTCTTCCCCCACAACGGCATGTTTTTAAAGCACGAGTGGCATCACAGGTGCTTTAGCTGTAACACATGCAGAACAGCACGAGATGCACCTCCAAGCAGCTCTCTCCAGCTTGCAGTCAAAGATGGGGCTGATGCTCCTCTTAGACTCAGAGGTGGTTTCTGGTACTCGCAGCCCCTCAACAGGCAGGTCTCGGTAGGTACTTGATGTGCTGGAATCAAGGGTATGGTATTCCATTAGTTGAGACCAGGTCCTCCATAGTAGAGTGAAGGGTCCAGAGAGATTAAAGAAGATGCAGTAGCTCTGAGTGAGGAAGGGAATGGTCCTTCAAACTCATCAGGTAGCTGTGGTGCTCCTGCCACCAGCCCTGGGAGCACCTCTGCCCCAAGACACAGCCAGCAGCCAAGGGGGGCATTCACCAGGAACAACTGTCCTCACCTTCTTCCTTCTGACCCTTGAGAATAAATGTGACGTGGGACATCACCTTAGACCAGGCAAATAAAGCTTCTGAGTGCATTTCTGCTTCTCCTAACATCACTTCCAGACTGCAGCTATAGAATTTTATATTAGGTTTTGTACTGAATTGCCAACAGAAATCCCAAGAGATTCAGTCTCTAAAGTATGCCTAAAGAGGGAATATGGTCTGGATGTAATTTAGCTGCCATTGCCCAGCAATTCCATAGATCTCTTTGACTTGTGACATTAAATATATAGAGCAAGCACATGAATGGATTAACATGCACAGTCCTATAATTAGCTATGTTATTAAATTTGCTAAGTAGTTGGGGGGAAAGGGGCTTGTTTGCCATCTGTTTAAAAAGTATCTCTCTTTCCACTGAAATCTGGATATAAAAAACCCCAGACATGTGGGCATGACTGCCTTACATACATTACTGGGATTATTTCCCTTGAGTTAACCAAGACAAGCATGATTCATATACCAGTAGAATGTTGTGCAAAAATGTGCATAGCATTTTTTCACATAACGTTCGTTCCTTTTCCTTCCCATTATACATTATGAATCATGTAAACATCATGAATTACAGAGCTTTTGTTGGTCTGTGGTTTTTATTTTTTCCCCATGACTCTAAAAACTACTTAATAGAAGAGTAATTTTACTAGGCAGTATGGTAAATTCTGCCATGAAAATTAGTTTTTAATTCTACTCTTGTCACTATGTAACCGCCCAGTCATTTGCTTTCATTTCCCTCAAAAACTTGAAACAACCAAACTATGATTTTAGAACACACACACACACACACACACACACACACACACAAACACACACACACACACACACACACACACACACATACACTTCCACTGACTGAATACAGAGCATATTTGTATCGCAAGGAAGAAAAACTGGCACTGGTTAGAAAAGAGATGCATATTAAATATATAACCATTAGCCTCAGCTATGTGGAAATTGTCTAAGTATGAAAACAAGCTGAGCTCTAAATAGCTTAGAGTAAGGCCCTGGTTCACGAACTCTTCAGTAGAGCTCTGTCACTCAATCAGGAGTCTCATGAAAGCTTGTACTGTAAAAGCACAAGAAAAATACAGCATAAAAGAAAAAAAACAACAAAAAGCACCCAAACTGAAAGATTCCAGAGGATGGGAAGCTCTCCAAAAGTGTAACTGAGAAGTACTTTAAGCCAATATTGCCATGTAGAGTCTTACCTTTAACGCCACATTTCTTTAGAGAGATGAGCAAGCATTTGTGATTTCCAGTGAACAATTTACATCAGTGTCTGCAGCATGCAGACCAAACATTTTATTAGCTTTTTTTTCAAACAGTGCATATGACAGCAGTACAAAAGCACAGGTGAAAGCAAGGGAACCTGGATCTGAGCAGTTTTTCTGTTTGCCTCAGGATAGCTGAAAGGATGTTCCATTAGCTCAGAGGCACAGACCCACTGGGACATTATGAGTTTGGGGTTCAGTCACACATCTGCGATAACTTACCTGTGATAAATGTAGAAGTTGCAATAAAGCAATGGAGAAGGCACAGCATAAAACAAGAGAGGAACATAAAGGGAAGGAAGCTGTAAGGTACCTCAACATGTACAGTCTAACTCCAGCCTTGCCATACAGCCATCAGAGAGGGTTAAGCTTTCAGCGTGGGTGCTCTGAGTCACTGCCTGGAGGAGCTCAAGAGGTGATTATTTATACAGCACATTAACCACACAGGACTATATAGGAGGTCTAAAGTTCAGGAACTGAACATGAATACTCCCCAGAAGGTGTGGAGTTTGCATTTCTTTCTATTTGCCACTATCCCCATAGTGCCTGTGAGCTCCTCCAAACCACATTATAGAAGATGAAGAAACTTTCTAATCTACACCAGCCAGAAACAACTGCTATCAGGGATCAAGACTAAAGTTTCTTTTGCTATGTCTTCTTCTCTGGCAGTGGTAAATACCAAGTTATATGCTGGATGTTTGTCTCTGCACAGAATAAAGTGGTCAAGATAAACTAGCTGGGTATTATTTGCACGCAAATAAAAGAAAATTAAAACCGAAAAAGAAACACCCTACTAAGGGCCCTCATCCATCTGTTTTTCTTTAGGGATGCTTTAACATTAGCTAAATATCACTTATTTACACCTGAAGAAGTTAAATGATCTTGTTCCCATGAACTCTCTTACAAATGCTGTCCTGGCCTGTGATTTATATAAAAGTAGTTGTTCCCTTAATTTTATTCACAATAGCTTCATTCTTACCGTATGAACCTGCTTTGTCAGTATTCGCTTTGATTTATGGAAGATTTCAAACTACCAAAATAACTATCCCTTTTCTTTTCATTAAAGCTAATCCCCACAAAGACACTTTCATCTGCTGATTAGTCATGCTTCAGCAATCCTTGCTAACCAGAGGCTAAGTTATTGATGTGTTAAAGATGTAATCGCAGAGATTCAGGACCACTGAAGAAAATTCAACATGTTGTTTGACAGTGTCAGAATTTAGCAGTGTCTTGGCTTTTTGAACCAGCCTGGGTAGCACATGCTCAGCAGCATGGTCAAATCTCTTCTGTTAAGCTACAGGAAAGAAAGGCTGTGTTAGGAAGTGTTTCAAGTCCACAGACATGCTGCATTGAAGATGTTGAAAAGAAGGGGTAGGGATTTCCAAAATACTTCAGGGAAGTTGGAGCCCCACCTCATCCATCATGAACAAACTGAACTTCAGTGTTTCTCAACACTGCACCAAGCTTTTAAGCCAAAGGAGCAACACATTTTGCATTATAAATTGTACACCATCATTATGGTTCATGTTTCCCCAGCCTTGCTTCATCTGAATGTTTGTTTAGAAATTATCTAAGCAAACCCATCTTCTACCTTTTCATGCTCTGACCATTGTGAAACAAAAATTTCTTCCTGGCCATCACTCACTCTCAGTGATTTTACATTTAGAGAATAACAGGTTCAAATACTAGAAGCAGTTTCCCATTCCCATCACATATGTTTAATGTAATAGTTTGATGTGCTGTAGATGTGCTTAGGAGAAAAAGGACCCATAGAGCTCTAGAACCTATCTCTAAAACCTAGGAGTAATGGAGGTCTTCAAGACTAATCTACCAACCAGTGAAGCAGTTTGCATTATGCTTTAGGAAAAAGGACATGACAAGCCTGAACTGTCACTTCCAGCAGTCAGGACCTGCCTGATTCAGCTGTGATTGGCAGCTATGTGACATATATATAAGTTCAGCAGAATACATCCTTGTCACAGCTACACCACTACTTCCTCAGTTATATGTGTATTCATGGCTGATGCTTCAGTATCTTGAACTTAGCAGTTGTGTGCTGTTTAAGAAACTAAACGTGAGCAAGACCTGCTCTAAATCCCAACTGACTTTACAACTGGCATATAGATGTCTCTAAGTAATAATTACCCTAATTCTCGTGGAATCACCTTTTGGGACATAAACATATATTCAGTTGCCATTACTCATAGTCCTCAAGTTGTAATAAGAACCACTTCACTTGCGTCTTCTCCATCTTTGATGGACAATTGCAAAAAAGTGAGCTGGAGGCCACCGTGGATGTCACAGTCAGCCTGGGCTGGAAAATGGCTCAGCTGTTTTTGGGTAGTAAGGAACCTGAATAGACACATCCTGCTGAGCCTGAGCTGGCTGCCTTCTGGGTTAGGCCAAGTGTCCCCAGGCTGAAGGAGATGACAGCTTGAGCCCTGCACATAGGCTCAAGTGGGCCCTGGCCCAAATGACACAATTGCACTGGCACAGGAGTTGGGCTGGCTCTGTGCACCACTGCAGGAGTCCTTCTGAATCCACTTTGTGCTGCTCCTCTCCCACGGCCCTGTTACACAAATAGCCAAGCAGTGACTGCACTACGATGCCACTTTGTCCCATTTTCAAAACTGCTGCGTGGATGAGCCCACACTCCCTCATCACTCGTTCTGTTAGATGAGCTACAGGCTGCTCCAGGTTTGGACCTTCTGTTCCATAATCTTACCATTATTTATGTTTGACCTGGATCAGCACAGACATATGCCATTCCTGTCTTCTGTGATTCAATCTCAAATGCTATCTCACTGATAGACTTGGTCCTCATTTCCATTTTCATGTAGTGTGACAGAAGACACCAGCGATGCTGCTTCTGCCATGTCCAGCCTTGTACTCACAGCACTCCTTTGTATCATTATTTTTCCCCACGGTTGACATTTCACCCATATTAAGTCAGTCTTCCTTACTTTGCAACATAAACTCATTACGTGTCCTTGCTGTTTACTAAATCCATGAGCCAGATCAGAATCCCCCTTTCCTCACGGATATTAGCACAGAGCAGTGTGTACAGGGTTCATGAGGGCCAGCTTTCTGCCTCCTTTCTAGCAGCTGCTTCTTCATCTGGTGTATTTCTGGACGGACAGCATCCAGTTCCAGGGCAAATACTGCTCCGCAAGGAATGTTCTTGGAATCCTCTGGCTGAGCTCGGTCTGTGAGCCCAAATCCACTGAGCACATATAAATTGGTCCATTGTTAATTTGTGCTGGAAAGCCCCTCTGAGTATAGGAATATACCAGGAACACAAATCTCTGAGATTCTCTTTTCAATTGAAATGACTTCTCACTCACTGTTTACCTTTCAGCTTTGTCCAGGCCAGCTAAGACTGATGACTGCTCCACACACCATATCAAAGATTTGCTCCATCTAGGCACAAATCACACTTGGAAGGGGCATTGAACTCTGGACTGCAATTGGACCTGGTCCTGCAGACTGTCTGCTGCATGGTGCCCTGCAGAGTCCTGTACTTGTTTGGTACTGCTATTATGGAAAAATAAGCCAAAATGAGCTTATTGTGACCTTACCCCTCACTTACAGTAGAGTTCTGCATTATCTGCAGCTGGGACAGTCTGACCTTAGGCTGCATGGCAAATGGAAAAAAAAACCACAAACTCTTTCAATGTTCAGACTAAATCAAGTCTTCTCTGATTTGTGTCAGGGCCACTACTCATATTTGTTTTGTGATTGCACATTTGAAGCAAAAGTTTAGTTCCTATACCTTGTCCAGCCTAAAGGGAAGACAAGAATTTGACTTGCCTTTTGAAATACCTTCATTTCTTCACTTTTGAGGAATGATCAGTTACTGTGAGCAACTGATCAGATTAAAATGTACAAAATCACTTATAATCTGTATATGTCAAATTCCAAGGAAATTAGGCTATTATTAGTGAATAAAGACAGCACAGAGGAAAAGCATGTTTTTAGTGTGACCTGGCAGTTCACTGACTCAGAGACAGGCTATCTGTACCAGATCTGTGAAGCAATCCAGAATATTTCAACCAGCTGGGTTGGATAATGCTGACACACATGAGACAGAGCCAATAGTTGTATCTCACAGAGTCTGTAACAGTCCTCAGTGTAACTAACAGGTGGTGTGTGGTTCCAGAGGCTTTGCATGATTCCACCCTAGCTTAAGTCTAATGAAAAGCAGTATAGCTGGTGTCTATATTGACTGTCCAGAGACCTCTGATTTCTGTGAGTAGGTAAGTACTGATTACGCAGCTAATCAGTTTGGGCAGCTCTTTGAGTGACTCTTCATCCCCATTGCAGTGTCTGGAAAATCACACATGGATATGGTAAGGAGTGTGTCTTGATCCTTTAGCCCAGGCAATATTTTTACCTGATATGGAGATGAGCACCCAGTTCTTTCACCTCTGTTTTGCAGATGTCATTGACAACCAGCAATTGATTCTTTCTGAAAGGACACCCCATTATTCAGTTTGCAAATACCAATGTATATCCCTTTGCCAATGGCTTATCAACATTTCTCATCTCGTTACCCAGGATGATTTTACAGATATAAGATCCTGACAAGATTTCTTGATAACAATATGAAAGGTAGCCATTAGATGGCTTTCTAAGCCCTTCTTTCTTCTTTTTTCAGGTAGTTTTCTTGAAAAATACTTAAATTGCAGTAGGAGTGGTCTTATCCTGGGGTATAGGTGTCACTAGCAATAAGATAAAAAAAACCCAAATGTGTTCAGATGATACATAAATACAAGCTGGATGCTTCTGGCTTCACATGGCTTGGAACACAGCTAGCAGCTTCTCTGTGATAGCACCTGAAAAAACACACCTGAGGACCCTCAGGCTCAGAGTAAAATTTACCCATGTGAGACAAGCTATTTTCTCTGTTGAGTACTTGGGCATGTTCTTTGACCTCCTTACTTGTTGTTTATTCCCCCAGAAAAATGTGAAGTTTGTCTCCAGTAGTTTCATGGTATGTCTCCTGAAGTCTTCCAAAACATGCTGGGGATATGACTAATGAAGTAGGAGGGGATGAGCAAAAATATTTTCACTTTTTCTGTCCCAGGAGCTGTATCTATGCTAGTATCTCAAATTCTGCCAACCCTGAGAAGCAGAAGCATGTTCTAGGTACATCCATGCTCCTGAGCTTTCTTGCCCACCAAAGCAGGGGACAGGCAGATTAATTCTACCTATGGATCTAACCCATGGCTTGTGCCATCTCCTGACACAGGCAGGGAAAATTTTGGGAGAATGTTACTTAGCATTAGCCAGAAATATGCCAGGAACCCCAGCAGCAATTGAGCAACATAATCACATTTTGGTGCCTGGGAACATTTCTTGGTACTATTGTTTTGGGGGTTTTTTCCATTATATTGCTCAAAAAAACTTGAGCGCTTTTTAACTGCTTTCTAGTTGAATATCTCCTAGATTCAAGATGTAATTTTTCCTGGATGGTAGAAGAAATCCTTCTGGAGAGCACTTTGCAGACAATCTGAGTGACAGCACAGAGATTTTTAATTGTTTTTCAGGGCATGTCCAGCACTTGGTGATATGGCTGGAACATTCTGTTCATGCTTGGAAGTTTAAGGGACAGAAATTTCTGGTCTCACCTCTTCATATTCTTTGGCTATTCATGGCACAGAAATTGTCTGGCTGTTGTGCAAACTTATGGAGAAGGTAGGGTGAATCATACTTGTAGTGTGAATGTGTCTTTTATTCCAGGATATTCTTTCACTGGAGAAGTTCATAACAACTGGTTGGGTGTAGGGAACCTGAATCTGATGTCATGCCATCTGTATAATTTCTGCTGTAACTCATGAATTCACTAGTGAGTTTATCTCTTTCATGTTCCTTGAAAAACAAAAGCAGCCTAAGTTATTTCAAGTGGGCATGTTGAAGCCTTGCTGGTGTAAGCACTACAGGGTACTATAAACCATCTCATTCTTTGACAGTGGCAGAAGATCCTTAATGATCATAGGAACCCAGGAATGGATGGTAACAAATGTTTTGTCTGGTGCCTCTTCATCAACGTTATTAGGATAGCTACAAGCTAGGGTGTTTCTACCTCCTCCACTCTCATTATTGCTTAGAATCAAGTGCCAGAATAATTAGTTCATTGCTGAGAAACTTTACAATGCTTTCCTTAGCAGATCTCATATCCCACACAAGGCAACAACTCACAAGTTTGAGTCCAAGTACAAGAGGGTATTCCAGCTGGGACTGGGAAAGAAAAGACCTTAACATTATATTACTTGAAGCCAGTTCATGTAGTCCATGTCCTCCACTAGAGTACCATCCCCCAGTCCAAATGACTGGATTCATCTCATACACTCCCAGTCAAGCATGCAGGACAGACAACACTCACAGGTACATAAGAGTGATAAAATTCAGTCTTATCTCCATGTCAAAGGGCCCAAGGCTGTGGATCACATATGTAAATGAGAGCAGCTGAATGCTTTTCCATTTTTGCTTTTGTTTTTACCATGAGGTTTGAAGTGTCACATTCTGTAATATAGCTTCCCTTTTCTAGTCACAAACAAATGACATCTGGCCACTTTCAATAATAAAGAGAGGGGACATTTCCTTTCACTTTGTTGGGCCCCTTCTTAACCTTCAAATTCCAAAGAGAGCTGAGGAGAAGGAAAACTTTAAAAAAAAATAATCCCCTAATGATTAAACTTGCCGATGGAGAAAAACTTTGCTTCGAGCCTCTGAGTACTGTTTGCCTCACACAATCTCAAACATCCTGACACAGTTAATGCTTGAGGAGCTGTTTGCTGCTCCCACTCTTGTTCTTACATCATACAGGAAACCCTTGCAGGAAATGAAAGTTCAGCCAGCCTTCTCCTCCCTCAACACCTTGAGCTTATGAGTCTAAGACAGAAAGCATACAAAGAAGAATAAAGGTGGTGTAAGAGCACTGGAGAGGCAGGCCAGACACAGATAAATCACATACCTTGATTTTCCTGTCTGGCACAACATTCAGTTTTCTTTCTGGAGGTGCTTCTGTGAAATAATCTGGGTTTCACTAAACAAGAAGTTTTAACTGTCTATCTCTCATGGGGGCTTGTCATTCAGGGTTGTGTGGGTTGAGTCTGCTTTGTGCCTGTGTCACCTCAGTGGGCATTTTTAAAGGAATACAGATAAATTAAATAACTCTCCTTTTAATTAAAAGAATCGGCTCCCAGCTCTTGATGTACCCCCAGTCTGAATATTCTTCTGACCACAAGGATATGGGGGAGCCATTTGTGTGGAAAAAGTGTGCTTTCAACCAGACTCGCCCTGCTCTTTAAACTGGAAGCAGAGAATGGCTGAGGTTATCAAGATGAATAAAAATTGGGGAAGGCATTGTGATCAGAGAAAATGAAAAGCACTTTTCTTATTCTGCTCTTAGTCAACAGAAATACCAGACACATAATTTTGAAGGTTCAGGCCAAACCACTACCAATGGTGCAGTATGTAGTACATCCAGAAGAGTCAATTTAGGGACTGTGAATGGAGTTGCAAGGATTCCTCCTGATGATCTACAAGAGCTTCTTTCAGAGCCGATTCAGGACTACAGAAAGTTTCCCTATGGTTTTCCTATGGCCCAGATAGTGACACCATCCCTGCCACCACAGATAGTTAAAGGTTTTCTAGATTTTTTTCTTTCTTTCTGAAGAGAAAAACACATGAAAAGAGTGAAACCATGACATGTGGCAACTGGTTTCTGTTGAAAATATTGAAATGCTAAATGGAGATATACCATTTCTGCTTCCAGTTCTGCCTGCCTGCCCAGCCAGCTGCCTGCTCAGACCCCTTCTAGCTCCCTTGGCAGGTGCAGGACTTCTGTCTTACAAAGTGCTTGTAAAAGCACCTTTTGGTTCCAAAACACTAGGAAGTGCCACAGCAAGAGTTGTCTGTTTTTGTTACAGCAAGTGTACAGCTATTGCCAAAGCAAAGCTAATGGGGACTGCAGGAGCCAGGCAGAGATTCAAACTTCTGGACTGACATCATCACAATCTGAAACAAGAAAATTTACTTTCAAAAAAAAGGTATGACACTTTCCCATGAACTCACAGAACAGTAGAAAGCCCTCCAGGTTTCTGTGGAATACGAGGCCTGCTTGTGAGTCTTCTGTCAAAAGGCACTGGCAGGTCATCCCAGCCCAGGTGGGTTCACCAGTGCACGACTTCTTCTTCTCAGGATGCACTGTGCCCTTGTGGAGAGTAGTGCCACCCAGATCTCTTTAAATGCAGCCCTCTCCTTTGGAAGCAAGTTGCATTCCCCCAGACACTCCCTGGGAGCACATTTCCATGCAGGAAAATGCAAGTGAACCTCTTGTGGTGCACAAAGGAAATGCCCTGCGCCGATCCTGTCATGTCCAATAGACATGGCCAGCTTTTATCTTTTTGTTTCATGTGGTCCCTGGGGCCGTAGAAGTCTCCAAGGCTCTCCTTATTTAAGGGTGTAGAACACCCTAAAGCAGTAGAGAATGGACAGTTTTTGTATAGCCTGCAAGATTTTGGAATATTACCTGGTAACATGTGATAGGAAAAAAATCTATCAGGGAGGTGTGGCTCTCCAGCTGCCCTTGTTTACAAGGTTTTATGTCCTGGCATGTCACACGACACCCTGCCAAAGAGCAGCCTCTGTACCAGCCTTGCTGCAAGGGCACACACACACACATTTTAGAAATAAGAAAATAGCTGTAATATCCATGTCCAACTACAGAAGAGTCCACCATGGGAGCAAGCAACAAGGCTGGTGATCCTACTGCCATTGTGAGGCTCACAAAATCTCACTTCAAACCCCACAAATCTGAGATTTAAACTGTTATCATAAGACTGGTCTCTTCTTCTGTGCCTTTGGAGATTGTGATTCTGCATGACTTGTGCTTTTCACAGCTTCTCTCACTGCAAGGTTTCTAAGAAAAAGAGTATGGAATCTCCTAGGATGAGTCACAACATGGGGCCACAGTGTTCTGTGGTGATGCAAAGGAAAACACAGCAGTGCTGGTCAGAGACAGTCAGCTCTAACCCCCTGACTCTGCCCAAGGACACACAAACTCAGGCCATATCACTGAACATGGGTTGCTGACTTCAGAGCAGTTGTGTACTGTTCCCGGCTCCTGTTCAGAGGGGATGCTCTGGGTGTCAGCTTAGCTTCCTAGTCCATGAGAAGTTCACCCATAGTTTATATTTGCCAATGTTTTCTTGGTGACTAACAGTGTGAACTCTGGGGAGAACAATCTTTTTGCTGCTGGGTGGCCAGCTTGTTTTACCAGTCCCAGCTTCATCTCTGGCTCTCCCTGCTTGCAGGGGGAAACATTTCCTTTGTCCCTGA
The DNA here is from genome assembly GCA_018697195.1 of Certhia americana. Classification (NCBI taxonomy): domain Eukaryota; kingdom Metazoa; phylum Chordata; class Aves; order Passeriformes; family Certhiidae; genus Certhia; species Certhia americana. The sequence continues at coordinate 121,577,710 of CM031858.1, read as the reverse complement.
AACCCTGTGGTCCAGTGCTTTACAGGCTGTCCTACATCTTCCTGACCTGCTACAAAATCTCTTTCCAAAAGCTATCATTCATCAGTTTGTTCCTGATGAGAGTCGTTGATCAAAGCAAAAATGTGGCTCGTTGTACTTGCCACTATCAGAGAATCCCACAAGGCATATCTGATGTGAGCACCCATGTTCCCAGCAGCCAGGCAAATTGTAATCATGAGTAGATGCACAGTGACCCCAGGAAAGGGCTTGGCTGGGGCCAGACAGTTATCTGGGGCCCCTATGGGGTGAAAACACTTACTGTGCATGGAGAGAAAAGGAACACAGAGCTCACCATGGCATTTCTGGACCCTCCGCAAGGGGCCCAGAGCAGAGAGCGCATGAGGGCACACACTCAGAGCTCCCTCCCATCCACTTACAATGTGCAGGAACGTGGCCTGGCTTGGAAAATCACAGTGCAAGTACATTGCTTGACTGACACAGAAAAGTTTCTGTGTTTTTGAAAAAATGACCGAAAACAAGGCCTGAGTGGATTCTTTCATAATCAAGATCATTTTCTCTCCCACAAGCAGGAAAGCAGAGGGGCATTGCAAGAGAGGGAGATTTTGTTAAGCGGATTAACATATTAACTAAAAATAAAGATTGGACATTTTTGGAATTCTAAGATAATCTTGCTTTTCTGGTGACAATAGAAAAAATTCAAGCCTCTCTCTTCTGCTTTCTGTAGTGTTCCAATTCATTCTAGCCTGTTAATTCATGAGTTTATCTATACTGTACATAAAATAGATATATCTATGCCTAGAGCACATGCTGACACTTGGGTACAAATGATCTATTGATTGGCATATTTTGATTCATCAACTCAAGGCTGAATACATTACCAGAAGATTTGTTTTGAAATAAAAAATTGTTCCTTTTTGATTTAATTACTTTAAATGTTTTCCCCATATAGCATCTCCCTTTCATTTTGTCCATCCAAACTCACGAGCCTGATCAGGGAGTGGGTTTTTTAAAACCCCTTATAGCCTCCACTTAGCCTAAGGTGCCAAACCTCCCTGCCCTTCCAAGAGCAGTCTTGATGCTGTGTTTGAGTCCATAGCAGTCTGAGCAGGGGAGACATCCCTTGGGGATAATGGTGTCTGTCCTGAGGCTGTGCTGTTTTGACTTGGCCAGTTCCAGCCCTGGAGGAGATTAATTTGTCTTGGGTACCTGCTGATGCTGTGTCCTCCATGGTGTTCACCATAGGATGTGCAGGCACACTTCTGCCTTTCTTCACGATCAGAGCTCCTCCTTGGCTTTTTTTGCTGCAAAGACATGTTTGGGAAAGCAGGCAGATACATGGACCTCCTGTTTCTCTGTGCTCCTTAGTGTGTCCCCTTCCCTCACATCCAGGCAGAACAATCTCACAGGTGGTTGGAGGAGCACCCCAGGATGTTGGCCTGAGGGATTATCTATGACATCCTTTTAGAAGAGTGCCCAAAAAGCCAACAGCTCCACAGGGTGGAGGGGACTCGATGCCTCCACTGCCTTGTTATCTCCAACTTGTGTAAATGAAGGTAACTGGTTTATTTTCCAATCTGTCAGCCCCAAGGGGAGCCTTCTGGTGCACACACCCAGTGCAGACTTGGTGACCAATTTTACCTCTGCATTTCAAAGTTGTGGGGATTTCAGACCCTCCAATTTTCTACTACTCTGATCCAGTAGAAAACACAAGATTCCCCGGGAGGAATTATTTTGGCTATCCACTAGTGGCACAGCCTGGGTGCAGAGTATCTGCTGGCCAGCAAGCAACCACTTACCCTCCTGTCAGAGCAGGTCTATCCTATGACTCCAATCTACCCTACTCTCCTACAGCTTAAAATATTTTCTTCTTTTGATCTGCAAAGACAGCTGAAATCTCTCAAGAATTAATGAAAAATAAATGCCATAGCAATCTTCCCTAGGAACCTTCCAACGGGTTTATATGCATATGTGTGTGTGTGTTTATGTATACACACATGCACACACAGAGACTGCACCATTTCAGCAGGGGACTTTCTATTTTACATTCTTCTCGGGCTAACACTTGCACTTTAATACCAGATATCACTGTGAGACATAATGAGGGTCATTAAATGTATTTATTAGCTTATTAAAGTGAACTGCCTTCACTGTTGCAGCTGGCCTGTGTTTTATAGAAACCCCAGCAAATCCCCAAAGTCACACAACAGGAGCCCAACACACTTTAGCTGATGACAGAGTAAATATCAAATTTACTAGGACTAGCAAGTGGCAAACACAGTTCTGGTATGTTATTTGAAAACCTGCCATGAGGCATAATACGTAATTCTCAGCTCATAAGGGTAGAGTTGATTTGGAAGGAAATATGAGAAGAATTTGATAGGATTTAGTAATATTTTCAGGGATACAGTTTAATTATAAGCAGTCAGGAAGCTCTTAGATACTAGCTGTGGGTCTCTGCAGAGGAAAAACTTCAGCTGGTTATGTGAGTTGATCTTATGTGGATTTTAGTCATAAGACATGAGATGGATATACCTGAAGTGCCCATAACAAAGTCTGTGTGAAAAATAAGTTTATATTTTGAGTTAAGTTCAGGAAGGAACAGAAAGACCCAGTGGGTGATGATTGTCCAAACAAGGTGTACCTGGGACTGCATAGGTAAATGCATTTATGTTTTTCACTAGGCAACCTTCGTTTCTCACAGGCTGTAGTCTGTGTAGCAGCTTTTTTCTGATTTTTAAGACATGAAGGGTTCTTCTTCCACGCTGGGGTTCCTCAACCCTCATTTCAAACTCTCAAGGGACTGCAATAGCAGGGTGTTCTCAGTGACCCAAGCACAGATGGAGGCAAGTATGATGCCAGTGCAGGATGGGGTTCTGCTGCTCAGCACCTCCTCCCAGGAACTAGTCTGGGGAAAACACTGCTGCAGAGCTCAGCTGCGGTGAAGACCCTCACTGTGGGGATGGGCAGGAAGCTCTGCCCCAGCAAAGCCCCGGGAGGGCCGGGTTCAGTCTCCCAGCCCCACAGATTCAGCAAAGGTTGGGATCCTGAAATTGTACCGGGACAGTGCTGCCCTTCAACCCTAGCTTTCAGGTAGTCCTGCATATGTGAAGATGATGGGAAAGGCTGCAACTCTCTCAGACATTTGTTGAGCTGTTCCTCCAGGGCAAAGACAAATCAGCAAATCAGATAGATAGATAGATAGATAGATAGAGAGATAGAGAGAGAGAGAGAGAGAGAGAGAGAGATGGATACAGTATCAGTAGATGAAGAATCAGCCACACTTTTGGCTGGAGATGGCTCCAGAGAAATCAGAAATCAGAAAGGGATTAATCACAGGGAAGTAGATTTTGTTTTTAAAAGCTCCTCTCATCCAAACAGCCCTCTCAAATCTGGTTGGGAAAAGTCTCCCAGGACACTGGATGAGCAATGAAGCCAGGTGAAGACAGAAGAGCTGCTCAGCCGCTGTGAGATAGCTGTGACTAAGAATGATGACCGCTGTCTGCCTTAATCAAAAAAAAAAAAAAAAAAAAAAAATCCTGCATCCCTTTTCACTCCCATTACAAGGAACTCACGAATGGATTTGCATCATTTTCCATAAAGCAGAAGGAAAACCCCTGCCGAGGTATTTTTACTCTCACTCTATCTCACTGTCCTGCTCTAACACCCACAGTTCTCCTGAAGATACAGTCACTGCTTATTCAAAGTTCAAGTGTAGGGGGACCCTGAGCTGTTCTGCCAAAAGCTTTCCCCTTCCCCCTCCACCCCCGCCTGAATCACTGGCAGCAAACATAATGGCAAAGGGTGTCACATTCTTCTTACCGTAATTCTGTAAAGCAGACTGGGATATTTTCCGAGATTTCTTGTACAGCTGGATGCAAGCAACTCTGTGTGTGTGTGCGTGTGCGCACACCCAAGTGCCAGTAAATCATCTTAAACTCACATGTTTGGAAAATTACTGGCTGTTTTCTCATAACTAAGTGTGTGTATTCAAATAATAATTGAAGATTTACGTCTTCAGGCTTTATTCTTCCAAGCTCTTTGTTAACTTTCATATATGAATAACACGAAAGCGTATCCCAGATAGCCGAAAGGCATGAATTGTAAGTGCCCACACCTCTATACACACATTTTTATAATGGTTTAGGCTGACATGAGCCAGGAAATTCAGAGTTTGGTCTCACATGGTCTTAATTCATACCTTTGAACACACAAAATCTTCTCCCTATAGGGTTATATTTTAAAAATAGCCAGTGGGACTTAACCCCAAATTTCTGTGCAACTCTGATTACATTGGCTCTTTCTTTTTCAGCTTTATCTTTTACAGAGTTTCTTGCTCATTTTTCAGAAAGATAACAGTTAGAAAGAGAGACTGGGGAAATATTAATTAGTCTTCTATAAGACCAATGTTATTTTTGAAGTGCTGGGATATTTTTTTTTTTTCATTTTACATACACATTAAGCATGTGTATATTTTATATGTTCTTATGAACACAGTGAAAGATGCTGTAATTATATGATCCAAGGACTCAACAGTTAAGAAATGCCAAAATAAGTTGCTTACACAAGTCTGTTATCTTTTCTTACACTTATGTCCAAGGAGATGGCTTCCACTTAGGGTCAATGCACATTCCCTCTGGCACTTGCTGTTATCAGATCCCTCTACCCTCTGTGTCCTCCTGGGTCACTGTCACCTTGGCCAGTCAAGGCCAGTTATCCCAAGTAATCATCACATCCCAGCCTCTCATCCCTCTTACCCTATTTTCCCATGTGTCTTCTAAGCTCCTGGCCCACAAAAGCCAGAGTAAATCTCCCAGCTCCCCTCTCAAAGCCTGGTTCTTACAGAAAACTGGCACACAACGGTGGAGAGAAATTGGCTGTAGATCAGGTGGTTATTTTTCACATACACAAATACACCCTCTATCAACAAGTCTCCCACGCACTTCACCTGCTGCCTGCCCAAGTCAGTAGCGGATACAACAAATTCCAGTTTGCTGATGAAGGCAAAGGAAGGCTGAAGGGCTAAAGACAGGAGATGAGAGTCTAAAGCCAACCCATGTTTGCTTTGAGCAGCCTGGACACAGGACAACCTATGACTGCACAGACCTGAATGTTTATCTGCTGCTGCAGTCAGCAATTTGTCAGGGAGTTGTGCACATCTGGTTGCCTGAGCTGCTCTACATTTGGGAATTGGAAGATCTCTAGTCACACAAAGGAAAAGGCTTACAGGTCTGGCAGGCCTGACTTCTGCAAAGAGCAAGAAATCAAAACTGCAAGCCCCTCTAACCATCCACTTTTTTTCCTTGGCCGTAAAGATCTCCCATGTCAGCTTGCTCTGAATGTTCATTTGGCCCTTAGGCAAAAAAACAGAAAGAAGAAATCTGGGTCCCTGACAAAGAGTAGGTCTTTCTTCTAGGAAACAAAACTGAAATGTTCTGACTGAAGAAGGAAGCATTAGCCAAAGCTGTGCCACCCCTGTCTGCAAAAAGAGATTTCCCACCACATAGCTCCTCAGAGCCTCCCTTAGCTGAAGGTGAGCCAGAGGCGAATGAGGCAGCATGGACTGGACCATGGTCCCACAGCTGAATGTTCTGGGACTTACTTGGAAAGCAGCTGAATTCTGATCGCTTATTCAATATTTTCATTTTAACTCAGTGACAAGACAGTTTAAAAAATGCATTTCCAAGACTCCCCAAAAACAGGCTACAGTATCATACCACTTCCTATGTTGCCTGGGTGGTTCCTGCATTGCTAAATTTGTCCAGACATGTGATTCTGAGAAAAGCCTGGGGAGAGGCTGTATCCCAAATGGAGCACTGGCTGACAGCAACGTGAAACAGGGAGCAAAAGGACTGTCACCTGCAGCTTGAGACCTCCAGAGAAAGGATAGTTTCTGATTTTTTTGTAAGTAAACAGGATTCTCTCAGAAAGACAGCTGACTCCATCTTCTGTTTCCCATGCAACACCTGCAGCTCCACATATTTGGCTAAAGTTTGGGTCAAAAAAAGGGTAACATTAATATAATCAAAGTAAGGTAATGGGTTTAACTCAGTGAACAATTTCTAAACAGCCCAAGGTCTTTTGGCCTGTAGACTATTGGGATTTGGGACCTAATACTTGTCAGTCTTTTCCAAAAATGCCAGTGGGCATTTAGGATACTGATTATACCTTCAATGACAGCTTAATTGACACTATGTGAGTCAAGTCAAAGTATTTCAGTGGCCTAGAAAGGCTTTAATCCACATGGAGACATGTCCAGTGCCCTCAAAAGTTGTGTTTTAGGGCTTGTTCTGTTTCTGTCCCTTTCCCCCATTTCCCACTGGGGAGAACAGGACAAAGAATGCTGAAGACCACAGCCCTGGCATTGCCCACTCTACAGCTGATCATAAAGAAAATGCAGGATTCTCACACTGAAAAAAAAATTAAAAATCTCTGAATCATATCCTGAGTATTCCCTAAACTCTATATCATCTTACTTACTTTTTCCAGTTTCTTCAGATGCATTTTTATTCCCAGCTTTATTCACGGCATCTTCCAGGGCTCTGCCGGTTTACCTCCACTGAGTAGTTCCTTAGTTTACATCTCTCAATACAGATCTATGGCTGAAAGGATGTCCCTCCACCCCCTCCCAATCCTACATATTCTCATAAATATTTGAAAAACCCTGTTGATAAAGAGCAGCTTGTTGGTTGTTCTCACTGCTTTGGCAGGTAAACCAGCCTGGAGGAACAAGGAGTTCTCTACCCTCATGCCAGTGGAGGTACAGCCTCCCTTCCACTGTTGCCAGCAGTATCCAAGAGTACAGAATAACAAAAAAAGTACCCCTAAAGAGCCAAGGAAATGCGACACTGTCTAAATTCAGGTAAAAGGTTTTTTTACACTAGTTGCTTTGTGTGGTCGGGAATGCTAAAGGGGTAAGGAAGCAGTGGAAGTTGTTTTCTTTCAGCATAGGCAGCATCAATTGACTGGGTTTACTATAGCGTCACTTATGAGAGATGTATGGAAAACTGCTGTGAGCAAACTGCTTGTCACTTGGCAGATTTCACACAGAATAAGCCATGGGTTCTGGATGCAGACTGGGGTTGCTGAAAGAGATGAGGCAAAGATGAGAGGTGTGGCACGTGTGTGTCCATACATAAAACCCCTCACAACAAAGCCCAAACTAGCAGAAGTTCTACCATTTCAAATAGAGGAAACTCTAGAAAATACAGCCATAAGCAACTGCTCTGTGAGGAAATAGCAGATTTAAAACCTAAAATACTTTTTTCATTCTTTGATTCTAGTCCACTCAAGTTTCAGCTGTTTCAAAGGACTTTCTCAAAAAAAAAAAAAAAAAAAAAAAAAAAAAAAAAAAAGCCTGAGCAGCAATTTGAGCTTATGCTTTGTGTAACAGTCTCTAGCTTGAACTCGTGAAAGTATTTTGCTTTATCTTTGATTCAAGACACAGGCTGCTCAGTTCACTAACACCTGTCAGAGCCTACAAGTTAACTCATGGTTTGCTCCTGCAACTCAGAGACTTAGCTGAAGGATCCATCCCAGTTATCCTGGGTTTTTGTTTATTTCCTGGTAGAAGATCTTTTCCAAACTCATTGATGGACTTTTTGGTATTAGCTATTGAGATGCTGAACACACAGGTGCTCTGAAAAACATGAATTATTGGATTACAGGATAACTAATGTGATCTTTTGACTTTTGCATCTGATTGCTAAAAAGAAAAAAAAAAAAAAAAGAGAAGAAAAATCATCAATTGACTATATTTCATTAGAGCTTTTCATCTTTTCATCCAGCAAAGAGGCCAGATGAACTTCTTAATTCTATGTTTTATTTTGGGACCTTATGTGTAATAGCAAACAGAGTAAGTGCATTGCATGAGTCCCTGATTCAGCACATGTAGATCCTTGTCGCTGAAGTTTCCCAGTCAATCTATCCTCTTCCCCCCACCTCTGACATAAATAAAGTCAGGAATGGAAGATTCCCTTCAAGGAAATTTATCTCTTTGACAGTCAAACAGGTGGTGAAGTTAATGCAAACCCTCAAGAGAACTTGGTTGGTAAGTAGGGTTCTGCAATAACTAACCACAATGATTTACAAGGGAATAAATTGCCAGATTAGGCCTTGATAATTTTTCAACTCTTGACTTCATTATTACCTTGTGGATCTGGATCTTACATCACCTCTAGGAATGCCTGGGATCAAATTAAAGTGGAAACACCTGGTTGAAAGTCAGTTCAAAATACAGATTTAAGAACTAGGGGGGGTATTTGTTTGCTGGATCTGCTTTTCATGCATTGTAGACAGCTATAAAATTCTGTTTCTCTGTGTTCAAGCTTTGTTTTCAAATGCCAGTTTGCTTTGCATGTGTGCTTGCTAATAATCACTGCTCTTTGCAAGCACACTCACTGCTCAGAGATCTACAGATCTGTCATGTGAAGCAGATTTAGAAGTTAAATGGAGTGTCCAAGTGAGTCAAGCTACAGACTCAAAGACTTAGATCAGTTTGAAAATCTGTGGTTTGACCTAACACAGCATGACTGTCTAAGGAAGAACGCAGAGGTACTCATGCAGCAAGGATTTGCACAAAAAAAAATAGACGATGCAGTAGTTAAGATAAATGCATGTAATTTTTTTTAATAAGTAATGTGTGAGAAGAAACAACAATTTTTGCCAGGAATCTGTAGCTGGAACAAACCAGTGGAACACTCAAAGGAACAGTAGGCAGTGATTCAATATCACAGTACTGTGATCACACAGCTCTGTTTGATGCTTTTCTTCCCTCTGCATCTTAGCTGTCCTTCACCAGCTCTCCTGCTCAGCTGGGCAGCTGCAGCCAGTACTCATTGGCTGGGTTTCCAAGAGTCAGGGAATTCAGCACTGGCACAGGAGAGGCAAAGCTTCACGACACTACAGCAGTAGGAACTCTTCACAGGACACCAGGTGGAAAGTCAACAATTTATCTAGTCCAGAGAGCTGCCAGGCTACTTAATGAGAAGATGGCTATTTATAGAGTAGAAGAGAAATCCTTTCAGTTAGTTCTGCTGCTGGCACACAAGCAATGGCTGCTTCATCAGAGAAAGTCTGTAGCTCCAGTGGGTCCTGCTGATTTTAATGACATCCTGCCTGGATGGCTTCAAATGACAGTTCTGGCCTAACAACCTTGATAGGTGACAGCAGTTCATCCACACTTCCTGTGTGGAAAGACTTAATTTGGTCTGGAACCATTCCTCAAAGGTACCACCTTGCAAGGCTGATAGCACAACTGGGCATGACATGACATTCAGAGACCAGGGTACTGGAGAAGCTGGGAAGGACTTGTTGCCGAGTTTCAGCAACCCAATGCATTGCTTGGTCCTCTTTAACAGATGAGATTCTCCCATGTGTGATGCCTTTCTGTTGAATAAAGATGCATGTGCAACAGGCCTGGGAATAAGTCAAATCTGCTTGACAGTGTACACAGGCACTGGAGCTTTCTGCAGATACGTGCACTTTGCCTATGTCCTAACATTTGGCTTTTCCAGGACTAAAGACGTTTTCACAGGGCTCTAGGTGGGCAGTGCAGCACTGAGGCTTAAGGGGCAACTTCTCTAGCGTAGAAGGCTGGGCCCAAAAAATCACCTCCATGCATGGACCAGACTGCAAGTGGTAACTCCCCTGCTTTGTTGAAGGCACTTGAAACGTCCCAGTGCAGGCTGGGAGAGAAGCTAAAGCACAAAGATGATGGTAAATAACTTCCCCTTTCCCCTTGTGAAAATTACAGGACAGATGGGGAGCTCTTGCACTGCCCATGCGATTGGGCTCCTGACCCCCCCTGGGCCCAGACCTGGCAGCCCCGGCAGGAAGAGGAGGCCAGGATGCAGCACCTCAGCAGGTGAGAAAGCTCAGAATCCTGACCATGACACTGGAATTGTCTTCAGGGAGTGAGACTTGAGGAAAAGCTCCAGACAGTGACAGAGCAGGAAGTTACAGCAGCTGTAGGAGCTGCGGTTAATGAATTTCCCAGTGGGGCTTTAGCTTTTGCTCTGCCTTGCTCCCTCTGGCCCAGTGTGCTGTATTAGTTTCTCCGCTTCCCAGCCATCCCAGTCCCACAAGCTGTTTTGTGTAAGAATTTTCAAGGCAGCAGATTGCATTATGAGTCCCCAGTGAGAGTATAATTTTAGGTCCGTTTCCAAATATTTAGTAACAAAGGTTTGTCTTCCCAAGGTGAATCCCAGGAACACTGACAGGATCTCCACATCTGATCATTCAAGCATTGGGGGAAGGAAAAAAAATTTAAATATGCAGGTTTTTTTAGAAAACAAGAAACTTGTGTCCCACAGGCTCAAGGATTGCGGAATTTCATGCGCAATTTTGTACCTTCAGTAAAACAGGGTTACCTTGGCTGACCTGACTGCTCTTATTAGATACTCTAGGTCTTCAGAGGAGAACCTCCACAGGGGACTGCAAATATTTATAATACCGAAAAGACAGAGAAAGGTAAAAGCTGCTTGTTGGAGACTCTGGGAACACTAACCTCCAAGTCTATTGTAGCCACTAATTTCAGCGAAAAGTTAGCATCTTTTCCAGGCATGAAGAACTTGGGGACTAATTCTCTTCTGGTCCCTGTCCCCATCTCAGTCCCAGGCCTAACCTGGCCTGGACAGTGGCTTGGTGAAAGTTACTGCTGTTCCTTTCAAGCAAAGGAGAAATTAATTACTTCCTTGAGAAAACACCATCTACCAACAGCTGTGGCTGTTGGATTCCATATTTAAATATAGTGAAAATTATTTTTTAAACATACTTCCAAAGCTTATGAACTCTTCATAGGCCTATTGTTACATAGTTTGTTATCCCATCTAGTAAGAACAATTACACATCTTGTAATGCCTTCAATTGTTCTAGTTTGCTATACAAAATAAAGATTTAAAAGTGACTGAATGACTGCCTGAACAATCTGGATTTTCAGAACAACTCTAGTATTCCTCAAAAATTCCCAGGTTAGTCCTGGACTAATGGAGTGTCTTATTTTGCACATGCTAATGTGATGATGATGTATTACATGAGTCCCGTGTTAATTTTAAATGTCAAAATTTTTAAAGAACTGAACAAGTGATCCTATAAAATACAGAAGACAAAAATACAGACGACAGATTTTAAACAAATATCTTTGTTTAGAGTCACTAGAAGCAGAGAAAAGCTGGCATTTTTTATTGGGTTTTTTGGATTGTGGATACAAGAGATGAGGAAATCCGCATGTCAATACTTTTGCTGGACTGTTCTAGTTTATGATGTCTCCAATGGAAGCCTTGGTCCCATCTGCCTCATGCTTATTTCCCACCACAGTGAGGACTTGCTGGACAAGAAGCTGGCAACCCTCACCATTTCAAGCACTGCAGTTCACAGGCAAGCCCTGGGAAAGCAGAGGTTTGAGGAGGCACTGAAGCTGTATTTGCATGAGGGCTCCCATTGCTGCTACCATAGTTAATTAATAGGAGCCACGAGACAAGACCTGGTGGTGAGGCCTTTGAAGACACCAATAAAATGAAGAGCACTGACACTAGCTGAATCTGGAGATATTTGGGAGACCTTAATTCCACCCTCTGTTCCAATCCTACTGTTGACATATAACTCCTTACCTTACATGCCAAAGGTTTAACTAGGCAGAAACTCTCTTTTAAAACAGCTGCAGAGGTCAATATTCCTGGCTCTCAGCATGGCAGGAAAACCCTAACATCCTTAATCACTGTGGGATGCTTCCATCTGCCCATTAACTTGTGATCTATGTAGAGACCTAACTTGTATTGAGTAACATTTGTTCTAAACATGGATCCAAATGCACCCACCTGTTAAGAAAATAGAACAAATTTAAGCTAACTTTGCTTATCTGTATCTTAAGTGGTTACATCCAAATGAAAGTTTGTAATTTTCTTCTGAAGGGCTTGTTTAGATGTGATGGTTGATGGAAATGAGCGAATGGCAGGCATTCCAAAGGCTCTGGCTAGTCCCAAACCCCAGAGCACAGAACTTCTGACTCCAGAGTATCCTTCTTGTTTAAGTTGGGCTGAAACAGTTTATGCTTATTGCAAGATACAAAGGTAAGCACACACACACACTCAAGTGCAGCTATTTCAGAAAAGCTCCTGTGCAGGGCTGTGTGTAGAAGAGCCCTGAGCTCAGGACTGTGGCTGCCTGCAGCTGTGATGGGAAGGGAGGGCTGGATGTCAGCACGAGCAGACACTGTGCATGCACACACCCCTACAACAGAAGCTGCTAGAGTGGGTACAAAGGGGAGATCCCTAGAGCCACCTTAGCACCCCATTCTTCCTCTCCCACTAAGAACTTATCCCTGGATACAGCTACTAGCTTTCCAAATGCTTCAGCATTAGCTATACCTCATATCTTACTGCCACAGCAGCTTTTATTGATAATTGGATTAGGAGAGAAAAGCTCATCATCACTGGCTCAGGCACATTGTTTGCCAAAATGTTTTCAATCAGAATAGATAACATTTTAAAGACAGTTTGGTCAGCCTGTACAGAGAGGGATGTGTTTAAAGTTTGATTTTTTTCCAAATACATTGCAGCTAAGTGCAACAATTGCCCTGCTTAGCAAGAGGGAACCAAACATCCTGCCAATTTAACTTAGGCACAAACACACACAAACGCTTGATCCTGACTTCTGAACATTCATCATTTAGCTCAAAAGCTGTTTTATTTTTAAAATTTTTGGAAGAAATAAATTGTTTGTGTATTGTCAGCACTAAGCAGATAGATAAGTATGTAAGCTAGAATGTTATTTCTAAAGTTATTTTAAATATTTGGGTTGTCTACTTAAGCTATGTTTAAATAAAGTTACTATGAATTTCTTCATTTCACTGAAGCCATTATAAGGCTACACTTCTGTCACTAGATACATCAGCATTTAATGGTCAGGGAGAAAACATGGCAGGTAAATTAGAAGACTAGGGGGCTGGGATTTCTGTAGCTATATTTTTCACTTTGTGTGTGACTAAATACCTGGAATTTAGGCTTAAGAGCTTCAGAACAAAGTAACAATAGTTGCTCCTCACCAACCACTCTGCCTGATCTGCTGTTTCAGGGACTGTTAGAAGACCTCATCTCTGTGATATTTTTATTTCCTATTTGTGGGCTATGAAATGAAATGTTTGCCTGCAATGGAAAACTGAACAGAGCCCTAAAGCTTCTGTACTTGGTCAAACTGGGTTTTAATGGAAAGAAACAAACTCCTGAAGTTAAATACTCAATTACCATCTGCATTATGATTCTCTCTCCTGTTGAACAGAGGACTTATCCAGAGATACTGGAAAAATCAGGAATCAAATTCAGAGGTTAGGTTAATGATTTTATATGCATCAAATTCTTGAGCAGGCTCACACTTTCAGAACGATAGAGGCCCATAACTTATTCCTTTATGTGCCCTTACTACACAGCTCTGATCCCTCTGGTTTTTCACAAGTTGCTCCTGAAGACAGGACTTATAAGGGTTTATCTATACACAGAAGTTAAGACAGATATGGTGGTGTCTGAAGGCTAAGAATAATGGTTGCTGCTGAATTATTTATTTGTTATGAGGCTAAAGGGTATTGTCCCTGATTAGCTCACCTCACTTAGGTCTTCTGCACAAGTCCTTATGATGTAAGGTAAATATACATTTATTGTGTGTAACCAACTCCAGATACACAGACAAGGGGGAAGAACAAGTTATACTACAATGGGCATCCAGATTAAGTGCTCCAAGCTGCAACTACATCAATACATAAAATAACTTACAAGCACATGATACAGGAAACTACTAATACCTAAAGCAAGGATACTTGAAGCCTAAACTTGCTTATCTTGTTCCAATGACTGAGTGGGTACACCAAGTTTAGAGCTCTAGCAAACCCAGATTCCTTTTAAAGACTAGGAAATAGAGGAAAAGCCCTAGAAGCCTCCTATAGATGAACCAGTGATGGAAACTGTCCTGCTCACTGGGACTACTGTAGAGTGCTACAGAATGATCTTCAAATACCTTGCTTACATAGCTATAAACTTAGCACTATTGAGACAGGAGCTTTCTGAGAAAGCTGTTGTCAGCTGCATAACCCATCAGGTTGTTACAGCTAGACAAAAATACCAAGAGGTGCACCCACTTCAGCTCATCTGGGTTTAACAGTAAACTTTCAAGGCATTGTCCTGCAGAATGAAGGAAAATATTCCTACATTAAGCTACTAGTCTAAAGTATTAAATTAGAATTTTACCTGAGCTACTTAAGCTAGGCTGGCTTTATGTGAATTAGCACTGTCTATCAGTCACAGTCCTGAAGAGACACAATTCTCATAGTTTCTGATTGTACGTTAAAGGAAACTCTTGCCATCACATGGTAGTTACAGCAGTTTAGGGCAATATAAACAAGGGATACCCTGGATACCACTCCATCCTGTCACAAATCTCTTCCTGCTTCGTAGGAATCACCCATGCAACTGGGAAGTCATCCAGTCAACAAAAAACCTTCTTGGAGCGGAGAGATTGACTTCTTTACGTGATTTTTTTTTTTTTTTAAGGTGTGACTAGAGGTGACAGTAGTTTTGGGATTGTTTCCAAAATAGCTCATGTGTATCAGAAAAATGAACAAACTGAATTTTTTCAGAGGATTGAATTGAATTTAGGCTCAGTCTCCCATGCTGCAAGACTAGCACTACACAGCCTCAAAGATCCTCCCCCAAGCAAGTCTCATTAGATCCACAATCCATCTGGTATTCCCTTTCTCTGTGTGTATCAATGAATTTTAAATAGAAGATGAAAAGTTAAGAGAATGAGTTTTAGAAACACACTCACAGAGTGCAACAGCTACAAGCCACGCGCCAGCCATACAACTGAAGAACTGAGAGAAAAGGTAGTAAATTTAGGGAAACCAGGATGATCACACATTCAATAATAAAGTAAAACCATGTAAGCCTTGAAACTTGCTTTTTAAGTAAGCATTGTAAATTAGCAGAATGCTTTATAGAACACCTTGGTATTTTTGGTCAGCTTCTTATTTTTCCCCTTCTGTCAGGTTAATAAGTGTCAAGTTTCAATATACCAAACTTTAAAAGTTGCTTCGTAGTCTGACACAGCAGCAAAGATTGAGAAATCTTAGAAAACAAAAGTGCAATACAATGATGCTATGCAATAGACTTAAATTTGTTGTACTTGCTTTTAGTGACTTTTGCTGTAAGAACATGGGAGGTAATTTGCCCTTGGGGAAATCTTCTAATGACTTTTTTCAAAAGAGCATGGAATTTGGAATAAGGGTTAATGTGAACGTTTCCTTCTACTTTCAATTAGCTTCTAAACAATGTTAGTTAACAACTCTGTTCTTGAAACAGATACCAAATTTCTATATGTGTGCTATGTACATGCAGTAATAACTACAGCTGTAGCTATTTATAAACTACATTTATTATAAACTACATTTACTTTTTAGCTCACTAGAACTGCATCCACACCAGATAACTTTTTCACAGACCCAAATATAGCTCTATAGAATACCAAAATTAATATTCTTCATAACCTCTTTGACCACCTACTTCATCAGTGAGGAACTGACAGTTTTGTCTTCTAAACTAAAGCCCAATTTCACCGTACCTACTGATAACCTTCAGAGATTACACTGTAAGCCATGTAGCTGACAAAGTAGATACAGCAGTTGAGCCAAAAATATTTGATCTGTGTTGATACCAGAGGGTTGCGGAACAAGTAGTTTGTGTTAATTCAGTCTTTAAAGGAAACATTCTAATCACCGTTTTAAGGAAAAGGTGGCTCACTTTAATAACCACAGGCATTGGTCACTATTTAACAAGACATTCTAAAAAAGTAATCACAATTTTTCTGATAGTAGTTTACAAGTGGATGGTATACATTAAGATACAGAGGTAGAATTTCACTTTTACAATGCTTCACTAATACAGATTACCAAATTCAAGGCACAAAATTGTTCGCTTTACAAAGAAATACTGTAAAAATGTCATTTGCTGTTCTACAATGTGAGTACAACTCGAAAAAAAAATCCTTACACCCTTTCATATTCTGTACGTAGAGTTGCATCAGGCATTATTCTATTTTTCCTTTGCTAATAATTGGCATATGACCAGCACTTACATAAACAGTTTGTATCTCAGCTGAGTTGCTTTGTCTTTTAGGCACAAGTCCAGTTAGAGATTTTAACACAACAGTTTCCTTGGGGGGTGGGAGAATTCTGTCAGAAGTAAAAATGAGGAAGAAGAAATGAAACATGTAGTCCATAATAGTAAATTGGACTCTGACATACAGAGGGAAATGGAACAGAGCATATTTCAAATTAAGTCAACTTGGAACAAAAAGTCAAATTAAATCACTGACTGCATTCCTAAAAAAACAGATGCCCAGTACAAGTTTGCTCTGACAGTATGTAAGACATTCATGCCTTAGAATCGGCAGAGATTTACAAATTTCTTTTCATCTTTGTTTAAATAGAACACACACAGTTGCAACAAAAGAGAATTACACCACAATTTGGCCATGTGTCCTTTAGAGAACTTGGGTGAACTAGTGAAGAGATGCATTCAGAAACTGTCCTTGAATTTGCTATAAGATCATGAGCAGTAGCTTAAATTGCAATATTTTGCTCCCTTCCTAAATAATGTAAGGTAAGTCAAACCATTTCTGAAACATTCCATCTTCTGGTTGGAGACAGCTCTTAGAAGTCTTGGCAGACTAAGGAAGAGATACCACACAGTGCATCCCTACAACAAGTAGTATGCTAGTTTACTGTACATACAGTGATATTCTAAAGGACAATGGTGGCAGCTACATTGTAAATTCATTTGAGTTACCTATCACATTTCCCAAGTACTCTAGTCAGTTTTATTTACAGCATATAAAACCCCATTGATTTTTAGAGTTCAATACACAGGTTTAGGACCCAAGAGAATGCCACAGTAAGATATTGACATTTGCATCTGTTAGATGCAAGTGCACTTTGCAATTCAGTCATGTAACATTATTGCATTCACCTATAAATGTTAGTCCATCCAAAACTGTTAAATTCCATTTTTTGCTTCATTGTTGTTTGTAGCCTGCTTCCGCTGAGCGATGAAAGGATACATACACTTGTCCGCTCCCAAAAATCGGTACATGCAGACAACTGCTTCAAACGGCAGAATACTGGGGGAAAGAGGTTATAGATTTGTTAGAAGACAGCATAAAACAAAAACTCTGCTTACATGAACTTGTAAGTACATGTACTTGATTTCCTTAAAAATGATATAATATCTACTGGAGAGTCTTCTCAAAAGGCTTAAAGGGATTTTTATTTCACAGGGATACTTTCAGAGAGAATTGAAATTCCAGAGTCCCAACCATACAGGCAAGCAGAAAGGAGAAAGAAGCTGTTGATTCACACGTTTCCATCTTATACCAGATTTTCTGCTTCTTCACAAGCAGTGATAGCTTGTTTTAAAGAAGAGGGGCCGGGGGGATGGGGAGGCCAACGGCATCACAGAAGGCCTGGTAAAAGCAAAGCATCTGCTAAAAGCCACATCAGCAGAGGTCATCAGACATTTAAGATATTCTTTAATGTGGGATTAGTGTTAGTTAATGCCATTCTTTGATCACCAGATGTCTAACAACCTTGATTTATATTCTAAACTCAATCATCCATCCTCAAGAAGAAAGGTCCAAAGTAAAGACAGCAATTTCCTTCCCCCCCTCCAGATAAAATTCCAAGAGGTGATTATGTGATGGATACCTAGCTACAGATCCTCCCCTTGTTCTCACATGAACAAATTGTTTATATTTCAAGTAATTGTTTTTATTTCAAGTGTAATACTCAAGAGCTCTAGTGAAGGAATAAAATGGGATTCCTCAACCCCTGGGAATAGCAGCAGACACTTGTTCAGTGGCAAGCAGTACAATTCCAGCCATTAGGAGTAATGACCATTGAAGCACCAGAAGTAGATGTCACTGGTACAGGTGTCTTCAGTGCCAGCAGTACTGCTTGTGCAGTGACTGGAGGGCCTTTGATCTAAAGGCTGCTGCCTGGGGCACGGATTACGCAGAAGCTTTGATCTCCCTGTTGGAAGCTGAAGTGTTGAACCAAGAAAACCCAAAGGGCTTTTGATGTGGCTGTTGCTGTGTAAGGCATCGCTTGTGCAGGAAGCACTGAAGCACCCTCTGAGCTTCTGGGTGAAGGAGTTAGTTCTTAAATATACTGACAGTGGCCTTTATTTGGTGTCAGAACAGACACATACGTCTCTCTTCCAGGAAAGAGGTGAGCAGTGAAGATACCTCTATTTTTTTGGTGAGCCTGTCCATCAAGAGACACTTGAGCCAGAGGAGAATAAACACCTTGTAAGTGGAATAAAAATTACCAAGGTGTTGAGTTTCAATCATCCCTTGCAGAAAGAAAATAATACAATGCTCTATTTTATAGGGTCCCTCTACACACTACAGATTTAAACCAAAACACAGACACCTGTGAAGCTGTTCTCCATAAAGTAGAACTCAAGTGATGCAGACAGGAATTGAAGCAGCTCCTGCATTAGCCTGCATCATTGAAATGTTAGCCTGGTTACAGATTAAAACAGTTTTCATCCTAAAACTGCAGTGTGTTAGAATGAAAGAAGTAATTCCTTCAAATAGACCTTCCACCAAACTGAGACTCAGAAAATTTGTTCTAAAAGTACCAATTTTATCTACCATAACTGTTCCAGTTCTGAAGAATCTGCAGGTAGGAAGGGCCTTTTCACACACTTGTTCTAGAAACAAGCAGCTAGATTGTTTCTAGATTCCTCTGCTGATAGCTGCCTCCTGCCCTGGTCCTAAAGAGGAACTCAAACAGTGGAATTAAAAGTCTGTTGAAAAGAAAATAGGAATCCAAGAAGGATGGAAGATACAAGAAGGTTAAAACATAGATGCATAGATATACGAGATCTCAGTTAAATGAAGCTTCCCAAGCAAGCAACCTACAAGCATGCAAGCCAAGAGGGACTTATGAATTCCAGCAAAATGGCATCTATGGCCTGTGTAGGTGGGAGAGTGTTTGCACCCAGAAACTAGACATGCTGATGTATTTTGTGGATTGCATTGCCAAATAATTCGCACTTCAGTTGTTACCTTTTCATGAAGGTGACCATATACATGAGGCGAGGTGTGCAGATCATTGGCTGGTCTGTAAGGATGGCTCTCATAGCCTGTTTCACACAGTATTCAGGTTTCAAGGGTGGAAGAAAAGGCTCAATTTCTTTTCTGGAAAATTTGATTAAGACATTTTAATATGATGTACACTATGATGCATAAAGGACCACAGACACCAGTGAACAGTTCATTAACTCAATTTCTTTGGAATTTTTTATATGCACTGTTACATTACAAAGACTATAGCTCAAAACTTGCATTGCCTGTGTACAAAAGAACAGAAGACAGTGACTTCAGTGTCTCTTTTTGAGTCTAACTCTAATAACAGATATAATATTTAATATTTTATGGTAACACGAGTTAACTTTAAATACTTTTATTACACTACAAGCACAGGGCAGAAGGAGAAGTCTACTCACCTGATTCTGCACCCTCTAAACATTCCTGTATCTACAAGATAAGGGCAGACTAAAGTAGTTTTGATTCCGTCCTTTTCAGCAGCCTTCAATTCATGGCTCAAAGACTCGTGGAAGCCTACAGCTCCAAATTTGCTGGCACAATAATCCTGTGTTGGCAATGAACGAAGCAGCAAAAAAAACAAAAACAAAAACCCAAAACAAAACAACAAAAAAAACAAACCAACAAAAAAAAGGACAGATATGAATGATGTTCAAAGCCAGCATACCTGAGGTGATTCTGCACAGATTTTCAAAGCAACAACAAAAGACACCCACTGAACAGAGAATCACATCAACTCATTTATCACTTTACTTTTGAGGTAATTAGCACAGAATCATGAAAGCAGGAAAGCTGAATGTAGGAGGATATTACCTTGGATTCAACTCTTTGAATCAGGAAGGCTCACATGACAAGTTACTCCAATTACCAGTTTGCTAAATAATAAATGGTGCAACAAAGGACTGAGATACCCAATACCACCTTGGGTCAGATTTGAAAAAGCTTGAAGAGTTGGCAGGGCATAGGTGCAAAAATCTTAAAGGTGTTATTTTTAAGGTTAGTTGCAACAGAAAACACAACCAAGATTTGAGGTTTTTCTGTGAGATACACAAAAAACTCAAATGCTACTGCTGTCTATGTCATTTTTATTGTTGCTGAATTTAGTGCATTTTCAGTTGGATGCATCCATCTCTGTTGGTGGTCACACCCAGTCTAGGAAATTCCTTATGGCTTTCTCAAGACAGTAAACACTCTAAAAAGCCCTAAGTTACACTAAGTTACTTAATTCATTTATGAAACACTGCAGTTTAAGGTCCTGGATTAAGCCTTACCTTTATGCAAAGAAGCCTACGCTTATGGGGTAATATGACCATTATTATTTTAGACACCTTAATTAATTTTCACTAACTGAATGCTTTTTGTTCACACTTGCATTTCTATTAATGACTCAAAAAAACCCCAAGCTCTAATCCTAACCTATTTTTATGCACCAGACAAGTCTCACAAACTGGAGCTCTCAAACAGCTGTTAATGAAGCAGGTGAGCCATATATTCTAGAAGGTTTGCAGTCATTTCCTCATAGAAACAAGAAACACTACTTTTGAAAGCCCTTGCCTTTGGCTTCAAGCTTAGCACTGAAGATCTTGACAGGAGTCAGCTGAATGGCATCTTTCAAGTTCCTAAATTTATCAGGCAACTCAAAGGTCACCTGGCATTCTGAAACCCTCTGCCATCCCAGGCTTTTGTTGTAAGTGCCAACTCCACCATCCAAGTAAATGAATGCAATGCTTGCCCAAGTCCTGTGGCTCCCACTCAGAGGGAGCCATGTGATGATATGGTACTCAGTACCATAAACTCCAAACATCTTGGAAGATTTGACCTTATTTCCTCTAGCTGATAATATTAAAATCTTAATACAAAAAACTTATCTTTGGCTAAGAGTGCCAAATTTTTTTTTTTTTTTTTTTTTTATTCATTAGAGTCTAACAAACCTCCACTCCAGCAGTACTGAATAACCCCAAGGAACTTGCAACTGTCACAATGTGTCCATGGTTCATTTCCAGCATCTTGGGAAGGAATGCTTTAGTGGTCTATAAAGTAAAAAAAACAAACAAAAACCAAAGTACACGTAAACAACAAAACCAAAAAAACACTTCATGAACAAGTTACATTAGCAATGAGTTATCAGAATCTCTCAGTTTATTATCAAGATTATAGAAATACAATCATTGTATAGGTTTTGACCTTGAGTTTGTCAAAAATACTAAAAGAAAATCTACAGCTTGTTTGTGAATCTAGATAGCAAGACAGCAAGGATTATATCTTCTATCTTCAGAAATTCTAAGGTTAAATATCAATTGAGCTCAGACATGTTTATTTTTCCAGAAGAGACTAGTTATCAGAAGGAGATAGTTTGTCCTTAAAATGAGTCACATTTTTTTAAAGTCACAAAAAGAAATGCAAAGTGTTTAACTGCACCATCCAGCACAACTCTGTTGAGACCAGTACCAATTATCAGTTATAATTCCTGACAGTGTTTTTTAAGTTAGATATTGCTAGTTTTATCCAAGTAACTTATCACCTCAGGCCTATTATATTAAAAGAAATACTACAGGTAGAGTTTTTGGTACTGTTACTTTTTTACCTACAATAGAGCCAACATCTGCTAGTTAAATTACTTCCCATCTTTATTAGTATCCATAGCACTGCTACAGCTAGAAAGACAAGACACACATTTCTATTACTAATTCCTTAAAAGTTTACAACCAAAACACAATAAACCCAAGCAAGTCTCAAGATGAAACTTTAACTCCAATTTTTATGTTTTGATTATAGCAAAGTTTGTTTCAATTTAAAAACCTGAGTCAGAGCTAACACCTTAAAAAATTAAGTTTGAAGCAAGACATTGAAGGTACTTGCTGGATGATCACCCCTATTAGAACACCTATCTTTGTTATATCTCCCTTCTGAAGCTGACTCAACACTTCCCCATTTTAAATAAGTATTAAGCAGAGCACCATATTTACAACAAAAATAAATGAAGTAGTAAAAGGGTATGTGTAGTTAAGATGTATTTAAACGCCCCTTAAGTATTTCCTACTTGCTTAATTGTTGGTCTGAGTCTTGTCAGCTGCATTCTTAAAAAGACATGCAAACTACAGCTGAATCCATCTAATTCCATTCTTACGCTGTCTGCATTTTCCAATCACAGACGTCAGGACAGTTTTGCTCTAATGATTTTCACATGTTCTTGTACAACATTTTTGCCTGCAGGTGTTAAATGACTAATCCAGACCTCCTAACACAACACAAAAGAGTGTTTTCACTGGACAGCTGGCAGATGATAGAAGATTAACAGACCTCCTGACTCCTTGCCTTTTCTACTGTTGATTCATACAACTCCTAGATTCTGTCATAACTACATAACAAAGCTAATTATAAAAAATAATCTGAAAGAAAGCTGCCTTGCATTTGTTTCTCTCCTCATGGCAGGGATCTCTAAACCTCTTACACAGAGCCTCGGACAAGAATCCAGTTTGCTGTTAAACTAATCTGTGCCAGGCACACAAAGTTTCAGCCTCTCTTTCTATGTTGCATGGCAACAAAGCCCAGTCATCATCGGGCAGCGCCACCCAAAAAAGAGGCTTCGCTTGGACGGCACTGAAGTTTTACAGAGTGTTCTTTATTTGCAGCCTGCCTTGCTCACTGCAACGCCAGCAGTGTGCACGCTAACCCTGATCCTCCGTGCTATCCCTGTAAGCCATCCCTGCTCCCAGAACAGTCCTGCTAAACAATTTACTCCACTCCCCAGCATTTGTCAGCTCCATCAGCAGTTTCCACTTACGTCTCAGCTATCTGTCCACATCACATTGGAATGACTGATTGCCACCTCACGTTGCCAGAAAGCTTGATAATTCAGACTGAAGCTCTGGCTGCAAACTACAGCAACTACAGAAAAGGGGCCTTGAAGTTTGTCTTGGGGGAGAGAAAGAAGGGAAAGAAGTAGTAACAGATTTTTTTTCCTACCACTTTCAAGGCATGAATCAGTATTGTCTTCCAAGAGATGAAGAGGCAAGTGCATCAAGCTATTATCTTTACTATGGCACTGCTTTTTTTCATTGTTTTTTAATATAGTCAACTCTAACTATGTGTCTGTAAGTGTCTATGTTTAGCTTGGATGAGAAAGAGCATTTTCAAAGACATATATGTATATATATATATAAATATGCAGCATAACCAAACTAGTAAATTTCAGAAAGCCCATTCAACTATGCTATACTATTTCAAAGCATAAAGATCACAATAGCTGAGTTTCCAGAGCTTGTGGCTAAAGTAACCCATTTTCAACCAGATGAAATTGGCACATGACAAACACAGCTTGTTGAGGACACTTTTGGGTGATGTCTTCAGCATCACAAGTGAAGGCTTTAACAACTCCCAGCAGCAGAACTACAATGACTTCATGCAAGCCAACTTATGGCTAAATTAGAAAGAAAACTCAGCTCCTCTTCTTTAAAGACAATTCAAAATTCATGCAAATCTTCATGAGACCTCAGTGTTGAGACAGCCTGTTCAGAGCAAGCCCCTGCTTTGACACGGTACATTATCCCACAAATCCACTTAAAATCTGAAGCTGAGGGAGTCTATGAAGATAGCATAACTATCATACATAGAAAATTTAGCAGTCAGCTATCAACACAGTTAACGGATGTCAGAGAAAGTCGTCTCGATTGCTGCCATCTGCAGCAGCTGGGAGTCAGCACTTGAAAACAAGCACTGTCAGAGGCAGACACACCCTACCGGGGGATGCATTTCCAGGCTCAGAGTAAAGGCTTGCCCACTGCTCCTCCCAGCCTCCTCTCGCTGGGAAAAACAACCCCAAAGTGCAGTTATTCTTTCGTGGTATAAGCAATCCCCAAATAAATCAGTGTTCTCACTGAGCTTCTGGCACTGCACACCTCCTTGATCGAAGAAGTTTCCTCCATACTCTGATTCCCAGCTTTTCCACCCATTACATAAACCAGATCAACCTAGTTTCTTTTTCTAGTTTCTCTCAGCTTCAGCTACATCTGCCTACCAGACCTGAAGTCTTCTGTGCTTGTTGTGCTGCTGACAAACTAGTTAAGAGTTTGACTGGTTTAGGGCAAGATGCCTCCTGGGTGGCCTTCCCATCTGGAGTTTGTCTGAACAGGTACACAGACCACATCAGTCTTTTGAGCTGATGCATGGACATTCTAATCCTCCATTTAAAAAAAAAATAAAAAATTAGAAGACACCAAGCAAAAGATGGGTTTTGTCAATGGCATTAGAGGTCATGAACCAGGCCCCCAAAATAACTTGAATCAAGTCCAGTGGTTTAATCAAACTATCTGCCTTCTGGTTTGAGCCTTGAAGCTTCAGTTTTACCTCTCACAGCTGCAGAGGAAGACATTTAACCAAAACATAGAAGTATTTAAAGTCAGAGCTGGGTCATTTACTCATGACAAACACACTGGTTTTCAACACTGAGGAGACTTCAGTAAGTAGAATATAGGGGATGAAAGGAACTGTAATGCATCAGGGTGAACAGTCAGGAAAGTTATGCAGTGTTCAACATCAAGAAATGCAAGTTAATCATCTTCTTCAACCAAAAAAAAACCCCTTCTTTTTTCTTTTTTTTTAAGGAAAAAAAACCCAACAGAAAACAAAAAGCAAAATCCAAGCCCCAAAAGCATAGTAAAAACATGAATTTTTCTAGCCTGTAGTATACTTTAGATAGACAGAAACTAGGTAGGATAGACATACAAAGCTGTTGTGACCAGAGTAGAACTAGTTTTTTAAACTAGTTCAGCCTTTTTTTGGAACCTAGAGATCAATTTTTCATCTTCTGAGCATTTTCCTCTATGCTTTTGAAAATACCAATAAGACCAAAGTATTCCCAGTAGCTGTAACCAAACTTCTATTTCATGTGCACACAGCTTAAATGACTTATTTCTCACAAGTGTGAAACTGAACAAGCATTTACATGTCACTTCATAGCTTTCGTAATCTGTTCTCAACATTTTGGTTTACGGCAAATTAACTTCTAACAGTCTAGCACTTCTTCCCTCCCCTTCCCCAAATTCTTTAGTTCCATTCTTAATGAAACAAAACTCCAAAGATTGTGCAACACAAAGAGCAGCACAGCTGCAATGTCAAGACAAATTAGTCTAAATACAGCAAATGAGAATATGAAGAAATACTGTGTTTGGGAAAGTGATTTTTTTAATTAAATTTTGGATTAATTATTTTTAAAGAAGAAAGCAAGCATCCACAAAAAACAATGTTAGCTGTATGCAGCTCAAAACAATGGATACCAAAATGCAGAAAGTACACCAAAATAGAAAAGTATATGCTACCTCATGTATAGACAGTTGCTTTTATAGGAAAGAAATAAACAGGATGAACACATAGGGTCCTTTAATTTTCTCTTTTTCAATGCAATAAATTTATTCATACTTTCTGCCTTTTCTCAAAGCCTTTTAAACTATTTTAATGGCATAAACAAGCTGTATTACTGTAAGGCTGAAATACCTTTATGCCAAAGTATATGCCAAAGCTCATTTTCCATACAGCTCCTTCAGGTAAGAAACATGGTTATTTTTTGGAGGCTTATCAAGAGAGGTGAGTTTTTACATCATTACTTATACACAACAGTGGTGTACTGGTATAACAGAGAAAACATTTTTTCCCAAGTCACAGCTATTCCTGACTGACTTGCCAGAGCAACTGCCTAACAGCACAAATGAGTGCACTTTTGGGTAAATGTATTGTTTCATCTTCATGTTAAAAACTATTCAGGCAAATCCAAGAAGCAAAATTAGTGTGGATAGGCAAGGACTCACATCCAGAGATGTGGGAACCAAGGCAGCAGAGATCATAGCAGCCTACTGCCACACGTTAGCTAATTTGTTAGTTTAACTAACAGTGACAAGAAAAGTTTTTAGTCTAAAATACATATTATATTCTCTCTCTCCCTTAGCATGGACATTCATCTTCTTTTCTTCTCATTCTTCTTCACAGCCTATAGCACAGCATACTGAAAGTTCTCTTATTCCAGTGCAGGACAGCATGTGGCCACTCACCACAGAATCAAATAGAAATTTCCATGTGTACCAGTTTTTGTTCCATTCCAGTGATTGAGAAGAAATGCACCAAGGTCTGACAAAAGAGCACCTCTAATGTTTTGGCAGTCTTACCTGTAGCAGGTTTGTCCAAACTATGTGGTACTGCACTAATACACCACTATATATATTAAAAGGGAAAGAAAGGTGCCTGAAGGGCAGAAAACCCCTATGGCATGCTTATCAGTAAACACACTGAAGTTATTTTCAGCTACAGTTATATAGCCCAGCTTGTTTCAGAAGACAGCCACTTTACATGCCATTCATAAACACAGGTTAAAACTCCACATACAGAATTACAGGGGCAATGGTTAAAGAGAAGTCCATGAAAATATACCCTAGAACTCTTTCATTTATCCAAGTTAGGCAATGCAATATCCAAAATGCCTTCTCACACACCAAAGTATGAAGTTGCAAGCTTGCATTTAACCATTTTCTTTCCTTCTAGCTTTTTTATTTGGTTCCAAAGAGAACTGAGAATAATTGCTCGTCATTTGCACAATCATCTCAATTACTTTTCCCATATAGCCTCTACATCATTCCTGAACTCCCCTCTACAAGAATCTCTGAAATCTTAGCTTAAGGTGGGAATAGTAACTGCACTTACACTACATGGAAATACCAAGTACCCAGCTGAAGACTAGAGAGACCACACAATACAAAGGATTGGCTCTGACAGTAACAGGCTGAATACCGCAGGCAGACAGAAGTCTACAACTACTGTTGACCTTGCTAACACAAGGGACCAAAGCTGTACTTTAAAGGACCTCAGATGTCTCTACTGACTGTTTTCAAGAACTGCTGGGCCCCTTCTGGATAATTAGCCACTGTCTAAGTAAATATTTGAATAGCTGTGGAAATTAGAACTATTTTTGATCTTCATTTTCTATTCTCAAGAAACTATAATGAAATATGGGTCAGAATTACAGTCTTCCTAAAGTAATAAATTAAAGTCACATTTCTCTGAATTTTTTTAATAGGACTACCCAGATCCTTTTGAAGCAAAAAGGATCAGGAGATAAACATGATGTCCTCAAGCCAAGCTTCCATAGGTGGCAATGTTAAAAGCAAAAAAGGAAACTATTGAAGGATTGTCCTCAAGTGTGTCTTGCACAGGCCCTGCATTCAGAACAAAAAAGCTAGACCTTCCACTATTTCATCTCAAAAGAAGTCCCTTTGTTATTTATCTCCTGGCAGGCAACACAACTTTCAAGTTCTCTCTGAAGGTTTATTTGTCCTTCACATAAAAACCCACTGTTTTGGGGCCACAGGGATTCCTTTAATATTGAACTGCACCAGCAGTTAATGCTTAACATACATGCACAGTAATAATGCTACAATTGCCCTGCAACCAGGAGCCCATGAAAGACTTAAATGAAAGTCTATAATGATGATGAGTAAGACAGAAGCAAAGCCTCATATGCACTCCCCAATACCTTGGATAGCCTACACTGGCAGAGTGAAATACAGATAAATCTACTCAGTTTAAGAAGTGAATGTAACAAAATAAATATCATAAAGACCTAAGTCACAAATGAAAAGAAATATGAGTTAATTTAAAATTGCATTTACTTTACTGAGAAATGAGCATACTTTTCTTCTCTCCCAACACTGCATGAAATTCTGCATTGTAGTTTGTGAAGTCATAGATTAGTAAAAACATAAGCTATTACTTGATTCACTTCGTTTATAATTATTAATTTATGGAAGTAATTTTCTCTACCCTCATAACCAATCTAGACACATAAAATCCTCTGCTTCTCAACAGACACATCAAATCAGCCGAGAAGCACCAAAACCATACAAAATGAGGTTAAATCTTATTTATCGAAGTCAGTAAGTGGGATTGTTAGTAGCAATAAGCATCTGTCACACCATTTGCTGAAGAACAAGTATGCTACAGCCCACATTTACATTGCTACATTGTTTAGCATTTGTATTGTTTAGGGCTCAATTCCAGAATTTCTCATTTTCAAAGCCAGTAGTCACCGCTTTTCCTGTGAAGAGTTCAGTTATCATAGTGGTTTCTCTTTTACATGGAGTTAACTTATGTTGAAGTTTTATCAGACAAAAGCTGAAACTGAATTAAATAGTTTCCTTAATCAGAACTTAGTGCCACAAAGCTGTTTACAATGGGTAGACAGTAAAGATAAGATAAGTAATGCTATTAAACAAAAAAAAGCACACAGGAAACTAATACCACTAGTTATCTCTCAAACATTAATCATTGATTTCCACTCTTTACTACTAGAACTAATTATGCTATGCCTAGGGCAACTGAACATTGCCTGACTAAATTGCCTTTTGTATAGCTTGTTAACAAGACTTAGCTGAAAAAGGCTGTGTCTACAGAGAGGGATATGAAAAATGCTTAGGGAAGCACATTGTAACAGAAACTTTTATTACTGTTGCCTTATCACATCACTACATTGTCTTCCCCTCCTTCCTTTTAAGGGCTTAATTTCTTATAATCTTACCCCAAACTGGAGTAGAAAATAGCTTTTTTCTCCCTCTCATCTAAAGTGTAGGTTAAGTACTCAAGAACACTACTTAAGTAATACAATTCTGACTTCAGAATCTTGCCTCTTGAGCATCAAGGTGGAAAAGATAGTGCTCTGCTGCTAATCAGACTTCAAGTTCTCTTCAGTAAAGCTTTTCTGTATCCCCCACCTCTGCATCAAACTACATTTTGTGTGCACCATAACCTAGAGCAGGGGTTTAAGTACATAGAACACAGGCAAAGGTAGCCCCGATTTCTCCTTAAGAACACTTTTCCTTTCTGTTTAGGAGTCACTGCTTTATGTAGTTTCTGAGCATGAAGAAATTCAGGTATTTGAGCTGAACTACCCTTGTTATCAATATACAAGCAAATGGAATTCAGAGCCTTTATGTTATTGGTATGAAGTCTCCACCTTTCTGGAAGCTCCCAAGAACTTTTATATTTTTTCTTCCTAAAAGATTTGAGATTTACATGGGTTTTCTTAAAATTATTTCCATCCTCAGACGTCAGACCTGTCCTGTAAAGTGTCCAATATTTCTAATGTCTATATGCCACCAGACATTTGTGTGCAAACATCTAGTTGCCTTTAAAGGACATGCTTGTATATATACAATACCAAGTTGTCTGTGTTCACCTGTACTTGCCGATATTGCTAGGCTGATGTATAAGTGCTTCCTATACATGCAGCAGTGCACATAACTGCTTCAATCACTGCTTATATATTCAGACTTTTTTCCTTCAGAGTCTGCAAGCCTTTGGTTTCATACGGCTACGAAAAACGAAGCACATTCTCACATGTGTTCCCCAGAGAGGTGGTGAAAATCTCCACCTTTAGAGGTGTTAGAAAGCTGTTTGGGCACAAGCCTGGGCAACTATCTCTGGGTGGCCAAGCCTGAGCAGGAGAGGTGGACCTGATGACCTTCAGAGGCCACTTCCCACCTCAGCCATTCTGTGGTTCTCCACTTAAGTATTTAAGTCAATTCCCTCTTCCTCTCACAGAGGAAGAAGTTCATAAGCCAGCAGAGACCTTGCACTCTTCATCACTGTGTTAACTGCAAGTTTATCAACACAGACTCTTAATTAACTGGAAAGGATGCCAACTCCTCTGCTACATCTCTCCTGTATCTCTGACAGAGGCTCTTGCCTGCAATAAATTATCCTGCTCTGAAACAGTGTCTGTTCTACTTACATTTCTCCTTCTTCTTTGGTCTTAAGCCCCTTCAGATGGAGAGAGTGCCCAATAAAGCAGTGCAGAGGACCCGGCTGCATTTCTTGTGGAATTAACATATTTTCAGCAAAGTTCAGCACACACATGTACCATACTATTTTCAAAAACTAATTACGTCTCCCCAGCTATCAGAAGTCTTCCAGAAACTACACTACTGTGCCAGCTTCTTTACGACATTCTGAGCCCTTGCAAACAATTTCTTTCACTTTGAATTTTAAAGCTCCATCAGAGCAACCCGAACATATCGGATTCTTCACAGCTAGCAATGCACAGGGAAAAAGCGTATCTCTGCCTAAGCCATGTAAAAGTGCAAAACATAAATTGCCAATTATGTTTGTTGTAAATGCCAAAGCAATCTAAAAGATGAGACCGAATAACAGAGGTAAGATGGCATAGTAAGAGGGCTGTTGGAGGCCCACCTGTGTGTTACACTGAAAAACAAGCCAGTCTAGACCAAAGTGGAACAAATCTATATCTGCAGACTTCTCCAGACAGCACAAATTTAGGGCATATCTGAAGAAGAACTGAAGGTTTCAAAGTACTCACTTTCAAAAGCTGACCTCTTCTCTCCTGGTCAAAGGCATTTCATTTGACAAGCTGATAATTATTCTCCATGAATATTAATCTCATTCTACTCTCAGACTCATAGCTATCAAACCACAATGACTATTCATTTAAATGAAGTATTACACAGTTTGCAGCCACTGAAAAGTAAGATGCATCTTAGAAAATGAATCCTTCTGCTCAAATCTACAGGGTCAGCATTTGAACTTTCTATACAGCCAAGACTAATAAAGAGCTCTAATGTGGCTATGAGAGCACAGATACAGTCCTGCAAATTCAACAACCTCGTATTCTTCCACAGGCAGATCAGTAAAGATGACCTAAAAATAGGTTTATTCAAATATCAAATTTGACATTACTTTGGAGTTTTCTACTCAAGTGAAACAGGAAGTTAACACTTGCCTACTCCCTTCCACAAAAGGTGGTTTAAGCCCTGCTGAAGTTAAGTGACTAGAAATTCTACTTTGTTTATATACTGACAAATGGCTGTGTCAAAGGATTTGTAGCATTTCAGAGCTATGTTGACATTAGTGTAGCAAACACATTAGTCCCTCACCTTCATTAGCACAAGTTTGCAGCAAATGTCCAACCATTTGGAGAGCAGTTATTTATTGCCAGCTATTTGATAATCTTGACAAAAATGAAAACATGCCCCCATGAGTCCGCAAAAAAATCCACATAACAAATTTATTTTAGAAAAAACTATTAGATAAGAGCTCAGAAAATTTTGTTCAGTGAACAATAACACAATCCAACTTTTAAATACACATTTTTCTCCAGCTTGCCATAAGCTTAGTCATCTTCTGGAATATTTAGTAAAACTTAGTATTTTAGCCTACAGGTTTCCAAAACATTACTAGAGAACTGTCAGAACCACTTATGGAAAATATGAAGTCATCATTCATGTTTTATGATTTACATGGCAGGCTTTTTAAGAAGTGGCTAAGCAAAAAAGTTCTGCCATATTTTATAGGTATGTTAAGGCTAGTACCTCTATAACAATGCAATTGCTGGAGTATTTGGAGGCAGATGAAAGCTGAGTCACTTTACTCATCCTGCCCAACTCAGTCCCCAAGTCAATGTTTTGAATTATTTCCTTCATAACAAGGAAAGTGATTATGTTACAACCAAGTACCTCACAAGAGGAACAAGAATAGAAGGAAAGTTTCCCTTCCCACATAGCAGTCTTACTTAGTGGAAACAGAAAACCAGGGAAGATTATATAGTTGAATAGAGATTTAGCTTCAGTATTTCTTCAGGAAACAGTAAGATCCTGAAAGATTATGACTTTCTGTGAAGTAACTCACTGAATGAGAAGTAACATTTTTTAAATGAAGATTTTAGGTTTTTAAAAACTCAGGTGTTTCTGTTTCACACTTCTCTCCACCCTGCCACAGAAATGTGTATGGAAAAGTCTTAGCAGGTAAATTTTTGCTTCATAAGCCAACAAAGGATAAAATGATCAAAAGACTCCATCTAATACAATGACTAAACCAGCAACTAATGCAATTTTCAAAGACTCTGCCTGCACAGGCATTTTAAACAAACATCAGCAAACTACTCACTTTCTTAGGGGGTGAGTTTTCAGAGAGAGTGAAATACTTCCTTTGCCTGTGGAAACTATGCTTATTTCCCACAAGCTGAAACATGGCTCCAGCCTGGTTTCTTTCCACATTCTGTGTTAGTCAAACTAACTTCCAGAGAAGTCAAACAGTGCAGTAGGCACAGAGATCACAACAACCATAGTATTGTTTCAAGGTAAATAAGCTAAAGCTGTTGACACAACATTATCTGATGTGTACAGAATACTAGTTTGCCTTTATCTAAGGGGTTTTAATAGATGTAATTAAAATACTGCCATCTCTTTTGAAGTCAAGTTGTTATATTCAGACTATTATGCCAGTGGAAGATTTGCTACGGCTTGGAATCATTTATGACTACTTAATTATTCAGAGGATGTAAATCCTACTCAAAAAAAAAAGAAGCCCAAGAATGAGGTTTCACTAGGATAAACACAGAGGCCCTGTTCAGCTATGTGATTTTATCCTATTCATCTTCACCTTTTTCCCCATACATTGGCTACTCCAAGTCTGAAATGGCAATGAGGTGATTCTAGTCTCCAAATAGAAAAATTAATCAACCTGGGCAAGAAAATTAGCAGCTTTCCTCCCTGCCCTACAGACAAGTTAGTGAGCTGAACCAGCTCACCCAAATATCAGCTGAATATAAAAACTAGTGCAAGGTAAGATACAGATTCAAAGGATGGTCCCATGAAACAGACTGCCACCACTAAGCTGCCTCGTGGTTTCATCCTAGATCAACAGAAATTTTGGACAAGTTACTTTTGAACACACACTCATGAGCTTTCTCAAAACAATGTTGAAAAGGGGAGTGCTCAAGAAGCTGTCACACAAGTTCAAACAGATGGCAGAAGCAACCAGCACCAGGGCACATTTAGGTGCAGAATTCAACAGCAAAACAAACTTGAATTTCAAAAGGCTCACACCAAGTCAGCCACCTCAGCTCTGCAGCTGTTCCAGCATTCCTTGGCCTACCATGCCCTCCCATCACAGTTGTGATAACTCACTCATGTCAAGTGTTAATTTGACTGACATATAAATCATTTTACTAATATAATTATTTACAAGAACAGAGTGTTCATTCAGAAGTGTAAGCACAGATGTAAATCTTCCCCCATTTGTGACATATCTGCTTTCAGACTAAGCCCCCAAACCCCCCCCCCCCCCCCCAAGATTCTATGAATCTCAAAGTCTATGCCTACTCACCTATATTGGAACTGCATTTTGAAAGGCTGGAAGACTCTAATTTTTAGCAGGTAAAAAGCATATAGTATCACATGCAAATCAGCTTCAGTTTGCCTTTCTACAAAGATGTCTGCCATTTTTCACAAAAAACAGAGAAGTATCAGTAACTCCGTTTTACCATCAGTGTCAATAGCCAGAAACCTCAAAGGTCAAAGGGAGCAAGGCTTATCAAGTGAGTGATGCACTGGCTTTTACATACAGAGAACTGTGGAAAGATTTAGTACCAGAGATACATAACAAAAACCTTTCCTCCCTGCAGAAACCACACCCACACCCCCCACCCCCCCACCCCCCCCCCCCCCCCCCCCCCGAAGTGAAATCAAAGCATGAGAAGCATTGGGAGAGAATAATAGTTCACAGCTGATAAGGATAAAAGTAGAAAAGATTTAAGAAGTGCAGTGCTAAAATGACAAGAGATGGTGCTAGAAAAGCTAACATTCATCTTTCCTCGGCCTGTCTAGTCAGAGTAATTGATGACACTGAGAGCTATGAAAAAGGATTGCTTACCCACACAGATCAGTTAAGACAGGTCTTAGCAGTGATGCAAACACTGGGTTAGCAGAGCACTTGGTTGCATCCTACTTAGGATTGCTCTTCTCCATCACTGAGCACACCAACACAGCTGGCTTCTACAGTTCTGCTACAGTTGCTTGGTTATTACAGAAAGTTAGTAACATAAGGATATAACATTAACTTAGCTGGTTTTCATAAAATAAAGGTGGATGTTACCCATAGATGGAAGGATATGGAACTTTAAACTCCATTGCCCTCCTAACCTCTATAGGACAAGAAAGGCATACACACGGTCTTTTAGATGAGCATTTCACTGAAGCCTCGAAGAGTACTCTCCACTTGTAGAAAGGTTAGACACCACACTGTCACATTCAAGGTTTTCCTGTCATCCCACATCCTCCCACATCCTTCACAAGTAACTGCATAGTTGCAGACCAAAGCCAGGTCAGAGGTTTTTCCTTATTCAGCTGACCTACTGTATTCCATAAGGAGGAATATAACCATTACACCGATTGCTCATCCAGGACCATGCCTTCAGAGAGTAGCAATCCTGACAACATTCACACAGTTTGCTGACAAAGTCTCCAAGCCTCAGAAAAAGTCACTGAAGAGGGAGATTATCCCAAGTGCTGTACCTCTGCAAGCTATACTGCAACTCCAGCTTCATTTTAGATGGATGCAGAATTGCAAGCAACATAATAACTAATACTTTAGGTATGTTTCTAATAGTCTTGGCATGGTCTCTTCAGGATAACTTTCCCCTTTCCTTAAGTGAACTTTCACAATGCTTTTCTGTGAAACATCATGGGTTTCACCTAATTTCTTCAATTCTTCAGTACAGTTCAGTGCATGGAAGTAAATGGCTGATCACACCTTGTGCTACCACCTTGGACACCAAACTACAGGCAACAAACAATCCACGGGTCACAATCTGAGAATCTCTATTTTCTGTTCCTTGAGACTCTAAAATGCATGCACCTTTCAAATGGTGCAGCAAATTAAATTACAAAGTATGTCTGAGAGAAGCTGTCAAAAAAGCTTAGGTACAACTGAAGCAGTTCAAGGAAAACATTATGGAAGATCATCTTAGTGTTGTTAACTGACTGGGACGAAAATCAAATACTTTATATCAGAGGGAAGGGAAATGCACAAATTCAGCTGTCATTTGAACAAAAGAAGTCAGCATTCTTCATCATGCAAAGAAGATGCTCTAGCAAAGAAAGTATATGTAGGAAGGCTGGTGTTGTAACACATTCAAAGAATCTTCAACATGATTTTCCCACAGCACCAAGTGTTGCTAACTAACCAAGAGTGCTGTAATTTATTCTGCTCACAGTCCTTGCTTGATATGTAACTACTTATTTATCATCAAGATACAGTAGACAACAAAAAACCAGGACAGATGCAATAGCCCTTAGGGACTAGAGCTGAGAAACATGTGGAACAACTACAGTTTGGTGGGCAGCACTGTGGAATCCCAATTATAGATGCTCAAACTCATGATTCCCACACAAGGCAAATGAAGAGGCGTTTTGCATAAGACTAAGACCTACCTACCACCCCATCCCTACACGCTCAGTTATGCATGTTGACTCTTCAGATGAGTACATTGCCAAAAGATTCATTTTTATCTTCTTCCATTACTATTCTGAAACTGGGATAAGATTGGTGCTATGGTCAAAGTCACACAGGCACCTAGTTCAAGGGTTTGGGCTGGCATCCCCATCAAAAAAAGAAGAGAAAACTTTTTTAAAAAGCAAATGCAAAAACCAAAGTTTTTAAAGTTATCACTGTAAGTAAAATTTGATTACAAAGCTAAGATACAGATATGCACAAATTGCAAGATACAAGCTACAGAATTAAAGACTGCATGGTGGTGGCTGACAACTGTGCTTGACACAATGCTAGTCCTTGTAGACCATAAAGTAAACCCACGAGGAAAGCTCTGAACCAGCAGTATTGTGCCCACTTTAACTCCAGAAATAAATATCCACCCCTTTATTTTCCAGAACTTGTGCTTCATACACTGCTTTATAAAATGGGAAAGTACAGTTTTCTAGGGCCTGCAGCTGGAAGATAGAATTTTCTCATTTGATAGATTCTGGATATTTTTTTAATAAATGAACCCAAAAACATATGAACAGCAGAACCATACCAAAGCACTTATAAGTTTTAAGTATGACTAATATGACTATTTCCATAACTAAGAATATGATTGCTTTTTCCTTCATACTCAGTACCCAGCATGCTACCACAGTATATGAAACACATGTGCTGTCCAGGGTAATTTACTGGTGGCATGGAGTTGGAATAATTGAGCAAGGGAAGAGCTAGTTCTGATGATGCTTTTTGGATGACATACAAATGGTTTTGCTTGAACTTGATCCGGCTGATTTTTCAAAGAAATAAGTCAAGAACATGCAGATTAAACTTTGTAAGTGAGCTTGTGTTTCTAGGGGTACATTCATGAAATTAAAAAGAAAAAAAAATTAATACTAACTTCACTCATCTGAAATACTAAATACAGATGGGTGGCCTGTCAGTGGAATATTGTGTCTATATTTGATCATAGGTGCTAGAATCCTAAATTTGACAGAAAAAAAAAAAAAAAAAAAAAAAAAAAAAGTCAACAGGAGACAAGACTTAGCAGGGTATAGTTTCAAATAACAGAAGCTGCATTTTCTTCTGTAGAAGAGTCCATGTGCATACTATGTGTAATATTTCTGTATTTTAACTAAACAAACTATAGGCATAAGAGAGGTTTATTTAACACCAGGGAGCTTGAAGAGAAGACAACAATACATAAACACTGATACATTATAGATAACTATAGCCTCTCCAAGGCTTTAGCAATCCTGTCAGTCTAATGAGACTGATAAGTACGGCAGCTACATCAATGGGTATTTGATTTAGTAACCCTGTATTAACTATCTTCACAAGGTATATTTAAATTTGAGAGGTTTTCATGAATTCCCTAAATACCTGAGTACTGTTTCTCTTGCTAATCAGTATTTATCTCCCCCGTACCAAAGTCAGGCCATCAAAAAAATAACTTCAATTCCTACAGAGGCGCCAGAATACCTTCAAAAAATCAAGCAGCTGTAAATAAATGAACAAAACTACTCAGGCTAAGAAAGCAGTACACCAGTGTTTAAACTCTGGGTCCTAGTCTCTCTAGATGGATTTTTTTTTTTTTTTAATATGACAGAGCTGGAGCAGAATGCTTTTGCTTCCCCCTTATGGTAAGTTGAAGAGAACTCTAGGAGGAAGGCTTTAAGCTGAAATATTTGGAGTATCCACATGACAGGAAAACACAGACCACTGATCTCTTAGAGCTGAATACTGTAGAAGACCTGTTGTACAGAAGGATCTTCATGTCACAGAATTTTGATCACCCTGTCCTTGCTCCTTCCCCAGCAACCAAAACTAGAGGAATCACCTTTGTATTATAGCAATGTCCAATATTAATACCTACTTTCTTCCAGAAAAAGTGTTAGAATAGGTACAAGACTCTCAAAGTGTCCCAAAATTGAGTTTGTAGTTTTATTCAATATGGTGCCATTCTCTAAACCACGATATTTTTATACTTAATCTTTATTATAAAACTACAAAAAAATCTGATTCAGCAACAGCTTGAAATTATATTGTGACAACACGTGAAACATTTGAATCCTGACACATCACAGGAAGAAAATTCCCTAGCCTGTAGAAATTCAGTTCTAATAATTGACAAGTGCAGCCAAGTAAGCTACTCTTCTTGCAGCAGACTGGCAGGAAAGATAGTGTTACACTCCTGCTACAATTTTATGCATCTGCAAATTATAGTAAACCAGAGCTGGCTTATTTCAAACTGGGAATGGATTTTGTCCCTATGTTTTCAATATCAGAACCATTCAAGTTATCACAGCATGAAATAACAGGTTTTTAATACTGCAGTGGATTTTATGCTATGGAAATTGCTACATGATGCAGTGGTGACATGTTTATATAGAACACTCATAGGAAGGATTACACAAATCATGCATGTCAGCAAAATGGAAAGCATCTGTTGAGGCTGTGGCATGCTGCTAAGGCTCTCTCAACTGCCAGTTTGTGATATGGTACACAGCCCAGTTGGAGACACAACAGCAAAACAGTGACAGATTTTCATGTCACTGCCTACTGCAGAAGATGGGCAGCCTTCTGATGGTAACTGCTAACATAAAGCAGGATCAGGTCACCTGCACTCTGCACGGAGAACAGGCAATTAATCTGATGTCAAATGTTTCAACAGACAGTACTACAGCCTTATTTTCAGTTTTAATATAGAAACACATTGAGGCTAGATTAATGATCAAGGGATGAAAAAAATGTCCCCTGAACCACATTAAAAAAAAAAAAAACAAAAAAACCACCAAAACACAACACACCAAAACCCCAGAAATTACAGTCACTTAACTACTGAAGCAATATTACATGCAAGATCCATGTCTTTACAAAATCCATTTACAGCTTTTTGGACTAAACACCCTCCAAGAATACTTAAAAGCCTACATAATGCCCCAGAGTATTAGCTTTGCTTTTGGACCACCAGTTCAGCTGACACGGAAAAGACTAGCTGTATAAGACTTCACACATCTAGACACATTGTTCTATTTAAGTCAGCATTGACTTGCATCAAAAAAGTTGGCTTCAAATCAGCTGATTCAGATGATATCTTATGAATTAAGTAGTATTACTTTCAACAGAAGTCCACCCACTATTGGTCAAGCCAATCTTTTCTGGGATCATGAAGGGGAATACAAGGAAAAGAGCTTTGCCAACAGCAAAAAAATAAAAGGAAAAGCAAAGCAGGACACAGAATCTACAGGAAGTTTACATATGAACAGATCTTCAATTAAATCTAAAGGGTGTTGACTACTCCTTTAAAACTTAAGCCAAAATCTCGAGTTCCACAGTTCAGGCGTAGCTATACCTTCTTGGAGTAATTTTTTTTTTTTTTTGAGTCACTCCACACTAACATTTAGAGATGAATGAAACTGTTATGGAAACCCAATCACAACAATACTAGACTCTAAGTTTAGTTTTCTATTACTGTAAGAGACTCAGAACACACAGAGTGCTTTAAAAAGGTCTCTGAAACTGTTTTAAATAAGTGTATGACTTAGGCCTGAAGGAAGAACAGCTGGAGAATTTAGGATCCTCCCATATTTTAACTCATGCTGATGTCATAATTTAGAGTTCTTGGAAACTGTCAATTCAACATTTAAGCCACATCAATAACAGTCATTAAATCTACTACACATCTCTATTGGCTTATGCACCAATTTAATTTTTCTTAAGGGGAACACACAGAACTCTTAAGTGTAAGAAGTCACATGAGCATTCTCAGAACCTCTCAGATTGCTCTAAAATGCATATTCTGAGAGCTTAAAAGCATTTCTAAACATACTATCTCCTGTGCACTCTCTGAAAGCTGTACAATACATTGGAAAGAGACTTCTCTGCCATTAAGTGTTTCACAGTGCAGATCTGAAGGGGCTCCTTTAGGGTTATGAAACAGCATTTCATTTCTATGTTAAAAAAGTTTGGTTTGGGAAGGCCTTCTAAGTTTTGAAGATGAGGTATTTTATAAAATTTTATCATGAAAAGGTAAGATCAGTCAAAGAAGGCTTAAGTTGAAGTATATTTCAGATTGCTTAATCCTTTCATTGTTATGCAAGTGTATTTCATAACCTTATTTGAGGAATCAAAGAACAGTTTTAATACTAACAATGGTCTCAGTCTGACAGCTAATGCTAACCCAAGTGTGCATCATGCCCTCCTTCAACACTCCAATTTATGTAACTCCACACCACTATGGGTCTAAAAATAAACCACATGGGAAAACGAGGTTTAGATGGACTAAAAGAGTAAGACCACATACTTGTTATCCTTAATTAGCATCTGCTAGTTGTGGAGACAATACCATCCCAGAAACCATAGTTAAGACTTTCTTATTTCTACAGGCAGCCCCCAGAGAAAGCTGAGGACAAATATGCAGGATTCCTGAAAAAGTGTTCTTGGCTTGATTTCTTGAGAAATCTTTTTCGACTTTCCTCCCAGCCTTCAAAAGGAACAATTTGCCTCCAAGGCAATTCAAACAACATTTTCAGCAGGGGTTTTAAAGATTTTTTCCAGAAATGTGCAAGTTTGCTATTGTAACCATCATTAAAACAGCATCTTAAAGCTGCTAATGTGCTGGGAGAAGAGTATGTAAGGAAGACTGAGAAGTCATTCATTAACAGTAACAAACTTTAGGCAGATTCAGAGATTATTGCCTGTAAAGGATTTAATATCCAAAGCAACAGAAATGGCCACAAGACTTAGAACTCTGGATTCTAGGAGGATACAGATGATTTAAAATTATTTGTTAACAATCTTAATACCAGCATTCCTGTAATGCAGAACAGTCAGTTCAAAACAAGAAACACCCAAAGCAGTGATCCTACAAGTGAAAAAGAACAAGTGCAAACATCAAGGAGGTAGGAGTTCAGCAACAGCAGTTCATTTCCCAAAATTGATTACCAAAAAGGGCAGCAGAAAGGAGTTCATAGTTACCCAGAAGTGTGCGTGACAGTTAACCATCATGGTCCTCTCAATAAGCTCATCAGGACACTCCAGAAGATGATGCCCGGAGACCACACCAGCATTGTTAACCAGGACAGACACCTCGCCAACCTCCTTGCGGACTCTCTCAGCTGTCAAGTAGACATTCTCTCTTTTGCCCACATCACAGGTGTACGTGTAAACCTGCAAGTTGCAATGGGGCGGCACATCTTTCTCTCCATCTCCAGCTACTAAAGAACACAGATAAGAGAACAGAAGGGGGGGGGGGGGAATAAAGTTCTTGCTCATATTTTGACATTCAAAGAAGTAGCCAAGCAGAAACAGCAAATACAATCCCAAACCACCAAAACTTCTGTTTACTTTGGTGTCACTGCAGTACACCAGGAGTCAGCAGTTTACTATCGCTGCTATGCGTTTTACGAAAAGCTGCAGGTTTTAGAGCCGCAGCCGGAGTCCGAGGCTCCGCGAAGCAGGTCTGCGCTCACCGCTGCGAGCACAGGGCCGGCTCCGGCTGGCAAAAGCACCGTCGGGGCGGCTGACACTCCTACACCCGGCGGGCTCTAGCTCGGAGCCGCTGTCAGGGCCCGCCGCAGGTGAGCGCTGCTCCGGGCTGGACCCTCCGGACGCGCAGTCCCGGCTGCCTCTGCCCCGGGCCGGGCAGGTGAGCGGCGGGGACGGCGCGGGGAGCCCCGCCGCTTACCTCCGGGAGCGGCGGCGGCCGCCTCCTCGGCCATCTCCCGGTAGATGTGCCGCACCATGCCCGCCGTCTCCTCGTTGCTCTGCGTGTTGATGTCCCACAGCACCAGAAGCGCCCGGCGCCGGGCGAACTCCAGGGCGAAGAGGCGGCCCAGGCCGCTGC
The DNA here is from genome assembly GCA_018697195.1 of Certhia americana. Taxonomy (NCBI): domain Eukaryota; kingdom Metazoa; phylum Chordata; class Aves; order Passeriformes; family Certhiidae; genus Certhia; species Certhia americana. Next base: position 121,536,405 of record CM031858.1, on the reverse strand, counting down.
CCGCCCCGGTGATCAGGCACACCTGCCCCGCCACACTTTTCTCTTTGGGCCGCACCAGCCACTTGGCCGCGGCCAGCACGAACGCCCACAGCACTCGGAAAGTCACCACGAAGAACTCCAGCAGGATGTTCATGCTGCCGGTCCGCGGGGCCGGCGGCACGGAGCCTCCCCGCCGCCCGGCTCCCCGACCTGGAGCCGCCGCTGCCCGGGACCGCCCGCTGCGGGCACCGAGGGAGGCTCCGCTCACGGGGGTCCCGCCGCCGAGCTCCCCCTCTCCGTGCCGCTCGCCCTCGCAGCCCCACGCCCTGGCTCAGTCACACACGCCGAGGACGGAGCTCAGACACGGCGCTCCCTGCCTGCCCGCCGCCTCCCCGTCCTGCCCCGTCCCGCCCGCGGCCCCGCTACTGGCAGTGAACATCTTGCTCGCTCGGCCCCTCTATATAGGGCGGAGCGGGCGGCCGAGCCCCTCCCCTGGGCTGGCCCATCCCGCCCCGCATTCCCGGGACCCCCCCGCCCCCGCTCCGCCCCGCCGCCTGGGGGAGGTCCCCCGACGGGAACGGGGACGATACGGCCGGTGCTTTGCGCTGCTCGGGGCGGGCGTCCCGGCGGCTCCCGGCGGCTCCAACCCGCCCCCGGCTGGCAGACTACAAGTCCCGGGGTGCGCCGCGCCCTGCCGGAGCGCCATCTCGGGTGCGGTGCCTCAGCGCGGGTTAGCGGAACAAGCACGGGCGCTAAAGGTTCGTGCTCGGGGCTAGAGACTCAGGGAGGCTGGAAGCGCACAGAAACCACCGGGTCCCCGCAGGATGCGCGATGCCCGCGTGCCTGGGGATCCTCTGCTGAGCCGTGAGAAACCGCTGAGGAAAACCCCCATGGCTTCTTGATCTGTCAGCCAAGTACAGAGGTCACTGATATCTCACCCGCCACTAACTGAAATAGGAGCTCACAGGTGCCAGCACATGGAAAGTATTTTCTTCTGTGCGATAACAGCGGCCGCTCCCTGTATCTGGGCACCCTGCAGCCACCCGGCGCCGGAGCATCCCGTTCCTGGGCATTTGCCAGTTTCAGAAGATGAGGACCAGAGCGTGCCCTTGCGATTTCCCACACGAGGGTGTGCAGGACTCATACCCCTGCCTCTGCTCGCCTGCAGCCGTGTGCCTTAAGTGCAAGACGTTGCGCTTTCTTCCCTCTGTAGCCTCCAGTTTTCGGAAAAGTTGTTGGAACTTTGTGAACGCTGCCTCTCGGATTGAGGAGAAATTCGACCTCAAAAGTTTCGGACGGAAGTGTAGACAACCTCTTTCTTCGGTAGATATTGCAGGTGTTTTTGCTTGCTGATTTTTAATCTCCGCTTTATAATACTGCTAATGAGATCAAGTGATACAAACGTATGCATTCGTATAAAATAACACCATAGTAAAAAAATGAACATTGATACAGCTGTAACTAGGGTCCAGAGCACTCTCAATTAGCGTTGTCAGGCGTTAACGCTGTGCGACACCTCTGCGTGTTGTTAATTGGCAACTAAAATAAAGGCAGTAAACGCAGAGTTCGGCATTCCTTATCCCCAGCTCTGTCTACGCATTTTTTTTTTTAAACCGGACAGTCCTTTGCTGCTCAGAGTTCCATTAATTTCTCTTCTTCTCGTATGTGTGTAATGATGTGCCGGTGTCTCCATGGGTGATTTTAGGAGCGTGGGGAGGCGCGCACAGGACGAGACTTACGAGCCCCAGCCTTAAGCAGCCTTCCAAGCTGCTATCCCTGCCCTCCTCCCTTCTTCACAGTGCAGTTACTGATTCCGTGTGGCGAACCGAAAAGATGTCCAGCCGAATGAAAACACATCCCGGCCGAAAGGGAGCCCGTGGTTCCGATTTGCCCGTTGGTCCCGGTGAACGATCCTGCGGGCAGCGCTCCCCCCTCAGCCTCCATCCCCGCCGCGGTACTGAGCGCGGGCGGGAGGTGGCGTCCCCCAGGCATGAACATTTAAGGCTGAAATGGGGAAATCCTGCCTCATACAAGATGCCTGCAGCCCCATCACAGCAGGGCTCGTTTTCACACTCCTGCAGGGAAGGCCGGGTCTGGTGGTGGAGCGGTTACCGCCCGGCCCGGGACACAGCCGGTGCACACGCCGTTCTCTGGGACATAGCCAATGCTCGGGATACAGCCGGTGCTCGAGCCACAGACGATCCCAGGACACGGCTGATCCCGGGACACAGCCGGCTCCAGCCCGGCTGGGCGGAAGCGGTTCTCGTACGCTTTTACCTCAGGCACTCGCTGGACACCCCGGCGCTCGCACGGCGGTCAGGCACAACGGCGGACGCCCAAACGCGGGGTCCTGCGGACAGGCAGGGCCTCCCCTGTGCGAGCGAATGAGCTAAGAGCGCGCCGCGCACGCGCACGCCCCTCTCTTCCGGCGCTGACCATGGCGGACAAGGAGTGAGTCGCGTCCTTCCCGCTCCCATCCGCCGCCATCCGCGGCTGCCGCGCCGCCCGAGCCCTGCCCACACCGCCCCCGGGGCCGTCTCGCCTCCGCCGGGGCTGAGAGCGGTGGGAGGGGAGGGAGCGGCGCGGCGGAGATGGAGCCGCCACCAGCCCGGCCCTTCCGCAGGCGGCGGCTGCGGCCGCCGGCCCTTGGCGGGGTGGGGAGGAGAGCGGACCCCGAGCGCCCTCGTCGCCGGGAATGTGGGGCCGGGATGGCGAGTTCCTGCGGGCTGGGCGGGCGGGCAGGGCTGTGCTGGGGCTGGAGCGGGCAGTGGTGGTCAGCTGGGCTGGTGTAGGCGCTCGTCAGGGTGGTTGTGGCTCTATAAACGCTGTCCTGGCAAGCTTTATCGCGTCTAAAAGCTTAAAATCTCCGGTACAAGAGGGAACGGGGCAGAAAGTGATGTTCAGGAAGTTCTGCCTGAAGTTGAGGAGGAGCTTCTTTACTGGACAGGTGACCACGCACTGGAACAGGATTCCCAGAGAGGCTGTGGAATCTCCCTGTCTGGGGGTGTTCAAAACCGGCTGGATGCAATCCTGTGCTATGTCCTCTGGGACGATCCTGCTTGAGCAGGGGGGTCGGACCAGAAAACCCACCGGGATCCTTTCCAACATCATCCTCTCAGTGATTATCTGAGCAAGTTGAGACTCCTGTGAAATAAATTTCAGTGCTGCCCAGTAAGATTTTCCTGTTCAACCATCTGTTGAAATGTTCACGTATCAGAAAGAAGTTGCCTTGAAACGACTTCGTTTTATTACCAGTTGTCACAAAGCAGGACAAATCTTTGCAGCTGTGGTTGTGTGCAGCTGTCTGGAACAGAATGTGAATGATGCAGGTTCTGAACCAGAAAATCACCAGTTCAGTCCTAGGGAACTGTCCTGGGATGCTGTTCCAGGTCTGGGAACAGTGAGGATGAGGAAGATGCTGTGAAGTGGCTCAAGGTAGCGAGGCCTGCACACATGTGGTGTTTGAGAGTTGATGTTTGTCATATGTAATGTCACTGAGTTTCTTTCTACCAGCTAAAAGCTGTTATTTCTGTTTTCTTTTAGAGTAAAGAAGGTGCCCTCCGTGCCCGAGAGCCTGCTGAAGAAGCGGCAGGCCTATGCGGTCATGAAAGCCAAACGTCAGAAGAAGATTTTGGCTATAAAAAAGGTGAATAAAATATTTTGGCTATTAAAAAGATGACTCAGATGGCTTCTTTACTGCAGTAGCAGCTGCTGCTACTATTAATGGGGTGCAGTACAGAAGTTGGCAGTATGTTGATGTTTTCTTAGTGTTTTGGACTAAGAAATGCTTTTAGTGGCTGGTAACGAAGTTCTGAGTTAAGGATAAAGTGTACAGTTGTCTGTAACATTGAAGTGAGTCTTGTATGGGGCAGGAGGTTACAGCCTTTGTGAGGGGAGCTTGATGTGTGATCAGAGAATCCTAGAACTGTACGGGGTTGGAAGAGGCCTTAAAAATCATCCAGCTCCAACCTCTGTGCCATGGACTGGGACATCTTCCACTAGACTTCCTTGCTCAAAGATGCAATGCAGCCTGGCTTTGAACAAGGTCAGAGTTTTCCCATCCACAGCTGCCTGGGGCAACCCATTCCAGTGTCTCACCTCCTCAAAGTAAAGAATTTCTTCCTTATAGCTAACCTAAATGTTCCATCTTTAAATTTGTACCCATTACTCTTCATCACCAAAGTGCTGATGAAGAGTCAGGAGTGATAACATTGGTTGCTGTGTAACAGCCTGCCAGATTCTCTGGAGCATCCTTGAGGGTTGTTCTGAGCTGTGTGATACTGACCTGTGTTACTTGGGGGGAAGTTCTAGAATATGGCATGTTACTTGAAGGTGATTTTCTTGTGTTAAAAGGCGTTTCCTAGCTTTAAACAATGTCCAATTTATTGCAGTACCGTAAGGCACAGAGGAAGCTGATCTATGCAAGAGCCCAGGCTTACCACAAGGAGTACAGGCACATGTACAGGCAGGAGATCCGGATGGCCAGGATGGCCAGGAAAGCTGGCAATTACTACGTCCCAGCTGAGCCAAAACTGGCATTTGTGATCAGGATAAGAGGGTAAGGTTGGATACAGCTATAAGCAGTTTTAAGTTCAAAAGTACTGAAGTTGGCTTTCCTGTTACCTCTCTGTTTTGAGGGCTTAAATACATTAGCAAGATAAAACCTCCCACCAGTGGCTTGAGAAGTTGTTGGTAGGTATTGTACATGCCCTTGAGGTATGTTTAATTAAGGGCTAAGTCATTTTGCTGCTTACTGCCTTTAGGAATTCCTGATCTTTAAGAAGACAAGACTGAAAATGCATACAGACTTTCTCACCTTTAACTTGATAAAATTACTTGCCCTTATTTTCAAACATTCTGCTGAGCTGTTCTTCAAGCATTTGTTTCGTTCTACTCTTGTAAAGTGTTACAGAAAACTAAAAAAAAAAGCTGTGATTGGAAGAATTATGTTCAGGACAACCCAAGGCTAGTTCTAAATTGTTTCAGTATAATACTTAGTTCTTTTCATGGAAACAGATATTTTAACTTCATACTGAAGTATATAGCAATAGCAAGTTAATTTACTAAGCTTGCTTTGTGTAATTCATGAAATGTGTTTTCTGATGGGACCAGTGCCGTTGTGCTTTGGGATTGTTTTTTTAACCTGTTACCTAGTGTTTCTGGGATGTTGATAATTCAGGCTGTCCTGCTTTCTTCTCCAGTACCAATGGTGTCAGCCCAAAGGTTCGCAAGGTTCTGCAGCTTCTCCGTCTGAGGCAGATTTTTAATGGCACCTTTGTAAAACTCAACAAAGCCTCTATCAACATGCTGCGGATTGTTGAGCCCTACATTGCCTGGGGGTGAGTGAAAGGCCCAGTTGGACCTAAGCAGGGTGCAAGTGTTAAGTGGGTTTCGCATTTTGCTGTGCTAGACTTGCAGGGGTTTTTTAGCTTCTTTTTTCCCATCATTGGATTGAAAGCATGGATAAGGCACTGCTTTGAAGGTAATGGCTGCTAGATACAATTGCACTCTCATACTGGTGTTCTTGGGAGCTTGAATGATCTTTAGAAATGATCTTTAGTTGTTCAGTATGGAAGTCCAAATCAGGAATGTTAGTGTTACCCTGAAATGTGCCTTGCAAAAACTTCAAATTTGTTTTTTGAACGTGACTGTTTCAGTTACCCCAACCTGAAGTCTGTGCATGAACTGATCTACAAGCGAGGTTATGGCAAGATCAACAAGCAGCGCATTGCTCTGACTGACAACCGCCTGATCCAGAAACGCCTTGGTAAATTCTGCTGGGCAGAACAGGAAATCAGTGGCTGGCCTCGGGGCAATCAGTGCTGAGATGGGCAACTGTCCTTAAGTGTCACTGCAGTACACTGGTGTTCAGTTGTGATCTCCACTTCTGTCTTAACTGTTTAATACAAACCAAGCTGAAAGTAACTTCCATCATAAAATATTGAAAACAGATGTAAAGAATCAAATTTTAGCCTTTTAAATTTGTGATGTTAAATGTAACCTCCATGACCTTTATGGGGTCAGTAGGTCTTTGAGTAACGAAGAAGTGCTGTAGCATGAAAGAGTCATAGCTTTGAACTTTCAGACTTTAATATTAGACATTTTGTCTTGGACTTTTGTGATCTGGTAAACAGACTTTTTAAACTTATTAAAAGAAGTAGGTAGTGATCACTTTATTCAGTAAAGGCAAAGCATGGTGAACAGTTGAGATATGGGCTGCTCTGGGAAGCTCCCTTCTCTTGCAGTCATACCAGAATGAGTGAAAGTGACCACCCAAGTGTCTCCCTTTTTTTGGAACTTGATTTGCATTTTGCTGTGGATTAATTAGGCTGTGTCATGCGTGTTTCTTTGCCTGTGCAGTGGGTAAACATCCTAAAGGTACTTGTATTCTGTTGTAATCCCTTTTCAGCACAGTAATGAGAGTTAACTTGTAACATGTTGCTGAAGACTCTGGAAAGGCATTAAGTGCTGTAGCATTATTCAGCTGCCTAATTTAATAGCTAGCGAGTTTCCCTGAGTTCCACAGTGCAGTGGTTTAGGTGTATTTAATCTAGATCAGTCTGTTTTCCTAAGATTCAGTAACTGGAGGTTGTTTTTTGATGTTCCTCACTGCTGGCAACAAGTATTTAACAGTTGAAATTGTTGCCTGTTGCCAAATGTGCCCTCTAAATGTTGACTTGGCTGCAGCTAATCCATTTTAATTGGAAAAGTCAGTCATTCAGTTTCATGACAAAGTGAGTGGTTTCTGACTTCCTGAAGTTTATCAAAATAAGTAGGCATGACAGTAACAATGTGGTAATTTTTAGTTTGTTACTGACCAGTGCCTCTGAAGTCTTTCTGAAAAATGTGTCTGAATTTTAGGAAAGCTTGGCATCATCTGCATGGAAGATGTGATCCATGAAATTTACACTGTTGGCAAGAACTTCAAAGTTGTGAACAACTTCCTTTGGCCCTTCAAGTTATCCTCTCCTCGGGGTGGAATGAAGAAGAAAACGATCCACTTTGTGGAAGGTGGGGATGCTGGGAACAGAGAAGACCAGATCAACAGACTCATAAGGAGAATGAACTAATGGTGAGATACTGCCCAAGGCAATCAAGTGTTCAGCTCTGCAGGCTGCTGTCATTATTTATCAGACATTCAAGCTTAATAGATGCTCGCTCATTCTTGGGTGGTACCTACAGTATAAAGCTACTGGAACAATACAGTGTTCTGGTTTTGTTTTGGAAGTCTTACTGAAGCTTAAACATTTGGGAAGTTAAATTGTCAGTGTAGCTGATACGTTTAGGAAATACAAATTGCCAATTATGTGTTTTAAGACCTTACTTGGTTTTATATTGGGAAGCCTTGGGATCCTGGCTAAAACTTTCAAGCCTCATTAAATGACCTGTTAATATAACTGAAGTCTTGTGGTTGCAAGTACCATGTTTTTTTCAGGCTTTCTAGAAAAGCCTGATTAGGACTGGTCTAAATTTTCAGCTTGTTCAAGCTTCAGAATGATTAATTTAAAGCTTTCATGTATAGTGACAGTAATTTTGAAAGACTGATTTGCCCATTTGAGTAGTCTGTCCTTTAGAAATGAGAAGGCTTATTAACACTTAAAGTGATTTAACAGTGACAGCTGAATCCTAAAGGTAGGACATACTCCAAACAATGTCTTCTCTGTTGTTGTCACTCTTCTGTTTCTGCTTTGGTGAGAAGTCTCTGCCATTCAAAGCCAACACTTTTTTTCAGAGTTTTGTACTTCGCTTTGCTTTTTAGACACTAAACTACCTTCAGTGTTGCCCATATGTTAGTTTCAGTCAAATACCTTTTTGATTTGACAGGTGTGCTGGAATTTAAAAAAACTTCATTGTGTTAGGGTGTTTGGAAAGGATATCAAAGACCCGATCTTCCCCAAACTAACTCGTCCAAAGTCTAAATATTTTTTTTTTGGTTGGCTTGCTAAGATCTGTTTGGGGGGGAGTTTTTGTTTGGTTGTTTTTTGTAGGGTTCTGGTTTTTATGTTAGGTCAGATATGCAGTTTACTTATGGATTTCTAGCTTTAGAGGATTGGTTCATAAAAAATGGGTAGTGTTGTGACTTTACAGTTTAAAACAGATGCAGTTGCATTTGGATGAGTTTTCTGAAATTATAGTTTCTGAAGGGAAGGAAGGTTTATGTTGTTTTGTTTTGCTGTTTAGTTTTGGGGGGGTTTTCCACAAGTCTTTTAAAATATTCTTATAGCCAAGGCACAGCAAATTGAGCTCGTTGGAGTCTGCTTTCTGTCCAAGAGCTAAAGGAGATCTAGGAAATACTCTTCATTTGATTGACAGCGTTAATTCTTGAAGCCTTTTTTGTAGGCTGCTGATTTCCTCAGTTCAAGCTCCTTTCATGTTGTGTTGTTATCTCCCATCTGTGAAGTCAGCAGAGTTTTAAAGCACTAGTTACATGGCATGTGGAAATTCCAACTTTAGGAAAATAGTTTCTTACTGGGGTCAGTGTTCTTGAAAAGCTTTTTAGCTCAACTACATGTAGATGTTGATAACTCTCAGAAGCAGGATTGCTGTAATGTTTGGTGCCTGGGGTGACGTTAAGTTACTCCCACTACTATTGTAGAAATTTTGCTGCTGGTGGCAGAAGCTTGGAATTTCAGTACTGGCAGATGTGTCCTTAAAGTTTCTGCATTACCAAGGCTTAGGAGGAGCATATGCTTCTGTCTGATTTCTGAGCATGATGCTGATTTTAGTGGAAACACTGCAGCTTTTCTGACAGTGTAGATCCTTTCTCTTTCATCTTCCCTGCTAAACATCAGATGTATACTGGTAGTGTTGTTTTCAGGAGCCTTTCTACAGGTGGGAGGCTTCTAGTTCACTATTGCAGTTGGTGTAAATGCCTGCAAGGTTTGGTATATTGGCAGAGAAACAAGGGATATTCATTCATCTGGTGGCTCATGTGGACTTGTAGGTCAGCATCCCATGTAAGTGGCATACACTGGAGCTCTCCTTCATCTTTTAATTTGGGAAGTGACCTTGTGGTTTCTTCTTTTATGCTTCTAAGCAGTTGTTACGTTTTTCCTTTAAACTAAATCGAAGATAACGATTGTTCTTGTGTCTTCAACTTTCTTTTTCTGCTGTTGTGAAGAGGGTGCGTGTTTAAAATTCAGTTACCCTACGTGTAAAAAATACTTTCTGCTGAGGCTATGGGTAAACTGGAGTAGTAGGTTCAGGTAACATACTGGCACTACTCTCCAGGTAATGTCATCCTGCAGGGCTGCCTATCTGAAGAAGAGTATTCCTTTTTTCTTATAAGTAGAGAGTTTTCTGCTATTTGTCTTTATTTCTTATTTTATTTGTTACATACTTCTAAATTGATAGTATCAAGTCAAAGAAAAAAAAAAAGACTTCCAGTACTGATTCCTTCATATAGACTGGGAGGAAAGAGCATAGTACTTGAAAGTAAATGCTGACAATCAGTATTGGCAACCTACAGAATTTCATCAATTTTTCAAGCAAACTTTACAGGAACTGGACCCAAGTCAGGTTTCTTTCTTTCATTTTAATATGTAAGTGGTCTCTGAAATGTGCCAGAAGTGAGAGTGCAGCAAAAGTTAGAATATGCACAATGTCTTGGCATGTCTTTAAATACCAAGCACAGGTATCAATGGTTCAAGGTAGAAGTGTTTATCCTGTTAGGTCTGATACTCAAAATCTCTGTTTTCAGTGAAGAGATGCTAATGTGGAAGTTAGTTACCGCGTGTGAGACTACTGCAGTCTTAAATCCAGCAAAATAAAATGAGTGTTTCTAGCCAAAATTACAAACTGTAAAAATGTATTACTTTTTCACGTGGCCATGGTTGTTTCAGATCTACATGTGCCTAGTGATGCTTTTTTTCTTTTTGCCTTGCAGGTAAAGATGCCCAGCCGCAATATTTCAAAGTCTGGTCTGTTAATAAAACAATCTTGCACAAAACAGTCTCTTGTCTCAATTGGTCTCTTTTTGTGATCTTCTTCTGAAGTGGTGGTGTTTGTCAGGTTCAGTTCAGAGTCATGTGTTTCAAAGAACCATAGTTTGAATTAGCAGTATATAAATAACTGCTTAACCTTCATTTGGAGGAAGAAAATTGGGAAGGATTTGTGCAGGTAACAGATGACGTTTTGAGTTGCAGCAATAAATGACAAGCTGAGCTGTGTGCTGTTGAGCAGGCAGGGTTCCTGCTTAGTAGTGCACCAGAAAACTGTGAAAATCATTTTATGTAAAGAAGCAGCAAGTGTAAATCTGTTCTTAACATCTTAAGATCAGAGAATCAACCTAATGGCCTAAGCTGGAAGGAATCTTAAAGATAAAATCTAGTTTTAATGCCCCTTCCATGAAGATGCCTTTCACTAAACCAGGTTATTCAGAGCTCCATCCAGCCTGGCCTTGAACACTTCTAGGAGTCATCCACAGCTTCTCTGGGCAACCTGTTTCAGTGCCTCACCACCTTCACAGTAAAGAATTTCTTCCTAAAATCTAGTAAAATCTACTCTCAATTTGAAGTCATTGCCCCTTGTCCTGTCCCTGCATATTTTGGTAAAAAAGTCCCTCTCCATCTTTATTGTAGGCTCCCTTCAGGTACTGGAAGGCCACAATTAGGTCATCCTGAAGTCTTCTCTTGCCCAGGCTGAATAATTCTGATTCTTTTAGCCTTCCCCTATGGCAGAGGTGCTCCATCCTCCTAATCTTCCTTCTGGATTTTCTCCAATTGGTTGATGTCCTTCCAGTGCTGGGGACTTCTGAGCTGGATAATTACTTCCTGCTTTGAATATCTTCAGGTTTTTTTTACCAAGGAAGCATAAAATATTTAACAAAATAGTAAATTTTTTTCCACATTCAAGGCCATTACTCAGTTCAATTACGCAATTTCTTTGCAGTATTAGACTGCAGATACTATGAAGTGGAAGAGCACAGGATTCATAAGGATATGAGCAGTTCAGCTGAGACATGTGCAGAGAACAGATGAGGAAAGCCAGGGGCTAGTAAAACATGTAACTGCATTCAAACTGATTTCTCATCTTGAAAGTACTTTACTGGGAGGAGTCTTAGCTTTCTGAGTCATTTGGTGCAACAGATCAAGTTGTGTCTGCTCTGACATACTCTTTTTTTCAGGTCAGGAGCTACAGGCAAGCTGTATTAAAACCACCAGTGAAGGATCTGTGTAAAATTCACTTCATCGGTTTTTGTGCCAATTTCTACAAGAGCTTATTTCTGTGCTTCAATTTAAATAAAGCTTAGCAACAATGCTAGTTTATGAAAGTTTCTCAGAAGCTAGTTTTTAAATAACACGGAAATTTATGATGGCAGTTTAACTAAAAATAGTTGAGTGCTTTTGTGAATGTGTTTGGACATTGGCAAAAGAGCTGAGTGTCAGTCACTGAGTCAATGTTTCCAGCTACTTGAACAACAGATTTCTAAAACCTGAACTAGTAATTCCCCTATTGTGAGCCAAGCTCCAAAATGTAGTAACACAGCTGCTTGTGTCTAAATACAAAAGTACCAACACCTTAGTTCATTTGAGCTAACTACACTAAATCAGAAAAATTTAGCATTTCCTTACAGTTATTCTGTGCAAGTAATTTGACTACATGCTTGAAAGAGGCTTAATGAGTGAATGAATCGGAAACCATAAAAGTATTTCATTAGGCATCTTCATAAAGTGAGCAATAAGCTGTTTTACAAGGAAGAAAACTTTTTTGTAAAGTTGCTGGATGAAGGGAAAAAATTTATGGTGAAAATTACAATAATCACTTTGTATAATTAATTGATTTTGTAAGAATACAGTCTTCAGTTCAGAACTGCACCAACGAGCAATGAATTTTCCATGTTGGAGGGGGATGTACCCAAGAAAAATCTGTTGACCTTGGTATCCCCGTTCATTTGTTTCAGTTGGTAGTTTGTCCACTACTTCCCTACAGCATTTTCACTTATATTCCTCTGACTCACACACGTGTTCTAGTATCTTAACAGAAAAGCATTTTGTGAACATAATGAAGCCATACAAATGGATCGCAGACATTGTGTGATAGGTATAGAGTATGCTCTATATTAGCTCATTAAATTAATCTGTTCTGTAGGACCTTGCTTGTCTGATAAGAGTGCCCTATAGGTCCCAGATGTTTAAAGGAGTACATGGACTAAAACATTAGAGAGGAGAAAGTTAATTTGGTTTTCATGGTACTTAAGCAACTCATTTTTCTTGCCCGCCTCTGAAATCGTCTTTCAGATAACAGCTGCAAAATGTTAGTACATACTGTGGAAACCAATACTGAAGTATAACTCTGTTTGAGGCAGTAATTTGGTGTAATTGTCACCTTTTATAGGATAGCTTTCAGGATTTTTGGTGTTGCTTTTCAGGCATGTCCCATAGTAGGTGTTTACAGAAACAGCTCACAATCTGATAGCTAAGGTCAGAGTTTGCACTAGAAATGTGGCACAGTCTACTTACTCAATACATGCATTTTGTAGTATTTATGAGGTAATTTAAATTAAAAACATAGCAGACAAAGACAATCCCTAAACAAAAAATAATTCAGATCCTTTGTCAGCATTCTATGATAAAGTTCAGGTTCTTGGAAACATGTTGTTACTCATTAACTGTCCATAACTGCCAGCTGCTGACACGTTCTGAAATAAAATTTCTGTGAACTCCTCTCCCCTTTCAGAATGACCAACATCTTCCTGTTAGTTCCTCAGAACTGAAGCCAGAAGCTTTACCTAATAGCTATTGGAGAAGCAATAGGAGACTGAAATGCTAACAACTCAGAAATTTTTCAGGCATGCTAAGGTTTATACACTTTACAGTTGATTGATATGCCTTTCTTTGCTGGTGTCCAGCTAGTACAGCCTGTTTCACTATCACCAAGTGTAAAGTCATACATCTGGAAACGGATTGGGAGCCCATCCCAAGGATCAGTGTTTCAAGAGAAAGTTCGGACACATGATGGATAATCGGCTGAACATAGGCCCCCACTTGGCCAAATGCAATTCTTGGATGCATTAAAAAGAGAATATCAAATGGTATGGGGGAGGCAATACTACTTTTGTTCCAGTAGTGCTTACACTAGTGCCAAATGCAGTATCCAGTTCATGTGCCAAAAATCAAGCACATGCCTTGTAATACTCGCAGACCTTACTTTAAAGGCAGACACGGTTACAAAATGAGTATCTACCTATAATTGCCTCCATGGAGAAAAGTAGTTTGATAATAGAGAATTCTTTGATCTAACAAAGCTATAATAGGATGAAATGTCTTGAAATTGAATCCAGAATAATGTTGGGCTTTAAGCAAACAATTTTAATGGAACATAATTAGACATTGGAACACTTAACCAGTAGTGTGCCAGATTCTTTGGTAGTGATCATTTCTAAATAGAAGCTTTGGGGTTTTCTTTCTTTGAAGCATATGCTATATTTCTAAGAGACTTGTTGAGGGCAGTCCTGGTGCCTCTCTTGCTCAGCAGAAGTTACTAAATGCAGGCCCTTCAGGTACTTGAGAGACACAAGTTAGTGCCTTGTTTTAAGATGTCTGGCCATCCAGTGACATTCAGAATGGCGATGGTGAGTGTTACATGCTTCACAAGGGAGCTTGGACTACAAAGTTCAAGCATAGTTCACAAAGGGGTGAATCACCTAAAACCTCAGCACAAGCAGGGCTCAGGAGAGAGATGGTAGGACTTCGTATAGCTCTATGGGCTTTGCTGCTTCTGTCTGTTTGGAATCCAGATCTGGCAACTTTCTCTTAAGAACTGAGACCCACGAGCTGTTTCACGAATTGAGTAGTGCTTACTGCCATGCTGAGTTCCCAGCAAGCAGAACGGTGTTCCTGCTTCATCCAACAGGTTTGCTTACACTTGGACCATGGGTTTATTCAAACCATTCCTCCTATGTCCCGTTTTCCAGAAGATTGTCCTTTTCACAGAACTCAAAGTGAGAAACTCTCAGTATGTTGTTCCTTATTGAAGTTGCATCAAAATTCTAAAGTAGGCAGAAGATCAAAATTTTAGTTTAGATTAGGAAACCGCAGAGCAGACAGGTACGAATCTGCAATCAGTTAAGTTTTGAATGGAACAAAATCTTAATCTCCCAAATCCCAGGCAGAATGTTCTGCTTAACTAGTTTTGTCAGTTCTAAGTTATAGTGAAAATTTCTTTATCTTCCTAGATCTTTTGCATGATTATGTCCAGTCTGTTCTGTAATATTCCCATTCTTGGCATACTTGATTTTTTTCTAAAAGCATTTGTACTACATCAGACTATTGCAGGCATTTTTGATCCCCCAAACTTGCAAGTTTAGATGTAAGGAAGCCTTTACATGTTGCAGTTTTTCATGAGTGAAAAGCCTGAAAATGCAAATAGCTCATGAAGTGCTAAGAAATAGGATGTTCAGAAATAATTTTCTGTACATAGTTTTCACTCTATCTGTAGATGATCACACCAGCCATTTCTAGCCTAATTGGTGAAAAAACTAAGTACTTATGATCTTGGCCATCTTGCAAATAAGAGCAAATTTTTGAAGTCCTGAGCTGTAAATAGAAGTAATATTCCCTGATTTTTTTTTCTAAAGATAAAAAAATCTGCTTTTGCATGTTTTTGCAGTCTGAATACTGCTAAGTATTTCTTCATATAAAATATTAATTGCAGCAAGCATCTTTCATGATGAAATAAGGAGGTGCTTGGAGGAAAACTAAAATAAGGACATGTGCAATCATAGGGCCATGGGGTGTATATGGGGAGGAAGTCATGCAAAGTTAAGTCTATGGTAGAGGAGGAAAAGGGAGCAGAGGGAGGTGTAAGCAGCAGTGTAACTTTTCACTTGCTTAGCACTGTTTTGGCAGTCCAGAGGGGCTGTAAATCCAGTTTAACTAGCCAACATGCCACATGCTTTACATGCTTCCCATCCTGAGTTGCTCTGGCAGTCAGAGGTGTGTTGAACAACTTAAGCAGTCCTTGGAGTCTGCCTGGAGTGTTGGATGTCTCCTGGTGAGTGTGCACTACCCAGGCCCTGCAGCACTGCCATGGAGCTCTACCCGTGGCGCATTTCCACTCTTGCTGCACCTTGTTAGGAGCTGTGTAAGGGTTACCTCACTGACATGTCTGATGGCAGCTGTTATCCACAATATTATGCTCTTTATTGCACTATAAAATCCAATTGAAGATTTCAAGTCCTGATCACTCCAAATATCTCATAAATAGAATAACACAGTAGTACCTCATAATTTCAGCACAATGCATGTTTAATTTTTTGATACTGATATGTATTTCACATATCATTATAACAAGGCCTCCAACATAAAAAGAAATAAGATAGAGTGAGCCAAGACAAATAGGAAAATGAGATTCAAGGAAGGGTCTAGGCATACCTAGTCTTAGTTTGAAAATCAGACTTTTTCTAAGCTTTTTTCGCCAGGTATTATTTAACAACTAAGCTGTAAGAGAACATGTTAAACTAGTACTACTGGCCTTTTTTTTTTGTTAATCCTAATTTTCAAATTTTAAGTACTTTTTTTTACCCCTGAAATGCTTGTTTAAAATTTTGATACTCCCTCTTACTACTGAAATATAGTAGGTGAGGCTTTTCTTTATATGAATGGTCTCCTCATATACACAAACACATGTGCTTTGTGGGAGAAGCCACAGAACTGACAGTGCATGATCATAGAATCATAGAGCAGTGTCCTGATTTGGAAGGGAACTGCAAGGATCCCTAAGTATGACACCCCCAGAATCACCATGTGTCTGAGAGCATTGTCCAAATGCTCCTTGAATTCTGCAGGATGGGGCTGTGATCACTTTCCTGGAGAGCCTCTTCCAGTGTCCAACCACTCTCTGGGTGAAGAACATTTTTCTAATATCCAGTCTAAATCTCTCCTGACACAGCCTCCTGTGGTCCTGTTCCTGGTCACCACAGGGAAGAGATCAGTGTCTGCCCTTTTTCTTCCCCTCATGAGGGAGTTGTAGGCTGCAATAAGGTTGTCTGTGTATATTCAATAATGTTCTGTGACTGAGATGAGTTCAAACTCACATGTATAATTCTGCAGCAAAAATTACCCACACTTCTGACAAATGGAGTTTTTCTGAGTAATGGCTATGTTTTCTTTTGAAGTCAGCATTACATATGGTTTGTATTATCTGACTGGCTTGAGTATCTCTTGGTCTATGGGCATCTATCATGGATGTGAAATAAATTTAGACTTGATCTAAATACGGAGATTCCTTGCCCTGCCAAAATGTGCTTTACTCTGGACAGGCGCAGAAAGAGAATTGTAGGAGACAATTTCGGCTGCTGTAGTCCTGCAGGACTGAGCTCGTAGTAATGCTTTAAATACCAGTTTGGGTATCTATCTGCAAGGGAACTGTGTCCAGAGCCAGGTCTGAGCCAGCAGTTTTCAGCTGGAGTGAGAGCTGTTCTGGACCAGCCGAGGGGAAATATTCCTAGACTACTCCCTCTTAGCTCTGCTCTTTTTCATTTGTTCAAATGAGCGGGACCCTCTTTTAAACATCACTCACTACTTGATTTTTTAAACTTAAATTGGCATTAAGCCAATTCTTGCTGGTTTTACCCTGGTGTTTTGTTAAAAGCTATGAAAAAAACCAGAATATGAAAATGAAATAACACTTTGATTTCTATCCCTTCCCTTAACATGTTGTATTAAACCAAGCCCATTGATTCTTCACTATACAAGTAATACAGATTAACAATTTGTTGCATCAGGGTAACAAGCAAAGACCTGATACAAACTTGCAGAGTTTTTGTTCTGGATACTGTACTAGCACTTTCTGGAGGACTGTTGTACTGAAGAAACAACAAACTGAAATAAGAAGTACTTGGAAATCAAATGATAGCACATGTAATCTTTAAAATATAATCTTAGTGAATCATTTTACATTAAAAACATTGATATGCGTTTAGGTTTAAATCAACTTTTTGCTAAATGCCTTGATTACTACTGGTTTTGTTCACTCACTTGTCACTTTCTTTTTTTCTTTCACAAAGCACATATGATTGTTTTTAGCCAAAAGAGGCTATTTCTGCCTCAGTTACACTTTTCAGAATACAAATTTTGATTCTTCGGTTTAGTTTCTTCTCATGTTTTCAATTTGAAATCTTCCTGAACCAAAATTTTGCTATAAGAATGAGCTTCTCCTGCTTAGAAGCTGAAGTTTTGAAGTCAATGTAATTTTTTTTCCAATGGTAAGCTGTTACTTCTGAAATAAACCAAATAAATAGATTCAGGTTTTCTACCTACTTTTTTTATGTGATGTTTCTTAACAGTATAGATAAAGGTGAGTGGGTAACAGTTGTCCTACATGGGAAATGGATGGAAATTTTTAGGCAATGTCCATATATCCCTGAAGAAAAGCAGGTCATTTCTCTGTCTGGGAGTCAGGATGATGAAATTCTCCCTCCACAGACTATTTTTCCCAAAGACTCTGTTACTTAGCCATCTGCAATGTCTGCTCTTGAAGTGCTGAACTTAAACCTGTGTATTTGTAGTACAGAAGTGCTATGTGTTGCTTCTGGGTCTTTAAGACTTTCAGGACCCTATCTAGATGCAAAAGTTAGTGGTGGTGACAGCTCCATCAGACAGAAAGGCTCCTGCAGTAACATGCTGTGGAAATGTTCCTCCTGGTAACACCCTTGTACAAAGTTACACATAGCTGAGGGCTATTGCTTTAGTGTGTTGAAACCATTTTGTTTTAAGCAATTGTGCTCAAACTGAGGTCCAACAATACTACTATTTGTTACATAAAATTTCATTAGAATTGCATCCAGAGCAGGCCTCACTTGGAAAGAGAAAATAGCCCCCAGTCCAAAAGCTGCCCATTATCCATCCGGAGCCTTTGCAAGTGAAATAAGAATCCTGTAATCAATTTATGTTTTGGATGCTGATGAATATGAAGTATCAGAGCCCATGTTAAGCTATAACCTCTGACAAAGATTTGGTCACTTTCTGAAAGCTCACTTAGAAAAGACAAGCCCCTTTCATGGGGTCCGCATTCTAGGAATGACTGGGAAAGTCAGGGCACGTGGTTTAGAAGAAAGTAATAATCTAAGTATTAAAATAGTTGTAGGTGCTCAACAACTTGTACCTTTTGGTCTCTTACACAAAGCCTGTAGGGACATGACAGGTGGCTGTACCACAGTCAGTTTGTAAACGAATCTCTAGATGGAGCCAAAACAGATCTCATGCCTGAGTGTTGCAGACAGAGAAATGATTTTTTCTACTGAAGGCTTACAGCTATGAGAAAACATTCAGTTCCATACCAAATCTTTGTATCCACTTGTAAATTACTGAAGTTACCTACTAACTTTTTTTTTAGGGCTTAAAGCCTAAAAAATTGCAGTGCTAGTAGTCTAAAAAATTGAGTATCAGAATATTTTATTACATATTAATGGCTAATGTAATGTCAGAATACCTTATTTCTCAGTCAATCTTCACCTGTGCATCCATTACATGCATAAAATCAGTAGGAAAATCTTATGATGTGTCCTGTAATATTTGCCTGCACATTAAAGATTTTCTGAATTGTCAACATTGATAAGTGCTAGTCACACATATTCCGTTTTGGTGCTGTGTTTATGGTGTGACATCTGTTTTGCCTGTCATTTACTAGCCCACTGTTTCTGAAAAATGTTTACCAGCTATCTTATATGTGCAGGCTTAAGAATCTCAACACTGTTCTTGTCTGTGGTATCTATTCTTAGGTAAGGACAGAACAATGCTTAAAACCATCTTTTCTTTGAGAAAAGAAATTGCAGACTGCAAAGATAACAGTAAATAACCCCTCACCGGTTTTATATGTTATTCATAATTATATTCATAATGTAGACCATATAATAATAATAATAATAATAATAATAATAATAAAGAAACTCTCTAAAGTTGTGTTTCCTTTCATTTTTCCCTCATACAACTACATAAAAACGCGTGATTTCACAGGCTCACAGTGGTAACTGATGTATGTGGAAGGGCAGGAAGGCACCTATGTTAAAACTGACCAAATTAAAACCAACTTGGTTGGTCCTTTTTGGCACAGAGCCTCCTCTGTCCTGCTGTCTCACTGGAGCTAAAGGTAGCTGAACTATGGGACACAGCAATTTATCACCACATTGGGTTAAGTCTAAGAGAGAAAACTACAGCTCTCAATTATACAGCTTTTTGCACTGTCTGTGAAAAACTGCTTAGACTGTATGATCTCAGTTTCATGAGACAGTTGCAGCCTCACAGTGGCTTTCTTCCTTGGCAAAAAGATAAGATCCCAGCAGTTACTGTGCTCACAGGTGCTGCAGCATACCCAGTGAAGCAAGTTGAGAACCATGAGCTTTGCCTTTTGTGGAATCCATCTCACAGTAGCCCTTGAACGATTCAAGTAAGCAACTCTTAGTTGCTCAGCCAAAGTCCTGCACCACATCATTTTATTTCTGACTTCATTGCACAAGAGAACTCTTCTTTTCAGAGAGTATTACATGCTGAGTAATTATGTGCTGAAAAACTTTTTGCCCCTAATACTGGAGGATCTTTGCTCATATCATGGGACTGACTAATAGAAGAACTGCAAACATGTCCATCTATTTGCAGACTCAGTTTCAGGGCAGTAACTACCTTTACTCAATGTGTCACTGATGAAAGGTGTCCATTAGACTCAAAATTATGGGAACTTTGTCAAGGTAATAAGCCCACAATCTGTTACAGTGATTTATTCCTAATCACTGTGACCTGCAAAGTGAGAATGAAATAGCATGGCATTCCTCTTATGGTCCCTGGCAAAGCACTATGAGCCAGATAAACATTCACAGTCAAAGAGTAGAATTTTAGTCTCAGA
This sequence comes from Certhia americana, assembly GCA_018697195.1. NCBI lineage: Eukaryota > Metazoa > Chordata > Aves > Passeriformes > Certhiidae > Certhia > Certhia americana. Next base: position 121,516,587 of record CM031858.1, on the reverse strand, counting down.
GCAACAATGAAATGTGATTTATGTGAACAGAAGAGTGTGCTCTGTAGTGACAAGGAGCTAACTTTAAAGTAAATGAGAACTTGGATAACTAATAGAGATGAATAACGAAAAAAAATAGTTTGGAAGGAAGCTCTTGACGTCAATCATCTGCTTAAAGTACAGCAACTTCGAAGTCAGGTCAAGCTGTTCAGAGCACTGAGTTTTGAAATTCTCCTGGGATGGAAATGATACAGCCTGTCTACATGATACCCAGTTATCCTCATGTAAATAATTTTTCCTCTTGCAATATGGCAGTTGCCTCTTGTTCCTTTGCTGTGCTGTGATGATGGAGTCTGTGTCCATTCTCTAAGCTCTTTTTAAATACTTCAAGTTTGCAGTTAGAGCCCCCTCTTTCTTCTTTAGTGTTTTCCACAAGCTAATCAGATCTGGTTCCTTCAGTCTCTTGTAATATATGCCCTTGGCATGGGGTTTGGAGCTAGATGCTCTTAAAGGTTCCTTCCAGTCCAAATCATTCTGTGATTCTAAGATTCTATGATACTGTGTTCCATCTTCCTGAATTACCTTAGTAGCCTTCCAGATTTTCTTTTGTACTGGCATATCTACTGGAAGGTCCAAAACTGGGGACAGTACTCCAGATATAGCTTTGTCAGTGCTAGGTAAAGAGAAATGATCTCTTTCTTCAGCATGCTTGCCATGTTCTGGCTTACAATGGTTAGTGTGCAGTCAGCCTTCACCATTGCAGGGGTTGATGTCCACCAGGAATTACATCTTTTTTTACTAGACAAACAACATGCACAGCCTTTTCCTCACCCACTAAGTGGGTTACCTGGTCATAGCAGGAGGCCAAGCAGGACCTACCTTCATAAATGGATCCCATTCAGCCCCATAGAGCTGTGTGTGTCTAAGTGATACTGCAGGTTGCTGTGCCCTTGGATTATGGAGGCATCTTTCTGCTCCCCTTTCCTGTCTTCCAGCTCAGAGGGCTGAGTACCCTGAGGACAACCGGTCCTATTATTCCTCCATCCACAGTGTGGGTTTTGGGATCTTCCTTCTCTTTACAAAGGTCCTACCTTCTGTTCATTCTCTCTGATGTTATTGTGTGCTCAGCTGCCTGATGTTCCTTCAACTAGTTGTTCACCCTGTGACTTCCAACAGCTGATGATGCTGGAACATGTGAAGCACCCGACTGTTGACAGTCACCGCACACCCATAGCTCGGTTGCCTCCTGTTTTGAATTTTGTTGGTCTTTATAACATGACTACATGCACTGGCTTGCCATTGTGTCCAAAGGGACCTCAGAATTCTGCACTGCTGCCTTCCGGCTCCTTTTTCCCATGTCTTCTCTTCTCAGCCCTCTAATTTGTTTGTAGCCCTTGTCTCTAGGCATAAACAGAGTTTGTGAAGGCAAGGCCGCTTCTGCCTGCAGAATTCTTGCATTTTACTGCTGATATCTAAAGAGAGAGTGTAAGAGCCAGGGATTCTGGGAGAGAAAATTTCCTCAGTTTATACTGCCATGAAGAATTGAATTCCACTGCATTTAATGGTTGCAACTGTGTGTTTCCTAATTTTGTATGTACCTGCCCAGACATCTTGGGCTATGACTTGCAAAAGCCTTGAGAACTCGAAGTCAGAGTAATGGGATCTGCATTTTTGCATATTAAGGGCTAATCAATGCAAGTGCCTTGAACAAACCAGATTCAGCATGCCTCAGATTAGGCAACCAAAATCAGCAGGTATTTTGAAATGTACCCTGTGTGGGGAACAGCCCTTCTTTTACAACAACGGTGAAATAATTCACTTTGAGGAACACATGCATGCACTGTAGTGAGAAAATCTCCTAAGAGAATTCATAGCTCTGTCTTCAAAACAATATGTATTAAATCATTTGGAGGGCCACACACTGAGTATCAAAGGGAAAACAGTACTGGATTATTGTTCATTAAGTGAGCATCGTTCATCTGATGCACCAAAGGATGCAGGAGTGTTGCCGAATAAAAAGCCAGTGGCTATATAATGGCACTACAGCTTATTCTAAGGGTCAGTGAAGGAAGAACAAGACTCCCATGATATAAATTCTAGTACTAGTGCATTATGGAGAGTTTATGCTAGGCATAGGCTTCCCACCACAATTATCATAGGAAAGACTTTGCCGTTTTTGCTGAATGCAGACCAAACCCAGAATATTTTATAGCACTTCCTCAATATACAGCGCAACAACACTTTGCACTGTTGTTTTTCTAGAGTTATACCACTAACTTTTTAACAGCCTTCCCTGCCCACCACCATTTACCCACTCATTTTTCCATCCTTCATGCGTTAATGACCTTAATTGATCTCAGGAAGATGATGACAGTGGAAAGAACATAAGTATTGAAAAGAAGCCAGTAAGATCATCAGGCTTGTCAGTTGGAGGAGATGCCAGCTTTCTAGGGGTTAGAATTTGTGACTTTGTGTCTGTCAAACTTGGTCACTTTTGTGAGGCTGAAAGCCTAAACTAATATTTTCTGCCTTGCTGCCCATTTCTGAATGGTTACATTTTCATCATAATCATCACCTTTTTCTAACTTGAGTGAATTTGAGTTATCTGACCAGGATGAAAGATGGAGAAAGGAGGGAATAATGACATTTAGCAAGCTGTGATGTACTCACTGAAATGTCTTTGCTGCCAAAAAAAGCCAGCATCTCCTCCAGCAGATGATCCTGCTTCTGAGCCTTCACCTTCCACACCATATACACAGTCCTTGTGTATTTAAATTTTCCTTAAGTCACTGTATGCATTTTTATTCTATTACCTTCATTCTTATGGTGAAACCTGCTTTGCTCTCTGCTGACTTGCCAATAGCAATGATCCATTGAAGTCAGCCTTTTCTACCAGGAGGAAGAAGAATAAACTCTATTTGGAATAGAAACCCAGTTTAGATTGTGTGTTTTTATTTAAAGGATTCATAACAGCCTCAGGACAGGAACTGAGTGAATTTACATGCGAATGTCAGGTATCCAGCTATCATAAGGAGTGCTACAAAAACTCATGAATCCAGGTTTCCTTCAGCAGTCAAAATCACAGTGCTGGCTCCCTGTCATATGGGATAAAAGATTCACATAAATTTACATATCTTTTTCCAAAAGAGAGGAATACTTTATTTTGGGACACACATGTGCAAGTAGAAGTCACTTCCCATCATCTTCATACCACATGTTCCTGGAGAACTCAATATTTGTAATAATTCTTTTTCTCCTATCCATGCTTACACAGGGGAAACATAATTAGAGGTTAGGATAAAAAAGGCTGTAAGAAAGCAAAACAATCCACCAAAGAATTAGTAATCCTGCTGTATTTCTTGTTCCAAGAAACAAATAACTATTCTTCACTGATGTTGCACCACAGGAAGGGTGCAAGAGCAACAACACAGATCTTGGGCTGATGTCATTGTTTTCCATGACAATAGCTTCTTGAGGTAGTCTGTTTAGCAGTCAGGTCTTGTTGCAAGATCTCATCTATTACTGGTGAGAAAGAAAAGAGAACACCCACAGACACTCTCTTCTGGGAAGTGGGCAAAATGATGGTCTGGTTTTCTTCCAACAAATAAACTAACAGCAGCTAGATTTCAGTCTGCTATAGAGATTTCTCACAGGCAGATTCTCCCTCAGTGGAATCAGTTTAACTCTTTCTGCTTGTTCAGTGTTTTCTTTGGAAAACTGCATCACTTTACACAGGAAATGTTTGGTATTTACAAAACCCATCCTGAAATAGCAAGTATTTTGTTTTTTTTATTGAGACATGCAATGGCCTCTTATTATCTAGAATAATAAGGGTTTCATTACTCAAATTATGAAGACAAAATCTTTGAAAACGTAGCGTCTAAGGGGAAGGTTATGGATAACATGACATGTGTGCCTCAGAGTAACACTTATATGAAGGTGGTTTAAGCCTAGCTGAGTTTTTTGGTGTTAGCTCCGGCTTAATACTGCTGCTTGGAAGTTAGTCTTACAGAGAAGTCCTTGTGGCTCTTCTATGTGCTGCTTAGTACTCAAGGCAATATTTATTAGTTTATGCAGAATCCCAGACTAAGGTTGCCTGAGACATTCATACACTGGAGATCATGAGTAAATAAACCTTCTGGGAACCCAAACACAAGGGACCTGAGCACAGAGGTCTCCTGCAGAATGACTCTCATCTGAATGTCCAGCAGGGCTGACGCCAAGACTGGCCTGTTAGGGCTCCATGCAACCAAACTGGACTCATGCAGAACCCTTCTGCATGACAAAGCCAACCTCTGCAGTATCCTTCTCCGGCTGAGAATGGAATCAGCTCAGAAAACAGCCAGGTTAAAGCTGTTACCATGGCAGTACTGAAATCCAGACAACTGCATTGGTTCATGCGAGGGCTTCACCAGAAAGTACAGCCAGAAAGAGGCTGGCTCTGTGACACCAGCTCTGTACCTGGGACTTGGTTAAAAACTGTACCACAAATACACTTGATAACCTGATAAAGGCTGAGTTCAGTGATGAGGATTGCATATTTTTATGATAAGCTGTAAAACATTATTCATGTTTCACTGAAGTTCATGCATCTGAGAATTGCAAAACCAAAATAGCTCTCTAAGAGAGACCAGGAAGAGTCACCTGCACAAGCAAGAGATCAGCAAGAGTTATCTGTAGGAGCAAGACACAGAGAAGACAGCTGCATACAGTTGTGGCAAGAAAGGTTGCATATTAAGTCACTTCTGCATTACCTTTGAGTAGTGTCTCTGGGCTGTAGATTAGGTATATCATAGGCAAGTGTCAGATTGGCTGAAGCTACCAGGATTTATGAACTCCAGACAGGACTGTACTAGCATGGCTGCACTGCTGCTAGGGCGGGTTTTCAAATGGAAGCTGAGTTAATCCCTGGAGCTCCAGGGACTCACAAAAGTAACCTGCTGTTACCCCATACTGTTTTCTGCAAGAAGCTCCTTTCAAAAAAGGACTTATAAATACAGGCTTTACCTAGCTATTCTATATGAACAACACATATCAGCAGATGGAGAGGAAAAAAATTACCCTTACAGATATCTGAAGAAAGACAAGCAACATATAACAAGGTTGAGGCATTTTATTTTACTTAACTTTTTTTTTAAAGGATGGGAAAGAAGAACCTGTGAAGTGATAAGAAAGAAGCCTAACATGTTTTAAGGCTTTTTACCTATAGGATTAAAAATATATATAAAATAGTGTTTTAAGTAGTGTTTGATTCAGTTCTTCGTAAAAAGAAAAAATATAAAATAGTGTTTTAAGTAGTGTTTGATTCAGTTCTTCGTAAAAAGAAAAGTTAAAATAAAAACCTTTTTCCAATTAAATAATTTTAATTTAAAAGAAACCTGCACAGGTAATCTTTAACAGAATACCCCTGTCAGTGATGCAAAAGCTCATGTCCTTCCCCACTGCCACAATGACCAAACCAAAGCAGTTCAGGATGGTTTGTCATGAGATCATAATCTAAATACACGTTCCCTAAATCTCCTCTATCTTGAGTATCCCCTCCCTGCTATTCTAAACTAGGGACCAAAAATTTTGAAGTTTCTTTTTTTTACACTTTCCTCTTTCACACATGCTTTGCTCTCTTTAGTGACATAATTCACAAGCCTTAAACAGAGCTTTGAAGGACAATGTATTGGTGTCTTTCTAAAACACTTTCACTGTTTCAGTCATCCAACTAAATCTAAATGCTGCTGCCAGTTATTTATTTGTGAATAACTCAAACCAGAATGATTTAGCTCATACAGATGGCACAGATTCAGGAAAACCAATAGGCTGAACTTGATCAGATTTTTATCAGTTAAAATGTATTGCACTTTTTAAACATAAAAAAATATTGCCTAATAAAGGTCAATGCAAAAGCCCATGTATGACAAGAAAAAGTTATTTTTGGATATTAATGTATTGTCTACCAATTCTTTATTTTCCTTGTTTAGAAAAAACCAGAAGAGACATGCCACAGCACTTATGCATGAAACTAGAGCTAGGGCTCTTTGAACAAAAGAATCAGCATGAGAGCTCTGAGCATGTTCTAAAACTAAAATCATTAAAAATGTTGTTGGGATCTTAAATATTTATTTTAAGGCTGAATCTAATTCTAGCCTTCAGAGACACAAGACTGTTTACCAAATAAGGCATCAGATTGCTTAGTTTCCTTTAGATAAGCCATTTATTTCAATATTATTTAATCAATACAATCAACCAAAACTTGACATATTTGGAACCAGCTGTTCTGCATTAGAGTCCTCAGTTTTCCAGATTCCAGCAGGAAAGTTAGGAACAAAATTATGTTGTTTTGTTTTGTTTTCCTGTATTGTCTATTATGATTACAGTATAGAAACTATGTAAGTTAAAAAGCCACCACATTTTAATAATGCCAAACCACTCAATTGGCAGCATTAAAAATACCGTCAAATTTGATCAGTTGAAACCAAAACTCTACAAAGACTCATCCAAATAATTACAGAATAGGCCTTTACAAGAATGAAATAAATCGGTTCTGCTGAAATGACCAAGAAAAAAATCTAGGTGATCTAGGCCTTGGTAAAAGCTTTGGGTATTTTAACTATGGGACCAAGGAAAAACTTTCCACCTTATCTCAGCTATTATGCTAAAGAGACAAGTATTTTCCTGGGTTTATCTCCACTAACATGTTAAAGAGATAAGTATTTTCCTGGGTATTCAGGATTTTAAAAATAGTTTCAGGATAATTATGTGATAGTGCTCAGATATTTGTATCCTTGAAATTCTAGGAAGGATTCCTAGAAAAAAAGTTCTTTGTCAGAGGGAACAGCCGAAGAGCCCAGTGCAGGGCAGAATGTTAAGTGCAACCAGATGCAATCCCTTGTTCAGGGAGCTCTGCCACAGGCACCAGAACTGCTGGACTGATATTTCAAACAAATTGAAGACACAGAGTAGAGAAAACAGTCAGAGGGGCTGAAGGGATTGCAGGAGAGGGGTAGCACTGACATCCTGACTGATTGCTTCATTTCAGATTAAGTCTTAGGTACATAGGATCAGAAATAGCATTACGAAAAAATGATTTCTGCACTCTGTTTGATAAAGATGGACATGTCAAATGTGAAGAAAGTTTCTCAGGAAGGAGATTGTCCTCATGCCCCATAAGACGGCCTGATCGTGGGTCAGATTTCTTAGGACACTCCAGGGTGCTGCAGTTGACCAGCATAATGAGGGGGAGTATGACTAGGTAAATACTTGAAATTTGGAAAAGCCAGAGAAAATTATAAATCATTCAGCTACAAGAAACAACAGTTCTACCTCTCTGAGTGAAATATATGAGAGGGAACATACTTTTATTGCAGCAACAGAACGATATCACTGGCCATGCATTCAAATATTTGTTATGTACTCAAGAATTTTCAGAACCTGTAGAGGCTCACTCTGTGAAGTTGTACATCCAAATATCAAAAAAAGCATTAGTAGACAACATTGAACAAAATATATTTGACTAGGACTGGAGCATAGACTAATGCAGCTATTTATATTTTAGTTGGTGAATTGGATTTTAGCTGCCAGAGAGAATTAAATGTTAATTAAATGCATTTAAATGAAGAAAGAGTGAAGAATATATCTTTGACTTTTAAGCACCAGTTTTGAGCCCCAGTTCAGCAAACCAGACAGAAACCTTCTTCCACTAAAATTGTACAAGCTAACAAAATTTTTGGTAAGGCCTCTGAAAACAGAGTCCTGACCAGATAAAGTTACGATGAACTGTCTCAAAACTAGTGGTTTTCTCATTTTATCTTAACTAAACAGAAAAATTAGTTATTGAGGAAATACTCTAGGAAAACAGAATAGAGTGCATTAAGCATACAACATATTTGCAGGATATCAAAACTGAGATGTCATGAAAACATGTCGCAATCTAGTGAAGTCAAGTAAAAAAAAAAAAAAAATCTTGTTAAAGACTGATACAAGTAACCTTCAACAGGACAGAGAATGACCATATCCACCTGGAAGATTCACCATCTCTGAAACAGAGCCAGATGAAAGTACATGAAAACCTTGAGATACATGAGGCAGTTGACAAAATATTAAAACAATACAATACAGGTTTTTCAAATTATAAAATCCAGGCCTGGTTAGCCAGTCAATTCCCTTTATTGGCAAAATGTCCTAAGGGTAGTTTTGAAAATCATCCATAAGTATTCCATTTAGCTACACTGCAAGAGGAAAGAAAAAGACATAAAAAGGAAAAAAAAACCCCAAACCCAACAAAACTCCACAGCTTTAACAGCTTAGTCAGAGAAGGACAGGTTTATAGCCTGAGTCCTGAACACATTTCTGTGCAATAATGAGATACAAAGAACAGATTGTATGGATATTTATGCAGCAGTTGGCAAGGTATCACAACATAATTTATGTATGATCAGCTTAATTTACATAGTTTTACCTGTTTCATTCACTTCCATGACCCATAGATGCTGACCTGAAGTGGAATAAATGTACTTCTGGCTTAGAACAACTATTTAAGAAGCAAAATGTAACTTCTGTGCTGGACAAGACCTAGTGATTTCGTCATCACAGTTTCTTCTTTTGATAGCTGTTGACGTCTAGTATTTCAGGGAGAAGCAAAAATTTATCTCATCAACAATAAATTACCTAACTATAGGCCTTTTTAGTCTGCACATTATCTAGACACTTTAAAAATTCAACTGAACCTAAATTTGGGCTGTCCTTCAGATCTCCATTCCACAATTTGGCAATTAATTTTGTACTACTGCGTTAAAAATAATCTAGGTATTTTGTGGACTGATGCTGTCTTCTAACTTGTCACCGTGGTGATATTTACATGTATGAAGATTGCACTAATTTACTATTTTTTTCATATTCTCTATGTATCACACCTATGTTGTTTCTGTAATATAATAATTGTTTCATTTCTTCAGAAATATGACTACATTTCTAATTAATTCAATGAAAATGCTTAGCAGGTTTATCATCCTCTGATTGTTATGTAAACTTGTCTGAATTTTAAAAATGTAGAGCATCTGCAGCTCCTACAGACTTCTTCAGAAATTAGAAAAAAGCTTCAATTTTTGTCCTCCAAAGACTGATATCCATGCAATGAAACCTGGCATATTTGTTTCCCCACAACTTGGCACTACTTGTTAAAGGAGATACAAGCATTATCTTCCTAAACCAGCTAAATTTAGGGTGAAATCTTTGACAGTTCTTAAAAGCTCTGAATGGATTTCAAGACAACTATCACATTTTGTCAAGTTTCAGAGTTGGTTTGCATATTGTGACATTTTTCTGCAAATCCTTCAGAATCTTCTACCAATTGAAAGAAATGAAAAAGTAAGTCACTAAAGAGAATATTTCTTACAAAGTTTTTAGATTAGCGATGCCAATTTCTTGGCAATAGAATAGTTAGTTGACATTAGTATGATTTACTTAAGGACTATTTTAGTTTCCAAGCAGCTATCCACAGACAGGGAACATTTAACAAAGGTATTCGCTCATTGCTTTTCTACCCATCTCACCTGAAATACCACCCTGAACTACAAACAGCTACAATCCAAAGAGTGTATCAATAGCAAAGTATATACCACATTTAAACTCAGTTTCTCCAGATTTTCAGAGCAATTGGTGCTACACATGATTAAGAAAATTCACAAGAGGTTTTGTCTGCTTGTTTTTTTGTTTTTTTTAAATTGTCTGAACATTTGCATCTCTTGATTTGGAGAACTGGACTGTTGCCCTTACAATAGATTTGGATGAAACACTGGGAATGGGGGAAGAGTGGGAGTGGGGACAGAGCATGCCACCAGTAATGGGAAAGTATGGAGAAAGAAATTATCATCAATAATTAGAAATGAGATGCCACACAAAAACTACACACAATTTTTGTGGGTTCAAAGAGGTTGAAGAGCCATCCAAAGGCCTGGAAGCCAACCAGGAAATTCCAGATTTCTGGCTGTGCACAATGTCAAGGATCACTTGACCAGGTTTCACTGAAGAACTTAGAGAAATATTTGACATTCAAATGACTTTTAGGCAATTGGTGGCTTTTAAAGAGGACTAGGATAGTACATGTTTCATGCCAGCATGCTGCCCTGGCATGTTCCAACAGGGGACTTAAATATTTATGTTCCCTCTCATCAAGTAGGCATTTCATGTCAAAAATACTGTATAGCTACTTTGTAGAAAAGTAGACATTTATTTAGGATCAATTCTTAATATTCAGCTAAGAATATTCACAAAAATTAAATATAGCTACAAAAGGTTGCTTGCTCTAATTGATGAAATGACAGACATATTTTCACAATTTTGTTTTAAATTCTACAGACAATTCAAGGGAGAAGACTCTTGTTACCCCTGAATACAATTTTTTTTTTTTTTTATGATGATTGAAGTTTTTACTTCTCATTTGAGATTCTAAGAATTCTTCCAGCATGGCTGCAAGGTTTTTTTATTGCATTTTGCAACCAGCTGTGATCTGTAAATCTATTAGAAAGAGTGTCAAATGCCTATTGTTTGGTCCTTGAACAGCACAATTCTTACATTTTTTCTTTGTTTCCATTTTCAGTAATACTGTCATCTCCAGAGAAAACTTCATAAATACAATCTGTCCTATACAAATAAATTATGTTGAGTTGTGCTTGTTTCCCCAGATATCTTGGGTGTAAGAGGAGAAAACGAAATAAACCTACCTAGCAATTCCTCTCAGCACAGTCTTAAAATACTCAAGGCAGAGACCATCTGCACACAGCCATAAATAGATGGAAGGAACACACTTCACTGGGAGCATTCTCTTACCATCTATGCCATCAGTGTGCTAGCCATAGTTGTGGCAGAGAAGCTCAAAGCTCCAAGCTTGCTGCAGAATCACATCTACTGGGCTTTTTTATGGGAGAAACGATGCCACCCAGTGGAAGTTTAAAATTATAGAACAAACAGTGCTGAGGGGGAGAGAGATTTCCTTGGTATTTCAAGTTAAGAAATGAAATTAATAAATTTATTTAGCTAGATGATTTACCATCAAAATATAGCAACATTTTACGAGGAAACTGCTCTGGATACTCACAGCTGATTTAATTGACACCAGGGGGAAAAAAAAAATCCTGAAGACTTCCTAAAGACATCTGAGCAGACCTTTGATTGCAGTGCTGTCTGCCATGAGCAGACCTGTTGGAATATGGTGCAGCATTGCCCTGGAATTTCTCTTCCAAGGAAAATAAAGCTGTGTGTCCATGTGTGTGCGTGTGTGTGTGTGTGTGTGTGTGTGTGTGTGTGACCAGGGAGGGGGGTGAAGAGAGAGAGGGGGCTATGCCTGTGTAAGCCTGTTCATTACACAACCCAGAATTAATATGTTTAGGGCAAGTCTAGACCCAGAGAGACACATCCAAGGCCACCAGAAATACCCAATATTTGCTAAAAAGAATAGTCTATAAAAGTGAAAAATATTTATATAAATAGTGTTACAAAATACATTTTACATAACTAAATTATTGATGTAAAGACACATAATATACATAAGTACAAAATTCCATAATATCAAATTATGGTATTTATGAATTGCTTGCATTTGAAGGGTTTTAAGGAAAAGTTATTGAATACCATACTGCACAGGAAGGTAATTTTTGGATTTCAATAGTCAGAAACTCTTAGTTCCTGGAATAATATTCTGAACAATTTTATTCTTTCCTGCCACTTTGTCCACAAGTCTCTTCTTTTTCTTGTGTAATTGTTTTGTTTCTTTCCTCATACACATTTCTACATACTAATAAAGCTATTTCAGAAAGTCTTCAAAGATATTCATTTAATGGATCTGTGTAATGGTAGTTAAGGGAAAGCTCCAAACCAGGAACTATTTATTACCTCATACATAATCAAGTTCTTTACAAAATAGTTACTACTCATTAGTATGATCTGGGACTTTCTTTTGTTCCATTAGTGGATGATTAATGTTATACTGACGTTTGGTATTATGGTTTCAAATTATACCTTTACATTGGAATATGAAGTTACAGCAAAGCTGTAACTTTTCAGATTGAAAGAACCTACCCAACATGATCTTAACAGAGTAACTACCTAGAACTTTTGAGATAAATACAGAGGACAAGCAAATGCTTTGAGAAAATATGAAAATGTAGCTGCAATATTTTCTACAGACAAAATAGAATTAAGTTTGAAGCTTCTGTATTTTATTTTGCCCTATGTCGATTGTTTTGCAGGCACTTATGATCACTTTGAGAAAGTCTTCTTTGCCAAAGCACTTAAAAAGCCCGCCAACAGTTTCCATTTTATTTGGAGATAATTTTCTTTCATTCCTGAGTCACTGTACTGGGTCTGGCTGAGCTGTTGTTAATTTGCTCCATAGAAGCTCTCATAATGCTGTGCTAGTATTGGTAGCTGGAAAGATGTTCATAATAAATTTGTATTTATACATTTGTGCCTTCTCCATGTTAAATTGCATTCAAAGTGAATTTCACAGCATCAACTCTCTAATATTTTTAAAGATGAAAAAAATGTGTATGTTCTTGGTATAGCAAAAATATTCCTTTAATGAATGCACACATTATTGTAACCAGGGAAACTATTAGAAAAAAAAGGATGAAAGGGTGTAAAAGATTGTACCACAAATGATGGCCATTGCAGTTATTACAGAATTCTGTTTTAAACAGAATTAAAGTTAGATTTAAAGAAAGACTATTGAAAGTGTAAATACTATATGTACCTCTCTTATCAAGTTTGTGGCAGGGTGCTTCTGAAAGTAGGTACAATCTAGAAATTCTGTGGATTTATTTTTCTTGCACTTATAGTTGCATTAAAACAAAAAGTTGTGAAATGAATGTACTGTGTAATAGCATCATACTTAAAATACAAAGTTGTCTGCCTCTTTGGGTGTGGGTGTGCTGCCTTCTCCAATGCCCATGGCAAAGTAAGGAGTTCCTGTTTTCCTTCCTGTCTAATGAAGGGATTTCACTCCTGTACTCCTGTATGTGTCCCAGGTATGTGCTGAATCTGTAAGCTAGTCTTAAGTGTGGTGCCAAATAAATTATCATTGTTTAAGAAACTTGCCCAGAATTTTTTTGACATGCCATAAATGTATATCCATGCCATAAGGGAGAAATAGTTGCTTTGACTTTCTCAGCTGCAATAAGCTTAACTTTATTTTTCTGGAGTAGTACGCAAGAGATGAAGGATTTTGCATGGTGGCCAGTATGGCTCCTTGCCTATATAAAGTTACAACCAATTTCCTAGTCAAATTCCAGGGTGGGAAATTACACTACAGTAAACTGTAGTGATTTCTGTATGCTAAACAGCATGTTAAAGCCAAGTCAAAGATGACAGGATTTTCTATGGTATGTTTTGTATTATCAAAGAATGCACCATCATGGCAATAACAAAAACTATTTTTGTAGGAACTCATCTTTCCTCACAGCTATTTTATTGTGTTTTATACATATTCTTTTCTCACCTTACCCTTTCCAAATTTTTTTCCAGTCCTTACGATGTAAATATGCAGCACAGCAAAAGAGAGATGGAGTAGCATTCCTCTGACCTCAGTGAGTCTGTCTAGAGAAATAAACACAAGCTATTTGTTATTTTTCTCTGGAAGTCCTTACTTTCCTGAAGTAGCCTAATAACTAATGTTCCCTTCCTATATAATAAACATTTATTCCCCCATATATACTGCAAAGTAGATACCTTTGGGTTTCCATTTTCCCTTCCACCATGCATGCCTCCAGTCCTCCTAATGCCCAGCTTCTCGGATTCTTTCACCCCCACCTGCAGATCTGTCACAAACACAGCTCTCCCACAGAGAATAGTCTCTCTGAAAAAGTGGTATGAGAGGACCAGGTTTTTATTTTGATTGTTATTATGAAGAAAACATGTGGGCATTCTCTTTTTCACTATTATTCCCTTTCTGTCAAAACCAGAATGGATGACTTGCTTGGGCACACACTTGTCAGTTATTACAAAGAACAGCTTTGAAGTGTAAACTGTTCTATTGTTTCAGTGGGCAGAAATGGAGACACCAAAGAAGAAGTCAATATTAGATTACCTAATGTCTAAAACAAGCACGTGAAAAGGAGAGGTTTTATGAAGACCATAAGAAAGCCTAACATTTGCCCCAGACCTGAAAGACGCAGAGGGGAAGGAATGTATAAAGGGATAGCCAGGCAGTGTGTCCTGTTTCAAAGGAATGGGTAATAGTGAACTCAGCCTTGAAAGAAAGCTGATGAAGAGACAACTGAACAGTTGTTTGCCTGTAGGTTATCTACGCCCTGAACACTCCTGGTAGAAGAAGTACAAAAGGTGAGAAGGGCTGAGCTCAACTATTTGGATTTTGTTGGGTAAATATTGTAAGCACAACGTGGCTTCTTGTTATTGTGAGCACGTAAAAAAGGGAACTGAATCTCTTTGGACAGTGAATGGTAGTTCCTTTGGTACTGGAGAAGTTATTTCACTGCTACTTGGAACACATGGGGTCACAGGGTTATATCTGATCTGATCTTTTAGAAAGTTAAGAGCATTTTTAAGCAGCAGGAAGGACAGCAAATGAAAACTGAAACTCTCTCTTTATAATAGGATGTTGCAAACAGGATAGCTGTTGATGTGATGATGGTAGAGAGAGGCAGGAAGGGCCTTTGAATGGGTTCCACAGAGATGTTTATTCCAGCCACACAGACAGACTGATCAGGGTCAAAGGCAGGGCTCATGGGAAGGGTTCAGGATTAAGTATATGGGTGCTGGGAGAGCATCAGGGACCAATTGTCAGGGGGTATGGGGCAGTACAAAGGTGGGGTTGGGGTATGTGAGCCAATGGGGAAATTGGGAAGGAATGATTGAGGGACACAGGGATGGAGAGGTGGTTAACAAGGCTGACCGAGGGAGCAGAACAGGGTACATTGGCATAACAGAACAGGGCATCCTGTGAGAGAAGCCTCTTATGTCTTCTTAACATAGGGAATGCCTCTCAGGGTTCACCGACCTCCAGTAGTTCACCGACTAGTAGGGTGCCAGCTAGTCAAAGAAGTATATTGTAGGCCATGTTGAAATGGTTGCAGAGCACCAAATATTTATTTTCATCTGAAGTACAAGAGATGGGATGGATTGACAGCTCTGGAGTCTCTGCGCAAAATAGTGTTAGTGTAACACTTTGTTCATTCTGCCTCATGTGGAAGGCTGAAGTATATTCTACTTAAAATGAGTGTTAACAGACACATACAGAATATTAGGATCTCATCATAACTAAGATATTGATACAATAAAGAGTAAAAACAATTAATTTCTATTGCATTCTTATTATAAATTTAAAATTAGAGGGAGCTTTTTTGAGAAAAAAGCATTCATGTAATGGGATGGCAATGTTAATACAGTAATGCAAAAATTTTTAAAATAGCAGGAAATGCAAGAGGTATTAGTAATCTAAAATAATAGTCCTCTGAATTAATTTGCTGAAGTTCTAAAATGTCCTGGGGCTATTGTGTCTTCTGCCATTAATTTCATTCCCAGCACACTGTCCCTCTGACCAGAGTTGCTGTGTGATCACTTCCCATCTTAATTTCATAAAAAAATTTTAAAAGTTAATACAAAGTGGTAGGTTTCTGCTAAACTGATTTGTTTCTATCCCTCAGACAATGATCCGGGAGTGTTCAGAAATGCAATTAAGTGGCAGAATGTGGCAACCTTTAGCAGAGGAGGCAGCAACACTGCAATTCAATTATTATGGATAATTAGCCAGTCCATACAGATCCTGATTACTTTCTGAGGAGAAGTTACTTAATGTGGAGAAACGGACTCAGAAAAACACAGCACTTGGATCTCATCACCAAGTTTTCCAGTGGAGTAACAGAATTATGCAACATAAGAAGTTGGAAAGGATCCATAAAGACCATCGATTTCAAATCCCTGCTCCTCAGAGAACTACCAAAAATTAAGCCATCTCACATAAAAGCATTGATCAGACACTCCTTGATCTCTGGCAAGTTTGGTGCCATGACCACTTCACTGGGGAGCCAGTTCCAGCGACCAATCCCCCTCTCAGTGAAGAAATCTGCCACCTGACTTTCCCTTAACTCATCTTCATTCCAATTCCATGTGCCACCGGGGAAAGAAGATCAGCACCCCTCCTTCACTGCCTCCCTTGACAAAGTTTTAGACCGTGAGAAGTTTCCTAAGTGACCCACAATGCAGTTCATAAAAGGACAAGTTAGGACAAGTTTAACCATTTACCTTGTTTCATCCTCTGTGGCTTTAACATAGCACTCCTCCAGCTACTTTGAAATGAAAGCACACAAATCATGTTCTTGATGCAATCTTTTCAGTCAGATGTCAATGACCAGAATAAAAACCTGACTTTTGTTCCCAAGATGCCCAATATGAAAATTATCTTTTCCAAATATGAAATAAAAAAAAAAAAAAGTAGATGTGCATAATTACTTAAATTTATTGCCTTTTTTTTTCTTTTCAAAAGAATATATAATATTTCCCCTTTGTGCAGACATATTGGACTAGGGTTTTGCAAAATCCAGTATTTCTCAGATTACTTTTAAGTGTGTCGAGGTTTTCTTTTGTCAAACCAACGTAAATCGAAAGGGAAGGATAAAGCGGGAAGTATGCAAAGAATCAATTGTTCTTCCTCAAATTCACACTCAGAAAGTCCTTGTTTACTTGCTTCCTATTCTCTAGAAATAAAAGGCTGGATATGTATATCTGCTCCAAAGATGATATGTGATAGTACCTATAAATGCAGTAAGCAGACAGAAACCATTTCACAACATGCCTTGGGAAGCATGTCAGCCCCTAACAGGCACCTAAATAGGTTCTGCCAAATTCCCATGTTTGTTTACTTTGCTTTCCATCCAGCTTATATTTTTTTCTTAATGTCTAATGCCATAAATTTTTTGCAGAAGTCAGATGATTGGTGGATCACAGTTACACAAGGCTAATATTGATGGGTGATATAATTTTATATTTTTAAACAGAGAAATGGATTTATGTGTATTGACTGCTGAAGCAAAGTGGGTATTCGAGATCTTTTAAATGAAAACAGAATTGAACTTATCAATAAAGTTTTGCTTCTACAGTTGAAACTTATCTGTTTATCTCTGTATTCCCTGGATAAGTCACTTATGCGCCACAAATTCACAAACGAAGCATAACTGAGTATATAAGTGCTATGAATACACCATGGGTGTAAATGACCTGCATTGATTCAGAACCGCACAATCTTTCCCATGAAAACTTTCTGTATTGATGAAGTGTTCTCTCCTGTCCGTACAGATTGTCATTAAAAGAATTCAGGAAAAGGTTCAGAATAGTGGTACACTGGTGCAATAGTCCAGAACAAAATGTGAGTTTGCAAAGAAAGGTTTTTGTGGTTTTAGCAAGGAACACTAAACATCTGTCAAAACTAGTTAAAATAACATAAAACTCCACAAATTTTCTTAAAAGGGAAAAAAAATTTCTTTTTACACTGCCACACATCCTGAAATATTCTGGGTATCAGTTGTGTTTCTTTATGAGTCAGAACTTGTCTGAGGCTGACTGGGCTTTATACTGTTTTTACTATAATGACAACATACTGTTCCAGGATTACTCAAGTTACATGCTGGGGAAAGAATAGACCAGCACAGAAAATGGTGATATAGCAGCCATTAAGGTGATTTTACATCACCTCCACACATTAAACAAATAGTTAGAACATTGGCACGTTAATGGAAAATTGTTTAAGTTAATAAAAAGAAAAGCGATTTAAAAACTCATAATGTCAAGAAATTCTTAAAGCTCTTTGTGATGGGAAACAGAATCATCTGGTGGAATGCAAACAAATGTTTCTGTCAGCTTTAAAGAGATCTGTTCTCCATTACCAAGGCTGTCATGACATCTTGTATTTGTGAGGTGGACTCTTGAAGAAGTCAGGTATCTTTGTCAACATGTGCCTGCTTGAACTGCAGGTACCACCTGGACCAACTCTATCCCTCTGCAGTGTCCATGCTGCTTTGATAGAAAGGAGTCCTGCATTTTTAATCACACTGCCTTTGTTACAGAAACTTGCCTCCTGCCCACATGCACAGTAACACTGAACCCTTGCAACCAGATGAATCAGATTAATTAGGGCTGGATGGTCTCTTGTTACACTTTTTGAGTCTGTCTGCACTAATTGCAACACCCAAAGCAAAGGAAAGCAGTGAAGAGTGCAGATTTCTGAGGTATACCAAAATCAATGAAAGTTCTCAATTCTTTTAATGAGATGTATTTCATCACTTTCTTTGACAAGTTCTGCCATTATTTTCTTGAGGCTTAAAAACTTTACAGAGGAGACAAGAAGTGGTGACAGCAACATAGGCAGTACCTTCCTCAAAGTTTTAGTATGAATTGCACTCTGCACTTGCTTAGTTTTGAAAAACATCTCAACAGAACAAATATTTGTGATTTACTTTAGCATGTGAGAATGTCACTGAAAATGTGTAACTACACACGTGGCATGTGTGCAAACAACAAAGTTTCTGCCTCTTACCAATTTGACTCTATAATTGTATGTAAGAGAAAGAGGAAAAAAAATAACAAAACCAAAACCAAACAGAAAAAGAACAAAATCCCTCAACATTCCTATGTTTTAAATCTAGAAAAGGTGCAGCTATGTATGAACTGATCCAAGAGAAACCCTGGCTTGTGAGAAAAGAAACAGACTAGTTCCCTATGTCATGGGCCACATAAACAGACAGATCTTGAAACCCCACAGTCATGACGCTGGATGGAAATGAAATGGGGGGAAGGGGTTGCTAGGGCCAGAGCAAGGCTCTGCAGAGGGATGGCAATAGTGGGTCTGCTCCTTTCAGCAGCAGCTTGCTGCTTCATCATTTCACTGCAACAGAACACCTCAGCCTGAGGGACACACTGCAAAAAAACTACAGTAGGGCAATAAAAGCCTCTTTAAACTTTCAGAATTGTATCACAGCTTTTCGAAAAGGAGACTGGATGGAGAAGCAAGAACCTGGAGAGAGAAATAAGCAAATAACCCACTTCTGTATTCCCCTGAGCTTGAGAGCACAGGCTGGGACAGCCCTCCTGTGCACACGTGAGGTGGGACAGGGCAGTAGTGCTTAATCCCAGCACAGAACAGTGAGAGTGCTGTGACACAGACAGTGATACCCAACTGCCCCCCTCCCTGCAGTGCTGTGCAACCTGATATACTCAGCAAGGAGTGATATCTGGCTGTAGCACAACAGAGCCTTCATCTCTGTATGCACTCAAACCAGCTGTACTGCAGAGTGGGCCAGACTGATGCATCTGGAAACTACAAGAGAAGATGCTCTCTGCCTTTTTTGAAAACCACTTATTTTGTGGTTTTGTCAAGCTGTTTACACTACATAATAAAGGACTTACCTTTCAGAGGGAAATTAAGCATCCAAATTAAGCTAATTTGTTTTGTGTATGATTCTGAGATGTGAAAGGCTATAAAGACAAAATTTGGAAAACTACCTTTAAATATAAGAAGAAAGCATTATCCTTCATAATATTTCAAACACTTCAAATGTTAGTTAGTTGTTAAAGTGAACTCATTGTCTGTGCTCAGTCAACAGCTTTAGGGTTCATTTTCCTGATGATCCTGCTTCCTGTGAATACATACTGATTTTTTTTCCAAATGTCCCTTGTTCCCAGTTGCACAGATGATATTCCTTGCTTGATGTGGCCTTTGTTGTGCAGTATGCTCCATGCCACTGCCAAGCCTCACAGCCCTGTAATGGGCTGGATTTCCACTCACTCTTACTTTGCCCTCTACTTACAGTGTTCAGGGCCTTGTTCTCAGTGGCAAGATTCTGCCAGGCAGCTCTAGTACCTCTCACATGAAGAAAGACCATCACTGACTTTCCTAAACCTTGTTTCATTTATTTGTTTTGAGCTATCTGCCTAACATTCAAGCTTAACCCAGAATTCTTTCTGTATCTCGCATCCTCCCTCATGGCAACCCTAAGCTTGACTTTTCCTGAGCCATTATACTGACCTGATGGCTCTCATGAATGATTACTTTGGGTCTGAGTATGCCTTGTGGACAGTCCATGAAGGGTTTGATCCTGACAGAGCTTTCTTATTTCCCTTTTTCAAAAGCTGCAAGCCAAGATCAAGAACTGTTGTGGATGCTGTGATGAAACAGTCTGGACAAAAGGTGTCAAAGTGAAGGTTGAGGGTTGTCAAGCTGAGGAGATCTCTTGATCTGAGAAAAAATAGTAGAGAACAGTTTATACAATTTTTAACAGGCCCATAATCTGATTTCTTTTCATTGTTTTCCCCATGTTCAAATATAAAAGAGATTTATAACATCTTACAGATGAAGTGATGTTCCCACTGTCAGGAAGTATTGCAGAACAAGATCTGAAATTCCAGCTACTATCTCTTAATTCATAACCTAGTAAAACATGTTGGAGTTTGTGTCTGGTTATGTGACCTTAGTTTTTTACTTGCTGTGCATGCTATAGCAGCAACATTGCTTGCACTTGGGACATTGAGAAGAATTTGAGAGAAATAATCAAAAGCAGGTTCTCATTATACAATGTAATTACATCATTTCCTCTGATTATATTTCAATAAAATATTGTAAATTCCTTGTTTTCACACAATTTTTTTTATATTTAATCAGTATTATGCCTCTGACACATGAAAAAATATTTTTCCATTAAACAGGATGTTAATTTTTCCTGGCACCAGCAATTCCTAGGGCCCTTTAGAAGATGTACCTGGTTCTCCTTGTTCCTTTCTAGAGTCCTAGCCTCAGAAGTGGTCTGCTGCATATCTTGACCCTGTAAAACACTCCTACATGACTCCAAGATCACAGGAAAACAACAAACTCATACCTAGCTTTGTATGACTCAATTTGTTTACTTCTAACACTATGAAAAAAGCAATTGGTTAAAAGTTGCTTTTGACAGAATTGTATCTCATCCTGTTTCTTTAAAATTGAGTCAGCCAAAACCACGCTGGCTCTCTGCTATGCTTTTTGCCCTAGGCAGCCACACTTTACTGACTTAAGGTGGACACTTACTAAGAAAATTCCTGCCACACAATTTTGCTTGTGTCAGAGAATCTGTTAATTCTGTTGATTGTACATTCATCATGGATGAATTATTCAAGCACTTAGCAACTGCCCTGACAATTTCCTTAAACAGGAAAAAGCATTACAAATATATGAATGTGACAAGAAGGGCTTACATGACTGCCTTTGATGCCTTAAGTTTTAGCTTTTATATTTTTCAGATTCTGTACTGCATTGGTGTGTGACTCTTCATATAAAATGTTAGCAAGTCCTGTTCACAGTTTAGTTAGACAAAACAACCCTTTTCCAGCCTGAGAACCAAGGACAGTATTGCAGCTTCAGGCCTCAAAAGTGCAAACAACAGCGAATTGAGGGGAGCAAATTGAGAGAATGTGACTTCATAACCTGAATTGGTAATTGGACAATTAACCCCAATATGTAAATGGACCAAAACTTATAAAAGTGGGAAAACTTGTGAGTCGAGGTCCATCTTGGGTAAAGCCTTGGCCAGGCTCTTGTACTGCCCAAGGTGTATCCTTTGAAGGCCTTTCAATAAATACCTACTTTATTCCTTTAATACTGTTTAGACTCTGTTCCAGGTAGCCTCTCCAGGCATCACCTTGGTGCTGGTTGCAACATCGAGTATCTAATTGAGTGATCTGACTTGTGGAAGCCTCTGATCCTGCAGGATGAGCATGAATTTGATACCAACAGTTCAACAGGGTCAATACTTTCCTATGTGGAAAAGTAACATCAACATAATATGACAGTGATAAGGTTCCACATGCTTTATTGTTCTTTATTTTTTGGCTTTAACTGGAAAGCTCAGGAAGTGTTATGAAGGAAACAAGGGTATCAGAAAGTACAGGGACAGCTGAAAGGCTCCACTATGATAGGAGAACTTGCTCCTGTTACTGCTTTTCCCTGCACCCTCACTACATTCCCTTGCATCCCTGCTCTCTCTTTTGAAATTTGGAGACCCAAAGGGGTCCTGTGGTGTCTATATGCATTCTGGAGGCAGTGTGAAAGGCTGGCCATAGCTCTCTATGAGGTTAGGCTTGACAAAACATGGTAGAACAGTTCATGCAGGAGAGTTTCTGCTTGGTGAGTATTGGACAAGATGGGAAATGAGATAAATAAGCAGGAAGATGGAAGGCAAAGATTGTATATATAAGGGATTGAATAAAAACATTAAATTCTCGGTAAGTTTTAAGCTTTCCCCTCTTCCTACACATAGTAATCAAATATGATTTCAAACCAAAATTAACCAGGACATCCCACTGAAGTGGTACTTTTCCTCACCAAATTTTTGAAGAAGCATCATCTTGTAATTCTCTGAATTATTAATTTTATTCCACAGTCTGATTATACTCCTCCTGAAACTTAAAACCAATAAACAACACAAATGTTGCTAGAAATTTTTGTAACAGTTACACTTGGTAAAACCTCCAAACTTCAGAAGAAGCTGGGCAAGAAAATCTCTTGAAAATTTTATAAATTGGGTTCTGGAAACTGCATGGGTGGAATTATGGAATGTAAAGCACAGTCCCTATGTGTTGCCTCATTGTGGCAAGCAGGTAGTTCTTTATTTGGAAATTATTAAGAAGGCCTGCCTTACCATGTAAATGATCCTTACATGTTCCTTTTAAACAATAATACATTTAGTATAAGAATTCAGACTCTGGAGTTACCGAACTTTATGAGGTTGGCTTCGTTTCACTGGAACTTTTAGCTTCGAGCATTTCAGAGTTCTGGCTTTGTAAACACATGTGAACAAACTTGCCAAAAATAGAAGTGAGATGCCCCTCTGTTGTTTTGAGGGTTTTTTGATTGCTTTTTTTCTTTCTTTGTTTTTTTTTTTTTAAAAATTATTTTCTATCATTAAGTGTTTCAAGAATCTTCCTGCCATAGCAACAAAAGAAAAAGTCTTGCTTATTAGATTTTATATGTCACAGAGGGGAAATAAAGCCAAACAAGCATTACGCCGCACATCAAACCATGCACATATCCAGCACATTAAATCAGGGGAAAAAAAAATCTAATAAAGCTGGATTCTGTCTCATGAAACAGAGAAGCAAAATTGTTGGAGATACTGCCCAGATATTCAGATTCAGCCATCCAAGGCTATCCCTGGGAGGCCTATGCAGTCAAACAGAATAGCTATGCAGAATACTAGTGTGTAAGAAAAATGTTGCATACATCAAGAAATAGGTGTTGTATGAAGGTCTGAATAAAAGGTGGGTTTATTTGCCTCAAGAAAAGCCTTCTATGAGTTTTTTCCCATAAATAAGAAGCTTATTCAGCAGCCTTTTATGCCATTCTCACCAATTGCAGTCTCACTGTGCAAACAGTACTATGTAAGCAGTATCACTTACATTATGTACTGAAACAAATGTGGGTGGACCCCAATGGTTTTGTCATTCAGGCTTCACAAGAAGGTTGGGAAAAGCACTAGGCACAAAAAATTGCACGAAAATAATTTCTTCCCAAAGATACTCTAAGAATTGCTAGGAAATACATTTAAATTCAAGGAAATAACAGGTTTAGAGGACTTTAATATCAGTTTACATTTTGCAATGTTCCTTAAACCTCCAAGAACCTTTGATTTATTTCTCCCACTGTAATTGTTGAGATTAGTTTTCACTAGTTACTAGCTTCTCTAGTCAGTTCCAGCAGTCTTCTCATCAACATTACTGCAATCTGCCACTGTTTCTTCATTTAGCAGCTAATTTCAGTGGTAAAGAATTAGTTCCAGTTTTTAGAGGAATCTTTCAATGTCATAAGTAGGAAGAATGAGATTTCATGAAAAAAAAATTTACAAGAAGAAGGAGGAACTTTTGTCCATTTTCCCACAGGTCACAAGCTTTCTTTATTAAAACTAGGGATAATAATACCTATCATCTAACTTTCAGGTGAATAGCTAATAACTAGTATCTAGCTGCTGAAATAAAGGATGCCTTCAGAAGCTGTACATGAGTAGTACTCTGCTGAAGGAAAAAAGAGTCTTCAGTGTGAGACAAAGAGCATAAAAATCTCATGGAAAGTGAATGTAGGTCTGCATTATTGGGAAAATGAAATGGGAGACTAATGAGTGAGGACCTGATGTACTGAGAAATTAAGAGTTCTCCATGCAGTCAGTCATTAGTTGCTTAATATATTTTAAAATCAAGTCAAATAATTTTATTTATAAGAAACAGAAGCAATAGCATGTGGGAGGTGAAGAACAACAACTTCATTAATAAATATAGATGTCTTTGTTACCAAAACTGTAAGAAAGTAGAGTTAAACCTTCAGTCATCTGAAATACAACACACTGACAACTTGCTATCTCTCCAGGGGCTTAAGGGTGGAGGTGACATGCCTTTTTTCAGCTTTTAGAAATGCGTTGAAGAGCTTTTCACAAAAGATGGATGTTCAGTACTTGGCAGGGTAAGACACGTATCTAGATGCTTGAGAAGTTTGAAATTTCTAGTGAAAACTGATGCCTTTCATGCCACAAGGGTTCTAATGCTAACATCACTCTAAGAATATGATTCTCATACTATGTCCTGCGATCACCCACCATTGATTTAATTGTTAATAAAACATCTGTGTCTGGATTCACAGCTTAATGTTAACTTAATGTGGTCTATGTCAATCTATCAACATGCAGAAGCTAAAATTAAGGCTTCAGTACCTTTGTATTCAGTACAATTTGAAATCAGTAGAGAGAAATAGGGTACACATGGGAACTTGACATGTAGGAGATAAGTCAAACACCTAATTCTAGAAACCACAGTAATTTTTCAGGTTGAAGAGCGATGAAAATATAAGAAGGTGGCTACCTTGGTGTTTCTGTTCTAGTGTGAATTTTATTCTCTGTTTTTCCCAAATCATATATCACATGCAAGGCTCAACTGAGTCACAGCCAATACCAGTTTTCTTACAGTGTTGTTTCCCAGAACATCATTGATAGCTGGTTGGGTGGTGGGGAATCAATTATGGGTGAAAGACTTTAGCACGTATGACCTATAAAAGATACTCCAAAGTAAAATTATACAGTATAGTATAAAATATTTGTAGGAAAAGGTTGAAAACATGAGCAATTGTCACAGGCCAGCCTCTCTTTGCCTCATAAGTCTGGTAAGAGGGAGAGCAATCATAATGTCTCTTTTGCTGTGCTTTTCAAAAGGAGATGCTTACATTCTGTTTCAGTTTTCTTTTAGCTGTCAGTTGTTCAGTTAATGCAAATTACCAAGTGAAGAGACTGACATATATGAAGTGAAGGAAGCTGACTGTAGAAGAAATTCAACTTGTTGTGTCAACTAAGGATGTAGCCAGTGTTATTCATCATCAGGATATGTATGTTGTTACGCATCAGGTCAAATTTCTGGCCCAGTTTGTGTGCATGGGTGGTTTGAGACATCAAAGGGACTTGCTGCAGATTTATTTCCACAGAAAATGGGGTTTGTCCTGCCAGTTCCACGCTGGCCTGACTTACTGACGTATGCTGCTCAGTTGTTAGCCACACATGTTATAGACATGGGTGAGCTACTCCATTCTTTAGGAATTCTTAGGAATCCTCCTAAAAACCTGCCAGAGTGCCAGAATGAAAACAAACAAACAATCAATCAAACAAATAAATAAATAAGACAAGTTTTCAAAGTATCAACAGCTATATAATGGATCTAGTTTTCCCCGAATAAGTGACAGCATGATTTTGCTTAAGACTCAGCAGTGTGCACCAAGTGTTGAAGACTTGCAGACTCATTTTCAAGTTTGTCAGCAGCTACACACCTTTCATTGACTGCACTGAAAGTGTTTTGATAAGTAACAGCATGGCAGTGGGAGTAAAGGATTTGCAATCTTATGAATGTTAATTATTAATTATAAATTGAGACTTAGCTTGCATGTTTCAGTTAACTCCTCTGTGGCTGCCTGTCATGATGATACAGCCCCAGGCTTAGTTTGTTTAGATCTGTGTAGGTTTCAATAAACAGTAGGTGGATGCTTTTAGGTGAAAAAAATGCCCACGAGTGCCAAGCACTTAATAAACTTCAGGTGGTTTACAAACAATGTGTACAGATCACATTTCAGGGATCAGAAGTAGCATAAATCCTGATTTTTTTATCTTCTCCTTGGAAGACTGCAGTGGAATTACCCACATGAACATTTAACTGAGAACCAAATAACTGTGGCAGTCATGCTCCAGAGAGCATAAAGCATCAGTCATAACCCAACCAGTTTTGACATGCCAGTGTGTCAGTCTGATGGTACTTTTTAAACTCTAATACATCTTTCAAGGGAAGAACAAACCCCAAAGGAAGTTAAAATGTTTCACTTTGGAATAACATAGAGGAAAAACTTGGTCTTAATTTTTGTTTTTGTTTACTAAGATACAAAAGAACATTTTTCAAGTTACTTAGTGGTCTCTGATGAACATGGAAAAAAGTATTACAGATCTCAGTCCAAGCCCTACTCAATGTAATGATTGCTGTAACCACACTGGACAAAAAAATAAAAGACAAGAGTTGTGTTGCTTAGTATTTACATTTGGTTCAGATCAACCCTTTAGAATTCTTTGGAAAATTTATCAGCCTGATAATATGCCCATCTTTCAGCATGCTGGCAGAAAACAAGGGAAAAAATGGAGATTATTCTGCTCCTTTATTGGGAAAAAAAACAAGTTGAAAAAAAGTTGCTCATTCCTTCCTAACCAACTTTTTTTCCCTAGGGCCAAGTGAGTAAATAGAACCTTACAAAGATGACAAATTTTCAAGGACTGAGTAGTGTGAGCGTGCAGACAATAAGCACACAGGTTGGTCATTGGCTTACCCATGGATATGTATGACCTGCAGAACTCAATACTCCCCTGTTACTGCCATTAACTGGTTGGAGCAATAGTTCTTGCACAGGCCCAAAATTTGTTTATGTATCCCATTTGTCGCAATTCCTGCAGGATTTATCTCTGAATTTTACTTATACTCTTTACTTATACACTAGATGGGCAGCCTTACATTTATGCTGTGAGGTCCATTAAACCCTGAGTTTCTTCATAGCACAGATTATTTGATGCTGTTGTAGCTCCCTCATATTTTTGGCACTTGCCTGGTCTGATTCAGTGAATTCAGCTGCACTTTAAGGGTGGAATCACACTTCATCATTACCCAGTTTTATGTTTGTTTTATATGCCATATGCAAAACCAGTGTGGCCCAACTGCCAGCGCACAAGTCAGATCTGGGTAACTGGATGCTTCCCTCTGGTCCACTGCCCCTTTTGAAGAGCAAACAGAGGAGAGCTTTTTGGTTCCTTTGCTCAAGCTGCCTCTAACTGTGCTTGTAAGTATGTGTTGTGCTCCATGGATGAAGAAGGGGATGTGCTTTGAAATGCTCTCCTGCTGCATGTGAATGCAGGTCTGGCTTCAGAGCCAGGAGCTACTAATGGTACCACAGTGACTCACAAAAGTGTCGTCAAACCCAGAGCATTGTGCAGTACTTGGTGAGAGGAACAATTGAATTCAGATTCAATCTAGAAATGCTCAGCCAACTCAGGCGCTGACTTGGGAAACTGCATTTTGTTTTTCTGAAACAGAAATGCTCCCCAGTCACCTTTACCAATGAGGTTGTTCTTACCAGTGACCTACTCGACTGTCTTCCCCAGAGGCACACAGGTGTGTGCATTTTCTTTCCTGTGTAGGCATAGATCCAGTGGAACTTATCCAAAAATCCTACACTTTCTGCTACATTACCTCCACTCCTGCCTGCCTTGTCCCTTCTATACAGAAGAAGCAGAAGTCTTTCTCTTCCTTGCTTACAACCGTTTATTAACATTACTATTTTTCCTCTTTCTCCTTTGTCTACACCAAAGCCTGTCTGTGTCTATCCCTTCCTTCTTCTTGAGCTTCAGTATAAGGAAATTCCAGAAGATCATGTGTATGTGCATTCTGCCCATACAACAGGTACCTCACTACTTCTTTTCATCCTTTTCTTCCCAGTCCTGCTATATCCTTTCATACCAGTTTTCTAGCCCTGTGTCTGGTGCTGGTCTTTGTCAGAGACAGCAGAGTGAACTACATTAATCATGGCTGATTCCTAGATGAGGCAATTCCGTGTTTCTTTTGAACATTTTTTTTCATTATTTATGGAAGCCTACATTTTTTTCCAGTGGAGGTTCTTCTATATGGTAAGGTCAGAGTTACTGATAATAGTTTTGCTATTTATAGCTATAGGTGGCTTAGAAGTGGGTCCAGAATGAAAGAAGTTTGCAGAAAATTTGAAAACTAAAGCACAAAAATTATATTTGTTTTTGGGCCCAATCCTAGAGAAAGCTCCCATTAAGTTCACCTGCACAAGGAATGGAAGATTGTCCCCAATGAAGTTTTATAACAAGTCTAACTGTACCCAGAAAAAGAAAGTGTTTTCAGTCTTTCTTTCATATAATTATTTCTATCTGTCCTCTAAAACATGTGTGTTTCTTATGACTACAGTATATTCAGTCTTACTTTAAACAGTGATAAGTATATTTATAGATCTGTGTAAAACAAAATATTACTAGCATGTCAGCATTTGGTTGATCTTCACATTCTTGGCTTCAGAATGGTTTAAAATAAAACATACACACAAAGCAGGGTTGTTTTTTTGGCTCTGGTTGCCTCATTTTTGCCCACAACAGACCTGGCAGATGTGGGATAGCTGGAATGTGCATATCTAACAATTCTCTTCTGTGCCATCATTTGAAGCTGTAGGAGTGCAGCTATTTGGCTGTAGCATAAAAAAGAGTGATGAATGTGATGAAATACAGATTTCATTTATAACCAGGGGATAAATACTGTTCAGGTCACGAAAACAGATTAGTGCTTGGGGACAAAAGGTTCATGAAGAACTCCTTTTTAGAGGTGGAGGTAGGGATACAGAACCACAGCAATTAAACTGAAATGACTAGGTAGTGACTGAGAGTATATAAAAAATAAATACAAAACAGGAACCGCAAAAGGATGCAAGTTTGTTAATTGCTCTGGCCTTGTGACAGCCTTACTGGGGAGTCACAGTCTGATTAATCATGATAACAGATAAACTAGATTGCTTCACAGGAGATTTTATATCCATAGTTTTGTGGAGAAGTTTAAATTTGCTTCAGGGGCCTCATATCCAAGATAAACCCAAAACAGAAAAGAAATCAGAGAGCTGTAAAAATGAGTTATGAACCAAGTCTTTCTCAGATGACTATTAAGTCTTGATCAGTTTATAACAGATCAAAGAAAGTCCTTCCCAGTGGAGGCAGGACTGTTACAGCAGAAATTGTGCTTTTATTAGAGCCAAATCCTTACCCTGAATTCAGATGTAGATGCAAGCTTGAGAAATGATGACTGCTCACAAATATACATTTCAGCAGAGGTGTTTCAAAGATGGGTTTGTGGCATATAATGTCCTGCATCTGTGTGCTGGATAAACTTAAAAAAAAATAAGGCTTAAAAGATACAGCCTATATAAGATTCAAAACCCCAGGAAAACTCCCTATTATTTTAGGAATAGTGGGGTATTGTGCATTTTTCATGAGAGTTCATGGGAATTTTCCTTTCGGAAGAGTATCAGTCCGAATAGAGAGATATGACAGGTCAGAGAGAAACACATATTATTGCTGAGGTCAAAACCACTGAGGTTAAAAACAAACCTGGTTTTCAGTTTTATGTCTTGCTGGGGTTTTTTAACAGATCAATTATTTCTTCCAACAGACTATATCTGTGTGCAGTATTTTCCTTAGAACAGGACTCAGTGGCTGGCAAGTAAATGAAATTACATCTATCCAAGGTCAGAAGCAGGGAAAGAGGAAATGTTTTCTGAAGAACTTTTACTGTATCCCATGTATTTCAAAAAGGGTGTGTCTGACTGGAAAATCTTATGAGAGAACAACCTGATTGTGTGAGGTCCTTCTCATAGATGTCCAGGTGGGGAATAAGCTTGGCAGTTAATACTGGAATGATATGACCCAGTAAAACTGGGAGAAAGAGATTTTCCTTCCACGCTGGAAAGTTTAAATATTGTTTTGCCTCTGGTCAAAAATTTAGTTGATCTGGGAGGGAAAGAGAACAAGCCTTCACAGACTGTGGGTGTGTGAAGACAAGAAGTGGAGGATTCAGCTCTTTCTGAAATTTCCTACAGCTTTGGGCTGTGTGTGTGTCTCTGGGAGGACAGTATTGCTTATCCCAGCCATAGTCAGAGCAGTCTAACAGCTTCACCAGTATCACTGGTCCTGTTCCCTGAGACAGCTCTTGTATCAGGGACAGGAGCCCATAGGCTCTCACCATTCTCAGAGCTGTTCCCTGTATGCAGGAAACATTCTCAAAGGACAGGTTCCACTACTATTATGGCCCATTTTCACATCTTCAGAAACAATCATAATGTGCAGAAATTATATGACTTATAAAAAGAAAGTTATTCAAAGCAGGAAGACATGGAATCTTGCTCTTTGAATATATCATAAAATACAAGATGGATGTGACTCTGGGCTGAAGGAGATCTGTTAGCTCATAATTTCTCTACTGGTTTGGTGGAGTTAGTCCAGGTTTTGATTGAGCAGTTCAGCATTTGGCAAGGTTTTCACAACTTGTCAGATCCATTCGGGGTTGCTGTTTTCAGCAATTACAGCCTTAAACCATTTCACCACAGTCACCAGATTCAGGTTCCATAAGCATAGGAAGTGAAGACATCATTTGTTCTACAATGTCACATGTTCCCATGCGGAAATATGTCTTTCTGAGTTTTTTCTTTGATTCCTTAAGCTATCCCATGACCTGTGCTCCATAGTCAAATAGTGTGACATGCATCTGTTGCACGACTCCTGAGCTTGAGATTTTTTAATCACCTAATGATGACAACTGTCCTCCTCCAAAGCCACTTAAATACAATCCGGTCCAATCGATCAGCCTTGCCAGAGTGCTGAGCCAGCATGTTGTCTGAGTGCCAAGAGTCAATGAAGCCAAAAATCAGGCTCAAAAGTTGCTATTAGTTGGCACATACCTCTGGCAGGATTTATAGAATACCCCGATTAAAGCATTTGTTAAACCTTGACTGAAGTTTTTTTCTCTTTACAGAGTTTTGTCAGATTTCATTTTTTACTCTCATTTTTTATGTGATTTTGTGAAGAGGTCTGCGATCAGAATGATGGAATAACAACCTGAAGCAAAAGCAGGATTTCTGCTATACCAGGAAGATTTGCCTTATTTTACATTATTAACTAGTATGGTGACAGGTGCTATCTCCTGCATTAGCCCAAGATCTTTTTGCAAGGTCAGTGGGGAGTGCTGTAGCCACTGCTGGAGCACTGGGAACTGTTGTTGCACCGACTGTAAAGAACCACCAGATGGTGCACGGAAATAATTCATAGATTCGTAGCTTTTAGCATAGTTGGGGTTGGAAGGTCCCTTAAAATCGTCTATTTCCAACCCCCCTACCACTAGACTAAGTTCCTCAAAGTCCCATGCAACGTGGACTTGAATCATCATCAGAGGGAAAATTTGCAGCTGGCCTTTTCCAGCCTTAGCCAGAGCTCAGACGCTGCTTGGTGAAGTTTCATCTCAGTCTCGGTGGAGATACAAGTGAGCTCCAACTGAGGGAAAACTAGATGTGACTTTGAGGTTTTACACCAACACAGAAGAGTTGTAGCTCATCGAGGTTTGCTTTCAGGGGTTTAGATGAAAAATTAAGACATTGACATGAGGAAGAGCAATTGACTTAAATTTTTTGAGATTTAAATGGGGTTCTTTGCCTGTTGAAGCGTGGAAAGTGGCACAACAAAAGTACGGTCCAGATGTGTTTGGTCACCTTTCAAAGTCTGAATCCACTGTGACTCCAGGGTTAATTGATGGATGAGCTTTTTGCATTCAAATGGTGAAAAACCTGCTGATGTTTCAGGTCTGCAGTTTCTACTTCCTTGGGCTTGATCTGGAAAAAATCTGGCAAGCGCACTTTTTGTAGTATGTGCTTGGCCCAAACTCAAAAGTTTGGAGTGAAGTTTCAATCCTTAGGTGTGAGTCCAACCTCTCATCTAGGCATTTGGCATTTGGCTTTTAGGCGCTATTTGGACCTATAACTGATCCAAATATGATACAACAAAGCTGAGCATGTGCCATTCTGTCACAAGAAGAGGTAATCCAATGGTATGTGTCTTCAGAGCCTTCCTGGTGAACCAGAACACCATTAAAAGTATCACTGATCATGGCTGTCTCTTTAGAATAAGTCTTAAATACCTTATTATTTATCTTGTGTGTTTTACATTTGGATGTTTCACCTGTGTGATGAACTAGGACTGCACTTCATTATGTGTCCTTGGCTGGGGAATGTTTTCCTTGTGCACAGGGACTCTGAAGTACAGTATTACAAGCACTGATTATTTCAGGAGAGGGAAGCAACTGCAGTCCACTTGTTGTTTGTGATTAAATCTTAACTTTCCAGACTTGTTGAACATCATTTCAAGTCTCATACTTTTTGGAATTTGTAAGGTGCAGAGCCCTTTTTGTATATATAAAGAAGATGAATCCCTGTACAGATTATGGTCATTATCTTATCCAATTTGTGGAAGATTTTGACCTGTTATGAATGCTCCTTTATGATGGATTTTGGAATAGCTGCAGATAATGCAATGACTGCAGTATTTACAGTGATAATGTTTCTCTAGCAAAGAATGCAGAAACTAGAGGTAGAGCCTGAAAAAATCCACCCAGGATTGTCCACTCCACCAAAAGAGACATCTCTGATACAGAGCGGCAACACAAACTGTAGTGAGGATTAGACCAGCTATAGAAATCTTGCGTAATACAGGCTTTTACAGACAAAGGGTCAGAAATAAGACCGTCACTGGAATGAGCAAGAAGCCTAGGGAGCATATGACTACCAAAACTTTAGGCAGCTAATTTCATTAAACTCTTTCTTTGCCCAACGGAGAAAGACAGGACCTGCATGGCTTTGGATTGCTCCTCATAGGGTCTGTGCCTGTTCCTGAATCAGGTGGAACTATTTAAGTTTTGACTCTTTTTTTGGCACCCTAGTAAGGGTCCTTGGCTGCCATGGATACCTCCAATGATGCACAGTTTCTTCCATATTTGTTGTGATGTAATAATAAGGAGTACAAGCTATTTTCTTCTGTGAATAGTCTTCCTTTCTTTTCTTTAGAAAGAAAATGTGTCAATTGCATTTAATTAGGATTTTTTTCTCTACGATTTTGCAGGGCAAATGTTCATGAAGAAACCAACTAAAAATCCCTCTCCTAGGAGAGTTTACTCCAAAGAAGAATGTTTTTTTCCATTTTTCCTTTACTAGTTTATTCAGATACAAATTTGCCTGCCTCCTTCGGCAGAACTGTAGGACAAACAGGAGCCATTACAGCATAGCCCAACCTTTTCCTGGGCTGGTAGCATTTTACTGATTTATAGTCTTCCAATAACTAAACCCACTTTCCATGAACACTGAATGCAGTAGTATTAAAAACTCACATGTTAGGAAATCTGAACAGTATTTGAACATGTATCTGACTTGTGATATCTAAAGGATACACTTCAATTATCATAATTTCTATAGCAAATTAACATATATGAAATTAATATCTGCTTGGGTAATTAAAAGAATAAGAAAACAAAGCAGCTGCTTGTAAGATTCCACATTTAGGAAGAAGAGAAGAGATTTGTGAAATAAATTATTCCCTCAAAATAATGCCTTTAGCCCTCCCTATTCTTTAGAAAATTTCTGTCCCCTTAGATCTTTGATTTGGTTCAGCCCTGGGTAGAAACTCAAAAAATCCTGGATGTAAAACTTCTCTTTGCATTAAGTCTCTGGCTTATATCCCACATTACAAAAATCTCAGAATGAAAGGCTTAGTTTTGCACCAGAACTATATTCAAAAGTGTGAGATGAAAGGCACTTGAAAAATTACTTTTAGCTATATTGCTTACTCATGTCTTTAAGGAGGACCAGAAAGACAGAATCATGCAGACTAAGGATCCAAAGTTCCTTACTAAATTAAGAACTAACAGGTGTTTTATCATGAACATCCTTTGCTTTTATTTCTCTGGAAGTCAAGTTTCCAAGGAGTGTCTTGGATCAAGATCAGTTTCATAGAAAAATTAAGTCACTGCAGAAATATAGTCAGAGAGGATTTTAGAATTGGCTCAGGCTACACAGATTGTCAAACATTAAGGTGTTTGGGGAGGTTAGTAGTTTACAGTATTTGTCCCTGAACTTGCATGGGGAGCTTAGTCCCCCAAGGACTGCCTCTGCTCTACCTTTCAGTGGGGACCTGCCTAAATTCCTCAGCCCTTCTTGCCAGGTGACTCCAAAGTGTGATGGATGTGTATCCATCTGGTGCCTGCCACAAAACTCTAGCTGTCAGAAGCATAACAGCTTTTTCTATGTCCAAACTGTATGTCTGAACAGAGGGAGCATTCTGAGGGACTGGAATGGATATTAAGCTCTTGAGTGGGTATTAAGATTACTGTATGAAATGCTGACTCCAAACAAAGGATTAACTTTAAACCACTCTAAAATGTCAACACCATTATTTATTTTTCACTATCGAAGTGCAAGTGGTCTCCCTGTAAAAGAAAGACTGACCTTACCATTATCATAAGGTAATCACTCTCTCAGGTTCCAGAGCCCTCTAGCTGCAGTTGCTGCCTCCCAGAGCTCAAGGACTGTGGTGGTCTCAGGGTATCTGTACTTTTATGTTCACTGTTTCTTCTGCATTGTTTAATAAGCAGCAGAGATACATTCCAAGACTTTTTTTTCTATACCACAAACAGCACTTAAAAACTACAAGACAGATTCTCAGCTGGTATGTTACCTTACAGAATTCTGCAGTACCATGTTGATTCATATTTCCTGAGGATACAGAGGGCTTACTGGAAATACTTTGCAGAAGGAAGGATTGTTTCCCTAAGCCTTTCTGTTTAAATCACTCAGCCACAAGAACCTTTTGACTGGACTATATTATCTTATTAAAAAAAAAAATTCAAATAAAAAATGTTATATAATCCTATTAAAAGTTATCCTCTGTAGCTCCACCCAGCTGGGATATACAACTGCAGAGGAACTTGGGAACTGCTGTCATTATCTACCAAAACCACTAATGAAGCAACTAAAGAAAGAGAACTGGTGAAAACACACAAAAAATTGACCTAAAGTCAGCTGCTTGTAGAGAAATATTCTAAACTACAGATAATTCTATGTCTTAAGGACCAGCTCCCCCCCCCGCTTCTGAAATGAAGCAAAGCCGCAAAACATCAGGATTGTGTTAATGTATTTTTGGCTTTAAAGAAGTTATTCCCACTCCCCAGGTTATATAACATGTAATCAGATAACTTCAAATAAGATATCATGATTTAATAAAGTTATGACTACTTGTGATTATAAAGGAAAAATTATGAAGAAGTTCTAAACAGAGAAATACTGTGCTAGCAAAGAAACTTCCTTGTCTACTCA
The DNA here is from genome assembly GCA_018697195.1 of Certhia americana. Classification (NCBI taxonomy): domain Eukaryota; kingdom Metazoa; phylum Chordata; class Aves; order Passeriformes; family Certhiidae; genus Certhia; species Certhia americana. The sequence goes on along the minus strand of CM031858.1, from coordinate 121,481,114 downwards.
ATGATTTTTTCTTGCCCAAGCAATACTGTAGCTCCCTGCAAATTGTTTGGCCTGTTAGAACCACTATAAGATTAAGCAGAATGTATGAGCACTGTGCCTGCAGAATGCAGGGAGAATGTTTGTGCATGGTATTAAAGAGCCACAATCTTTAATTGGCTGAAGAGCAATGGCCTTGTGAAGGTAGATGGTCCAACTCTCAGCACAATGTGAGAGGAAGAGTGCAGGAGACAGCTGGCTCACATGGCAATGATGTTGTTAACAGGATTAAGAAAAAGTGATGTCATTCACAAAACCAAGAAATAACAATGCCACCGAAGAAAAAGAAGGGTACTCCTTCAAAGACCAGTGACAGCAGTCTGGAAAATAAAAGACACTTGTGGGTGTTCTGCACACAAAAATGAAAGGAGCATCCAATTGCTCAGAACAGCAGTCTGGCTCCACTCCCCAGTGCTTGGTTAGCCACCAGACAGCACAGTGGGCTGCTGAGGCTGGTGAATTGTGGAAATTAACTGAGCATACATTTGTGCCTGCAAGTAGTTTTAGCTATAAAGAGGCTCTTCCTCATGAAATGATCTTGCTTATTTAGGATAGAATATCTACTAATGTTAAGAACTGTTGGCATACATATCTGTGTTCAAAGCCAATATTGTATCTTGGCATTATGCATGCATCTCTCTTCTTCATGGTCAACCCCCTTTCTTCACAGTTACTTTCAGAACTTTTGCCTATGCTACTGCAAAAATTACAACCTGAGTGTTTAATTTTTGCTAAATGCTAACCACAGTCATTTCACTAAAAGACATGTGTGTTTTGTGATCTGACTGGAGTATTACAATAAATATATTAGGTTATATTCATTGAATTATAGACTATCCTTAGTTGGAAGGGACCCACAAGGATCATCAAAGTCCAACTCCTGGCCCTGCCGAGAATCACAAGAATCACACCATCCATCTGAGAGTATTGTCCAAACTCCTGAACTCTGTCAGTTTTGATGCTGTGAGGGTGGATGTCTGGGGGCACCCTTCCAGTGCCCAGACATACTCCTGGGGAAGAACCATTTTCTAATATCCAAACTAAACCTTCCCTGACACAACTTCAGACCATTGTCCTGGGCTGCCAGAGAGAAGAGATCAATGTCTGATCAATCCCCTCCTCTTTCCCTTGTAAAGAAATGTGGAGAAAGGATGTAAAAACCAATAGTTTGTGTTTCTTACTGTGACGATATCTACCTGTAGCTATCACTGTTTAAAAAGTATTTTGGAAATAAACATGAGCTCCTTCTCTCTGTCCTCTCACCTGGCATAAATCCCATGACTAAGAAAGCTGACAGACAGGGTATTTTAGTGATGGCTTAGGGATGCATTTAGCATAGCCACATAATTCTTGTTCAGTAGGTAGTGTGAGTTCATGCCCATCCTCAAAACTTTGTGCAGATATTCTTTCTGTTGTATTTCTCTAAGTCCAAGACAAAAGTAGAATAATGAACATAGTTTACCACAGGAACAAATTTGTAGATCTTAACGGCTAATCTTATCCCCTGGTATCTCCAGACCTGAACCAAGTCCCTTTTAGGGTAACACTTCTCACAAAGTATGCTATTCTGATATCTTGTTCTTCTTATGTGTAAAATTACGTATCCCTCCTTTGAGATCAGATCAGTTGGTCAGAGCCTGGTGCTAAAAATGCCAAGGTTGTGGGTTGAATCCCTGTATGGGCCATTCACTAAGGAGTTGGACTTTATCCTTGTGGGTCCCTTCCAACTCAGAATATTCTGTGAGTCTATAATTCATGTAATGTGAACCAAATGGCTGACTGTTGAACAGTAAGGAACTCCCATTTAAAACAAATTGGACAGAGTAGAATAAAGGTGCCCCAGTTCAGCAGCATTTAACCTCCTCTAAACACACTGCTGTAGCCTCCTACTCCTTCCTGCAGGAAGGATATTTCACTGCTTGCAGCATTGCACACCCAGAAGTGAAAGTCTGTCAGTGAACTAGATCAACTCTTGCTCTACCTAAAATCAGTATGACTTTTGCTTAATGGTAGACAATTTTAAATACAAGACATAAAATTTTTTTAATGCATTCAAAAAGTTTTATTTGAGCAATAACAGCATAATTGAAAATTCAAATACATTTCAATATTGCATTTCAAGAAAAATTTCAAGCACTACTTTACTGAGTAATAGCTAATTCTTTATCTTTGGTGATACAAATTCTACCTAAAAGCACCTGGAAGGTCGCTTCCAGATAAGCAATTTGGCAGTTAATGCTCTATTGCACTATTTCTATTAGCACTGAATGAATCCCTCAACATACTTCAACAAATAAATTAGAAAGGAATCATTAAACCTATGTGCAAGTAATAACCCTAACATATTGCAAACAAAAATTATTTTGTGTAGCTGAACAAAAAAAGCTTAGTTTCCTATAGATTTGTGTGTCAGATGTCTTCATTCTCTCAACCTCCTGTCCTCACTGCAGTATAATCAGCTCCTCTTTCCCTTTAACTGAACAAGAAGTAGCAGGGTGTGTTGATCAAGTGGATGCTGCATCAGAGTAGAAACAACTATGTTAAAACTGCCTTTCCTTGCTAGGGAGATTATTTTTGTCTTTTTATTCATCTTCTGATTTTCCCAGATCTTACAGGTACTAAATATATTGAAGGTTTCTCTCTCTCTTCAAACATACTTTTAGTTTTTAAATATATGAAAAATCTCCATCTCTTTGTCAAGTTGTCTTACCAAAATATACCTTGAAGTTGTCAGAAATGTCCCCCTCAGTTATCTGTGTTACTGTGCAATACTGGAAAAACATATTTCAACACTTAACACCTCTGTCTGAAACATTTGGAAGATTTCTCTCCACTTTTTATTTTCAAATCAAAATTGTCAGATGTATATTCCTACTATTCAACGAAAATGTAATTAAAATTAAATGCAGCAAGATGTTCAAGAATTTATGGCAACAAAATTGCTAATTCTTTTGCCATAGTTTTGTGACTTGGCCATCAGCTTCCGTCTGGCCAAAGTCCAGCAGGACTGTCTCATGAAAGTAAGTTTAGAACTTCAGCTGGGAAACCTTCAGTGTTTCCTTGTCATTTTCAAACACTAAAAAGTATGTTTTTAGCCACTTTTCTTCTAAGCATTCCAAACTGATTTTCAAGATATTGGGGAAGCCTTCTGCTGCTGTCAGAGCAATACAGAAATGGATATGTTTTGAGGAGGAAGCAGACATTGGTCCCCTGTGAAGCCCTAGGAAGGACTATGGCTGTGGAAAACGTGCCAGAAACCTGCTGGGAAGAAAGTGGGTTATTGCGAGGTCCACACTTAGCTGGACCGAACACTTCTTTCCAAAGGTCTGCTGAACTAGAATCAAACACAGTGGGAATGTTTTGCCCATTACTAATCTTTTCAGGAACCACTCACACTGCTGCTGGAAAGTATTTGCCTCTGGATTAAGAGGATTCATGCATATCAACCAGGTCCAGGACACTTTGGCACAAAAACATATGCCAGTATAAGGTTGGGAAAAAAATGCTAATTGTTATTCAGCAAAGAAATAGCAACATTATTGGCACATGAAAATGTATTTCAAGAACTGGTCTGGAATCTGATTTGAAGCCTTTTTGAGCAGAGATCACACTGGATTATTTCTTCATGTGAAGGGCATATGATATATACAACATGAAATCTCAGCTCCAAATTCCTCTGTACTAATGGAAGTCTAGAGCTAACTCCACAGACTTCTGAATCTGGTTCATGGCATTTAATCAAAAGAGTTGCATAGCTCTTCTCATGTATTTCAGGAGATAGCAATATAAATGGAGTGAAGGAAAAAGTGGGTCACAACTTTGGCACCCTTTTTCCTTCCCTCTATTTTTGGTCTTAGAGTTAAAGCTTTCAACACTTCCTTGTATGGACAAAACAATTAATAAAACCCCAGATCTTTTAGCGGAGGCAACCATAAAAATAAAATGACTTGACTTTACCAGTGAGGAAAATACATAAAAATGGGAAACAGCCTGGAAAAGCCCCAATATCATACCACATATGCTGTGAACTGATAAAGCTAACATAGTTGATCTACAGATAATGTCTGTGAAATGTTAACAGTAAAACTGTATGTGCTGAAGGCTTCCAAATTTTAAATAAATATTTTGAGTAAATGTTATGAAAACCTCTACTCTTTCATGAGCACCTGTTCCAAGAAGGTTCAACAAAATATAGTTTATTTATATGAATCCCGTTCTGATCTTCAATAAAAATAAAGCACAGGCTGTGTTGGACTGAATGATATTGCACACCCAGCAGGACAGGGCACAAATCCCATCAGTCTCAGAGCCTATGTCCAGCCTGTGAAGACAAGAGATACTAACCTCCCAGAAAAGCAAGACATATTTTGTTCTACATGTTCCAGTTCTGCAGGCTCCAGAGTGCTTAAAAATGCAGGTTTGATTGATTCTCCTGTAGGAGGAAATCCAATTCAGTTTATTGCCTCTAAGAAAGCTATAAAAAGCAAGGGAATGGAACATGTTCTGAAACACTGTGTTGAGGGAGGAAGGTGGAGCTGAAATTCTGAAGCAGATCCATGCTGTTTCTGGGACTGGTGGGCCTAATGAAGTTTTAGCTAGGATAGATATAAGAAGAGGTTTCAGGCCCCACAACTGAGAAAATATTTCTTGAGAAACTACAAGAACAAAGATTCTTTCTTCATCTCCCACCTTCCCAAGAAATCTTTCACTCATACAAAATACACAGTCACCCTCCTGTACCTCTCCACTTATGAGGCATGTGTGGCCAAAGGAAAAGGGTGGAAGAGCAGAAAAGTAGGATAGAGAGAGAGGTCCCTTATCACGACAGGGACAGAAATCCAGCTGAGCCGGTGAGCCAACAGAAGAGCCTCAGGTGGATGTCCTTGCTGGCCTCTGTGCTGCTACAGAGACAAAAGCAGCTGGAGGAGGGAGGGGCAGAGGAGGAGGCTTTTTGGCAGGTGGGGGTGGGCAGGCTAGGGCTGGGGAGAACAGTTCCTCTGCAATCAGGAAGCAATGGTTGGCCTTGCTCCTTGAGAGTCTTCCTACGATTTCAGCTCATGCCCCTCCCAGTGGGATGAAAAGAGAGCTGGTTGCAGCTTTCCTATCACTGCTGCCCTCCACCCCTGCTGCACCAGACTTCATTTGAATGACTGTAAGTCCCACTGTGTGTTATTTATAATATCAACAAATTCCTTAAAAGTCCTGGACCAAGATTTCCATAACCCCTGACTTCCAGTGGAAATGGTCCTTCCATCATGGTAGATGACCAATGCATGTGTGTTGCTATCAATGGGCTTGAGCAGTGGGATCTGGACTTCCTACTGTAAGTTCAAGACATTTTGGGGTGGTACAGAGGTGGGGACAATGCAAGAAGCAAACACAGGTGTTGGGACCATGGAGAGGGCAGAACTACCTTCCTCAGTTGTGACTTGTGCCATTTTCTGTTTGAGAGAACTAGGCCATTTCATTCCCCTGGAAAATCTTTTTTTATAAATCCAAACCATGGCAAAACAAAGCAGGTGGAGTCAAGCCTGAGTGGCCCATATTTTCAGTCCTTGATTTTTAAAGGCTAGAAATCTGAAGTCACAACAGAATCCCAATTGTCAGGTTCTCATTTAACTGGGCATCTTCAGTTTCATAAACCAATTTTCTTTAGGGTTGATACTGTATGTGTTGAGTTTCATATTAATAGCTGAGTTAAAGACCCTGGATTAAACAAATAATACAGAACAATGAACGTGTACTATTTTTCCTAGGAAGTATTTGTAGAAATTTAAAAAAAGTAATTTGCATTTGATTAATAAATTCTAGCTTGGTTGCATAATGGTGTCATTTACTTTTCTTTGTGTTCATTTAGTATAAATTAAGTGGTAGCAAAAACCTATGTCTCATGACAACCATGTAAAATGCTCCAACAACACTTTATCTATTTACTACATAAACAAATTGCTGCTTAGATTTTTGTGCTGCATAAGTTATGGGGAATGCTTAAAGACACGAAACCTTTATTTGTTGCCAGGTTGAGGGTCACTCTATAAACAGATGAAACTGATGAGAGAAATAACAGTGAAGAGTGTTCAAAATATTGGTTTTTCACTTTTGGCTTGTGCTTATGCCTGTTTTGTGCGTGATTCAGTTGTTAAAACCTGAATGCTAAGGAGCCTGTGAACTGTACGTTGTCTTGATAACATAATAAAAAAAATCTAAAATAATAAAAAAAAAAAATTCTGAGGAATTCCCCCCAATATTAATATTTCAGTGAATAAGTTTGCCACAGGTAGGATAGGATTCTTTTTTATTTATATACATTGTTACATACAATATTTCCAGATGATTCACTGAATATGGAAATTTTACTATCATATGAAGTATCTTTGACAGAACAAACAGCAACATCTAATTTTTGGAAAGCTAGTACTTTCAAAAAGCCTCTTTGTAGTATTTATAGATTACCAACCTTGATGATCTAGTGTTAAAAAGAATATTGAACTGAAATAAACTAAAAATATCAACAACTTGGGTATTACTTAAACATTATGTTTCCTGTGACAGAAAATCATTTTCATTCATCTGCACCATTTCCTTTCATTTTTGTTAGCTTGGAGCCAGCACTGTAAGTCCCAGTCCTACTTTTTTTGACTTGATAGGTCACACTGAAAACTGATAAAAGATGCCAATGTTTTTCCTGCTACATTTGCAGTACTGCCAGCTGCAAACTAAAAGAAAATAAGAATATAATCCCCATAGCCTTTAAATTGTGTAAAAGTCATGAAGAAGAAAAAGAAAAGTGGGTTATTCATAGCTGACTTGGGACTTTTCAGCCCTGAAACTATAATTGTCTCACATTCTTCATACTTAGTCTGCAAGTAAAAAAGACAGAAGCTTTGCTTTGAATGCAAGGGGAGAGTCCCATGATATAGAAAAGTTTTAGTTTTCTTTCAGCCAGAATCTTGAGGCTTTAAGAAAACACATAAGTAGTGAGACTTGTGATGAAATTGTGAGAGCTGGCAACACCTCAATCAACTTTGTTCTTCATTTCCATTCAAACTGAAAGGAAAAATGCCAAAACCATACTTCTGGTGCAAAAAGTGATAAACCAGCAGGAAACAGTCTTGCCCAGTCAGCTTTTCCCCTGAAATGAAAGACAAGCATCTTGGAAAAGGTCTGCTTGGAGTTCCAGTGAAGTCAAATTGCAAAATCAGCTCTCACTGACTCCAGTGTTGAAATAGTTTGCTCACTTAAGGAGTTTGTCAAGGGAAGAGAGGGTGCTCTACTACCAAATTGAAATGTGGATATTTTTTGGCTTGATTAGCAGATAAACACTGATGAATTTCTGCTACTGACTTTGTTGTGAAATATTAAAAAGTTGTACTGAACACTGTGCTTCTGTTGATTTTTAACAAAAGCTGAATTTATTAAGCTAAGTTAAATGTTTAATAGAAGTTGAAGTGAGTTCATTGGGTAAGAGGTATGATAGTGTAAGTTTAAGGGTAAATATGTCACCATGATGAACAGCATATAAAGCTGTATACTCATTATCTTTAAAACTTTATGGCAATGCTAATGCCAAGTCATATTCTGCATCACAACATGCTTTTTAAAGGTGGTTTCTTCATTCAGTTCAAGGCCATATTGCCATCAAAAATGCCTGTGCAATCATCTGTGCTTCAGTTCTGTGCCTACCACGTCTTTCTCATTAGAACTGGCTATTACGCAATCTCAAAACTGTTGGATCTGCTTGCACAGCTGCCTAAAAATAACCATACAAGGAAAAAAACATTTAGCTGAATCAGTGAGCTGACTTGGCTCTCTGTTCATCCCAAAGAGCAGGCATGGGGGCAGCAGTGGCACTGGAAAGTCAAGATTACCCTTCCGTAGAAACTGCTCTTAGAAAAATCTCAAGCTATTCTTTAAATTGGACCTCTACATTACGATTTTGTTCAGGGTAACAAGGTCTGTCTCATTCTAATTGTGCTGCCTTTTCACTACCTTGCATATTAGGAAACCCTTCCAATCTGTGCAAACTAGGCTTCAGAACCAGGGCAGGTGAACTGATACTTCTCAATTGGTAGTGTGTTCTGTCTGCTTTCTGCAGGTATAAATCACTCCACCATGTGCTAAGCAGAAAACCCAAGGGCTGCATTTTTCTTCCTTATGAAGGAATATGACTATTTTGTATTACTGTAGTAAAAATTAATGTAATCATAAAGAAAAAGTTGTTTGCATACCAGTTGTTACCAGAGTGCAGAACTTCAAATTTATGTTTATATCTACACGATTTTAGATGATTATTTACCCTTTGTTTTATTTTCCCCTGCCTAAATCAAATTAATTTCATGCTAAAGACATGATTTCTATTGGGAATCAATGTAATAGGCTGAAATAGCTACCAACACATGGTTTTGTTACTTACTGTAGCAGGGAGGTTGAATATACTTCACTGAAAATCTTAAGCCATTAAGAGTTTCCACGTCCCAGAGAAAATTCCCCACTGTGTTGCTAAAGACCAAACAAAAAACAAAACCAAAAAAACGCCAAAACAAACAAACCAATTTCCCCCCCCCCCCCCCCCAACCCAACCCAAACAAACAAACAAACAAAAATCAGTGCTTGAAAAATTAAGGATGTAGGAAATTCTGCACTATAACATGACTCTCTTTGGTGGAATACATGAGGGCATTGATCAAGTCGTACAAGCAAATGCCTAATGAGTAGTGCTGTGCCTTTTACTCTGTCACTTTGCAGGAACAAAATGGGTGCAGTGAAGTAAAAATTAACTGTATACTGTTAATGACTTGTCAAGTCCAGATATACTTTTGTTCAGAATTACTACAGGAGAAACAACTGGGTTTTTTCTCATCAGAACGAAATCATATACTTGATAACAACTGAGCCATTAAAATCCCTTTTAAGACAAATCCTTTGCAGACTTAGTACTTACCTAGAGAACATGGAAAGGAAAGATAGTATATCTGTAGTTTCTGTCCTTTTTCACTGTATAGCAGACTCCTGTCTCCTTGCTTTGCCAGTTTCTCTCCATACAGTGTGCAACCCAAAGTCACAATGTGGGTGAAGTCTAAATATCTCCATCTACTCTCTGTAAACCCTCAGAGTGTACTGTGCAAGGCCAAGCAACATGTAAACACCATTCTTTTGACTGAGTTGTGATGACTGAAACAGAGAATACAGTCAAGGTCACTAGAGGCTTCACAAGCTGTGAAAGGTATACTCCTCAATTCCTATCACTGCAGACATGCATTGATTTGACTAAGAAGAGAGCTGTATTTAAAATTATAAAGTAATATTAGTTTAACAGGACATCCAGAGATCAAGCCCAAAGCATGGCCAGCTTCAAAGTTACATCAGGTTGTCTGAAGTCTTGTCCAAACTGATTTTGTACATCTCCAAAGATGCAGTGACACAGGCTGTTTGGACAATCACTTCCGGTGTTTCACCACTCTAACTGTGAAAAATGTGTCTGTTCTTCCCCAGAGACTCAGTCCAGAAAAAGAAGGGATTGCATGAAGCCTTAGAGTCGAAGAAGAGGGGCAGCACATGGACTGGGCAGGATGCTAGAGGGACAGGTGGCACCAGAGACATGAAGAATATGGCTCTCAGGGCTGTGAGGTCATTTAGGTCACTTGCTGGGTGGTAGCAGTGGGAACACTAGTGCTGTGCAGAACTGGAGGATGATGTCTGGGTCTAAGAATAAGAGAAAAATGCTGGTAGTTTTTGTCTGTATTCTTTTGAATGTGAAGACCTGTTGGAGGTCACTTCATCTTGAGGTAAAAATGATAAGCAGGCATTTCTGTAGCTCACACCAACATGAAGGCTGTGTAAAGCATTTGCAAAGACAGTTGCAACATCATAAAACCCCTTGTTAACTTGGACTGACTGACAGAAAAAGGACATTTACAGTACTCTTCATATACAGCATAGAAATCCTGTAGAGCCACCCAAAGTGTGATGGGGCTTGACAAACCATTCCAGGGAGCTGCATCATTTTCTTTTTAGTCAGACTTTAGGCTCTTCAGACTCTCCAACACTGCATCAGCTGTTGCAGAGATCTTTCCCTGACACTGTACTGCAGCAGTAGTGCTATGTACCTGAGGTTCTCTGCTGCTTCATTTTTACCAGCAATAATAATTCAGTCCTATTAACAAACATGCTGTCTCCTTGCCTTAGGGCACAACTAGAAGTTGGAATTGCCTTCTGCTATGTTTCCTCTGTGTCCTCCACAGCGTCATATATTTACTTTTTCAGGAGATCAATTTAACCCACTGATTTAACTGAGCTATGCTGGGCAGTACTGGACTAAATGTTTTTAAATTTGATGATGTATAAAGAAGTGGAACACCATTTTTGTAATTTTTTTGATTGAAATCCTCACTGAGTACCTGTTGACTTCAACAGAGTAGTACAAGTGATTGATCTGTTTTTCTGTGTACAGTAAGTCCTATTCAGTAAACAAATAAATGTCTGTTTCAGGAAAACATTTTCTTGTTTTATCAAGAAAACTCCAAAGAGAATGTGAATTGTTTTGTAAGGAGGTCAAGAAACCAAGTAACAAAACAAAGAAACAGTCTTTTTTTTTCCTTTAGAAGTTTGCAGAAATGCCTGCTGAAAATATCCACTTAAAGGATTTTTTTTTTATCTCTAGAAAAACTGCAGCAAAATTTGCCTAAGGCCTTGTGTTTTTCAGCACTGTCAGATGCTGCCTGTGGCATAACTTCCAACGTTCTGAACCAATATTCTTTTCCTCAAAAACAATCAAGTCCCATTTTGTTTGAAGCACTTTATATCCTGTGCTAAAGAACTCATCTCATGCACACATTTAAACATGTACACACAGGAATGTACTGTGAGTATTTTTTCTCTAAGTCCAAGAAAAGGCAATGGAAGAGACTAAGTCTGAAGTCTATCAATGTCAGTGATGGAAATTCAAAAGTTACTGGATAAGCTCTGAGCCTCTGTATGAACATTTTAGATCAACTGAAAATGTGTCAAGACCTATAATGTTTCCTAGAAACTTTAAAACCTCTGTGGATTAGGAAAACCATTCCCACAGCTTACTCATCCCCACGGGCAAACATTGTCATCTCAAAATTGGATAACCTATGAAACATTACAAGCAGTCTAGAGGCTCTAGGCTATTTCCTTCTGACAGTGTAATTTGGACCTCATGAAGTATTATATGATTATTTTGATTTCATTTCTAACTTTACTTTCATCATCAATCTTTTCAGAATAAGAAAATGAGACAGATCAGTTTTGTACTTATCAGCTGATGCCCCTATAATTTTAGAAGATAGTTAATTTTGACATACTCTATTCCAGAAATTACATCCAGTCGTGAAACATGGTTTTCTGTTAAGCCTGAGAAAAAAAATAAATAAGAGAGAAAAAAAGATGTAATTCCACTAACAGTTCTGATAATCTTTCCCATTGGTTAGCATGTGAAAAATAGAAATGAGAATTGCCAATCCTGATACAATAATGATTGCAAACATAGCCAGTGTTGAACTTCAGGTCAAGTAGGATTACAGAAATGAAGAAAAAACAAGTAAGCTAAGAAACATGACAAAATTTACCAACTAAAATTATACCCAAGTTGGAAAAAGCTGATGTGCGTGAATTTGTTTGTAAAACTGATGCACTACCTTTCTCAGGCAAACTGATAATTATATTTTTCAATTCCAAATACTCTGATCACTTACCCTGGGAGGGAATGTTTGTTGGAACTTGCTCTATTTCCACCAGACTTTTAATTATCCTACTGGGATGCAATTTACAGCCCACCTTTTAGGGTGAGTCTTGGAGGTGTAGTTCCCATTAACATTAATGATGTGTGCATGCTGTGAAGATAGCTATAATCCCTTCACAGATTAAACACTTGGTGCTGTCAAACATTTTCCTAATGCTGCAAATCTGGAGGCATTCAAAAAGGGTGTAGGACAATTTTTTTTTTTTCCATATGAGTGATTACAGTATTTTTGATTGCTTTGGATGAACAAAAACATCTCTCAGAGACTGATGCTGTCTGCCAGAAAGAATAGTTATGAATGGGTAGCCTGGTTAACGTAGGTGTTCAGAATCTTCAAAAGTCACACCAAAGAGTATCTACACTATATTCTCAGTAGAGCTAATGAAGCTTAAGTGTATAAAAGCTTACAAATTTGAATTCTTCAATTTAATTTAAATTCACTATCAGATTGCTGGTGGCCCATTCTGTATTGATATACATTCAGTCAGCAGGAGGATAGTTCCGCAAGTTTCATGAGTGGTGGATAAAGCTAGAATGTGATCCCTTAAGAAAAGAAATTGCTCTGCTTTCTGAGATATAAGTTTCTCTGTGCACTAAGTGCAATATATTTAATTTTGCTGTCCATGGATATAGCTCTAGCTGAAAACAAAAACGATGTAAAAAATTTCAACCACAAATTTGTAGACATGCTCTGCTGGTCTACAATCAAATTAATGCACAGATAATTGTACGAAGAATTGATAAACATGTTTCAGACAGAGAGGCCTAACTGCAGGCATCCTCTGCCCTAGCGACCTCTGCTTTGTAGTTAAGCCAATATTGGAATCTAGAGAGAGACAGAAATACAACTGAAGTACTCACATATTCAAGCTTGATAGCAATATCAGACAGTAAAGAGAAAGGTACCAACAAATCAAGACACAATGTAGCCCTAAAATTAATAACCTTTTAAAATATTAGTCTGTTTAGCCATTTTATATATTATTCAGTTATGATATGTACATTTAAACTCAGGGATACTTAGATAAATTCAGGGCCATGGATAAGTGGGTTTCCCAGGTGGGAAACCTGTAGGCAGGTGGGAACACTTGTAGGCACTGGCTGTTCTGCTTCAGCTGCTACAGGCAAAGCTGAACTGACTCCTCTTGAGTTCAGTGCTCTATCTTCCCTTACCATACATTCACCCCAACAGAATGTAAAGCCTAGCCACATTTATCAATTCTGTCTTCTTCCAACTATGCAGTGGTAGTTACTAAGTCCTAGACTCTCCTCATAAGCAGGGAGAGCCTAGGAGTCAGTTACTACCATCTTAGAATCCATCTGAAGTATCCCTGAAGGAAATGAATTGTCACATGTTTGCATTCAAATTGCAACCTACTGGTGTGTGGTATAAAGAATAAAAGTTTCAAAAATGGCACAATAGTAAATTTGTCTTGGGGAGAATTTGGCTTGGGCTGCATAAACTGTTTGTGCTCTTTAGCACTGTTCAATGTTTTATGAATCTTTTCTCTGGGTAATCTACATTTTAGGTGAAAAAGATGTAGCCAGGCTCATCTACAGCAGGCCAGGCTTGGTGCTGTTATTACTGAAGTAAAAGCAAAAATACATGAACCCATCCTGAGTTCAGAGTTTGAATTGGAGGCACATTCAACACCTTGGTAGAAAAAGATTATTTCTCACTCTGTCCCCAGGTGGCAGTTTCACTTCCTCACCTCTTCCTGCTGTCATTTGGGAAGAAGGCTCTTCCAAATAATTTTAATTTGAAAAAGCCTTTTGAAAAAAGGAAAGGACATGCAGGTATTTCACATCAGGAAGAAACACAGATTAATTCAAGGCTCTATTATGAAGTGCAGAGAACTCAAAAAATTTCTGAGCATGTGAATTAGGCAAAACATGAAAAGGAAGATCTCTGTGTAAAACAACATATTTCCATGTAAATTTTATGGAATGATGCCAGCTGAGATTTGGGATTGATCTCTTATATAAATCTTACATTATTTGTCTGATGCCTTAAGTTTAACCTTTTACATTTTTCAGATTCTGTGCTGTTTTAGTGTGTAGTTCTAAGTTTCATATTAAGTGCTAGTAAGCTCTCTTCACAGAGCAGGTAGACAAAACAATTCCTTTTCTAGGTCGGTACCAAGGACAACTGACACAAATTTCAAGCCCAAGAACAAAAACAATGGTGAAGTGAAAAGAAAACACAAGGAGGATGGAGCTTCATAACCTGAAGCTAACTCCAACGTGCTAATGGACCAGAACTTACAAAAGAGTGAGACCTTGTGATTGAGCATCCACTTTGTGACCATTTGGGGACATCTTGGGTGTGGCCCAGCCAGGCTCTTGTGCTGTCCCAGAGACCCATTGAGGCCTTTTAATAAATACCTACTTTATCCTTTTGCTCTGGCTAGTCTCTGCTCCAGGTCAGCCTCCAGAAGGCATCATGTCTTTAAAACAATGCACGAGGTTTTTTGAGTGGAACTGCAAAGCACTCAAGAATATTTACATTGTGGCAGGAAGGACTTTCGATTCTATGACCACTGCCCCTGCCTGCACTCCAAGTTAGTGTTTCTATAAATAAGGATACAGCCCAAAAGAAAGAACACAGAATAGTCCTGTCAGTGAGGTAAGTGCTAAGAAAACACTACTCTACTCTCAGGTCCTTCATATGCACTCCCCTGTGAGCCCAGGAGAGGCAACTTACCTCTGCAAGGACAGCCCTCAAAGAAGGAGATGGGAGCGTGCCAGCTGAAAAGTCATTCAGGATCTCTGCAGAAATTTTTCCCCAAGCCAGCTGGCTGCTTCCAGCTGAATTGCCCACATGTCACAAACCCACCAGGTGCTGCAAGGGCAGTGAGTGCCCATGGCTGTTGAAGCCTGGACACGCCACAGGCAGAAGCAGCCAAGTAGAGAAGGTTGTAGAAGGCAGTTTAGTAGGCAATGCAGTCCCAAGGACACTTGCAGAGAATTTCCTGAAAGAAGCCTTGAAGTACCTGGATCTTCCTAGACTAGATCTTCCTCTTGATGCAAGTAACTGAGTTTTTGGCTGCTGAGGCTCATTTTTTAACCACATGCACGTATTGTGGTTCTGTGGCAGCTTAGTCAAAGGCTATCAAGACAGCTTTGAACACTAGAAAAAAGTGGTGACAATTGGACTAACTGCATTACTTCTGAGCTTCTCTCTACTCCTGAGGCACCTAAACATTCCCTGAAGACCTTCAGGTCCTGGCCCTTGTACTTTCAGGCAGAAAAAGATATTCCAGTCCTGTGGTATTGAAAGACCAGAGTCAGCTGTGGCAGATCTAAAGCAGATCCTCCAGCCAAGTCAAGCTCTGAGGCTCATCCCCTCACCCTCTCTTCTCTCTCTATGCAGCCCTGTCCCATTTTGGCTGAAGGTCACCAGTGTATTGCAGCAGGTTTGGTAGTTATGCTGCTGTCAAGATCCAAGGATGGGAGGCTGAAAACACAGCTGGACACATGAAAACACAACTGCTGGGATTATTGTAGGATCTGGTGAATTCTCCATTATTTCTGATCTCTAAACTAAAGCTCTTTCTGCAGAGGTCAGTGCATGCAATGGAATATTTTAGGGACTCAACCCAAAAAAAGTAGAAAATGCCTGCTACTTGCAAAGTAGAGCTACTTTAACTACAAGCCATCTCCTTCTGCAAGGGAATTATCTGGTGAAGTGCTAAAAGCCTGCATTGTACTGATGACAGATGACTAGAAATATTAATTTTTTCTCTCTTTCTGAAAATCTTGGTTTGTTTTAATGGAAGTGCTATCAGGACCCATTTCATATATGCAGCTAGGGCAGATTCTAAATTTGACATATCTTGCTTTCCTGGTTGCCCTAGTGTTGGATAAATTTGTACAGGTGTGTTTAACAACATGAGTAAGAGTTGTCTTTTTTGAAACTGCAAGTGTGTACATTGGAGTGATTTATTTTGGTAGATTTTGTAGGTCTTTTTGGTAAGTATATATGCTTATTTTTAATTAGGCAAAATCAAAGAATGCAGTAGTATTTGGAGTATAGCAGGTGCTTGGTTCTTTGGATGAATTCTTAATTTCCTGTGGATTTCTCCTCTGATTCCCATTATGAATAATACTTCCACACAGATAAGCTCTACCCTGGCAATGAAGCCCTCATCATGTTAGAGGAATGTTATGGTTAACTAGTGTGGGACTGGCCTCTGGGCAGGAAGAAAATGGTCAAGACTGAGTTTTATTTGAAATTCTGCAGGGAACTGAGATGGCCAGGCTTCATGTTTTGTTCTCTCAGCTGAGAGTGTTGCATATGGAAGAGTTTTTTCTATTTCTTCCAGGCTGAATTAGTGGGTGACAAAATCTTGCTGCACCTTTACCTGCATGGTGCACACAGGTGTATGTACACACATAGGCAGAACTCAGTGCAGCTAGTCTGTCTACAATGCAGGGACTTTAAGATCTCTTAGAGATGATTAGATGAGTTACAAAGAGGTGCCTTAGCAAAAGTCACATTTGCCTAAGTCATCACTTGACTGAAAAGTTTAATTTGCTCAACAAGATATGCATGGAATTTGTATGGAAAGAAATAATTCAGAATTCTCTAGATTCTACAGATTCTAGCTGTGTGTGGTATTCCTCTGCAGCATGAGATCCAAAATCTGCCCTGTGCACTGACACAACTGTATTCATTTACGTGAAGTGACATGGCTGTAACTAATTGGACTAAGCAGGCAAACTTTCACTGCACACAGTCAAAGATAAACTGGCTCCAAATATTTTTCCCTGAAAATATTTTCATGCTACCTGGCCTCATTTTATTCTGAACAATACATTTTTGTCTCCAGACACTAAAAATAGTTCACGTACTAATTAAAAAAAAACAAGCTGTGACAGAAAACAATAAAGGCAAGGAAATGGGAGGGCATTTTTACATAGCCAGCAGCTTTCCTGGCACCATTTCTAGCTATGAAGAGGGCTATTAGCAAGCCCAGAATTATATAAACAGTTCTCTCTGCCAGCCAGTGTACACCAGAATCATCATTTACTTTCAAATTATTCAAGTCAGCAGAATTCATCTTTTTATCTGTCCAGTGGAAAGATTGGCAGAGGTTCTCAAAAGTGGTATTATGATAAGAAAAAAATTACTCTTTCTCTCAACAGTTCAGTGCCCTAATTTCATAAACTCATGGTTATTTCTCTTTTCTTCATTGACAGAAATGTGTGTTTATTTCCCGCTAGCAGAGTGTGCTCATCAGCTGCAGGAGGGGGAGCTGCATTCTCTGCAAAATGCACCATCATCAAAATCATCCAATAACTCCAAGATGCAGAATCTTTGCTACTGGATGTGATAACTGAGAAAGAAAGAAACTGACTGAGGGTTGGACTATGTTAGTACTGATTATAGTTTTAAACAGCAGGGAAAATCTGATCTGGATTTAATGAGAAATAAACAGTCTTAGCTACTTTTTGCATCAATTTTAATAGTGAATTTGAGGATGAGCTATTCATCTCTTTGGCTTTATATGCTGATGAAAAAGGAGCTGACTGGGTGCAAATCAGGGCTAATGTTTGCTCTAGACCTGGCAGAATAACGTGGCTGCTCAGAGGTAGTGCATGGAGAGGTCGGTGACTGCAGCATGCAGCTCAGAGTGAGGGAGCTGAGCCTTGGAGCCCTCCGGCGCACCAGGGGGCCCCGGCTCAGTAAATCCTTCAAGATTGCACAACCTGGAACGAGTGAGCAGTCCTATGGTGGTGTTATTATGTGCCTTGGGTTATGCAAGTGCTTAAGTGTTTTGCTGGAAAGGTGCCCTAATCTCTCAGTACCTTTTTATCCTGTCTTTAAAACAGTAATAACTATTCTACATCAGGAAAGAAAATAATTGATTTAGTCATGATTGCAGAAAAGGAGAGGTCTGTAAATACTAAAGAAAATAACCCCAAAGCAGGGGAAACAGGAAAGTGTGTGGAGTAACATCCTGGGACGCTTATTTTGTGAGAGGCAGTTCTGTTCTGGAAAGTGTTAAACTGCCACCCAGTCTTACTCTGGCTGATCATGTGCCTTTAAAATGTAAAACTACCTGGTACACCCTGCAGGAAGATAGCTAACAAACAGGAGTCAAGTGGACTGTGTTCCTCACACATAATGAATAGATGCCTTCACATCTCAGCAAAGCCTTTGAAAGCACGAGTGTCCTATTTGGCCTGAAGAACCAGAACAGATTGTCTGAATAACAGGCTGACTTTCCAGGATCAGGAGTTTGAAAACACATCACTGGTTCTTCAAATATAGCCAGGCACTCAGCATGTTACCTCATGAGTGACCCCTGGGGGAATATTGTTCTCAAAATTACTAAGAGAAATGAAAATTGCAACATCAGTAACTAAGATTATACAGCATTTAGAATTAAGATGAAATAAAAACTAACATAAGAAAATGTACTTATTAATGCAATACTGTTATTCCGTAAGCCAGAGGCTGTTAAATCAGACAGGTTTACTTGTAGCCTAATAGAACAAGGGGAATGGTCTACCATGTGTACCAGCTGAGCCAGTGTCATCTTTAATTGCTGCTGGTGGAGAATGTGCAGCCTTTTGCACATTCTGCCCTGGGTTACCTCCCCTTCCTCATGCTGGCTCAGGTGCTCCATTTCCTTTTGACCACCTGAATCTGAAAATGAGAAATTCAGGGGAAAAGACAGGACAAGGATGTTTTCCATAACTTATATGCTTTGTTTGGACACACAGAATTGCCTGACCTTTTCTGCATGGAAGTTTGGCAGCAGCTCTGTGTTCATTGCACTACTTGGACATTTCTTCAATAACTTACAGGGAAGATGAAGGCCTTTAAAAGTCAGCTAAAAATATCCTGATAGATAGTTCTTCTATATTTCCATTAACTTCTCCAATTCAAGCAATTTTGTGCATCATTACCAACCCCAACCAAAATCAATGGCTGTAATTGAGACGCAGCAAGCCAATGCATCTCCCATGACCCATGACAGGCTTGTGCCTGACAGGATTGCCAAGGCAAAGTGAATGCACAGCAAATGACCTCCCTCAAATCCAGGCAGGTATTCAGCCTGCTCTCTTAGGAGTGATTCAGTGTAGAACAGCTCAAGCTAGTCATGGAAACAGCATCATGCTTTCTGTATAACATCATGGGCCATGAAACTATAGAAACCCTCTTTTATGATTCCTCCACTGTTTTTCTATACTGGTTGATCATTAGCAAAGACAAAATACTTCACATTTCTCTTATATAAAAAATGTTGCTATTGCTTTATGCTGTCAGCTACACTAGCAAACACCATGATTTGGTTATCCATCTTAGCAGGGATTATGTCTTATCAGGAGAAAGTCTACTTTTTTTTAGAACAATGGTAACAAGGGTGTCATGTGACAAATCAAGTTGTAGCTGACTATGGACCTCTTGGGAAGCATGGCCCTGTGTAGCAGGACAGAGACAGCCTGTAGCCTTTGTAGTCACATCAGTCACCATGTTGTCTCAGTATAAAATGCAAAGAGGCTGCTTTCAGAAGGGCATTTCTCTCAAATAATTAAAGCTATGTGCAAACATGAGTCTGAAAGAAAAAGAGATGTCCTGCGGGATTTTTGAAGTCCTCTCAGTTTGATGCCATTGGATTAACCTCCTAGCAGCAAAGAAAAATTAGCTCTATTTGTGCAAGTTTGGACCTTCCAGAGAGTTTGCTTGTGAGGAGGTGTGGGCATGTGGAATGCTGCTGGCTGACAGATAATATATTTGAAAAAAGACTTTGAAGTTGAGTTGAATAGATCTTTCATTGGGTAGGCAGAATCACTGCGGCTATAAGTTCAACTTGAAAAAATGAGAAAGGTATTTTATTATAAAACATATATTTTGTACCCAGTCTGAAGGTTTTCTCACTTTCAGGTGCTTTCAGTCTTCTACTTAGTATTATGGGTACATGTGTGCCACAGGAATGGATAGAGTAAAAGCTTGGCTCTGCTTTACAATCTTTAGATAGAGAAAGCATAAACAATCATGGCAAATAATGATAATACTGGTAAGCATGGTAAATAACAGAGACCAGTTCTCATTCTAATTTGCTGTTGGAATACACTTGGCTCAGTTTTGTCTTTGTGGTATTTTAAACTAGGGATAACTCCATGTAAGGCAATGGGGACACTTGGGTTGGAAATAAAACAATGGCACAAAACACATTGGAACTGTATACATGTTTGAAAAATTAGTTGAAAAAAATTTTCACAGTCTTGGTTTCTTTTCCCCTCTTAGCATATAACACTGCAGTTACATGTTCTAGTTTGGGAACCTGAGTTTAGAGATTCCAAAGCTAAAAGAGGGGAGAAATGGAGAAAAAAAATGGCTGACAACTTGAGCTTGACCATGGTTTTCAAAATCTCAGAGCCAACAACAACACCTGTGTTTGAGAAGACTACAATACAGTCCTTAGATTTCTCCTCACCTCTGGGATTAAGAAGTATTTTGGCATGAAGTGCACATGTGGAACAAACAGATGCTTGATGACCTCTGCTCCATGCAATGCTCCTCTGTGGCTTACAAGAAAGAGCAAGGACTCTGCATGTTCCCTAATCTTACCTACACATGCATTTTAAATCTCTGCTTTTCTTGTAAAGTTATTTGCATGACAAAAAGACAACCAACAGCAGGTACTGCACAACACCTACTTTCTGTGGACCATCTCATCTCAAACTGGAAAGAAATCTCTGCATGTTTTGCTGGAACTGCCTGTAAGGGTTTCTGTGTTGAGTCACTGAAACACATCACTGTGTTTCTTTGTTCTTCTTAGTTACCTAGTACTACTCTTAATAGAAAGGAATTAAAGAAAAAACCTAAGTATTTGCTGGAGCAAACTGGGTGAACTTGTTTTCTCCTTTAATAAAGATTCTTTTTTTCATGAAGAATCTACTTTACTACGTCTAGTAGAAATCATAACATTTTTCACTTGTGTTCTGTTTTCTTTTACTAGACTACTGCAGACATATTTTCTTGTTTTTTTCTGTAAACATATCCACTAAGAGAAAGCCCCTCTTTGACCTGCTCTGGATTCATCCAAGTTTTATTGACTTATCCTTTCAGCATAACTCATCTGCACATGATTATCCACCTACAAAGGTAGTTTCTACTACTATTTGCTGATATTTTGCCTTTCAGGTGAAGCACAGGAATACAATAAAGGAGTGAAAAACATAAAGAAGCATTTTTTCTCTCACACTGCTTTTAAGAAGGCAGGCTGCAAGTCTTGTTCTCCTGTCACCTCCCCCCCCCCCCCCCCCCCCCCCCC
>CM031858.1:121362121-121458498 GCA_018697195.1 Certhia americana | reverse complement strand
GGGCAGGGCAGGGCAGGGCAGGGCAGGGCAGGGCAGGGCAGGGCAGGAAAAGGCAGGGAAGGGCAGGGCAGTGCCGGGCCGGGCAGGGCAGGGCAGAGCCGGGCCGGCCGCCCCCCCGCCCTCGCCGCCCGCC
The DNA here is from genome assembly GCA_018697195.1 of Certhia americana. Lineage (NCBI taxonomy): Eukaryota > Metazoa > Chordata > Aves > Passeriformes > Certhiidae > Certhia > Certhia americana. The sequence continues at coordinate 121,458,365 of CM031858.1, read as the reverse complement.
CGGCCCGCCCCGCTCCGCTCTGCCGGGTGCCGGCGGCGGCCGCGGCGCGCAGCGGTGGCGGGGTCCGCACGTCGGGGCGGCGTGGGTCGGTGTGGGGTGGTCGGTGTGGGGTGGTCGGTGTGACGGTGGTCGGTGTGACGGTGGTGGGTGTAGGGTTGTCGTTGTGGCGGTGATCGGCGTAGTGGTGATGGGCAGCACGGCGCTGTCGGGAGCGCTGTGGCTAGGGCTGCTGTGGGCCGGGAGCGGGGCCGGGGGAAGCTGCCAGGGAAAGTGCTGCCAGGGCCGGGATGCCGCCTGCGTCGGAGAGGGATGGAGGGAGGGAGGTGGCTACGGGACCTGCTACTGCGACGGAGGCTGCCGGCGAGCCGGGGACTGCTGCCACGACCACGGCCAGGCGTGCCCGGGTAGGTGCGTCCGCCCCCGGCCCCGGCGAGTGAGGCGCGGGTGGAGCGCGGCCGGCGGGACCCCGCGGCCCGGCCCGCTCTCCGGGTGCCGGGGCTGCCTGCCGCGGCTTCGCGGGATGGAGGTTTCGCTGGGTGCAGAGCTGGGGCATGCGGGCATGGGCTCATGGTTGTGAGAGGGGAAAATTGCTCCCGCCCCAGCCCCGGGGCGAGGGTACGAGCAGGCACCAGGCTGGGGCAATGCCAGGGTAGCGGCAGGCTCGGGAAGGGAGACACTTTTCTCTCGCTAGGAAGAAAAGATTTCCGGATCAGCTGTAGTACAGTGGCAGTCTGAAGTTATTTTACCTCTAAAATTTTCTGTTAGTTTTCACTCAGGCAAGTCCCGAACAGAAATTGATTGCAGGGAGGATGTCCGATTACAGAGACAGCAGGGAGATTAATTTAGCACCGCCTGTGTTTCTCAGCTGATTCCTCACATCCTGACCAACAAATATCAATGAAATAATTGGGGAAGTCCCCACGGTGAGTTTTTGTCTAGGAGCACGAATCCGCAAGAATTTACTGTGAAGGCAAAGGCTTTAAAATTGGCGTAGGAGCATGAGTGAGGGCATCCTCTGCCAGCCCTTGGGGGATGGCACGGCCTCCCAGTGAGCAGCAGCAAGGAGGGGAAAGTAGCCCAGTTCTACCAAACAGAATATCTGCTTTGTAGATATTTACAGCGCCTCTTCCTGTGGGATTTCTACCCTTTGCAGTTTTCACCGTTTGACTGACCTCTCTGTGCCTGGGATGCAGGTCACAGACCTTGCTTGCTTTGCAGGTGCAGTACTAGTACTCGGTCAGTTTAATGTCTCTTTCCAGCTAGCTGGACACATGCCAGCCTACAGCTGAAAAGTCATGAGCCTCTGCTGCACAGTCCTGCTAATTAGGGTGTATTTAGCAGGCTCAGTGCCATGCTGACGTAGCCACATAGCTTTGGGACCCAAGTTGGCTTATGTCTGCCCAGATTGGGAAAAGCGAGTACAACTCATGGATGGTGTAGACCCATCCTAAGGGATGTAAAACTTTGCAGAAGAACTTGGCAGAGCAGAACTGTGACTCCAGGTTTCTAGAAGAAACATGGTTAGCTCTCCCACAGCTAAATAATCTCCTCAAAGTAACAGAAGGGGAAAAAATGCACCACAAAGTCTGACAGAAGGTAGCATTTTTGAAATTAGCATTTTTAAAATACATTGTTCTTTTATTCAGGAAAGTCAGTGGAGGGAGAACTGGTGAAATGCTTGTCATACAGCCACAGTATATTTCATCTTTTCATTAATCAAATGATTTTTAATACTGAAGCATAAAAGGAGAGAGCTGATAAATATTCACAGTGTTAGCATTAAAACAGAACTGAAATCCTTCAAAAAGAAGCTCAAGATTGTGCTTGAAAAATTCTAGACTAAGCACTTTCATTTCATCTAAGTGACTGCTGGCACCTGATGATGCCCTGCTGTTATCAAGATGGGATTTTTTGTCTCAGGCTCAGTGGTGATTGCCTCAAAAAGCATTTTATGTCTATGATAAAAGCACACCACCCTTGTTCCCTGTGTGGGTGATGGGTGCCCTAGATCCTGTCAGGAAGATGGAATCTCTGTGGAGCCTCCCTTCCTGCTCCAGAGCTGGAATTTGCCAGTCTTTGGTGGCTCAATTCAGGGAGCTAGACACACAGCAAACTATTTCTGTTTTCTCTGTTGCCTGTTTCTGCCTGGTTTGTCTCCCTGCACTGCTTTGCTGCCCAGTTGTGTGAGCACCAATGCAAACACAGAGGGAACAGCACATTTTGCATTGATGGGTGTAGCATGGTAGGGCGGAATTTTGGCATCCTGGCAAGATCTAACACATCCAAAAGGTAAAAGTATAAGAAGTTGTTTTTTAAAGGTAAATGATCATATATACTCTCTATGGCAGGCAGTCATTAACTTGTTCTCTGTATGAACAGAAATTCTATATAGATCCAGCAGAAGTTTGTATCAATTTACGCAAGTATGGCTAAACATTTTAGAATCTTTTTTGTTCCTTTTGGATGTTGAGGTCTCCCCACTGAGTCTTGCTAAAATCTAGGTGTTTAATGACACCAGGGGTGTTCAGTGGGATAGTTCACTGTTTCGAATGTAAAGTTCAAAACCTTAAAATAGGAATGTGAAGAAAGGTGATCAATGGTTCTCATGCTACAGCTTGTTTGTCAACCTGTTCACAACTCCTGACTTCACTTTTTCACATTTCTGCACCTGCAGAAATGACATTTCATCCTTTGGGGAAAGCGTAAAGCGCCTGAAGTGTAAGTAATCAAGAGATGCTAGGATGTAGGGGATGTTAGGAATCAATCAAAAACAATGCTTCAAAATAAGCCACTGAAAGAATGAACACCCTAAAGCTGCCAGTGGCAGGGTTAAATTCTGTCATGCCTAAAAATCATTGTAGGTTTGGTACTTTATAAATAGATGTCTCAGCAGAAGTTCATGGACTGCTGAACCCAAGTTCAAGAGTTTTTAAATAAACTGCCTTGTAGTTCTAACACTGGAGAATATTTTTGAATAAATGCAGAATATTTTTGAATAAAGAATATTTTTATACGTAGCTTTTTGAATAGGATCTATTGTCCAATGAGAAAGCCTGAGAAAGGAATCAGCTCACCATTTGAATCAAAAGTGGTTACTCTGAGGAAATCCAGAGATCCTTATGCATTATAATATGTGTTGTATAATGAACATACTACAATCCTCTGTTTTTTCTTTTTTCCAGAGATGGGAAAAAAATTAGATTGAGTTTGACTCAGAAATAAGGATTTGTGTTTCATAGTGCTGTAAATGGAAGACAAAACCAAAGTTTTGGCTGCTCAAGCTGTCTTTCATAAGATAACAATGTAATTTTTCCATTTATTTTTGAAGTTGCAAGTGTCTCGTTAGCATCCACATTTTGGTAGGTACCTGAGAACAAATCCTGTCCTTACGTTTCCTTTGACTTGCATCCTCCTCATGGTTTCAGTGAATCAGCATTTAACATCGTTGTGTTAACTAAGCAGAGCAAATAGCAACACAGAGAGGAATCCATAAAAATCTAGAAGTGGTTCCCTGATACTTCTTTTTGTGTGTCAAGAAATGGCACCATTCCTGTTATGTCAGCTCATGGACCCAGTCTCTGTCTTGCTGGGGAATTTGACATCTTTCCAAAAAGGCACAAAATCAATCTACTGTCCCTTAATAGTTGTTGGGTACTGACTGCAAGAGCGACATTATTATCCCACTGCCTAAATTCTATTCTAGCAACCCAATATTCTTATTTTTCCACATGACTAAGACAATTCATTCTTCTTATTCTAAATTTTGATAACCATAAAATTACCATGTAATTGTATTTCTGCAGATGACCAATATTTAACTGTCAGCTTGGTTTGTTTCCAGTAAGACATGAAGTCATCACTGGATTTGTTATGCAGTTGCTCAGTCTCTTTGGGCATGAATTATTCTTCATGAATAATGTGATTTTAGACTTGATGTTATCTGCATATCAAGGTGCTAATATGTGATTAAAGTTCTGTGGAAATTTTTATTTATGCAGGTCATTCATACAGCCAGCTTGGAAGAGAATCAACAGATAAGGAAACAGGCTAGATAGACATTTACTGTCCTTTGGATACTTGGGTAGAACTAAAATGTGTGATCAGGCATTGAAGTTTGTCCTTGTACTGTAAGATCAAGTGAGGTCAAGAATTGTGTTTGGACCCTGCAGCCAGGCAAAGACTGTGAGGTCCATACTGCATTCAGCAATTGTCCTTCCTGTCCTGTGGTGGGGTCTAAGACATTTTTACTATCACTGGTTTTCTTTTCTAGTTCACAATTCTTGAAGCAAACAGTCTGAGGGGCTGTACTGCAACATGTCTGTGTGGTGCCTTCACAGCCACAGAGGTTGTGTCAGGTACTTTGGGGTACCTGGATGTGTCTGAGGGCAGTGCCTGGTGGTGCAGTATCAGGTGTCTGCATGTGGCAGATTTTCCAGCACTGTTCTACAAATCATACTCAGGAGTTGTCTGGGAAGGTGTTTATCAGTAAGTAGAGGAAAATACCAGAGAATAATAATTGTTGAGTAGGGTGGACAACTGGTGGCCCAATACCCAGAGCAGGTTCTTTTTCAGTGGAATTCCTTAGAGTGTGGGATGTGGCATCCTCAGCCACAATACACCTGGTGCTGTCAGGGTACTCAAAAGTGGGTGAGTTTGGTCAGAACAGCTGGTACACAGTGAGAACAGAGGAAGGGAATTTTAGTAGAGTGGTAAGGACATCTGCCAAGTAGCTTGTTTCAGAGGTTTTATCTGCTTTATGATATTGGTAGTAGTCCAAGAAATTAGAGATGAAATGACAGAGCAAACACTGCAATTTCTGTGTTTTATGAGAAAAGTTACAAACCCCAAGGAGGTTATCACATTCTACTCTTTCTTCCCAATGTCCTGTACTGGCAGAATCCCAGAGGGCATACAATATTTTCCTGAAAGACTAGTTTGGTCCCATCATTTTCTTGCAACACCGATACAAGGATGTAACTTGTGGTTAAACTGTAAAGCTTCTTGGGGATTTGAATTGTAATCCGGAAATGCAGAAAAAAAGTTGAAAGCATGTGGTATGTTCCATTACAAGCTAATGAGAAATAGCACACATGGGAAATGAAAAGTTTTATTTAACTTGATAATGAGAAACATTACCCAAAACAATCCTGAGCCATTGATGATAATGTGTATTTTGTACCATTCTCTAACCTGGAGCACCTACCAGGTGTCCTTCAGAAAAAAAGGCTACTGGGAATGGATCACCAGTCAGATTAAATGTCCTTGTAGGCCACAAATTGAGGATGACTTGTGTAGGGAAATGATTGCTTATCCTCAGAGAATTCTTCCACTTGATGGATGCCGATGTGTTAGACATTTTTCTTATCTGCTCTTTCACTGCTCCTCCTGCCAAGGCTGTGCAGATTTGAAGTTCCCAGGTGGAGGGGTTGTGTTTGTTCCATCAGTGAGCATCCAGAGATCATCCTACTCCAACCCCTCAGGGATCAGCCTGCAGTACTGTTTTAAAAAAAAATCTTTAGGTCATACAGTTTTTAAAAACAGGGACTTGGTGCTCCTGGAGGATGAAGAAAGCAGTTTCATGGAGATGTGAAATTGTTGTGTGCTCTTTATAGCTGCATATTGTTTTAATGAAAAAATAAAGTGAAGACTTCTGTGTTATGTAGCTTCTCAGTCAGGAATAGAGTATCTATCAGCTGTTTTTGTATTCTGTGAATGACACTGCAAAACCTTTTCTTCCCCTGCCTGAGAAAAATGCAGGTTCTTATGATTGAAAGTTTATTTTAAAAATAATGGTAATTTCCCCAGAATTTTTGATTAAGTTCAGAGATAGTTTGTGATCCATGAGAACTGAAATTCAAATATCCAGTGGACTGTCCTGTAGTTGGAAATGAGCAGGACCTTTGTTAAAACAGGGAAACAATGCTGTGGCAGTGGATACAGTTCAGTGTTGAGGAAAAAGGAGGTAGAAATTGATCTGAAGGGAATCAAGCGTGCTGCTACTTAAAGTTCCAGCCTTTAAACAAAACCTAGTGATGTAGGAACTGCTAAGGAAGGTCAGAGCAGTCTGGTGCAGATAACCCATGAGCTGGTCTCCTTTGAGGCTAATGCTTTATGCTTCAGAAAAGGGTGCAGAAGAGCCCCACAGCTGCAGTGAAAGGTTCTGATGAGGGGTTGTTTCTTTGTGGCCAAGGGATGGAATAGGGAGCCAAGCATTCCAGGCAGGTTTGAATTTTTGGTTTGAATATGCAAAATCCTGGAGGAGCGTTTAAACCCATATAAATAAAATTAGAAAAGAGAAAGTAAAAAAACCCAAACCAAGGAAAAAGCCCCTCAGTATAATCTTATTATCTGAAGCTTTTGAGAGCAATTAGGATAAAACAGAAGTCTTGAATACTAATAATGTTTTAATACTGCTTTGCAGCTATTCCCTGTGTTGTGGGGGAGTGGAGTCATTGGAGTGGCTGTGCAGAGCAATGTCATCCCGGGCTGCGGATCCGTAGGCGCTATGTCCAACAGGAACCTAAAAACGGTGGGGAGCCATGTCCAGCTCTGGAGGAGAAGGCTGGCTGCCTGGAATACCTGACTTACCAGGGGGAGGACTGCGGCCATGAACATGGTATTCTCAATTTCATCTCTGCTGTACACCACAGCCATCATAAATTTTACCGATGTCAATGAACAGCAAAAAACCAAGCTTCTATCTGCAGTTAGCTGGTTAGAATTATAAATTAGAACTTTACTTTCTACTGTTATATTGCTTTTTATTCAATAATTTATTTTCCTACTCAGGCTTTTCTAAATTTCTGTTAAGCAAACAACTAAGCTGTGTGCATTCCTTAAGTTGGATGTAAGTACCAAATTATCTCTGTGCGAAGTTACAACACAAATTACAGGAATCAGTACTCCTTGTGGGATTCCAGCACATCCTATTTCCTCACTGACTAGATGGCGTGCATTGTTAGGTATTTTTCTTCTGAATAAAGAGAGAGCTTAGCTGTAGGGAATGGGGTTGAGGTCCAATGTTGCCAACATTTTATCACTTTTTCAATAAAGTCAGCCAGCATTACCATCCACAAACTCCTGATTCATACCCTCTGTTACAGTAATTGAAATATGACTCAGCTGCGCCTTGCTGTTTTACTATAAGTGTTTTTTTTCTCAGTCCCTGCTTTCATAACTACCTCTGAATACGGTAAAGAAAGAAAAAGACGAGCAGCATCTTCTCTCTGGCCTTCAGACAAAGAAGCAGCAGGGTAATCTATTTATCATATGTATGTGGGTCATCTTGTTCAGTAGAAAACAGCTGTCTACAGAAAAAAATGTAATTAAATTTGCAATAATTGAACAATAAGCTATAGCTTGTACTGGTTTTCTCTCGTGCAATTTATTTGCATGTTCTAAATGTTGTTTTTTATTACTTGCTAATTGTCCTGAATTAGACATTGGTATCACGGCAAATCTGATGATGACTACTTTTCAAAGCCAACAGTAAACAATGCTACAACAAAGCTGAATGTATCCTAAGTGTAAGTCTGAGAAATTAGATGTAGGTCTCTGAACAAAGTGGGCTGAATAGAATTGGTCACAAGAGGCCTGTTTTTAAAAGTATTTGACACAAGCAGTAAGAAATTTTGTTTAGTTACCAGTAGAGATGGTAATGAAGTTTAAATTAGGCTGTTACTGGGTCTATTATGCTCATAATGCTTTGTCCTGTGCTATTTCCCTTAGAACAATAAAACTCATTGATATTCTTGAAGTCTCTTTTCTGTTTTCTTTCAGCAGCATAGAGGAAAAATATGGGTTACTGAGATATGTTTTTCAACATAATTTAAGAAAACAGAACACTATCAGAAAGTGAGATTATACATTAAACACTTGACTAGGACATAGAATGAGAAATAGTTTACATAAAGTTTTTAAGAATCCACTGATTTGGTTAGGGTCACAGAGATTTGTTAGCAATGATGATGTCTAACTTGCACTTCACAAACACTACCCTTATGATACCTAAGTCCATGCAAAGTGCCTACTTATCTCATGCTTTACCTCTCCTAATTTTTTCCTTCTGAGCAGGTACTGTGTGGAGTTCAGGACAGAGTCTCTTTCGCAGCACTGCGCTCTGGAGACGCGCCCGTACGCGCGCTGGATGCAGTACCTGCGCGAGGGACACACGGTGTGTGTCACCTGCCAGCCCCCGGCCATGAGCGCGGCCACGCGGCGCTGCTCCGGAGATGGCCATAACGCACACGGGTAAATCAGAACACACAACTGCAGGGAAAACTTCCCAAGATCTCACTGAAAGCTGCATTTATTGTACCTAAAAAATGGAACAGGCTCAAATCGTTTGTAGAGCTCGGAAGGTTTTACCCTTTCAGTTCTCAGAGAAATTGCTTTTAAAACCTAGATAAAATTGGGAAGGGAATTTCAATATAAGAGTGCAATGCTTGGCATGATTTATTCATTGTTGTGAAGAAGTGATGGAATTTGTGTGGTGGAAGAGGACTTCTAACAGCTATGGGCACTTTTACTTAAATAGGGTATTTCCTGCCATGGTCCAAATCTGCAGATGTAACAGTGGTGGATTGGTACTCCCCTCAAGCCTATATACCTGGTTTTTAGAAAAGTAATTGTGAAAATAGGTATTTATTATTTAGAACTGGTTTTTATTTGATCCATATATTTATTAATATGCATACTACTTAATACCTCTACAACCAGTTACTCAACCCACCAGCCTACATACTCCACTTAGGAATATGTCTGCTCCAGAAAGCATTTTAAGAGCTAGATGAGTTTAATAAAATCTTACATGATTAAACAAATCCAGTCTTCGGACATTTTATACAACACAATCCAGTAATGCTAAATACACAGCTTTTACTCTTCTAATTTCTCATTTATTGTCTCATTTCAGAGATAAAGTCTTACACTGGGAAGCAGTTGGCAACTCTCAGTGCCAAGGAACCTGGAAGAAGATCCAGCAACTGGAACGCTGCTCCTGTCCCCTGGTGCATAGTTTTATTTTTACATAAAAGTTTAAAAGACCTTTAAAATGGCTACAAAAAGAATAAGAAAATTAACACCAATGCCAAGAAACCTACATATTTCTGCTGCATTTTCTGGAGCCTTAACAAATTTTAAACAAGTTGGAATCTTGGCAGAAGCATTTCAGGAAATTCTCTCTGCCTGTATACAGAATGCGAAGACTCATCTCTGTATTAGAACACTAGAAGCATGTTTCTGTGTTTCTTTTGTAATTAAAAAGCTAATGTTTCTAACCACAGTAGTTGCTTTTCCTGAAGTTCTCCATCATTACTGGCCACAGGACTGCCTACAGGCACTGCTTCTGCTCAGTAGTGAGCCAGCTAAATATTTTCATGTCTGATAATAGTTACTGTCAACATATAACAGCAAGGGTGAATAAAAATGAAGTTTTTGAGAGCTAAAATTGATTTCAGTTTAGGTCCTTTGTTCCTCTCCAGTATCATCTACACACTTTTTTACAGTACAACTGCCTAAGTATTCTTCCTCTACACTGCAGTTTTCACATTCAGACACCTTCACATATACTTAGTCAGCACTGTTAAGGAATTGGTCTCCTCAAAATTTCATGTCAGTAATACAGTGTAACTTTCGTGGCAGATGGACGTGGAAAAGACTTTGTGATTAAGGCCTTGGCTAAGAGTAAAACAATTACTTATTACTCATCATTACTCATGAAAAATGTCATCTACACTGATTAACATAGGAACCTGCAACATCTGAGCACTGACAAGACTGCTATGCAGGTTGAGAAGATCTCCTCTTAGGACAGGCAGCATCTCCATGCAACATAAAGACTTCCTGGAAGAAACCATAGCATCGCTTGACAAGAATGAAAAATGATCTGCTTGAGGTTCTGTCGACAAGAAGGGTGTGTTATGAAACACACAAGAAAAGTAATTGTGAAAGTAGGTATTTATTTTACTGTATTTTACCATTTTATTGTAATGAAAGCAGCCCTTCAAAACAGAAAGCAGAGATGATTGTAGTACTTTCAGAACATTTCAGACTTCAAGAATACATGTTTACCTTTTAAATGGGGAAAATTATCTCAGAGAGCTTTATTTTGTGAACAATTCAGACAGGTGCTTTTTCCTGTAAGGTTCTTGGAAAATAAAACCTTAGCCAAGATAAAAAGACACAGAAAACATCCAAATTCAAGGGATTTAACTTCTAAAAGAATGCTGTATTGTGTTAGTTCAAGCCACTAAATTCACACCAGTATGACAGTAGAAAGCATGAGTTTTCTGAGACTGCGGAAATCTCTTCCAAATGATCTGAATCCAGAGAGACAGGCTAGTGCCATCATCCATCTGTTCCAGTGTCCCATGAGCAGGGGAGTTGCAGTGGCCAGCAGGCACCTTGACAGTGACCCCCATCAAAGTGTATCTTTGCTATCACTGACAGTGAAGACTTGTTATTGAGCCCCAATGTGGCCGTGTGTTTTTGAGCTTTCCCTTTTCTTCTAGTCTGGAAGAAGTCACTTGTCAAGACAAGGTAGGTGGCACAAGCTAACCAAGAGATGCTAAGAGCTATTATAATAGTGTTCTTTTTCATGTAAAAAATAAACCAGTCCCTTTGTTACTTACAAATACAACATTATATGAATTTTCACATTTTTAACTGCAGGAAAAAACCCAACAAACCATCAGCTCATAAAATTAGCAATACTAATACATATAGACATTTTGGTATAACTTACAGAGATGACAAGTCTGACCAAAATTTCAAAGTGAAGCAAAACTTCAGCAAAACTTCAGCAAAGCAAAATTAGAATGGGTTATATGGCAGGAAGTAAAATTATGAAAGGGTCAATCTAAAAATATTTAAAAATAAATAACACTTGACTTTTTATTAGCCTTCATCAAGCTAAAGATGTTGCCTGTCAGATCTAATACTCCTATTTGCATAATAGACGTTTCTTAAATCACTGCAAACATTTTCACATTTCAGAATCTAGGTCATCTATCATTGCACGTAGCAAAAAAGGGCCAGACTTTACATTTAAATCATCATTACCAGAGCAAGCGAGCTTACATGAATATTTTATACCTATTACTATGCTGTTTCATGTTTTAGGGTAGCAACACTCCTGGACACTCTAAAATAAGATGCTATTCTGAAAAGCTAGAGTAGGCCCTCATGTAGGGAAAGGCAAAGAAGAGTTGGTTCCTCTAGTCCAAATCACCTTTGTTTCATCTTGCTCAGTGTTCTCCACCGGTCTTTCAACATGACACTTGTTCGGTTCTTGAAGTTACCATGGACTAAAATTTTAGCCCAGTTACCCACTCCAAACTGCCTTACTCCCAATTTCAGCTCCAAGTCTTCTTCGTGAGTCCATAGCTAAGGCAAGAACAGAGAAAAATACCAGATGTATGAACAGAGGAAGGCATTGAAGCTTATAGCAAATATAAAAGCAAGTTTTCAAACAGCTCTCTAGTATTAGAGGGTTTTTTTCTGAGCACCATATCTTGAAATTACAGATAAATGATAAATTTGTAACTGAACCTGTAAAGCTTTATGGGGGGTCCCAAAAGAGACCTGTGTTAATAAAGCCTTGGGTTAATTGGAGTAACTGGACTGGAAGTAAATAATGTTTATAGAACATTACAAGAGCCATAAGAATTGTAAATGGCTGAATCTGAAGGCTTAAAATTTATATCCTGATGGAATAAAAGAAAGGTTGGCTTCCCAGAGTTATGTATAAAACCTCCTCCTGTAAGTAACAGATCACTTCCAGCTATCAAATGGATAAATGGTGTTGGCTATAAAGCAGAAGGGAACATTAGAGAATCATGGCTCACCTTTACAACTGAAACCTTCAAAATTGTAAAGAACTGGGCAGAAAGGGAAGAGCAGGTGCAAAAGAACAGCCTCAACTTAAAGCCAAGTAGTAGATCTGGTAAGTGCAATAAGTGATAAGGAAAAGTGAATTACAGAGGAACAAACATCTCTTGACTCTGAAAATAATGTACCCAATGGAAATGTAAATCTCATAGCTGCTGTCATTACACAAATGCATATCCTCCTGCTTGTGCACAAGGGAGGATGAGCAGCAGGAATACCCAGACAGTATGACTGTCAGTGGCACAAGAACCCACATCCATGGAAATAGGAAGAAAAAATAAATTTATTTCTTAATGATGTGGAATCCTTCTGGGATTTTTAAAAGATTCTGCTCTTGTAACCATCATCAGTTCAGTCACTGGTCAGGTGACAATTTTAAGTGCTATTCTGCATTAAACTTCTAAAAGTTGCAGCAGCGCTCAGACATTAAAGACAGGAGGGGAGTCTTTGAGGGGGAAGGAGCTTAGGTAACTTTCAGCCACAAAACTGCATCAGATCCAAACTCTATCCTGGTTATCCTCCAAAAAGGGAAAATGTGGCATCTACACCAAGTGCAAGCTGAGAAGTAAAGCCCAAAGTTCATGCTTCAAAACTGGATTTATTCCAGCTTAATGCAAGTATCAGGGTCTCTTCAGTTAACTCTGATCACTGACAAACCTCACTAAGCAGTGAAAGAAGTACAAGTAATAGTAGTTCAACTGTATTTCTAAACAGGAACCTAAAATTTCTCTAAAGTAGTCTACCCTTTATCAAAAATACTTCCTTTTTCCAATTCTTCCTGTTCCACAGATCTTTTGCAACATTAGCAGTGAATAGCTTTTTTTTTTTTTTTACTATTATTAAAAGGCCAGAGATTCCACTGGAATCAGGCAGTTCATCTCATTTCAGAGCATGCCAGAAAACTTTCCTAAATAAAATCTTTATTCAACTAACACAGTTATGCTTGACCTACAGCACCAGATAATTCAAATACTTTCATCAAAAGAGACAATCACAACCCTTTTTACTTGCAATAATTAATTATATTTGCTGTTAAAAGAATTGCTTTTAGCTTGTTTTGATTTTTAATTGCTTACATTGAGCTCTTTTTAAAAAATAAATTTCTTCCATTTATTGAATAAATGAGGGCCCTGCTTTACAGGTAAATCATACTGACTCATTTTCTTTTCACTGAGGAACAGCACAGAGCAGTAACGTGTCCCCTGCCCTACTCACTGACAAGCTGTCTGTCCCCTCTGGGACAGAATTATATAGATTCCAGCTTTGTACTGTTACAAGAGTGGCTGAAATCCTGGACATAATGCAGCACTATGCTTGAGCTCACATCAGCACAGTGCCTCGTCCACAGCTGGCTGGCTCTGAACACCAGAAGAGCAAGCTTGAGTGTGCTAGGCAGAATGGGAACACATTCCTTCACAAATCTAAAGATCTTGTTATTCCTTAGAGTCACTTCTGCTGTAGTAACCTGTCTTCCTCTATGCATAATGGGACTCTGAGTTTTCTCCTTCAGCTTTAAATATATGGATTTGTTTCCATACAAGTCTGACTAAATTCTGAACACTCAGATTTTCAGCACATTGTTTAATTTAAATAAAGCATCATCCAGATTTTAGACAACTCAAAGGACTTACCATATATTTACTGGATATAAAATTGAGAACAAAGACTTCCCTACATTCTGTGACACTTGCATCCCCTAATTTAGAAAGGAGAAAATAAAGCATGTGTCCTTTCAATAGCACTGGAGATTGTTCTATGCAGCTAACTGAAAACACTGCAATGAAAGGCTGAAAATGGGCACTGAACCATTGCAATGAAATGCCATTTACAAAACAAGAGCAAACAATGCCAACATTGAATGAGGGACTACATGGAAAAGGAAGTTCTAGAAGTCAACAGCTCTGACATTCATTGCATTCTTTCAAGCATGTGGACAATTTTATAACCCAGATGATTAAGCAGAGGAGCAGATTTATTGTTTAAAAAGCCAATTATCATTGCTTTCTATAAACCATTTATGAGGTTTCAGTGGTAAGGGAGTAAGGCATAAATATTACAGAGGGAGAAAATGCCTACAACTTTTCTAAGTGTTGAAAGAAACAGTTCTGAATCCTAAGTTTCATTTAAGCTGTTTCAAAGTTTTCAATGCCACTGTCAGATGCAGTTCTCTACAAATTTAGTCTTTATATTTCAATTATGGTTGAATTATAACATAATTAAGCAAACAATTCCTGTTTTTTTTCTAACAAGATGTGTGTGCAAGCCCTAGACCTAGTCACGGTGCTTGTAGGTGACCCCATAACAGACTAGCTCAGCATAAAAATATGTGGATACAAAGCTTTCATTAGCTCTGTGTCATTGTGGGCCAAATAGTTTAATTCTTGATGTTGAAAACAAGCTTGATGTAAGTGTTCATGCTTACCAGCAATTGGCTATCAAGGTACTTATCCAAGTATATGACGGAATAAAGTAATTATGCCTTTAAAGGAAAAAAAGCAAATCCAATAACTGCTGCTATTTTTTTTTTTAGGGCACTGGTTTTATCTGCAGCTTTTAAAGAGGTTGTCAGTGATTTAACTATTCCTGAGATTTGTGAGAAAAACTCTTTATAGGGGCTTAACCTTCAAGGATCGATGAGGCCTCATTAGGACTTCAACCAATTTGAGGACAGCATGTAACTGAAGATTTAACCAGTACTTTCAACTTCAGTAAAAATGCTTAAAGAAATAGGAGTAAGTACAACTCTCCTCTAGGAAAAAAACCCAAAAACATAAGTAGATTTGGTTTTCCCTGCTATATGAAAAATGAAATATCAAAATGAACACCAGAAAAATGAAACAGCTCACATCAAAATGGACATATGATGATAACTTGCACTATTATCTAAACAGAAAGACTCCACATTGCTTCCTAAGAGATATTATGAAGAGGAATCCAACAATGGCAATACATTTATTTAATGTTAATTTCTTCAGTTATCATGATAAAATGCTGAGCACTTATGAAGGAAAATTTGCTATAGACAAGAATTAGCTTGAAAGTCCCCAACATGAAATCAAATTCAAATTGCATTCTATTAAGGCAAACACTTCTGCCCTTCCCACCAATGGGAATTCTAGCATTAGTGAACACAGTAGGGTTATTTTAATGTAATCCAATCAAGCAGGCTTACCCATGAAGAGAGCACAAAGGACCATTTGAAATGTAGCATTATAAGAAGACCCTATCATTTGGTTTATAAAAACTAGAGTAGGTTCCGAAGTAAATATGTTTTTACACCACATAAACAAAGTATTGAATTATAAAATTGCTAAATCTTTAACCTTCTAAGCTGGAAAACAAGTTGCCTCTTATATTTGCCCAAAATTCTCACAGGCAAATGACATCCTGAATTCTTTAATCCAAACTGTGGAAAGATTTTTTTATTTCACAGTAAGCTTTGGTTAACAGTGTATTTTAACAAATAAAAGGCTTGGAAGCATTAGCAACAATATTTGAGACAGCAAAAATGTGTTTTATTTCCTGTCTTTAAAAAGAAAAGGACTGTAAAAATTTCAGGAACTGTAGCACTTGAGTAATCTACAGAATCTTAAATCTAAGCACTAGATTTAAAAATTAGATTAAATAAAGCTGAGAAAAAGTTCTCCGTGTGCAGATTAATTTTATCTTCATTTAGAAAAGAAAATACAAACCTGTCTTTTTCGGCTACATGCCAAAGAAACTCCACTTTTTCCCACATTTTTCATGTTGTCAAGATCTAGAAGACAGTTAATATAAATCCAGACCAATGAGGAGTCAGCATCAAGGCAGCAGTTTTGTATTTCACCATTTACACATGACAAGAATGTACACTATCTTGATATGCTTTGACAGATTGGGAAAATTTCAGCTTTTGTTTACATATAAGTATACTTTTATATATGAATACACATGAATCTTGCCATAGTCCAAGGGCTTCAAAAACCAGTCTATTAAAAAAACCCACCGTATTTTCTATACAATAAAGCTCACAGAAGAATTAAATTTTAAATGCTTAGGTAAAAATTGGTATATAATAATAAAACATTTCATTTTGGTAAAAGCATTTTTACTATACACACTATTCTCACTTTACATAGAGAGAATGGGAAGTAACAACCAATCATAGCTATTATATTTTGTATACAAATTCCATCATTTCCAAGTACATGTATCAGGTTTAAACTGTGGCAAGTATTCAAGGCATCTTAAGAGTTTGTTCTTCTATGTACAGCATGGCTACGTGCAGGAACTATATCATCATCTCTCTATGGTAAGAGGATGCAAGTGGTCTTAAGAACTTACTTATAAATATTATATTATCTGTCTTGTTAGGTTTTTAAGAAGTATTACCAGGAAAATGCACATACATCCTGACTGTGCATTTTACTGTACAATTTGTTTTTCCAATCAGCTAAGTACTTTAGTTCCTTCCCAATCAAGTTATCTAGCACAGAATCCAGAAAGAAATTAATTTCAGTGCTCCTCTGGCAGCTTTCTTTTCTTTCAGTTTTTCTGGCAGCACAGAATACCCTAAGTCCTGTAAACCAGCCAAGCAAACCAGAAAATAGGGAACAATTTTGCAGAATTAATTGCTAGAGAACCTTAAGCCACTTCACAGCTTCCTGAAAAAGGAAATCACCAAACTTGCATTTGTGCAGAAACCACACACAGCTTGGAACGTTTTTACCCACCACAACCATTTCTGCATTAATCCAATCACATTGGATAGCAGTTAAAAGTAAGTGTTTGACATAACTGTTTTAAAAGTGTAAAAATAAACTAATACTCACTCTGAAGAACTCTGCGCCTTTTGCATTTCTGTCCTGAATGTCTCCTGCAAAGAACACAGGCCTGAAGTAAAAATACAAAGCACTTGATGGAAAGTCTGTGACCAGGGCAACAACAACAATAACACTTTTTACCTTACTGTGTTTTTTTTAATGTCTCCAGACGACTGACTTGTGATACCCTGTTCCTCTTCCACCAATCTTAAAAAGAAAAGAAAAAAAAATTACTTCCTAGGCAGCAACTTGCCATTTATATGGTTCAACAATATTTAAATGAAAGAAAACACTAAGACAATCTAACTGCATCAATGCATTCATACTCTTAACCTTGCCTCCCTATACACGGAGGAGAAATACAGAATCTGCTGAGTTGGAAGGGACCCACAAGGATCACTGAGTCCAGCTTTCAGCCTTACACAGGCATCACCTGAGACCACTGTGCAAATGCTTCTTGAACCCTGTCAGGTTTGGTGCTATGACCACTTCCTTGGGTAGCCTGTTCCCGAGACATTTAAGATGAAGATAAGAGGCATTTTGCACTTCTGTTTTTTCATTAGGAATTATTTCCATAGGTTTTTTGAACAAGTCTTTTATCATATCTCTCAGGTGTATTAGGAGTTGCCCTTCTAAAAAAACAAATTAAAAAATCTTATGACTTGTCTTCCTCTATACTGTCATCAGTCAATTTTAACTAAATGATGCCAAGAATTCCAACTACAAAAATGAAGAAATACAGACTCCATCCCAGCAAAAGACTGCAACTTATTCTCTGTGAAAAATATATGGTGATATACCTAGAATATTGGCATTTTCCAAAATAACCATATAATTGTTCTGAAGGTTTACACTGTCAGAACCATGAAGTAACACAATTTCTCTTCACACTAGTATCCTTAGGGAGTCAACTATAAGAAAAATGTAAGACTGATTCCATTTCCTTCTTTTTCTTCTTGAGATGATCTATAGCCCTGAAATTAGAACTAAAAGGAGTTCAATCAAGCATTAAAAAAGCAAAAGTTTTTTTTGTGTTTTTATTATTATAGACTGACAGCTGTTTAAACTATGAATTGTGCAACCTCACAAATACTTAAACTAAATGACAAGCTATTTGATGTAAATGCCAAAAATAACAACCATAGAAGAGCACACATTTAAAAAAATAGAAGAACGTGCTTGTAGCTAATTTTCTATTGGAGAGCAGTTTGGAATTTAACGTCCCTCCTTCTACCTACTCTTTGGTCTACAAGTTTCATGTTATTGTCCAAGCACATCCCTTAGCAGTATAATACTTAATACAAACCCTTGTTTTGTTTCCAAATCACGATTGTAATTTTCATTGACTTCCACAGGTCTGTTTTGCAATGTTGTTGCTCCCAGCCCTTTAGATGCCACATGTTTTGTGGCTTCCTGTGAGAAATGGAATTGATATCTTAAAATTAAAGCCAGGCAGTACCTAGATAGGAGTTTGTTCTAAGATTAATATGTATACTCTTTATTAGAACTAGCAGTGCTTATTTGACAGATATTTCAGAGGTATTAACGTTAAACTAAGTAGTTTCAAAATAACTTTAGCATGTTAAATTGAAATCCATGAAGATCTTTATCAACTAATAACTTGGAGAGATTTTAGTCATAGCTGCAATTGATTTTTATACAGACACAAAAAAATACAACAAATAATTGCATAATGAGTGAACATAAAAATGTGTTAAGTAAATTGCAGAACTTAACTCAGACTGCATATACTATCAAAGTACTCCAAAGTCTGGCTTTTATAACTAGGTTTGAAACTAATACTGACAGGTGTCAAGTTTATCTTGTTCTGTAGCACATGGCAGGACAAAGCATATATGTAACACTTTCAAAAGACATGCCTAAGCAGACTTTAGGTTTGTAATATAACCTTTTTTTGCACTGGCAAAGAATACATTTAACATCTTGATAAAACTTTTAGCCACAAACTAAGATTATTTCTCTTCCAGTGCCAAGACTAGTAATTCACTACTCCTTATAGAATACCTAAAAGGGGCCTCCTACACTGAATAAAAACAGGACAAACTTCTTAGCTTAGCCCGTAGAGGTAGGACAAGGGTTAAGGATTTTAAACTAAAAGAGGGTAGATTTGGACTAGATATAAGGAAGAATTTTGTTTTGCTTTGTTTATGATGAGTGGAGAAACAAAGAACAGGCTGCCCAGCAAAGTGGTTGATGCCTGATCCCTGAAAACCTTCAAGGCCAGGTTGAATGGGGCTCTAAACAACCTGATCTAATTGAGGGGGTTGGACTAAACTTCCTTGAAAGATTTCTTCCAATTCAAACTATTCTATGACTACACATCTACATCTGGCACTAGAAGAATGAGAAGAGAAATTAACAGTTAAAGCTAGAATGTTCTTCTGCAGAGAAGACAGGGTACAGTGCTGGGAAACCTATGTGCTGCACAGAAGTGGGAATTCTTCACGAAGTTTTCTCCTCCATGTGCCAGAATAATTCTGCTCAAAGTAAGATTTATAATGTGGGTGCAGACAGTAGGACAAATGTGCAAGCAGTGGGAGTGCGACAAATGTGCAAGCAGTGGGAGTGCAGGCAGTAGGTATGCTAGTAGGAGTTCTGAGCCTTCAACACCTCCAAGCCTCCACTTCCTCCTAAGACTCAAAGAGCCTTGAAAAATAGACTTGAAAAATGACAGTCAAGTGAAACCATTAAAAGGTCTTGCTTGTATTATACTTTGAATGTATTTAATAAGTTGTCTAGTCTCTCTGGTAAAAAAATGAAAAACACAGAGGAACTTCAGGATTGTTTATTTAAAATTTGCTTCTTATTACCTTTAGACGTCTGTGCTTTTGTAATTGAATAATTCAATATTCTTTTATATGAAGTAAACATAAGAGAAATTCTTTACAATCCTCCTGAAGATGAATTGAAGAAGGAATGTTGTTCTTGCCAATTTTAAACCACTTTTGAGCAAGGCTGTTTGTAAGGAACATTTGTATTTACAGGAAAACAGCAATAACAGTTTTCTATCTCCTAACTCCTCTGAGATTTCTAAAGCTTTTAGCAAAATTAACAGGTCTTGATTTTTTATTTTTAGTATGAGAAGTCAGGTAGGCTTAAATAAAATAAGCATTAAATATAAAGCTATGTTTTTTAAGGAGTCCCATATCAGAACTGCTTCTCTTAAACAGACCTTGTTTTAATTACCCTATTTTCTTAACTATTTTCCTAATCAAAACAGTTGTGGGAAAAATACTCAGAGAAGATGTTTTAGAAGAGTCTCTTTCCTACTAACTTTCTCCAAGATACATTAATTAAAACAAAAAGGTTCACTATAAGACAATTTAAAGGAAAGTATAGTTTCCTTTCCTTATAATACAGTAACTGAATATTGCCTAAACAACTGCCTTGAAATGATAAATCTATTTAATTGTACCAGGTAACCTTTTTCAAAAGTTTTTAGAACAGTTTCAACATACCTGCATTAAGAAGTTAGTTTCATTTTCTTTCATGAAAAGTTCAATGTAAGACTTGATTTTACTTATCAAAAGACTGTAACTGAAGCTTTGGAGAAGAGGGACATATGGATCCTTGGTTTTAATTACAGTTGCCAGCTTCACCCTTAAAGGCTAAGAAAAGCACAGCTTTATGCAATGCAAATCCTGTAGTAAACGTGGTATCTATGCTAAATGGGAAATATAGAAAGCTAAACATGATGATTATATAGTTTTTTGAGTATCCCTATACAACTTCATGCTGCAGTGTGAAAGGGTTCTAGAATCAATAATAAGTACACCTTAGAGCAACAGAGAACAGAGAGTAAGTAGCAGGTGCACATAGACAATAATACCAGGTGTTTACCTTACATGCTCAGTACATGGTGCAGTGTAACTGACCAGAGATACACATTTTCATTTCCTTTATTAAAAACACTGAAAGCAGGGTTGTCAGTGGAGGAAAAATACCCAGAAAAAGCCAGCTATTACTCAGTTCTCTCTTCTCATTTACTGCCTCAGAAAGACTGCCATTGAAAGGGGTGAACAGCGTTCAGGAAAAGGACATCAATACTGATCATCAGAAATTCACATTTGTCTAGCAATCTCTCTCAATTTCACAGAAGTCAATGTAGCTAGACAATTATCTTCTGTGTATAGGCTGCATTTTTATTTATGAATTTGAGTACTATTACCACAGTCTACACTTTCCAAACATCCAAATCCTCTGAATGGAAGTTTATCTGAAGAGTAAGTTATACACAGGCTACTACTTACATAGAACATAATAAACCAGTTGAAGATACAGGCAACATTTTTAACTTCTTTTCTTTTTGCCTACAGTCCTTCTATCGCTCTTTTCTCCACCACAGCAAATTCAAGTGTGTGCACTATTATATTAAAGAGATATTCACTCAATCTTGCAACTTTCTGAATGATGCAATCAATTTCAACTGACATATATCTTGTCTTTTCCAGGCAGAGGCATAATAGCATACAGCCTGTACTACAGAAGCTAATGAGTTTTCCTTCCCTGGGATGCTTTGGCACATAGAACACTAATCAGAGGTGACAAACAGAGTCCACTACAACAGAAATCAGCAAACTGGCACTTAGTAGCAGCACTATCAAACTCCCAGAATTTGTAGTGCCATCTCACTCTCCATATGAAGTGAAAGGGGATGAAGAACTGCTGCTAAAAGCATTTTACTCCCAACAAATCATCCAGTATTTCTATCAATCTCCTAGCCACAAATTTCCTTTTGTATTTTAAAGTGACATAGGTGTGAAAGTGACTGCATAGACAATAATGAGATTGAAGTTTGCAGGTAGGATTTGCTAGCTTTGCAAACTGATTCTCCTCTTTCTCCCCTAAAAATCAAGAGCTTTTAATGCAATTTGAGCAAGTTACTACCTTATCTGATTCAGAGTCTGTGAACAGCCTTTCAAGAACTTCAGCAGCTTCCTTGAAATATCTGTTTTCCATATGGACTGCTACAATCTACAAGAAATACAATTACAAGATATGATGAAATACATTTTACCTGAGATTCAGAAAAAAACTAGAATTCACAATTCTACAGTTTTCTAAGATTCACAAAATTCAGATGTTTATGTATTTAAGGGTTACTAACACTTATCTACTTCTAACAGTTAGTACTGAAATTAGTTTTGAAATTTTTTTCAACTGATATCTTTTTCAGATTAGCAGCTTTGGAAACAAGCTTGAACTGGTACAAACAGGAACCATATGAGACAGAAAAATGTCCCTGTACAGATCTACTTACTCTGTACTAAAACTGAAAATTCAGTCCAGACTGCTTAAATAACCAAGCTTTTTTTAAAAGGGGCTCAGTTTTAGCAGAATAGAATTTTTAAGATTGGAAAAGACCCTTAAGACCATCAAGTCCAACCATCAACCTAGCACCCACCACCATGCTCACCATTAAACCATGTCCTCAAGTGCCATATCCACATGTTCTTTTCAAACACTTCCAGGGATAGTGTCTCCACTACTTTTCTGGGCAGTCTGTTCCAATGTGCAACCTTTTATGTGGAAAAACTTTTCCTTATATCCACTCTAAACCTTCCTTGGCACAAATTGAGGCCATTTCCTCTTGTCCTGTCACTAGTCACCTGGGAGAAGAGACCAACTATGGCTACACCCTCCTTTCAGGTAGTTGTAGAATGTGATAATGTCCCCCCTAAGCCTCCTTTTCTCCAGGCTAAACACTCCCAGCTCCCTCAGCTGCTCCTAGTAACATTTGTGCTCCAGACCCTTCACCAGCTCCATTGCCCTTCTCTGGACTTTCTCCAGCACCCCAAAGTCTTTCTTGCCCTGAGGGGCCCAGAACTGAACACAGGATTCAAGGTGTGGGCTCAGCAGTGTTGAGCACAGGGGACAATCCCTGCCCTGGTCCTGATGGCCACACTGCTCTGGATACCAGCCAGGATGCCTTTGGCCTGCCTGGCCACCTGGGCACATGCTGCCCCTGTTCACCCAGTCAATCAGCACTCACAGGCCCTTTCCTGCCAAGCAGCTTTCCAGCTAATCATTCCCAAGGAGTAGGTAGCATCCTGAAGAACTATGAGTAAATCACACAGACCTGAATTTGAATCAAGCGACGAATATCTTCATGAAGTTTTTGCAGTTTAATTTCTTCCCTTTCAAGTAAAGTCCAGAAAGATAGAGCAGATTCCAAAGGTGAAACTCTTTGATCATTTTCAAACTGCAATTCTTAGAGAAGGAAAAACAAAGTACTTATAAAAATTAAAGGATAAAGTTAAATAGATTACATTATTTATATGCAATAAAGTAATATGCATTATACAATTTCAATTCCTTTTCCCTCAATTTTTAGCTGTGTTTAAGAAACATGAAGCAACTGTCTTTTTTCAGAGAGACTGGTACTTCCTACCCTTGCTAATAACATTACTGTTGCATTTTTAGGAGGTATTATGTCAGCTAATCATTGTTCACTTAAATCATTTGTTCACTAACTATACTATTTTAAATAACTTGATGAACTATTTTAAATATTAGAATTTGATTCTCAAGCTAAACTAAATCACGATGGCATAATACCTGATAAGCAACATGGGAAATTCAATTGTATAAAAGAAGACTTTGTGGCATTACTCGGCTAGAATACACTTTTTTCTTCCATGCTTATGCTTTCAAGACTGCTTCTGAAGTCTTAAAATTCCAAAGAGTTTTATCAAACAGTGAAAAAAAAAAAAAAAAGTTCAAGTCTTCCAGAAACTCAAACAAAATCATCTTGGCTTAACCAACATGTTGCAAATGCAGCCAAACAGAAGATATGGTAGTGAATAACAGCCCCAAGGACTTGATGCCAGCTGAAAATCTTACAGTCTTTTGTAGGAACAGAGGCAGTCATCCTTTTTATCCATATTCTCATTCCTGCTCTCTGTCCTACTTTAAACTAGAGTTAAATGTGCAGAGAAGAACACATATCCTGAGTTTTAAACTTGCAAGTATTGCTCACTAAGAGCTAGTCAGTCCTTTCCAGTGTATTTCTTTTGTTGATGCTACCCAGACAAAGAACACCCCGGTAATAAAAGAAGTGATTCAAACTCCATGCAGCTAAGTCAGTCAGCACAGAGCAACAGCAGTGTCCTGCAGACAGCTCAGTCACACCTATAATAAAGATAGTCCAAAATGTGAAATTTATTCAATTTATATATATATAACAACCAAACCCATAGATATGCACACTAAAGGCTATGTGAAAGCCTCTGTAGAAGTTTATGCAACTATTTTTAAACAAGTAGAAAAAAGAACCTGAATATTTACCAAGGCTTTTTCCTTGTGCAATTCTTATCAAAAGCTGGCAGAGATATACTGTTTTTTTCTGATGTGGAGGTATTCGGGAGAGGCCATTAATAAGAGCTGGAAAAAAAGAGAAAAGTTAAGTCAGTCTTGCTCCAGCACTGCCACAGTGTGGCTAGACGTAGACTAGACACTGTGTTATCAGATTTCACTAAATTTCTAATTCCTTAAGAAACAAGGAAGCACACTTAATTAGTATTCTTCCATGTTAAAACAACTTAAATAATATTTAAGAGCTTTACCAGAAGAAGATATCCTTTACTGAAGAAAGAGCAGCGTTAATCACAGGTTTATATTCTTCCAATTCAAAGATCACAGTGTGGAATTTAGGGGTTTTTTTTTTGGAAGTAGGTTACTACAAAAGACAGCTGTCTGCTCCAAAGAACACTTCCAGGGAATGCCCACAAACCATGAGCCACAGGCAGACTGGTAACACTTACATGTTGCTATAGCAACTTACAGAGCTAAAGCAGTAAAAGTGACATGGAAAGCTTACTCAGAAATGTAAATTTAAAAGGGAAATCCTCCTTGCAAGGCTGGAAGGGCACAAGGATTATTACATATTTTAAAATGGGAGCTATCATGAGATTATTCCCATCACACAGGTGACTGTGAATTTCTTATGCTAATGTGCTGGATATAGTAATTCATCTTCACAGCATAATACAGAATCATTCAAAAGGAAAAGTGAATTACAGAATAATTGGGGTTCAAAGATGCTGCTGGGTACCACCTGGAACCACTTCCCTCCTACCTTTCTGCACTTGCTTCAGTTTAAATTGACTTTCTTGTTGACAGCCAAGCATTATTTCTCTAGGGTCTCTCTTTCACACATCCAAGAATAATAGTTCTTTTATTCTATGAAAGAACCACACCCACTTTTCTATTACAATCATATGACTGCATTTAGCTAATCCCAAAGACTTTTACAATAATGACTTTTTAATCTTAAGAGTGTCAAACTCTTTCCTCTGTTGCTGAACAGAGTAGGAACAAGTTCAAGATTTGCTATTACTTTTTATTTCCATATGACTTTGAATTCTGCACAATTTAATTAATAGTTTCTACTAATACACTTAGTCTTCCCAGTTCTTCTCAGGAGATATTTTCGATCTGCTTTTGCATCGACAGTGCCTGCTTCCCACCTTCATGAAACTTCAGTACAATTCTCCTGCTGAGTTGCAGACCAAAGGCCACACATCGAGAAGCAACATAAATAATTTAAACTAGCAGCCCCTCCATTCAAAATACTTTATTAAGTTATCGTTAGATTTCTTACTTCTCCCATGTCAATCTACTTAGTAATCATTCTGTATGCCATTGTATTTCATTCTTTGCAGAAGTTTAAACAACTCATATTACTATGTTCACTTGAGTTAAGAACATATACACAGACAAAATATCCCGCAAAGCTTTAACCTGGTATCCTTAGGAAAACTGCTTCTTACAGATGAAAACGTCATAAATCCATTAAATTTATCTGAGACTTAAACATCCTGGTTAATTCTTCTAGTTGTCAACAACTCTCACTCTAAAGTTTATTTCTCATTATAAATAAGTGTTTTCCCATTCAAAAATCTAGTCACCAGACTTCATTCCATCTCCTCTCTGTCTGCCAGACTATAGTTCTCTGAAATATTTCTAGCACTGCTGTATTGCCACCGTGTGCGAGCGCTGCCGATACCGCCCAAGCCCTCCACAGGCTCCCCGGGGATCTCCCGCGGTCCCCGAAAGGACTGAGCATCACCCCCAGAGCTGCTGACCACGGTGGCCGATGGGCTACGAGTACTTTAGCACTCGCACCCTCCGGCGGGCTGGAGGCAGCGGCCCCTCGGCCCCAGCACAGGCTGTGCGAAAGCCCCGAACCGCCGCCTCCCCTCACCCTGCGCAACGTCCCTCCACCGCCGGAACTCCGCCCCGCTCTCCTCCGCGAAGTGCCGGCACAGGCAGGAGCAGGCGAACTCCAGCATCCACTCCGCGGCCACGGCCTCCACGGCCTCCACAGGGGCCGAACTGGCGGAGCCGCTGCCGCTGCCATCGCCACCGGCCACGGCTCCCGGCGCACCCTCGGCCTCCGTCGCCATATTCAAACTGCGCGCCAACGGCTGCCAGCCCCGATCGTCGCTGCGCCGCAGCCAATCAGAGCGAGCGCCCCTGCCAGCCCCGCTCTGCATCCAATCAGCACAGGCGTTCTGCCCGGCCCCGCCCTACTCGCCGAGCCGCAACCAATCAGCGCGGCCGCCCCTCACGGCCCGGGCTGTCATCGCGGCGCGCTTGCTTCGGTCCCCAAATGCCCTTTGGTGGTGGCGGGGGGAGTTGGGGAAGTGCTGTCCAGTATGGAGCGGTGGCTCTGAGAGCTGCCGTGTCCCACGCTTCCCGAGAAAGCAAAAGGCGAAACGTGGCGGTTTTCTTGCATGTGTAATCCGAAGGGTTTCTCTAAGAGCGTCTTCATGTGGGTTCTGGAGAGAGGAGGCTGCGGGAGGAAGGGAGGGGGGACGTACCAGAGTCTGGAAACTGACAAGTGGGAGCTTCGACTTGGCAATGAAACCAAGAACAGAATTGTAACGTAGTAGTTGGAGTGTGTCTATCTGAGAAGGCAACCGTTTGTACATGTTAAAACGTAAAAACTAGGGAGGAAGAAGGAGGTCGGCAAAAGGCTGAATTTAGGGCAAGTTCTGAAGGGCAGAACAGTTTTCTTCTCAGGGATATGGGGGAGGGTCAAGCCATGTTCTGGTAGATCTGGTGGAAGGCTTTAATTTGAGCTTTATTTTACTCCAGAGATGAACAGTGTGGTATCAGAGAGCAGGAGTTACCAGCTGATGGACCTTTGACTCCTGTGCTCTTGCTAAATTGCACCCACATCAATCTTGCTCTGGCATTAATACATTGAGGTCAAAGAGACAAGAAAACACATAAATTTAATTTCTTCTATTTGAACAGCTGTATTAATAGAGTACAAGACAGGCTTGCACTTTGAAAGAGATTGTGACAACTTGCTGCTGATAATCTCAGGAATTAAAATTCTTAGTGTTTGACATGAAGCAGGTAGACATAAAAATGAGTTTATTATGCATTAATTGAGTGGGCATTTTATGAGTTTTGTAGTAGAAACTGAGGGGAAGGTGGATCAGAGCTTGAAATTACCATGATGAAGAGTAGGATTAGGTTGCTGAGTGAGAGCTCTGCTCAGTACTAACAAAATCATCTTTCTATCATCCCTGTGTTCAGCACAAATCCGAAACACAGCTCCTCACCAAGCTGCTGTGAAGAAAATTAACTCTGGCCCAACCAAAACCAGCACAGCACCCAGCCCTGAGTGTCCATGAGGAGCCCATAATACGTGGACAAATGGATTTCAGGTACTGCCTCTCTCTTCCCCTTGATCCTGAGGAAGTATTTTAGAAAAGATGCCTACCTTGTAGGTACTTTGAGGTCAGATTACTCTTGTGCTGGGTGAGCTTGCAGCAGCACGAGAAATGGTAAACTAATGTGGAAAAAAACCATGGTTTTATTCTAATGAATGAGGTGTAAAACCACAGTAGGTCATTTTAATTCCAGTTTTTTCTTTCTCTTGCAGGTTTCTACCAGTTCATTCTGTGATGGTGGCAATATTTTTCTTCCCAGTTTTAGCTCCTGTAGGTCTCCAAACCTGCAAAATGTTTACACTTTCCTCTTTAAGATGGGAAGTCTTATTGTTTATCTGCCTTCTATTTGGTATTGTACTTTGCATTTCTTAATAAAATTGCTTGCTACTGAGAGCTCCTGGTAGAAGTCTTCTGCTGATGGATCTGCTGAGGGCAAATGTGTTTAACTAAGAGCCAGCAGGGGATTTTGTTTAACTGAGAGTATAAAAGGTACAAGTTACATGTGATATATAGGTGTGCATATGTATCTATAGATATAGATGAATATGCATGTATTGTGTACCTATATATATGTATAAATATATATTTATAAAAGTATAGGCACTAGCATAGGAAGTTAGCATGTATATATTTTTGCCTCTGTGTGTATATACATACCTATACATAAATTCATATGCATAGCAATTTAAGAAGTGCAGAGTCTCACTTAAACTTGTAAAATCTGTAGAATGCTCTCTCTTGCTCCTGAAGACAGTTAAAATAAGAAATAGGACTAAATTACAGCACAATTATCAGTATTATCATATAATAAATGAATAAGTACATACTTAACAGCATCATTATATAAAAATACTTCTCGTCTCCAGACTCAATAGTCTGGATTACTCTTGGTTCATATTTGCTCATTTATTGGAACTTCCAGTTTAAAAAGTTTTAGTCTTTTGTTCAACTGCTATTTTTTTTTTTTTTTGCCTGCATTTACTTTTAATAAGAATCTTTAAGAAACATCATAAAATTGACACATCTTTTTTAATCCTCCCCAAAACTGTGCATTTTAGCTATTTTAGAACAAGACATACAATTTCAGGATGAAATCTTACACTTCATTCTTCATTTTCTTTTTTGTTACTGTATTCTTAATTTTTTTTTTTTTTGGTGTTTTTGGAACGTAGGAGGCCTCTTTCCCCCCATTTTTTATTTTGTTTATGAAAGCAAGATAAATTCTTTTTTCTTTTGATACTTGGGCCATATTAAGTTCATGCAATACTTATTTTTAAAAGCAAAGAATCATTGCACAAGAAACAATACTTAGGTGATTACTTAGGTGATTAATCTTTTAATACATGCTGGGGTTTTTTATAAATGTGGTAGAATTACATGTGTAAAGCAGTTTTTCAAATTTATTGATGAAAGCTCAGTAATACAACCAGTAGATGGCCCCAGCCTAACATCTCCCTTACACAGTGGTGCTCTGGTTTGCTGGATTGGGGAAAAAGTTCTTGCTAGAATACTCAATGTACTGATGTATAAAAAAATAGTGACCAGAATGATGGATAAAGGCTTTGTGCATAGCTGCCCAAATTACAGGGTACCTCTCCATAAAGCTGGGAATGAACTGAACATTAAACTGAATGTTAGACTGAACGTTTAAGGAGATTTGATTTAGCACAAATAAAAACGAGTATATGAAAAAAGTGCCTTTTTTCATAGGTGGTAATGTACACAGAATGAAAATCTGAAGTAAAATTTAGAACATTTAAAATGCTGTAGGGAATAAAGTCTGTGCAAGTGAGAAGCTGAGCTGGAGATTGGATCCTGCTGAAAGCAAGACAAGAATCAGTCTGTAATTTCATTCAATATTGCTGTTGGAAAAAACATTTCTCTAGCTATTTAAATTTAAAAAAATCACAGGACTTAACAAAGTTTTCCAGCAATAATATTTTAAGGATTGAATTGTACTGAGTAATAAAAGGAAGGAAGGATTTTACTGTGACCAAGCCACCAACCAGGGATTAATAAATGCAAGTGGTGCCTGGCAGTGCCACAGATTTTCAACTGATTTTTATCAAATAATTTATTTAAAGCTGCATTTTAATATGGAAATAAAAGTGAAATTCATAAGCAACAAAAAGTGTTTGTGACAATAATGTGCTGTAGGCTAGATGGTTAGAAAAAACAAGCATCAGGGGGAAGTTGCTTAATTGGATGTGTGATTTCTTATAACGGCTTGAGCTTGTTTATACACTAATTCCATGAACTGTTAAATACCTAGTGACTATATATGTCAGGGTACTTTTGGGTAATTGGAGCATGTATCTGCTAAAGATGCAAACTTTGAATTTAGAGATTTAGCAGTTTCAACACGTGAGGGAACTAAAAAGTCCCAATAAAATGAAATAAAGTGAATTTATGTATCCATTTGTGCCATGTTTTAGATGGAACAAAGGAAGTATAGCCAGAATTATTCACTGACTTTGGATGCCTTGGACCTGATATTTCATAATAATTCATCACTTCAGACTGCCTGTAGTCCTCTAGAATTAAGTTCCAAGAATACTAAAAGAGGAAAGAAGGACAAGTTATCTCAGTCAGTTTGGTTTAGATGAAGAGCAGATATCCTAAAGCTTCTGACTCTGGATAGCTGCAATTCCTTTGTGATCTAAAGTCTATGAAATGTTAAATTACAATGATGAGATTTTAAGATTCCACAACCCAAGCTGGGAGGATGTAAAATAGGGTATAGAAAATGAGGCAAACAGAATTAATGACAATTTTTAAAAATTATGATTTAAATTATTTCAGTATGGTCTTGGATTTTATAGAGAAAGAGAAGTTTGAATTTTTCTGGGCAGTACTCAAATTTCTTAATTTGACAAATGTTCTGCAAGTGCTGTCTTATTCACTATATCAAATGACTTTTCTACAGCAAGTGAGGGATTGGCTACCTCACATTCAGCATCTTCTTCAACACAAACTGTTCACTTACTCCCAGATTCTGAATCTTCTGGTATCTTCTGGATAAAACCCTCTCATTAAATGACCTGAAAAGTTATTCATACAGCTGAGATGAGTTAATGTTATGAAAGCAATCTCAGATATTCCTGACCTCCTGAATGAGGAGTTCTCTTAATGCAGCCTTTCTTTTGCATGAGTTTTTTTGAATGTGGAACTACAAAGAAGCAAATACAGAATTAAATTAATAAAGATTTCTTGTTGTTGCTGGATCATTCCAGATTTTCAAACACTAATTGTAAAGATCAGAATTCAATATTTTAACTAATATTAATTACTGTAGCCAAGGGCAATTCAATATTTTAATATTACAGCTTGTTTCAGTGACACTAGTAGGTCTCATCTGCTTTCCTACTTGAACATACCTCAGAAAATACTATATAGAAATGTGACTGTTTTAGTTCTAGAATACATCGGACTTTAGTTGAAAATTTAATTATTTTTTTAACCTATGACTTAAAAATTCTTTTAATTCATGCTTGCATATTTTATAAGTTCAACCACACAACAAATAAAGATAAAATGTGGATTTTTTTTCAATACTGTACTGACCCAGTTTGACATGTAACCTCCCTCCTGTTTTTTCTGTTTCCTATCACAATATTTTTGTGTATTTCTGCATTACCTTTCTTTTGTCCTTCATCTCCTTAAAAGCACAGCTTAGAAAAAGAAATTATCAGTCCTGTTTTTAAAAACTACTTATGGTTATACATAATGCTCAGTCTCTGTGTGTTGACTGCTTTACAAAAAAAATTGCATACGCAAAGCCCAGCTACTCTACAGAAGAAAAAAAAAAAAATCATTGAAAAAATAATGGAACAGCTAATATGAAACTAATCAATAAATAATTAAAAGTGAATAACAGAATTAATGGAAATTCATTTGTATTTATGAATGAAAGTAATCTGTATTTGGTCTGGCTGACATAAGAGTTCATTTTCCCATGGCAGCCCTCACAGTGCTGTGATGAGCTGCACAAATTTTAGCTTTTCTTTTTTTGCCTTGGCAGATGGCCTTATCCCAAGCTACTATTTGTTCCCCATCTTATTTTCTCTGCCCTGTCACACAGAGAGTGGCTTGGTGGGCACCTGGCTTCCAGCCAAAGTCAACCCACTATATAATCCTACCAAACTATCTTCACGTTATATTTTCTGTAATACTTGGTTGCTTTAAGGATGTGGAAAACTGGGATTTAGAGGTCTGTTGAAGCTGTAGACTTTGACAAAGTCTTACACCGCTATGAATCAGTCTATTTTGTTTTGCAGTCTTAGAACAAAGTAAATTGGTTTTTTTCCATCATGCAGGGCTACTAAAATGAGCCTTATTAGCAAGCCTTTGTGCTAGGCATAATATTGGCTAGGGACTTTCTTTTGATGGTAGAAGATGTTTTTGTTCCTGGCAGCAAGTGGTAAATGCCTAAGACCTCCCTACATGCCACTATGTATATAGTAAGTCTTTATTGTGAGGGTGATAAGGTTGAACAGAGAACCTGTGGATGCCCCACCAGTGGAAGTGTTAAGGCCAGGCTGAATGGGGCTGGGAGCAACCTGGCCTAGTGGAAGGTGTCCCTATCCATGGCAGGGGTGTTGAACTAGATGGGCACTAAAAGTCCCCTCTAACCCAGGCCATTCTATGATTCTGTGATTGCCAAGTGTTGGGTGTCAGGTGCCTTCCACAGTAAAGTACCACCAGGGTCTTGGGTGTTGGGCATGATCAGGCTTGGAACTTTGAGGGGGCACTGCCAAGCAACCTAAGAAACATTCCATAAACATTCCACTGTGGTTTGTCAGGTAGTGTCTCCTGCTTGTGGCTTAAGATTTACAATTCAAAGACTGTGCACAGGAGGATGTACTTGTCAGGTGCTTCATGTGTAACCATTTTGGACACAGCCAATATTTAAATTGGCCACCGGTGTCTTCCTTTTGGGATTGTCACTTGTAGAGAGATCTTCACGCCAGAGCGTCTTTTATGTGTGAACTGGAATGATCACTTCATGTTGTGACTTTCAGTAGATTTAACTTGCCCTCTAAACTGATCTTCTTGGCCCCAGAATTGCCTTTGTGTTTAATTAACTTTTCTTTGATGCTTGTGAATAATTTTATAATGTCCTGTTGTGTTAAGAAATGGCAGAAAGTTGGACACAGGCAAAGTGAAGTAGTCCTAGCGTTTCTGCTTGTGTGTCTTTGACTTACTTTGACATTTGCCCAAAATGAAGCCCAAATTGATGTTTTCTGAAAGGTTTTCAAAGTATATCAGCAGGGAGATATTATTTTTCTCTAGCATATATATTCACGAAAAATCACCATGAGACCTTAATTCCAGTTAAGAGAAGACTAAGTAACCTGTTGTCTGAGGATGGTTGTGAAATAAAAATCACTTAATGCTGTCATGCTGAGAAACTTAAGTGCTATGCAAAACTGCCATAATTTCTTTTTGTTATCTTCCTATGATCTTCAGAATTCTTTCCTTTCCTACTAAATGAGATTCTTTTTGTTTAGCAAGAGAGGAAAATTAACTGAAACCAAGGTATGTTTGCAAATCCTCAAACACTTGTTTTTCAACCTCTCTATGAGAAACAAAACATTTGACCTAATTTTTGAGTGGGGTTGAAAAACTTGGTTAAGTGTCAATGACTCTTACTTTGTGCACACTATATTAAAATGTCATGCTGACTGCATATGTTGTTTTCAGTAGGGCTTTTTTGTACTCACCTGTCTTTGCTCTTACATGTCAACTTTGTATCTTAGTACTGCAGAAGCAGTCTTGCAAAAAAAGGGGTAACATGGAAAAGACACCTCGACCTCAAGGAGTGGTAGACTGTGGGGTGTTCCACTGCATAGAAGAAGTAGATACTAAAATAATTTACTATTTTTCTATATGAATGCCATTTCATGTAAAAAAAAAATTGTTTAGTTATAATTTTAATTTAGCTGAAAAAAACTTTTTCCAAAGCATAGTGTAGTCCAAACTAATATTTTATTCATGCTCTCTAATTGTAATTTAACATCTTACTATTACAGTCATGCCACAGCTACATTCTAAGGTGGAGAAAATACCTTCTTCAGAAGACATGAAAGAGCAGTGATATGCTGAAACACATCATATACTATTCTTGCTGAATTGCCTTATGATTTTTAAATGGATAAATAAAGCCCCCAGCTTTTTACAAATAGCTGTCTCAGGGCTTGGGCCTTCATTCAAATCTTACTAAAAAGTGAATTTCCTGATACCTGCTTTATCTGTTTTTTCTTAAGCCATCCTTGCCTGTGAGCTCAAGTTGTCCTCTGTCCCAAGCAGAACTTGTGTTTAAATTATAGACATTAATTGATCATATTTCCCTCTGTCTTGATTTTGCTCTAGTAAATCAAGTTAGTCCACTGTCCTCTTGAGTGACAGGCACTTTGTTTTTTAAACATATCCATAGCCTGCTTTCACAGTTGTTTTTGGTCAGATATGAATTTCTTTGTGGTTTGTTTCAACCAGAATTGACCATAGTACTTTTTAAATTGTCTCTCAAATGACAGTATGGGGTTTTTTTTCTGCTAAGAATTGCTTTGTCCTGGGTTTTATCACATTCTTGGATAATTAACCTGTGACTAATTGATACAGTCAGTTTTGTACCTGGCAAAGTGTTTAAGTTTCACATCTACTAAACCCTATTTTAGAGCAGAAATCCTTGTTATTAATCCTGGGTTCCAGAGTGGTGTTCTTGTTCCTTCTTCCTGTGTTTTAATTTAATCTTTTGCTTGTATGGAGTGCCTTGAAAATGATACTATAAAGACACCAGAGGTGCCCACAGGTTTTCTGCATGTTTGTGTCTGATGTTTCCTGTTTCTTTTAATTAGGAAAGTCTAGATATGGAAACAACTGGTGAAGAAACAACTGACAACCCAGGTAGCATTGTAGGCTACTTCTGTTCTAAATTTCCTTGCCTATACCCTAGCCAAAAGCTTTTTCTTAAGCAATAGAGATGGACTAAACTACTGGGTATTTTTTTCCTCTATTAAAACATCTGTGTTGCTCTTGACATTACAAGCCATAGCCACAAATTTTAGGGCTGTACTGGTAAAGAGCTCATAGGTATTCAGACAAAAAAATCCCAAACCCGAGTGTTTTTCCAAAACATGTGCATGATAAAAAGCTGTGGAATACCTGGCACGTAGCACATTTTGAATATATCATTATTTTCAACAGTACTTACAGAGTTTAATGTGTGTGCAGTAATTTCATCATAAGAATGTGAAGCAAAAGGATAAAAACTTTGCTTTGTTGAGTGCTGTCAAGATACATTGGAAAGTAGTTTTTAGGCATAGTTTTTCTTAAGAGCTAGTTTCTTGCATGGAAACAAGATTTTTTTAACAGAAATACATACACACACTCAACTTTAAGTTTCTTACCTTTGTTCTGCCAGTAACTTTTCTTAAACATCTGCATCCTGTGTACATTGTATTCACTTTTCCTTTTTGGGATCTTTATTGTTTTCCAATAAAAAATGACCTATCTAGCCTTGAAAGAATAGTAATTAAAGAGACTTTTACTCATGTGTTTTACATTTCTCCTTAAAAATGAGCTGCATGTTTTTTCACTTCTACTGTGCATTGATTAACCCCTGCCTGCCTTGAAACTTCCCCTGAACTTAGAGATGGGTGATACGCATCCTGTTTTCTGCCTCTGTGACTATGCCACTTTATCTTAAACTTGTTATTGACATTATTCTAAATTGTTTGCTTTCAACAGAACCTAGAAAATATGAGACAGATTCTTCAGTCCGATCTTCATCTGTCTCAGAGAGAGACTCATGTAAAGGGAGTAAAAGGTTTGTGTATGGTTACGTGATAGTTTTTCTTTCTTAGTAGTGCTGTCACATGTTTCAATAATGCTTTCAAGGGGTTTTGGACTGGTGGCACTACAGATAAATAGTATGAGAGTATAAAGAAAACAAACACTGTCAGGGGCAGGCCATTCTTTTTACTAGCCATCAGATCTTATTTGAAAATGTAGTATTTATGGTCACTGGTAAGGCGAGGATGAGGGTTGTGGCCGATTGTGTAACTGAAATTCATTTGTTCTGGAACTGAAGCCAGAATCTTCCTCTGAAAACCTTGGGACTATTTAATCTTGAGAGATGGAAGTTATTTTCTTAAAACCATGGACAGTTTAGTTATAGGGAGAGTCTGTACGGAAGTTTGAATGGATTTTTTTTTTTGATCACTGATTCATATGTCTCTTTGGAATCGGTTCTGAATGTTTCTGAATGAAGATATCCTTAAATGAAAAAAAACGTTAAATGAAAATCTAATTTATGTATGTATTGCAAAAGTATTGACAAAGGGATTTCAGACCATGTAAACAGAGCACGGTGAATGCTTTCCCTTGCTAGATAGGTACACTTTTTTTAGCAACCTTTAAAGCAGACAATTATGGAAGGAAGGGGTTTTGAAGTCAAATTTTTAAATAACTTTAAAATGTTGATGTTTCACAGAGTGGCTACGTAATGCTAAGACAAACGAGAGAGAGAGAGAGAGAGACAGGGCAAAAGGAGTAACTTGATTAAGAAATTTTTTTTGCGTTCAAAGAAAAATCAAATTTTGCTGTCACAAGGAAAATCACATAATATACTTTGAAATCAGATAAAATATCCAATGATCTGAAAACTTACTAAATTTCAAAGTAAACTATGAGACAGTGTTCACTTAAATTTTGGTATTAACTTAGGGTGCATTTTAATTTTTCACTTGTTTGAATATTTGCAGACAGAGATATGGAGTCCTCAGCAGTGATTCCCTTTTCTCTTCTGATGATGATGAGGATTTTGAAATACAGAGGAAGAAGAGAAATTTAAGGAGGTTAATGAAATTAGAAAATAGGGGAGGGAGGAGGGTACCTGGGAGGACTATGAATTGTTGCCATCTTCATTTTGAACCCTTTCTAAATTGGGGCAATATTTAAACATACCTGTTGGTAATGACAACTGTAATAGAGGTGTCTACAACTGGATTTTTAGAATTGACTTTTAATAAGAAATTTGATTTCTAGGTGGGAATGGGAGGAAATTTAGAGATACGTACTTTGATGTATTTTCTTGATGTAAAACTTCACTGCTCCTTTTTATTTGTTTGTTTTTTCAAAATGAAAACCACTATAAGAGAAAATGTTATAAGTAGGGGAAATAGATTTTGTTACTTAACAAATGCTCTAGAAATATTAATTTAGTAACAGTATAAAAAATTAGTTTTCAGCCAGAAGATACACATCTTTCAGATGTGTATCTTATGGCATATACATCCCAAAGTCCTCAAGAAAGCCCAGGAGTTATGGGCAGCCTTTAAAATATTAACACCCACTAAAATAAGTGTTTTCCTGGGCTACAACTTTCTGAAGGTGAAATCTAAAGCTATTTGAAAAATATCAGTGTGTTTGGGAAGGGGAAGGATTCTTCCATCCTACTAATCAAGGTCAGTCCATAGTCTCCACATATGGAATAATTGTTCTAAGCTTGTATTCTATGTGTGCTGTGTTGACTGACTTGGTTATTCATAACTGCTATTGCTAAAATAATTAACTCAGTTTAATGTCTGGAGTGACCATTTTCCTTTATCTACTCATAGCCATTAAATGTAAAATGTTGGAAAGAATATTTGCCTATTTAGGAAGCTCATGCTGATTTATAAGGTCTTCTGCATTCACTTGTTATCATTAGAAAATCCTGTGCCTCAATGGGAGTTGAAAAGGATACCATGAAAATTGGAGCAAGTGTGACTGGTGTGGAGCAAATGCAAATAGATGGTTCAGTAAGTGTTTATGATTCATTGTGGCAGTGAGATGTTTGCAGTATTTAAGAAAGCTTCAAGTAATGGGCCATCTGTACCTCCCTCAGTTTACAGTTTTCTCTCAAGCAATCCAGCTTCTCATGGACCTTTATCAAGGCTGCAGCTTTCTTTAATGTATGTGTTCTGTTGACTTCATCTTTAGGTACACTTTGATGGCGTGGGTGGTCTTTCTGACCACATTTCATCTTTAAAAGAGATGGTCATTTTTCCTTTGCTTTATCCCGAAATCTTTGAGACATTGAAAATTGAACCTCCAAGGTAACAGACACTGTTTAAAACTCTAAGTTCTAATTTACCTATTTTCAGGAGAATTCAACTGGGACATCAATATGTTTTCATGCTTTGAAATTCTCAGCAGTGTTGGGGTTTTTTTAACAGTAGTAAAACATAATTAAAAAAAAAATGGTAGAATCCAGTATATATGTAGGTCCAAAAATTTACTGTGTGGTGAGACCATCCTTCCAAAG
This sequence comes from Certhia americana, assembly GCA_018697195.1. Classification (NCBI taxonomy): domain Eukaryota; kingdom Metazoa; phylum Chordata; class Aves; order Passeriformes; family Certhiidae; genus Certhia; species Certhia americana. Next base: position 121,420,656 of record CM031858.1, on the reverse strand, counting down.
TGTCTTCCCTTTCAAAGGCAGAGTCTGGGATTTTTTGTTTAAAGCCCTATATGAAAGTGGACTTGATTGGTTTGTAAGCAGGAAGTACTTTCTACTCAAAGTCAAATGTTTGTTTAGTAAAAGTCTGCTTGTCTCTGCCACCAACTCTTTATTTTTTTCAAGTTCTCAAGTATCAGTTTTACAACTGATAGGATATGCAACTAGAAATTTGCAGTGTTTGTTGTGCTTAAGCTAAAATAAGAACTTATCCTTTCTTTACACAGCTAAGCGGCTTCTGCGTTACAAAAAAATCAGTGATTTAATTGTTGGCTTTGTATATTCTTGGTCACAAAAACTCAGTCATGGCATATTGAACTAGGACCTAAAATTCTTTGCCTTCAGTAACTTTAAAACTATTTAAAATAGAAAGAAAATATTTTTGTGCTTTGCTTCTTTATTCATTGAAATTCATTTTTAAAGCAGCAGTGCATTGGCTTTTCTAGTTGATATAAATGCAGAAATGCAGAATATCTTTCCAGCTTTAGAATACTTCTTCATTTGTCACTAGCGAAGGGAAGCAAATTTCAGTAACTCAAAGCTTTTTAAAGGAGAATCAAATGTTTTACTATAAAATCTTGCCTTATGAGGAAACAAGGATGAATATGGAATGCATCATTGAAAAATGAACCAATGATTTCTAAGTTAGCCTAAATCTCAGAATCTGCTTTGGAAGTTTGTTCTTGTTTGGCTCTGACCACCCCTGTTGGATTGTCAGAAGTTTTGAAAGTGTCCTTTTGGGATGCTGCAGGATTTTATCAAAGTTTTGTATTTCTGAATTATCCTCTTTCCTGATTTTGTTTGCTGCCTTGGAGAACTGTGTAGGAATGCTTTTGACTTTTCTCATACTTCAGGTGTTACTGCTGTCTTATCCATGAGGTGTTTTGTTTAGGAGAGCAGAGTTGTGTGTTTTAAAGATGGGGTTTGTAATAGGTGCTTTTCCATGATGTTTTTTGCTTGTGTGAATTTTTTTTAATTAATTTTTTTTAAATTGCAGAGGCTGTCTATTCTATGGTCCACCGGGGACGGGAAAGACACTGCTTGCTCGTGCACTTGCTAATGAATGCAGTCAAGGTGGCACAAAAGTTACCTTTTTTATGAGAAAAGGTGCTGAGTGCCTGAGTAAGTGGATAGGAGAATCTGAACGACAGCTTCGTTTATTATTTGAGCAGGTAAGGTTGAAATGTGCCATGTTTTCACTCTGAGTTGGAATTAAATTTCTATGGTCTACATCATGTTTTGTCATCTATTTTCACTGAAATGGGATTACCACTGTTTCCTTTTTCAGTGAAGTTTTAGGGTCTTGAAATCTTGAGATGTATTGGGAAAGGTTAGTAAAGGAAATCATAAAATTCTGCAAAGCACCACTCTCGGGTTTATAAAAATATTTTTTGTGTGTCTCTGCTGATTGGCTGTTTACCACTGACCCGAGAATGTACAATTTTGTTTTCCCCAGCCAGAGATCTTGAAGGAAAGAGTCGCGAGTCGTCTCTTGTGTTTTCTTCATAGTTTATTTTTTCTTATCATTACATTCTGTTCCTGACCTGCAGAGCTCTTCATTGCAGGTCAGTTCAAGGCACAAAACCCTGAATACCAAATACCAATGCTAAATGCTCCCACCCTTAGGGTGGCGTGGATATTTATACTACAATCCACGTAATCAGTATTTATAATACTGCTCCAATAACTATTATCTTTGTTAGAAGGTTAGACTCTATTCTAAGCCAACTATAATGTGCCACTTCACAGCAGAACATGGAGTCGGATGAGGAGGAAGGAAGAAGCCCAAAAGCCATGTGCTTCCTCCATCTTGCCTTCACCTGTCTGCCATCCTAAAAACCCCATGTATCTAAAATTCTCACCCTGTGACAGAACTACACACTATTCTACTATCTAATACACATTCTTGAAAACTCTGCTTCATTCTGGAGCCTAAAAGCCCTTTTCCCATGAACAAAGGCTAAAACCACTGTTTGTCAGAGATCTTAAAATCTCTTAAACATGCAAAGAAATTTTTCTCATAATTCTAGACTCTGACATACACACCACTACGACCCCCATCTTCCCCAAAACAACAAACCCAACAACCTCCCAAAAAGTCACAAAAAATGTTTCAAGAATTAAGAGGTGGTGGCTTAGGATCAGAGGGAAAGAGGTGCAGGCTGAAAGCATGGTCATTTAAACTGGTAATAGAGGGTTGCTACCAGAACCTTTAACTTAACTAAGTCCTGTCTCTGTTCTTGTGGTTGCCAGGTAGATGCAAAAACTACAGGTGTGGTTTGTTTCTTATCACCCAGTCTCCTTGGGTTGACATAGGCTGCTGTTACTCGTGACACTTTACTGTTAGCTCAGTTTACAGAGTCTGAAAAATCTAGTTTGTGCCTTTCTAACCATGATATTTTTCATGCATTTTCTCTTTCAAATAGGGCTGTTTTCCTGATGTCAATATTCCTGTGTTTTCATTGTAGGCCTACCAGATGCGACCTTCAATTATTTTTTTCGATGAGATTGATGCTCTGGCTCCTGTACGGTCTGATAAGCAAGACCAAATTCATAGGTAGGACATTTTTTTTTCTGCATAAAAGGTGCTTCATCTTTGTGAAAAAAAGATGGCAACTTATTTAACTTCAAGTGATGCATTCATTTTCCCTGAAAATTTGTAATTCCGTGCAAATGAATCTCAGAGATTTTTGAACAGTAATTGAAAACAATTTGCTGAGCTTGATATCAGCCAAAGGTCTGTGTTACCTTATCTGTATTTTATTATGACTTAAAATGAGTCTTTTGCTAAACAGCATCTCATAAGTAAAAACTTGCCCTTTTTGAGTAGTCATTGGACAAGATTATGTGTAACTGAATAAAAATCTACGAAGCCAGTGAATGAAAACCATATTTTTATGTTAGCTCTGTTGTGGGGACACTTCTGGCACTTATGGATGGCTTAACCAGCAGAGGAGAAGTTGTGGTAATAGGAGCCACCAACAGACTGGATTCTATAGATCCTGCTTTACGAAGACCTGGGCGCTTCGAACGAGAATTCCGGTTCAGTTTGCCAAACAAAGAGGTCAGACCTTCCACTCAACCTTATGCAGCAAAATCCATTTTTATAACAAACCCCGACAATAAGGCAGCATTGTGCAGCAGTGCACAGAATCTCCATCCATACTGTACAGCTTGGACAAAAGCTGTAGGGAGACAAAAGTGGTTATCTAGAGAAATTGCATTGTACGTGCAATTTCTCACATTCAGAGACCTGGCTCTGAATGTGTATGATTAGGGTGATTTCAACAAGTAGTTAATTCTCTAGTTAGTTTTTGTTTCTCTGTAATTGGTGAAGAAAATGGTATGCTAACAGTAACTGGAATGCTTAAGAAAGAATGGGTTTATTAATTAAACTACCCCTATAGCATCTTGAAAGTAAAAGAAAGGGTGAGAGAATTCCTCCTTGGTAGCAAAAACTTTGATCAAGGCTGATGCTAGAGCAAATTAAGTATGTTGGGATCTTACTGGAAGTTTTTGACAGGGACTTGGAAAAAGATGTGAAGAATACTGCACAGGTGCAGGGCTTGGGAAGCTTCTAGTTCAATGGCAATAGTTTAGCAATATAAAAAGGGGTATTTAGTTATCAAAAAATACTGAAGGAAGGGAAATAGCGTGCAAAACTGGAGACCTCTTTTTGTATTTTCTCTCTGGCTATCTCTGATATTTCTTATTGCTTCTTGGAAAAAGGAAAAAAAGCCTTATTGGAATGAAAGCTAGAAATATTTTTCTCCAGTTTTCATCTGCTCTCAGGTGCCATTAAAAAGATTTAATACATGATTCCCTACTGTGGTAGAGTTCATGAAATCCACCATAATGGATCTGTGTACCAAGAAATACTTCATGAAATTTGCTAAATTTGAGAGTTTTCTTTGACAAAAAAAAAATCTCTGTTTGCAGATAAGGATTTTACAATGATTTTTTTTCTTCAGAATCATTAGGTTTTACACTTGGGAAAACTCACTTTTATGGAAGATGTAAATGCCTTTTACTTTACTGCAGCCCCCCAGCAAAAGTTTAATGTAACATGTTCAGAATTATTAAATTTCCTGCTTGAAGAAGTAGACAGGGTATTAATAACTGACCTTTAAAACACTAAAAGGTTTAGCGGATAAGAAAAGTATTTATATTGGTATAAGGGGTTTTGTGTGTTTGTGTTATTATTGTTCTTTTAAGAGAAAACTTAGCGCAAAATGAAATGCAACTGTTTTCAGGCAAGAAAAGAAATTTTCAAAATTCACACACGAGACTGGAAGCCGAAGCCATCGGATGACTTACTGGAAGAGCTGGCTGAAGAATGTGTTGGTGAGTTGGAAAACAGTGTGGGTTACTGCATGTGACTTGAGTCCTTGGGAGCCTGAGCTGGTACCAGGCAGTACTTGAGCTCTTCTACCTAGTGGCAGAGAGAGGCAGTGAGGAGGCACTTGGCATGGGAGCAAATTTAGGCACTGCTTTCAATTTTCTTTTTGTCTTTCAGAACATTGAATGGGTTTGGGAAATCTTTAACAGGAACAAAGTTTTGACCAGCAGGCTGCTGCCTAAGTGCAGGATATCAGGCTGTGAGCCATGTAACAGAACTTTTCTGCAGCGCAGTAACTCTTTAAATTAGTCTCTTAGCCTAGTAATTTTTGGCTGCATACAAAGTCCTTCAGTGTTGCACTTTAGAAGTACTGGCCTTGAATTGTTTTGTCTGAGATTGACATAACATTTGATTCTTGTTTTTTTTCTTAGGATACTGTGGTGCTGATATTAAAGCCTTATGTGCCGAAACTGGTCTCTGTGCTTTGCGGCATCGCTATCCTCAGCTATATGAAAGCAGAGAGAGACTGAAGATAAACATGGATTCAGTTAAAATAAAAGCAAATGATTTTTCCATGGCCATGCAGAAGACTGTTCCAGCTTCACGGAGGGTTGTGCCTTCCCCTGGGAGAGCGCTATCAGCTATTTCAAAGCCACTGTTAGAAAACACACTGGAAAGGATTTTACAAACCTTGCAGAGAGTATTTCCCCATGCTGAGCTTGCACTAAAGAAGGACCAACAGCAAGGTATAACATCTACATCCACTTTTTGTTAAAAATCTGAGAGAGCAAAAGGTTGAGATCTCTGCAATCAACATACACAAATGTACTCAGCTGTACTGGCAGCACAGTTTTATACTTTGTGTGTGCACAGTGTGGTGTGGGAGCTGTGAGTGACTTGCAAAAGCAGTTGAGAACTATAGGTTCTTTGCTGCAGCACCCTGTTTCTGGTAGGAGGTAATATCACATTTATCACTTGCAGAGAGGAATCTAAGTTTTAAATTACTTGTACCTCTTTTCAAATAAATGCTTAAAGCAGGAGAAGTGTTTTTCAGGTGTCTGGGAACTACATAAGTTATTCCTAACCATCTTTATTCTTTATTAAGGAGAAAAACTCACAAGTTCTTGTCAACAGAGAGATATACCCAATGCAAATCACGGGACATAGGACAGCTTTGTAGAGACTTGTGAATTCTCCTTTGATTTGTGGTAGAATGAACTCTTCAGAAAATAGCATTCAAATGATGAAATACAAGAGAAGTGTTTTCCAGCAGCAATTTTGAAGGTGTATTAATGCAAGAGAGAGATGGACTACACAAGCAAGTTAACAAACCTTTCTTCTCTTTAAATCCTGTTTTAGGAAATTATGTGATTGACAGTGATGAGGAATCACCATCAATCTCTGAAGAGAAGCTGACTCATAAAACGCCTGATCACAAAAAGGCAGAATTCCGCACTTTCAGCAGGTATGTTCTTGTTACAGCTCCATTTCTAAGATGGCTGAGTGTGTTTTGGTGTGAGGGATGCTGGATGAAGGAGTTGGGAGTGTGTGTGGGAGGTGTGATCAGTATTTGCCAATGTAAGTGTGAAGATTCAATTGGGTACTTCTGTTCTTAGTATACTGCCCTGACCCCTCAAACTGAACTGTTGTGTGGGTATTTGGTTGGACAGTCCCACTGTGTCCCACTGTTACTTAACCCAGCCAAAAGAGTAGCAGACATGATGGGGACTGGCAGGATTTCTAGCACAGACAGAGTACTAGTTTGTGACAAAGTAGGCTTTGATAGTCTTCCTGTTCACGGACCAGCTTATTATTATTTTGTGGAGCAGGGAGCGTATTTACAAAACAAAAGGCATAGGAAGAAACTTTAATGTCTGTTTTCCTATTCATCACTCATTTTACAGTTGTTTTCTTCTTATTGCAGTAGAAATCCTCGTGACCAGCCAACATCTTACAGGCCACGGTTCTTACTAATTGAAGAGCCAGGATCTGGGCAAGCTTCTGATTTGGCAGCTGCAGTAATACATTCCCTGGAAAAGTTTCCAATTTACACACTAGATACACCAACTTTGTTTGCTAGCACATCACCAGATGAAACATGTGTACAGGTAGCTTTTCTTCTTGTTAGTCTCATAGGATTAGTGAAGTAAGTGAATTAAGTAAGCAAAAAAAGTCATTGTCAATGTAAGTGACCTGATTTAAATGTGCTGTTTTGTTTACTTTTGTCTGAAAATCCACTTTTCCGATGGAATGATACCATGTAAGGATTTTATATGTAGCCAGGTTTTCCATTTGAAATATAACAGGGAGAATATTAATAGCAGCTCAGGAAGATGGGAAGTCCTGCTAATTAATCCCTTTCTGTGGCTAGAAATCCTGCTGGTCTCATGTGGGATTTGGAAAGTTGTTTTTGTTTCTTCTTAAGACTGTGCTACCATTAGTGGCTCTGCATCGACCTGACAGCATGTCAATGCATGTTCTATAGCCTCTTTTTAAATAATATTTGTAGGGCAGCCAAGGTTTTGAGGAAAAGAATTTTTTTGTTTGTTTGGATTTTTTTTACATATACATATGCAGCTTTTACTGCTGCAGTACATACAGCAAAAGTGTTAAAACTCATGGAATGCTTAGATTTGTATGGTGTTGTGTTTTCATTAACTAGGAAAACAAAATATAAGCAGTTTAGTTCTGTTTTCATTTTTTACTTTTGGGAAGTAAATCCACTTTGTCTTTTGGCATCACTGATTAAAATATTTTGATCTCTAGTAGCAGCATTTGAGAGCTGTACAAGTTAAGACAGACACATTATGTGACTGGATACTCATCAAAGGAGCAAGTCCTATGCAGATTGTTAATCTGAAATGGTGCACAGAGAAGTTTGTTGAGTGAAAGGACTGTTCCACTTCCCTCATGCAGTAGATGTATGTTGTCTTCTGTAATTGAGGTGCTGTTTGTAGGCAGTGGCTTGTGGTTTTCCAAAGCCCACCTTTGGTAATGAGAGGCAGTGAGTGATTTAGCTCTTCAGACAGTCTAAGGACTGGTCACCTCCTATAAAATGTGCTTGAAGTTGTGAATTAGAGCCAGGCATCTTGTGCTGTGTTAGCCCCCATCTTCGCACATAGGGCTTTGTTTGTTCAGACTGTGCTCCAGTCTGAATTTGGTGCGTGTCCCTTCTGAACTGAAAAGGGTGTAGCTGCAGTTGTGTATGGATTTCTCCAGGCAAATACCGCTTGTCGAAGAGTTAGGTTTGGGGTTTTTTTCAAGCACATCACTACTTTGGCTGTGTTCTTAGGCTCTTTAGGACTTACACCTAAGTAGTTTTTAAATCAAGCAGAGATTCAGGTCTATTTCTGTCTGCATAGAAATGTCTATATTTGAATCAAAGTGAAAATTTTACCTAATTGTTAAGGAGTCATTTATTGATTTGTCTTGATGTCTTGCCTTTATACCTCTTATTTCATAAGATAGTTAGACTGGTATGTAGTTATTTAGTAGTCTGTTCTACATCATGTAGTTTTCTTATCCAAGCTTTGATTTTACCAGTTGATGCGAGAAGCTCAAAGATCAGCACCGAGTATCATATACATCCCACAAATCCCTTCATGGTGGGAGACTGTTGGACCTACGCTGAGATCTGTTTTTACAACACTGCTGCAGAGCATCCCAAGGTTTACTCCAGTTTTACTCCTTGCAACATCTAATGTACAACTGGGAGAGCTCCCAGAAGAGGTATTTCAGTGGATACTTTTTTCCCTTTGTTACTCAATTTCTTGTTAATTTATAACTCCCTGAAGCATTAGAATTATGTGCCACTCTTAAGCAAATTCATAGTTGTTACTCAGGCATCCAAACCCAGTTCCTTAAAACTTGCTTAGACAAAACAATGCTGAAAACATTTGCCTAAAGTGTTTTCTGAGTAGAGATTGGCTTTGACCCAACTTTTTCTTCCTTCTCACATACTCAAGTTTATTAGACAGATGTATGGACTTGCTTCAAGGTGGTTAAATGTGTCCTTAGTGAAGAATGTGGTGCTTGAAAGATAGCTAGGAAAAAAGGACTGTTTCTCTGAAAATATTTTTACTGAAAAGTCAGAGGTATTTTTGCTGAAAAAATACAGAGGCCACACTGTTATTGATGGAATGTAATTTCAAATTTAAATTACTTTTTAAAAATTTAATTACCTCCTTCATCTGGGTGAAAACTCAACAAATTAGAAAGCTAAGTTCCAGTTTCTGTTTAAGCAACTTGGAAATGAATTTTTAGGTGTATTCTTTAACAAAATTCTTCAAGAGGAAACGCTGAACTTTGTAGACATGTGAGACTGTACATTAAAGGGAGGTGTTCAAAATGTGAATGTGTAGCTCTGATTGTCTCAGTAATAGAAGTTTTCATACCGTTATTAAAATAAGGACTGAAATCCCTTCCTTACTTTTTGGTAGTAGAAATAGAAATGCTAGTAAGTAAGAATACAACTAGTATTAATACTTACTAGTAAAGTAAGAATACAACTTGGAAGTATTCAAATTGAGATACTTAATTTAAATTAATTAAAAATAAAATTAGAGAAAACCCAAACACCTTACTAAAATGACAGCACTTGTCCTCTGAGCCTTGCCATTTTCCCTCCGTAGATGCCATTAAGATTCAAGCTAAAGGACAGCAAGGCACGTAGATGCAAAATAAGCAGCCTTGGGGTTGGTGAATCCCCAGTCACTCCTTTCCCAGTTGTTTATCATATAGTTTTTTCCTGGAGCTTAAAATCTAGAAGGTGATCCTTAGGGAAGGCATTTTAAATTACCATGCTATAAAAATGTAGTCTTTTAAGGCCATGAAGACAACTTTTCATTGATAGTCTTACCCAGATAAGTATTCAGTTTAATTCAGAGAGTTACTTATCTTTTTTTAAACAGGATATAAGAAGTTTGCATGGCCTTGTATAACTGAAGTATATTTTCTCTTCATGCTTTAGGTAAAAGCATTGTTTAATAATGAATATGAAGAAATTTTCCGAATCCCGCGTCCTACCTGTGCTGAGAGAAGACATTTTTTTGAGGACTTAGTTATGAGGCAAGCTGCTCAACCTCCTGCATTAAAAAACAGCGCAAGTGAGGAGGATATTCTACATATAAAACTTTGCTAACTCTAGGTTAACAGCCAATACAGTATTTGCTTTGGTGATAATTTTCTACCAATCATTTTTCATGTGCTTGTATATGAGCACCATCAATTAACTACAATTTTCTGCTTCAATTAAGCTTGCAAGCCTTTGGAAGTGCTGCCTATAGCACCACCACCCAGGCCTCGAAAGCTGACAGAGGAAGAAATAAGGAGGATAGAAGAGCAGGAAGAGGATACATTGCGTGAACTTAGGATTTACTTAAGAGATGTGGCTCAAAGACTTGTCATTGACAAACGTTTCAAAGCATTTACGAAGCCCATTGATCGAGAGGAGGTTAGTATTGACTTATAATGCCATTACAACTCTGTGTATGCATAATTCCTCTGTGTTTATGTTTCTTGATGTTTTTGTGCTCTTTCTAGGAAGGTTGATCTTTGGTGTTAGGACTGTAGTATTCTGATTTTCCAAGAAGAAGGAAGTGAATTTTGTTTTTACTTAACTCCTTGAGGCTCTCAAATGTTTATTATTTGAATATTCACTGAAAGCCTTTCTAAAGGCTTTAGACAGTTCTTTCTAGAGGTCTTTAAAACTTTAGAATGTTTCAGTTAGAAGGGATATACAAGGATGATCTAGTCCAAGTGCCAGTTACACCAAATGCCAACAAAATTTGCCCATGGAGAGGTTTGGATATGTAAATGTGTTACAGCACTAAAAAGCAGAGAGATCTCTTTATATTAATGAAAAGTACCTATAGAACTCTTTTAATAAAGCTCTTTAATTAACTGTCAATAATTTCTGTGAGAACATGAGTAGAAGCAGCACTTTGTCAAATACATTTTCAGATTCTATTCTCAGTTTCATCTGGGACTTTTCTCAGTACATAATCAACCATAAGGGCGTCATGGTTTTTTCTTGCTCCTATACACTTCCCACTGAATTTATTGAGTAAGTCTAAACCAGGGGCATGTACTTCAAAGTTAGTTGTGGTTTTAAGATAGCTTTGCATTTCAGCAAAGTACCATTCCCCTAAACATCCACTCACGTGTCTTTTCCTTTCCTTGTAGTTTCCAAGATATGAATAACCTATAAACACATAGATGTCCTCATCTAAAGTAGTCATTAGGCTCCTTTTAAGCTCTGAGTAAAGAAATTGTCATCTCTGTGCCCAGTTATCTCATTCTAGAGTAGGTGCTTAGGACAGGTGCTTCAAAGGTGCAAATCCTGCAGATTTTTTTTTTGCTGCCAACAGCAAAGAGAATCCAAGGTGACATTACTGAGAAAGGTTTCTCTGCTGTGATTTTCTGAAAGGAAGTGAAACGAATTCCACCAGTTTCCCTCTGTGCTCCACACATGCTTCTGACCACCCTGCTTCTTTTTTTCCTCTCTCCTGGTCTGTCACTTCAAAGACACCTTTTCAATTTTCAAGAAGCTAACTGGTTATTTTCTGCACCTTTGAGGGTGTTATAAATATTTGGGGCTCTTAAGAAGTCCTTTATTTGACTTTATGAAAATGATTAATTTTTGTAGCTTAAACTTCTGAGCATGCATATCTAATTTGTAGGCACACAATTGCAAGGACACTGTCAAACAGCCCATGAACCTCTCGACAGTTGTCTCCAAGATTGACAGGCACCAGTACCTAACTGCAAAAGATTTTTTAAAGGACATTGATCTAATCCGTAGTAATGTTTTAAAGTACAACCCAAATAAAGGGCCTGCAGGTAAGGGTGTATTTTTTTATCCCTAATTTGGAAAAATTACAGAGGTATAAATTGATAGATTTTATCTGTGGAAATTTAGTAGTCCCGCAGTGGATATGGGATCAGATAATTTTAAACTGCCCCATTAGATAATTTTAAATAACCGCAGAGAGCATTTCTTTCCAGGTTGTAAATGTTTTAACATTAGATGTATTGTTTGGATATGGAATTATGATAGATGTGTTGATTGGTAACTAGTACTTTTTCTTAAATAATTAACTTTTCTTGTTTTATGCTGAAAATACTAAGATAACCTTTCAGAACCTGCCTATGAAAAAAGAAAAACCATTCTAAGTAACCCAAATAAAGAGTTTAATTGACTGTTAGAAAATTCTCAGTTTTGTAAAATTTCAGATCATCTTCTGAGGCACAAAGCTTGTTCTTTGAGTGATACTGCCTATTCCATAGTGAGGCGTGAAATGGATGCAGGTTTTGAGCAACGCTGCCAAAAAATTAAGGAATCTCGTAAGGAAAGAGGTATGTTTTTTGATGCTGAGGATTTTAAGACTTGTCTCATGCTTTGTAACCCGCCACACAAGACACAGTTCTTTACTCTGTGTGTGTAAGAAAGCAGATCCAAGTGTAATGAAAAATGGAAGATGCCCACAGTGCCTGAGGACACCAGTACCTCCTTCTCTAATGGCATGTTGCATTTTATTCAGACTTTCTTGGAGAAAGTGCTAAAGTCACTGCTACCTTTTCTGTTGCCATGCCCTAAAAGCAGGTTTCTGTGATGTTTGCTTCTTCATGCCAGAGGCATTGAATTTTTCATTATGCTGCTTCAATTTGTGAGGTAAATCCTGAGGTCATTCATTCAGTATGTTATGAAGTTGAAATGCACTTACTGCACGACATTGTAAGAGCCTGGCCATGATGGCCCAACTGACATTTAATGGCACCTACATCTTGAAGTCCAAAACATTGTCTGTGGCTGTTTTGAATATTCATCTAGTTTTCAGCTACATGAAACAGTGTTTTCCCCTTCCCTGCCTATAATATATCTAATAGAGAACTGATCTCATTAACTTGCAACCTTTTCTCTAGACACATGTAAGGAGATGATACTCCTCTGGTTATTTTCCTTGCGAGATGCTGCTGCTGCGTTTTGAAGAAAGAACTGCTTTGGGAATGTTTTGGATTACCTTTTTTTTGGTATCTCTTTGTAGATATGTTAAAAAGAAAATGCAAAATGAAGAAAGACTCTTCAAGTATCACAGTAAGTGGGGAGAATTTTCAGTTTGCATCCTCCCAGGACAGTCCTGTGGAAGAACGTGAAAATGTACTTCAAGGACAACAGAAAAATGAGACAGAAGGTGAAAGTGAGAGAGTGATCCTTGTGGCTAAATCCCCTACTGAGGAAAAGAGTGTCATGCTTCCTGAATGTTCAGACCTAAGAGAGGAGAGTGAAATGCCAGATTACCAAATCGCCAGAACTTCTGAAGATGCAGGTTCAAATGGTAAGTGAAAGGTCAGACAGGTAATTTAGCTCCTTTTTGTTCTTGAGGAGGGTTACACTATTACTAAGTTTTAGCCTTCTTGAATTTCATTCTGTTACCTCTTTTGTGCCTCTCTTTAATCTACATACAGTGTTCCTTGCATAATGTCTAGTTATACTGGCTACAGTCATAGTTTTCTGCAGTGGCTGGTTTTTTTGGTTCTGCAGTTTGTTTTTCAAATGGTACAGAACTGTACAAGTATCTTCCCAGTAAAAGCAGCCTAAGTGTAAACTGCACTGCTGTACTTAAGGCAGTGTGGACTGAGAGACCTCTGTGGAATAGAAGAATTATGTCCTAATGTTTGAAATGTAAGATATGTAGATAGGTTTCCTAACCTAAAATACGTTTTTTTTAAGACCATGTTTATTTTTTTTTAACTTCAGGTTTACTGTGCAAAGCTGTAGTGGCATCATGAATATTTTTTTCTTAGTTTTACCCTGCCTTTTTTCTCAAGTACGTTTTTTCATGTCTGAGTTCCTAGTTTTATGGAGCAGCACTAGAAAGACAGAAGTCAAGCATTTCTCAGTAAAAAAATTGGTAACAGTTCTATCTCTGTTATTGCACAGGGCTACTGTTTTCCAGGTACAGGATATTTCACTGATACTGATATTTCAGATAAGGAGAAATCCTGATTTAAAAAATGTGTGTAATTCCAGATTCACAAGTACATCATTCAACTTGTGTGGGACATTCTCAGGAGGATGAGCAACTCCGAGCATGTGACAGGACAGCAAAGAAAATTCACACACGGGAAGTGTCTGTGGATTACTCTGAGCTCAGAGTAAGTCTAATTTCAATTTTGTTAATACTGAAGTAGGATGTTTTCTTGCTACCTGTATGATTGCTAGTTGAGTCACTTGTTAGCCAACGCTAATTCAAACAAATCATGAGAGGGATATATAGCTTGTGAAATAATTCAGCCTATAATGACTTGTTTCCATAGCTGAATGTAGACAGCTGCTCTTGCTTTTGGTGAACTGAATTTTAGGAGACTGTCTCTTCCTAATTTTCAATGTAAAAGGGCTTGTTAAATTTTAAGACAGCTCACTGGCAGCTTGCTACTACTGTTGGTTAGCAGTTTTTGTGATAGATGGGGGAAATGGCAATTTTGGTTTGCTGTTTGCATGTTTTCATTAATTAGGAGCAAGAAAAGGACCTTTGTTTTTAGCTGTAAAAACTTTAGACTTTAAACCTGAAACTAGAAGATTGGCCAAAAGATCATCCTGGATAAAATACTAATATCTGCTTTTCTCAAACGCTTTTCAAAATTCAGTGCTAGATTTTTGCACCCATTACAGTGTAACACTTTTTAAAAGTCCAGTTAGTAACACTAACTGGACTTTTCCAGTCCCGTGTAGAATAGAAGTTGTTATCCTAGGGTATAGTTGGGGAAAGGATCAAACATGGGCCTAGCTGCAGGGGGGGAAAGAAGTTCCTTTGCATGAACTGCAGAGGGTAGAAGAATGACCTGCCCTTTGGGGAATATAGCCACAAGAAAAATTCAGGAAATTGTTAGGTTGAAGTCTTGGAGGTTGGTCAAAGCAGAGGAAGCTGCTGATTACCTGTTGAGATGAGAAAGGGAATATTACTTGGTTGTTTCCCTTGTGAGGGTAGAAAAATCCCCTTTGGTAAAAGGGCTCATCAGCACAATTTCTGTCACAGTTTTAAGTGTTGATCTGAACTGTGGAGGTTAAATTAACTTTCCAAGATGGCTTCCTAAGGAACAAATTTTGGGTGGTTGCATTGTTCATGTTGTATGCTTGTATATTTAAAGGAGCTACATAGGTCTGTGTAGAATCAGGATACTAATGGCATGTAATCTGAAGTTATTGCCTACTGATTGGAGAAGTGGTAGGGTAGAGCCCTTACAGATGTTTCTGCTCATATGTGTTTCAGCTGTGAGAAGAGAGCTACAGTCATGAAACATGTCTTTTAGAAGACCTGTTTCCTTAACATGGGTGTCACTGGAACTCACTGCTAGTAGCAGAGAGCCCCTCCAAAATGGAGCTGCTTGGTTTAGCATGGGGTTTTTGTTTGGTTGATTTTGTTTGTTTTCTTGGGGGTTTCTTTTGGATGTGTGTTCACTTATTTACTCAATATTAGGCATAGAACTCAAATCTTGCAGTAGCTGATCTAAGGGAGGCTGAGTCTGATGGCAAGCAGTTGTGAGGCAGTAACATTTTTGTTTGGTGTGGCTGCTCTCTTCAGCTGCATCTGTACAGCCTCCCACAACACACAGCTACTGAACAACCACAGCAGTGCTGCTGCTAGTTTGTTAGTGTTGCTTTCCCCAGATTACCACATTCACATCTTTGGTAACACAAGGAACTGTGGGGGAGATTGGTAATTTCCTACAGACTGCTCTGTTAGTTCATTCACTCTTGAGCTGAAAGGTAGGAGCTGACGGATGTTATTAAATATTCAGCTAATGGGTAGGGGTGAGCACCTAAGGATGCTTCTGTTTCCATCTGGCACAGCTCTGTCTGGAAGATCCGTAGGCTTGATTCTGAAAACACATTTTCCAGGACCCTGTGTTGCATTTCTAATGAAATGCAGCTATGACTTCCCTGAGGCAGTAACTCTGTGACAAAGTGGATCGTGTCATTCCACACTATTCTAGAAGCAGTTGATTAGCAGTTATGATCACTGATGTCATACACTGATGAATAAGAAAATACAGTCTGAAATGTAAGCCTTTTCTCTGATGTGTGGAATATTAATTTGCTTCCTCCAGTTAAATCTTTTGAGGTATTTAATCAGTTTTCTGAAGCGCCACTTCTATTTAACAATATAAGAAAGTAGGATGTATATTGTACTATTCTGAATTGTATTTTGCAATTTTTTTGCTTCAGCAAGTGCTGGATTCGGTCATTGTGGCAACCGAGAATTTCAGTATATCTCGTATGGAAAGACTATATGCTCTTCTTAGCCAGTGCATTTACCGACATCGGGAAGATGATGACAAAACTGAATTAGTGAAGGTAAATTTTTTGTCTTGTAGCCCTTTCTGTCACGTGCTATTATACATGTGGGTGCATGTTATGTACATTTATGTGTGCACTGTGAACATCAGGCTTATTTGGCATTACTCTTTACAGCTCAGTTGCCTGTTTCACAAGGCTTTCATTTCAGTCTGGAAGACATTTATCCATATTGCAAAACCATTGTTGTACGTAGCACAGTTGTTGGCAGTTACAGCAGGAAAAGTCTTGAAGACAATAAGTCCACCCACTCAGGCCTCTCAAACCAGTTAACCTCAAGTCTGTCAATAGTCTTCTCCAGAGCCTTTCAGGGCTGGGAGGCTATGAAAGTAGGGTGCATTTCTCAGTATGTCACTTCCTCTTTCTCCCCTGCAGGCAGGCAGACATGGTAATGCTTGTGTCGTAGTCATTCCATTCTTGAAAGGAAATTAAGTACAAAACACAGCAAGAACTTGAGACTTTTTTCTAGTCTCACCATGGCCCAAGCATCTTTAATTTGACAAGTAGGGAATTCTCTGCCTATGACAGTTTGCTAATGAGTCAAATTCTCTAATCTTTTCCTCTAAGAGAGGATTTCTGAGTTGTCAGAACTAGGCAGCAATCTTCCACAGACACTCATGGTCCCAGTTGGACATTCCCAGTATTGAGTTCATTAAGATAGGTTGGATATTCAGTCTTCTGCTTCAAGGCCCTTGAATCCATTTGTCTTTCATATGCTTGTGCCTGGGAACAGATAAAATTCTTTGTGCCTCAGTCTGCCTTAAGAAAAAATGAGCAAACCTGTTCTCTGGCCCTGGTCATCTCAATCTCTTCTTCCACAGCTGATAAAGAGTTAGAACAGTCTCTGTTCTGATGGTGCAGGCCATTCCTGAAAAATGCACCCACCCTTCTCTCTCATCTAGCATAATGATGTGGTTTAGTATGAAAAGGGACCTGTTTATGTTATCTCAGTGCTTTTGAGCTTTTGTGACTGGACTTAATTTTTTGGTTTAGTTTCTACTTCTACCTTAACCAAAAACCTTTCCTCTTCAGAGTACCTGCATGAGTTGGTCAGGAGCAACCTCTGTTGTATGAAGAGAGAGACTTTAAAAAGTACTTAATAGGATTGCAGAAAAGAATAGTTCCAGCTTTTAGTTGTGGCTCTTTGGGAACTGCTTCTTTTCTCGTTGTTGAAACCATCATTGATAAAGACCCATAGTCCCATAATACACATTCCTCCAGTCTCTCTAGCCTACTCTGTATTTTGGGTGCCTAAGGATTTGTTTGAACCTAATGGGTCCAGAAAAATATGACAGCACATGTATTGGCTAAACATTACTAACAACTGCAGGTATCAACAGACTCTCAATTCTTTTGATGAAGAAGCAAACTGCGTTCTCCTGCTTGCATTTGTACTGTGACTCCTAATTTGTCTTTTCTTCTTGTTAGGCAATGAAGAAGGAAATTGCAACGTTATCTTTGATACTTGACTTCAGTATATTCTAATGTTGATGTACTTCTCCCAAACGGAAAAAATTATGTTTAATGTCTCAGTAATTGCAGCAACTATAGAACGAAGAATAGAAGAAAGAAACTTCTTTTACCAAATGAAGGAAACCAGACATAACCTCCACTCTGACTATGGAACATCCCCTTGCACACTTGGATGAAAGAGCCTATTTCAAGACAACAATGTTTTCTTTCCATGGAAACAGCATGAAATTCTTCTAGAGGGTCCTGATTCTGACTCTTGATGTTACAAAGCTTCCAAATATTTTTGTCACTGTAAGATGTGGGAACTGACTTTTTTTTCCTTTAGCTTCCTCTAATTTGTAGTGAAGAGAAGTGAGCTGGGAGGTTCTGGGTTCTGCACCTTGCACGCAGCAACCCTGTTTGTGTGTACTGGAGACTGAGATGCTGGAAAGCAGTGCCACAAAAAAAGGACCTGGGTCCTGGTTGATGGTTGAATCTGAGACAGCAGTGCCCTGGCAGCCAGGAGGGCCAACCCTGTCCTGGGGGGCATCAGGCACAGCATCACCAGCCAGGCAAGGGAGGGGATTGTCCTGCTCTGCTCTGCACTGGGGCAGCCTCACCTCAAGTGCTGGGGGCAGTTTTGGGCAGCTCAATATAAAAAAGACATTAAACTATTATAGAGTATCCAAAGGAGGGCAACCAAAATGGTGAAGGGCCGCGAGAGGTGACTGTGTGTTCAGTGGCTGAGGTCACTTGGTCTGTTCAGCCTGGAGGAGACTGAGGGGAGACCTCACTGCAGTTACAGCTTCCTCATGAGGGGAAGAGGACGGGCAGGCACTGATGTCTCCTCTGTGGTGACCAGTCATAGGACCCAAGGGAATGGCTTGAACTTGTATCAAGGGAGGTTTATGTTGGATATTAGAAAAAAAAGTTCTCCACCCAAAGGGTGGTTGGACACTGAAAAGAGCTCCCTATGGAAGTGGTCACAGAACCAGCCTGACAAAGTTCAAGAAGAGTTTGGACAACACTCTCACACATGTGGTAGGGATTTTGGGGCTGTCTTGTCCAAGGCCAGGAGTTGGTCTTGATGATCCTTGTGAGTCCCTTCCAAGTCAGAATATTCTGTTATTCTGTGAGAAGCCAGTACTGAGATCAGCTTCCCAGCTGTGGTACTGGCTGGCAGAGGATGCCACTCCTGCTTGTGACTCTGGCTACCCTGTCACCTCACAGGGTTGAGGGAGCACTCACCTGCCCCATCCTTGTTCCCCAGCAGCCCTTACCAACAGCAGCTGGTGCAGGCATGGACAGGATGGGAACACCTTGCAGGTGGCCAGCAGAGTGGTGTTGGAAGCAGATGATCTTTAAGGTCCTTTTGAACCCAAACCATTCCATGGAATGTGTGGCCAACTGTGTATATGTATGTGTGTGTGTGAGTATATATGTATAGATATGGTATATACATATCCTCTCTCTGCATGTGCCTACTGAGAATAAAGCTTTTGCATGCTTATCAAGTGACTATTAACACTGCATAAACTCATTTTTAAAAAATTATTATCAGGAGTTTAGAAGGAAGTAGATAAGGGGAAATGAAGGATATGAGCATAGCACATGGGTAGTCTGAACTTGACTTTAAACTGACAGAACTCTGTGCTGGAATGCAGAGTTCTTCAGCAGGCATAAGACTATAAAGCTTTTAGTCTGCAACAGTGTTAGATTAAGAAAATTTGTTACATATATCTTAGAAAATATGCTGAGATCCAATGTAATTTTTAAGTTTACATCACTTATTACTATTTTGCATTATTGCTGCAAATGTGTTTTGGAATACATTCTAGCATCTCAAGAGTTTCAGTCCCCCCCACAAACACTACAAATTGCAATGGTTCCATTTCCTTGTTCTAAAGCCTTCCTTTCCTTTTACATATCTGAATAAATTTGTCTTCTATTATTTTAATCTTACCTCATGTAGAATCAAGAATCGTATCAAAAAGTACTTATCAGAGAAGCTAGGAAGGTAGAAAAAAGAAGTCATGCATTGAAAACTCCAAGGTCCCTTGCATTGTTAGTCCAGTTTAGTCCTTTAGCTGTTTTTCTGGCCTAAAAGGCACACTTTCAAAGCTGCTGAGCTTTTTCAGGTGTGTTGTATTACAGTATTTTGTTGCATGACAGAGCTACTTCTTGGCTTACAAACTGTAATTCCTCCTAATTGTGACAGCTGAAGTTTGTTTTTTAAAAAATCTTACTAGCAGTGCTGAGCCATCAGACAAATTAAACCAGTAGACTTTAGAATGAGATATATTAAAATTCTCACAACCATGAAACATAAATTTATTTTTAATAAAGGTTATATAGTATTATATGCAGTTACTTTGGAACAAAGGGGTAGGGAATGGTTAATACTCTTGATTGTAATCAGCTAAAATGCTGCTCTGCTGTAATTACCTTTTCATATTAGTCAATGGCAATAGTTATGAAGTATAGAATGATGGAAGTAACAGAACTCAAAAGTTCTTTTAAAATAATATTACTGAAATTATTCATCATATATAGAAATACAGGATAGACCAGACTTCTGGCAGAATACTGACTAAAATAACAGATTTTGGAGAATCACATCTGCCTAGAAACTACTGGCAGTAAATTTCCATTTGGTGAAGGATTTTAGTTACAAGTATGCCAAGATTATGCAAGGATAATACCATGTAGACATTTCACAGATTTATGGGTATTGTTCCTGAGCCAGTAATACAGAAGCAATTAGATGCAGTAAACTTCTGAGAAGGCAAAAAGACATGGGTGAGGCTGGTCTGCAATAGAAAATAATTGTAGTTCTGAAGCCATGTTCTGTCTTCCCTTGATCCTCTGGGCATGCATCTGCTGTGGTTTCAAACAATTTGGACTTTACAAAAGGGGCAAGGCTGAATCAATGACTCTCTTGTCACATTCACAGACCATGTGAGTGCTGGGGAATTCCCATGGTGAGGTCTAAACCAAACATATCTGTATTTCAACAGCCTCTTTGGGAAATCTGGAGGTCTCTGCCAAAGCACATGGCCCCTTTGTGGATATTGTTCCTTCCAAGGGCACAGACTTCCTTATGGAACCCAGAGCGGTGGGAAGGGAAGACTTTTCTGATTAATTGACTAGAGAAAGTAAAAGAGAAAATTATTTTTCTCATTTCCTGGGACCTGATTAGAAGCAGAGTATTATCCAACATATATGATATATGTTCCCATTTTGCTTTTTCAAACTTAGATTACTTGATTCAATAGTAAAGATTTCAACTGCTTTCTTGCAAATAAATGCATTTTATGGAATAAAATGAAAGAGCAATTTGAAAATAAATGAAAGGCTAAATTTCTCCTGTTGAGAGTACTATTGGCATTTGTAAGATATTTGGATGACTTCTGAAGCTTAAACTACAGATCTTTTTGTATGCTTTGAATACTGGACACTTTAATGGCTCATTAAGCTAATATATGTACAAAAGAATAAAGGCTGCATTATTCTCAGTTAATGTAATGCAGTTTTAGAGACAAATATATCACAGTATTCAATGTTATGAACTAAACAGGGTCTCCTCCCCTTTGCTGAGATTAATTCATACACAGAAAAGGAACTGATAGGTGTTTTATTCAGTCCTAGCTGATGAACTACGTATGAAACTTGAGTTAAAGACAATGCAGTTGCTACATTATCACCAGCCATGTTCTTTGGCACGCTCACATCACTGAATGTCAAACCATTGTGTTGCCCTAGTGTCTGGGACTGCCCTAGAAAGAAGAATGGTAAGCTGGAATGCTGTGTAGCACTGACTGTGGTCCACCTTGCTTGCTATCTGAAGCAAATACTTCTCCCATTTTGTCTTCACTTGACGCCGCTTGTTTTAACCAGGGACGTGTTCTTATAGCACTTATGCCAAACTCCTGATGAAGTCACATGGAATTTTCCTTGGCTAAGATCATAGAATGGCTTGGACTGGAAGGGACCTTAAGGAACATCTAGTTGCAACCCCCTGCCATGTGTAGCAGCACCATCAACTAGGCCAGGTTCAAGGCCCCATCCTCCTTAGCCTCGAACAATTCCAGGAATGGGGAGTTCACAGCTTCTCTGGGCAACCTGTTCCAGTGCCGCATGACACTCAGAGTAAAGAATTTCTTCCTAACGTCTGACCTAAACCTGCCCTCCTTCAGCTTACCACCATTCCCTGTTGTCCTATCAATATATACCCTTGGGAAAAGTCCCTCTCCAGGTCTCTGGTAGAAACCTTTAGGTACTTGATATCTTCTATAAGGTGTACTTTTAGCCTTCTTTTCTTCAGGCTGAAAAACCCCCACTATTCCAGCCTGTCTTCATAAGAGAGGTGCTCCAGTGCTCTGATCAATCAATGCATTTAAGTAAATTAAACAAATCCATAGTGTTTACATGCTTTAATAAATTAAAATTATGCTTACAGATTATCTTTTATGTAAATGAAGATTTTCTGATAAAAACACACAGAAAGAGTCCTAAGTTACTGGCCAAATACTAATATCTCTAGGATACTGAGTAATGACTGACATTTGGCACCCTTTTCTGTGGAGTTATACCTGAGATACACAGTTGCAACTTAGGTAACTATATTTCTATGAAATGATCAGAAGAATTATTAGAATTAAATTAGAGACCTCTCAGAAATTGCTTGTTTAGAAGTAATAATTTATTTAAGTGTTTGTTTGTTTTGCTAAATATGCCAGACACTGGGAACTAACAGCTTTGCAACTATTCCCACTGTGAAAAAAAGTTCTTGGAAATATGATTCTCTGGCTCTACTGATTAGCTGAGCATTGAATGTGTTTAGCAACCTGGAAGAAAGAGGATGAACTCGGAACAAGGTTAAATAATGTGAAAATATTAAAGGGAGACACACTTCATTGTATATCTGTAGAAGTGTCAGAGAAGATCAGTTTTAGTGAATACCAAAAAATCTGAGATTCATTTGAATGGGTGAAACTAAATCTGGTGCTGTTTTCAACCCAAGCTTTCAAATAAAGGGGAAATAATTTACTGTTGTTTAAAAATGGGAGGTTGGTAGATATTAGCCTATTAGATATTAGATTTCTAATGCTGTGTAAATAGCTATTGTGACAGACAATACCTCTGAGCACTTGCACAACAGCAAAGCAGTTTGCCTTGATCACTCATCACAATGAATGTCAAATTAATTTGCAACATCAGTACACTCCTGGAATTACAATTTTATTCATTCTGAGTTCTGGATATATTGCTGACAGTCCCTGAGTTTTAATTCTGCAGAAGTCATGACTAGAAATTCCAAGGAAACAAAACATGCTGATTATACAAAAATCAACTTCATTATTAACTGGGGAGAAATACTGAAGTGAAACTGTACTCACAGAAAGCAGAGATAGTGGAATATTTATGCACTGGTGCCTGTTTAAATCTGTTTCTTTATTCATTTTTCTGGGTGAGAATGAGATCTTAGACATGAAAAACAGTAGCGACTCTTTTCTGTTATTTTTTTAACATTATAAAATTGATTTTCTTTCTTTCTGTATGTGATAAGGTCTTTATTTCTTTTGATTACTGGGAATCTTATTTTGTTCTACCCAAGAAGTGTAAGTAGCTTTTTACTTAGTTTTGAAATATATAATAGAAAAGTTGGAGCTTTTCTCCCATCTTCCAAGGTAAACATGTGAAACCTGTTTCAAGTTATTAAACAGGATTTGCTTGTGTGCCTCTGATGAGTAGGGTGGTCAGGCAAGCAGGAGTGGCTGATAATTAAAGCAGTAGCTGTATTGTTGCTGCTATAAGAAACTTCTTCTCTTGGAGATGAGAAACTTTTCTTGGAAATGTAACAGTTCATACTAGTTAAATTTTTGAGATTTAAGTATCCATACCAGAATGAAATTACTCCAGTCTATGTGTGTTTTAATTTACTGCCAGGTATGTAAGCCTTGTAGCAATCCCAGTGATATGCAGGTGTAAACACTTCCATTCTTCTGTGTGAACGGAAAATGATGTCTTGGATATGCGACTTTTGTTTTGAGTATGAATTAGAGTTGTGAGAGCTATGAGATCTTTCTGCTGTGCCTTGGTGAACTAAGAAATCTCTCTAGATTGTAACTGTATCATAGCACAACTGCAAAGTATTGCAGAGTTTTGGTTTATAGACTATAGTGCTAAGACAGTGCCACATTCCATATGTGCTCTGTGCGTGTGGGTGTTTTATGTGTGTACATATATATATATGCAACTCTCAAGTGGTCAGCAGACTTACCACTGGAAGATGAGTCACAGGCATTAGATGTTTCTGTTACCATCCTGCTAAAGGACTGAAGAACTGAAAACCCAGTTCCTTTCTAAGAACGGTACAATTATGCCAGGCTCTGTAAATATTATAATGAAATTAATAAATCAAAAAGAGTAAGAGATTAAACTGGGAAAAGTGGTAAATACAGGCAGTTTTTTGCAAATGAATTATAGTTCTTTATGGATCTGTGGTTTTTGATCATTGAATGCTTCAGTGTTTAATAAGTTAGGAATACTTTCCTGCAGTTGGGGCATTCATAATGGCTGTTTTAACTGTGGAATGTCCAGAGTCTAACTGGACTACAGTTCACTTTAAGCTCTTTTCCATAAGGAATGCACTAAATTGCAAAAATATCTGAAGAAGCTCTTTTAGCTTTCATAGCATGAATATGAATAATGTACTGATACTTGACAGCCGACAGCTCGCCTCTTGCCATCTAGCAGAAACAAACTGTGGGAAGATATTTTGAAGAATGATGGCAAATTGCCATTTGAAAACTGCAATATAAGAGAACAGATCATAAAAATAGATTTCTTTTGCAAAGTAAAGCAATAGTTCCATTAGTAGTTTCAATACCAGTAAATGACAACATAACTCAACCTGAATGTTTTACAGTAGGAATACCTAAATTGTAATTTAGCAGTGATTCACAATAAATTGTCACTGTGCTGATTTCCAGTGTGGGAAAGATGATTATCTGTAGAATGCATGAGAATGAATGGTGAGAAATAACAAATCAAACTTCTTTATAAGAATGTTATGGAATAGCACCATTCCTTCTGATGCCATACACTTGATATGTCTTTACTTTCCACAAAGAAGACATATTTTATAGTTATAAAACATTATTAAGTACTTTTAAAGACCAAAAATGCTTTTTTAGCAGCATTGAATAAACTCTTATTCTCTCTGGGCTCCCTGATGTTAGCTAACAAAATTGTAAATAGTTTTTCCTCATCATCTGATTAATAATGTCTCAATGAAAATTTGCATTTAGAGACTCAGCAGAAACATGGTTTAAGCCTCTACCGTAAATTAAGGTTTAACGTGATATCCTGAATATTTATGTTGCTTACTTTCCTAATATTTATATCTAGAAATGTTAGGGATTTTTTTTTTCTCTGAATAGGTTATGGCAGGATACTTATTGAGCTAGCTTAATGCTATCTCAGTATTTTTTCAGTATCATCTCTATTTACCTGTTCTTCTTGGTCTGCTAAAATACTTCTTTCTTTAGGAGCTAATCCCAATCACATATCACACTTGCAGGTTATCATAAAATAGTTTTCCTGATTCCTAACTTCATTTGTCTTCAGCCATAGGTCAAATTGCACCAATAAAATAGTGGAGATTTTCTGTATTTTATTTTCTCACTAGCATCGAGTCAGGCCCTTTTTTAGGCTGCTTTGGACCTGGGATGAGATGCTGGGGTTCTGGACATTTTTTAAAATGTGCTCTACAAGAAAAAACAGAGGGAGAGGAGAAGATGGGGAAAGATGAAATGGTTAGAACAGAAAGATTTCCTAAGCTCATGGCATGATTGAAAAGATGTTGAGCTAGGAGCTACAGTGGTGTATCTTGGTCCCTTGACTTTGCTTTTTGGAAAATGCTCCCACATTTTTCTCTTCTATGTGACTTAGTCTCCTTTCTGCACAACCAAAGTTTGAAGAGGCCCAGGTTTAGCTGCAGGATGGAACCATGTGGCAGCTGGAATGTGGATGCAGAACTGTAGTTTTGCAAATGCTCTTGGGTACCATGATTAGATGTGTGGGCTGCTTGGTTATTAAATAATATGTTACCTCCCAAATCCTTTCCTTAAAATGCGATTACTCACATGAATGCCAAGAAGAAGAGATTTGGACAAGCAGTAAGAAGGATGTGTTGGGTTTTTTTTTTTAAGGAAAAAAGGAAGTTGGGAATGTGTTTGAGGTAGAATAGAAAGATGGAACAAATTTAGATTTATGTACTGCGGTGCACATTCATAGAGGGAACTCTTAGATTAAAGGCTGAAAAGGTAGAACTTCTGCAGTACAGTGAATGGTGTATTAAGAGATTTATAGCACAGTGAGGTTGCGAAAATAGTGTCTCTATGCTCTCATCAAAGGGATTAACTTGGACGTCCATTTTTGCTTCATTGCAGTGCTGTTCAGATGTTGATATTGAAAAATAGCTTTCTAATTTGAAGGTGAGGGAATTGTACTCCTAATTTTCTGAATGGTAGAGTTGCTCAATTATAGGTGGCTTTGTAGCAAAACTTTGCCTGTAAAAAAAAATCTGTTATTTTCATGGCATATCTTAGAGGAGTGAAATAATTTCCACTATAACCTAAATTTTCTCTTACAGTTTTAAGGTGGACAAGAGAGTGGTTTATCCACTATGCCTGAATATTAGGCTGAGGTACCTAGGTTTGACTAGCCAAAGAAAGGGTGCTAAATCTTTTCATGCTTCTGCTTTCTATCCTGCAGGCAATACTGTTTACTCATCCCTGTAAAGTCATTTGAAGCTTTGTGTCTATAACAGTGCAAGTAGTAATTAATAGTTATTATGAACAGATAGGGAAGAAATAGGCTTAGAATGACTAAATTTCTTCTTTCTTTTTTTTTTCTTTTTTTTTTTTTTTTTTTTTAAAGACTGGATTCTGACTTTATTTGCATAGCCAAGTGATTTATTTCTGTATACATTATCTGTCAGAGATTCCTCTATAATTTTTTTAAGTAATGACACCTAAAGACAGTATGAATTATTGTTTTGGTATATATGCAATGCTCAATGTAAA
This sequence comes from Certhia americana, assembly GCA_018697195.1. Lineage (NCBI taxonomy): Eukaryota > Metazoa > Chordata > Aves > Passeriformes > Certhiidae > Certhia > Certhia americana. Next base: position 121,394,381 of record CM031858.1, on the reverse strand, counting down.
GCGGTTTCATGAAGAGAACTGAAATGAGACACAGATGATTCATTTACACATTTATTTACTATCCTGCTTATTCTATCAGACTGAAATGGAGAACAATGCATTTATTTTAAAGACATTTGACATAAATTAAACAGATATTTTGATGTTGAACAATTGTACAGACTACAACATGCATATTAATATGTAGATTGGTGCAGAAATACTTATTTGATCAGCAAAATCTAGTATGACAAAAATAATCACATTTCCTTTTTTATGAAGTTAAAATGCAGCAGATATGGAAACATTGATACGAATACCACTAAATGTGAGAAGTTAGTAGTCTAATGAAATCAAATGGTTAGTTGGAAAAAAAAAGCTATTGTAAAAGTTTATCTACAGAAAGAAACCAAATCAAAATGCTTCTAACAAATACAATAATAATGAAAAAAAAGCATGTTTGATGCAATTACCATTGCAAAATGCCCTATTATTCCCCTGCCCCTCCCACAAATACAAACAATGCATGAAGCAAAAGCAGCATATTCTCCCACAAAATGTCTGGGGCATTTTGTAAAGGCAGATGAATGAGATTAGACAAGACTTATCACATATGCTTTTATCTCCTAGTGACAGTACTTTTAAAGAAAGATACGGTATTAATAGAGCAATGTATGATGAAATGTTGCTAAATCTGTAAAACTGAGTAATAGTGAAGACACTGCTATTGCCCCAAGAGAACTTGAAAAAATACTGTTGTGCTTTTTTTGTTTGCAGCATTCAGAGCATTCACAGAGGAATACAAAGTAAAGTTCATTAAACTCCATAAAACTAATAATAGTCATGCGACTGCATCTATGAAACTAACACAGTAATAACATATAAACATGAATTAATACATATTTAATTTGTTATTTACAGTGATATTAAAGCAATAGGCTATGTATTCAATGCTCAGCTTCTTTGTACACTAATCCCTCCATGTTTCAGATTATCAGCATGGCTCCTTTTTATTTTTGAGAGTTGTACAGGTGAATCTCTGAAGAACTCTGATAATTTAGATGTATAAATCCAGAACTCTGCATCCTAGCAGAAGTACCCATGATTGTCCCCAACAGCAGGTTTTTAAATTTTTTTTTTTCAATGTATTTTGTAATGTGTTAGAAACTGTGTCTTTTGCCTAACACTATAATATATTGCTCCATCCTTCAGTTTTATACAGGCAGAATTCCCACTGGTGTTCTGCTTAAGGACTTCAAGAGCAGGCATAAATGTTTTGTACTCTGAACCTTCACAGAGAGATGCTATCTGAGCAAAACTTAGAGCAAAAATATCACTACAAGACTTAGGTCCTCCATATTGAAATGGTTAAAAGAAGAAATATAAGGAACAGGCTTTTTGTTCCTTGCATTACTGTAAAGACATCAGAGCAACAAAGCACACAACCAAAACCCTACTAGTTCCTCAGTTTAAATAAATGTCAGTTGTTGATCCAAATAGGAAGCTATCTAGACACAGCAAATCGGCACAAAATACTCAAGCTGGGCTTCTGATCCTCCATCAATGCACAGAAATTTGATTTTATTCATACCAGTATAAAATAAGGGTTACTTTTAAGTGAAATAAAGCTATTTGTAATTAATCAGTAATCATTCCACTGATTTTGGAGTAAGTCTAGTACTCTCTGTACTGTCTTCATCAAATGTAACACCAACTTTAGAGTAAACTGGCTGTAGAAATATGCAGTAGGTAGAGTTTGGTCCAAACCATAAAACACAGCTATCCAAAGGTTATCAAGAATTTATTATTTAAATGATTTTATGTGGGCTAACTTGGGGAATGCTCTGGGAACAATTTAATCTTTGGCTACATATTGCTTTTTTTATGCAATATCACTGATGAAAATGGCAAAGTTTGATTGAATATGTGATTTAGCCAAGAGCCACATGGGCTGAAGATAGTAGCCATGGTATAGATCTAGGTCTACCTTAGCAAGTCATACAATACCAGGAGATTTATTGAGGACAGCAGTTTGTGCTGACAGTTTACACTGTGGGGGTACAATTTGTGGACTAGCTCTCATCTTGGTACCAGGGCCTCAATGCTTTGTCCAGCCTGAAGCATAGCTGGTGCCCTCATGGAAGTAGTTTTCTGATTCAGCTTCAGCTAAAAGTAGTCCAATTTGCATGGTGCAGAATTGCTCGGTTGTGTGAACCAAAGTAGGAGAAGCAGGGGTAGCTGAGAGATTCATGCCAAGAGATCTCTCCCGATTTTCTCTAAGATGCCAGTGTAAACATAACTATGGACTTCCAGATTTTGAAGTCTACATTATTCCTGCTGATACTAAATATGTATTTAAATAGTTACTTGAATAAAAAAATTGCCCTAATGAAATTAATTACACGGACTGCTCTTATATTCATGGTTTATATTAATCAGAGGACTACAGTCAATGTCTAAGGTAATGACAGGTCACCATTCTCTTTAGTTGATATGTATAATTAGGATAATCATCTTTCTGGGATTAAATTTTAGCTAATACCATATCTTTTAGTTACTTTTAAGTAAAAAGAGAAGTAATGTTTGTGTGCTACTTCCTTGTTCCACAGTGGTATTCATCAGGATCTGCATTAGATGTCATAAAAGAAAACTAAGTATCAATAAAGAAGAATATAGAATTATACAGTATCACTGCTGTTTTGGTGGAAATCTCCATTTTACTAAAGGGTAATACTTCCTAAATATAACTCAGCATTTAAATAAATTACTGTTTAAACCTGGAACAAAAGAAATACAAGGACAAGTACATTACCCCACCTGCAGATGTCCCATGGTGTATGATCACTGAACAAGAAATCATCATACAATGCAAACAAAATTTTTTCTTTCATTTTTGCCTGCCAGTTACCTAGCCTTCCTTTGTTAAGGAAGCTGAGAGAGGACCTGCAAAGGGTTTGGCTCCCAGAGTACCTGATCTGTTTTAGAACACATTTCAGCTGGAGTTAAAGCTGAGTACCATTAATAAAACCAGGCTGGACAAAAGACAAATATTCACACTTAGACCAATGACTCTCTTAATAGCATTTACCAGTCTACTGCTTTTAAAAAAGTTCTTACAAGAATGCTGAAGCTCTTGCATGAAGGATGGGTACACTGTGAGGACACTGGAGAATTCAGAGCACTTTAAAACTAGAAAACAGGGAGAAGTGACACTCAGTTCTTGTTCCTTGGCTCAAATGCAGCATCTGGCCATTTGCACCACACTATGAAAACACTTTCCTGACAAACAAGACGCTCCTATCATCTTGTTTGGTGGCTTGCCTTCTGACAGCTCCCAAGAAGGAGAGAAGGTTGATATTGGGAGGGAAATGGGATGAGATCCAAAGATCAATAAAGACACCAACATGTGATATCTTATTTTTCAGGAAAGTCTTCTGAAAATGATTTCAGATCAGACATTCATGTAGTAGCAAGTGGATAATAGCATCACTGAACCTGTTGGTTCTAGGTTAAAAATTATGATGAAGAAGAAGTGGAAATAAATCTTTTGCTACTGGCATTTTGACCTCATTTAATGTGAACAAGCTTTCTTTTACATATGTTTTATTACGTCTCTTTTTATATAGTACACTAAAACATGCCTTGTTTACTTACAGTTTTCTTCCCTTCTTTCCCCCTTTGCTGTATTTGCATTTCTTGCTTGATCTGTGCTGGCTACTTAGAAAAAAAAAAAAAAAAAGGCATATTTGTTGCATTATTTTGTTTCTAATATATGTTTGCATGGTCAAAGTGTATATTTTCTATCTGAGTGATTAAAAAATTATTCGAATCAAAAAGCCAATCAGTTAAACCCTGGACATTTTTACCAGTCTGACTGTATCGGCAATAGAGCTTCAAGAAGACAAGTGTCTTTTTTACTGGATTGTGGTTTAGAGATGAGGTTGAAGCAGTTATTTAAGTAACTTGAAGGTAAACCTTGAAGGAAACAGAAGCTCAGTTAACATGTAGGGGAAGAGGTCTACTTTTAAAAGAACTCATTGTTTTCAAGGAATACAAATACATTGCCCAGCATTACCTGTTAGGAAATAACTCATGAAGCCAATTGTTATTTTGACTTATGAATGTTATAGGCAAAAATACAGCTGTCTATACATATATTTTGAGTTACATAATAGTGTGCTAAAAAGCTCTTCATGTCTGTTGCTCTAGTGTTAGATCAGATATCACCTCTCTAAAATCACTAATGTCTGAATTTTGAGACCAATTGTGAAGTGACGGCGCAGTGCATTAGATTGCTGCATTAGCACAGAGGCTTCTATATTCTATACAACGTAGCATTAAAAGGCCTTTTGTGTTTTCATTTAAAAAAGTGTATTTTATATAAATTCGGTAGTGCAAAAACTTCCTACACCATGTTACATTCTTTACATTACATACTTCCCCTGTAAACAGCTTTCCTGTAGGAACTTCCTTTGCAGTTTGTGCGATATATTATTCCCCCCCACCCCCCACCCAGATTTGGATTGGTGTGACTACTACTCAAAAACTCTTCTAATTACTCTGTGAACATTTTTTAAATATGTGCATTTGGTTTTGTCATTGGAAAGGAATTAAAACTTTGATTCAGGATTCTGCAGTTAGTAAAAAATATAAAAAATAGATCAATTGCAAATCTACCTCCCTGAACATTGTTCATTTTCCAGCGACATGAGGAGACAGACCCCTTCCAGGTACACAAAGGAGCCACTTCTTCCTGACTCCTTAAGTTGTTTTGAAATTGCACAGCTGGCATTAGAGACTGACTCCAGAACTCTGACACATTCTCCCCTTGCTGTGTTGAATGGGTAGTAAGTCTGAAATGGCTTCAAAGTTTTAGAAAACCAGAAAAATATACTTGCGTAATTTTACATCATTTGCTGCATATCAACTCATGATGAATGAGGTGATCCTGGCCTGCACTTCTTACACCTGCTGTACTTGACAGAGAGCTAGATCCAGTCCTGCAACTGCTCAAGTAGATGTTTTAATCAGAAATTATACAAGTTAGGTATTCAGAGGTGGATCCTGTGTATTCAGTCAAGACTGGAAAAACCACATGTCTAAACCTGTGCTTCTGGAAATAGTTTTCAGCATAGTCAAAAGTAGATAACAAAATTATACCAAAAGCACTTCTAAAGCTTAATCATTTTGCTTCCAATATTTAAAAAAAATAAAGCATCTGTTAATAAAGTGAATTGCATTTCTTTTGCTTTCAAAATAAATGTGCTTCTCTGAAAACATTTAAAATACAGCAGCAAATAAGGGCCTGGTCTTTTATCTGATTTATATAGTTAAAGCTCCTGTTGATTTTCATCAAGAGGGAGAGACTATCGTTCTTCTCATTTATATTTCAGTCATACCCTTTTTCCACCAGACTCCCATTGGTTTCAGGGGAAATTCATTTGCGCAAGGATTGAGACCTTGAATTTACTCCTTTTAAATTTTTTAGTGATTTTAATAGGCCAGAATCATGTCTGCATGAAATTTAGCTCAGGAGAGCTTAAGGAATTAAATCTCTGTTCCTGGACAGAATTCCCTATGGCTGTACTCCTCCCTTTCCATCAAGTGGCATAGGCCTAAGGGGCTTTTCCAAAGGTAAGGGTCACGCGGGAGAAAAAGCACACAGAAGGAACATGACACAGACCTCATTCTTGCCAGAACAACATCATTGTCTTGAATGGGAATTTTCTGTGGATCCAGAGCATGGGACCAAGTCCCATTTGATCTTAATTTGGACTTCAATAGTTCTCTAGGATGTAAAGGCAGATCGAATAGGCCCATGTGATTTCATAAAACTGCACATAGAAAATACAAACCAACACTTCAGGCATATAAAAATTGACTGGCATTTAGTTTTAGTCACCGAAAATATCTAGAAACTAAAAAATAAATGTAGAAGATTAATGACTATAAAATATTAAAGAGCTAAGTTTAGGGACAGTGCTACACAACATGATTGAAAAGTGTTATGCAGAATACAATATAAATACATAAAACTGAATGCAGCAACAAGTTGAAATTAATTGCAATTAAAGACAACAAAAATAATTTTTATTTTGAGAATTAATGACCAGACATTGTTTGAAAAAGACATTATATTCTTGGTTATTCAAATGACTGAAGATACACCTCAATATTATCTTGTTACAGAAATAAGAAAACTGATGGAAATACAGAAATTTTTTTACAAAAAAACACCTAAATGATTGTGCTGTGCTCATTGTTTGGCCCAGCCACCAGGATCAATATTTTGGGGCTCTTCAAACTTGCCTCTTTTCTATGTGCCAGGTTCAAGTGAGGTCTGTGGCATCACCCATGTATTTCAAGCAAAGGGCCATGTTTTAACACAAATGTTTGTTCCTTTACCCTAAATGCATTAAGTGCCTGGCTGTTACATATTCAAGTGACAGAAAAAGACACAAGTAAAAATTAACCTAGCTCCACTATGGTAAGTAAAAGCCTGCTGTTCCAAACCCTGCATTGATCGGTCTAAATTACTTTTAAGTCTTCATTAAAAACAAAACAGAACAAAACAAAACAAAAAACTCCCAAACAAACAAAAGAAGGCCCCCAAAAAAACCCAGAAAAACACATGCCTGTGCAACTGCATACATTTGCTTATGATTAGAATTCATGAAGTGAAAAAACTTTTTATGATTTAAGGAATTAAAGAAATTTACAAGCTTTTAAAAAAATATTTTATATCATAGGAAGCTATGGATTCTGGATAAAATAAAAAATAGCTTTTTCAAGACAGTAGTTAGATGGGTACTTTGTAATGAAGGCTGTGGTTCAGCATCTTTCTTTTACAAAGCTGGATAAATCAGAGAAATGAAAGATGCTTTGGCAGTTGTCAGTGGAATGATTGACATTTTCCTTTATTTAAGTATAGTGGAAATCCTGTACTCCATTTCAGAACAGCTATGGAAGAATGGGTTGAGGCAAAGTTGGTGAGTCAAGTGATACCTTCTGTCAGTCCAAATGATTGAACTGAAAAACACAAACAAGCTTTGGGGTAAGTAGGACCTGAGGCAAATCACACGTATGTGAAGCTTTTTTTTCTCCATCTATAAGATTTATGATAGCAAAAGGTACCACTTTTCTCTATAAACCTTGTCTCTTATGTCCTTACACCTTAACAGCTTCAACAACATTGCCATTACTAAAGTATGAGCACTGCATGGAGAACAAAAGGTAAGAGAACAAAGATCATGTAGAAGCAAATAATGTTAAATCAAAAGAAAAATAAGAGTGTCGGAATTTTTTTTTTAATACCAGGGTATGTTCTAAGAGTTTGAAAACTTTTGGATATATCTGAATAGCCATTTGGCACTATTTATTGCCACAGAAATAATTATGATTTTTAAATATTAAAGTGGAACTTTTTTTTTTCTCAGTTATGAAATGTTGGCAATTTTCTATAAAAATATCAAATGCTTCAAGTTCTGGTCATTAAATCTCTTCTTTTCCTCACAGGACCATTAATTAAACTGACAAATACAATAACTGAAATCCTGCAAGTAAAAAAACCCATCATGATTTATAGCACAGATAAACTAAAATACTGTAGTCTTTAATTAACAGATATACTCATGAGCTTTTTAACAGAAAGCAAGATACGTGAGATGCTTTAAGTAGAAGTTGCAATTTTGCAACATAAGTCTGTACAAAACCTCCAGGCAGCACGCTGTGAAGGAAGTACCTGTGTCCCAGGAAATGCTTTTTCCATAAATCCTTGTTAACAGTAGCTTTCCCCCCAACCCCAAACTATTTACAAGTATATGCATTTTGCAAGCTCAAAGCACCTTGTTTCACATCCTTATGAATGCATGCATTGACATTTCATCCTTTCATGTGCAAATTCTAGAATTCATTGTAACTGAGGAAAAAAAAAGTTAAGAGTTCAAAACCTGTCTACAATCATTAGTGAAAGGATCAAAAATGTCAGATGTTGCAGACCATTGGCTCCTAATAAAGCTCTCTTTATTGTATTCACCCTTCTTGAGTAATTTTTCCCCTGTTTTTTTCAGTTTGTTACAAAAGCAGTCTTTTTTTTTTTTTTTTTTAATTAAACAGTATTTAAACTAAACAACTCTTCATGCCATGCAAAAATAACATTTTATGCACTTTTGTTGAGGCTTTCCATGTTTTAGTTCATAGGCATTACTAACTGTTTTAAGAAAAGATATTTTTATTGCTTCTGTAACTAGTCACATGCTAGTTTCACGTGTAGGACAATAACCAGTTTCTCCTGGACTTGAATGAATTTCTGGAGCAAATAAATGGTTTTCCATTTTGTGACCTTCTTGGTTACTGTCTGGCTTTACCTCACCCACAGCATGGTAAATGTCTTGAGTACAGTTGTGGCTCATGCTTTTGGGTGATGAGCTGACCTGTGGCTCCCCTGTTAAATTGTTGCCATCACCGTGTTTATCACCACAGCAATTTGTCTTGATATCCTGTTTTTTCTCATGTTTCATACCATGTAACTCCATAAACTCTTCTTCTTCCCCAGTGTCTATTTCAGTGAAGCTCCTCCTCTCTTTTGAAGGGAAAGTGAAAATTTTTTGTTTGGGAAAGAGAGGGGATGATTTTTTAGCAGGTCCCTGACAAAGTGCAGATGCGTCAGCACCAAGTACAGGCCGTTCACCTTGGGGGGAATTTTCTTCTAGGAGAATGGTGCTGATGTGCTGAGGGGTGGCCTGTGTGAAGTCTGCTCCTGCTGTCACAGGCAGTGGCCTTGCAGTGCTTGGTGGAGTTTGTGGAATGCCACCTCTATTGTCTTTAAAATTAACTTTTAGGGATTTAGATTTTAATGGGTTGCTGCCTTTCAGGGAGCTCTTGGGGCTTTCCATGGCAGTGTCAAAATGAAAATGACCATGTGAAACAGTTTGGGACCCACTGCCATCACTGATAACAGCTCTGTTGATTGGATTATAGTCAAATGTGACATCAGTTGGAGAAAATCCTCTGTCTTTTGCAAATGGTATAAACTGAGAACTTCTTGCTCTTTGGTTTTCTTCCAGGTTAACAGCATCAGTTGGAAATCTCATTTGCAAGTGAGAGCCAGGAAACAGAGAGAGGGGAGACCTCTCTGTTTCCGTGAAGTCAGTTGCACAACTGGCAAAGCTGTCGATACTGGATGTGCTTCTCATGTCCATTACGATGTCCGCAGGCCCAGCTGGCAACGGATCTCTCTGACCCATAACTTCTTCCATTTCTATTTCTTCCTCATACCTGGGTGGCTTTGCTGACTGGTCTTGGTAACCAGCATTAAGATTAGGCTGAGACTGAGTTTTAGTAATTTCATTATACAGCATCTCCAGTTTTTGGGCACTGAGGTGCTGTGGGCTAGAGGATGCTGCAGCATTGTTTAATTGCTCATGGGAGTCTTGTTGACTAACTTCTTGGTATTTGTTTTCATAAGATTTGTTTGAGCTTGTTTCAGACATTGTCCTTCTGGCCCATTTCCACCGGCTTGGGGACAGGTGGCTCTCATCAGGTGTCTCCTTTGGACTGAGTGGTTCTCCAAGCTTTCCTGAATCTACTGCTACATCTATCATTTCCATACTGCGAGCAAAGGCATCTTTCAGATTCATGGAGACAATACTGCCATTTCTCTTAGCTCGCTCAAGTGCTTCTCTCCTCTTAATTGCCTTCTCCTGTCTTTTCTGCTCCTTATAAAACTCTGAGAAATTGTTCACAATAATTGGTATGGGCAGGGCTATGACCAGCACTCCAGCAATGCAGCAAAGTCCTCCAACTATTTTGCCTAACAAGGTCTTAGGATAAATGTCACCATATCCTACAGTAGTCATAGTGATTGTTGCCCACCAGAATGATGCAGGAATACTTGTAAATTTTGTAGCATCCTCATCCTTTTCAGCAAAGAATACGAGACTTGAAAATATCATTATTCCCATGGCTAAAAATAATATCAACAAGCCCAATTCATTGTAACTCCGCCTGAGCGTAAAGCCTAAAGACTGAAGGCCTGTTGAATGCCTGGCGAGCTTAAGAATCCTTAGGATCCTCATAATTCGAAATATCTGAACCACACGTCTGACGTTTTGGAACTGCAGGACACTTTTATTGGACTCTGTGAGGAAAATGGTGACATAGTAGGGCAAGATAGCCAGTAAGTCAATGACATTTAGTGGGCCTTTGAAGAACTTCCACTTATTTGGTGAGGACAGAAAACGCAAAAGATACTCCATGGTAAACCAAGCAATGCACACAGCTTCAACGTGTGCTAGCTGAGGGTTGTCATTTGGCTGCCCAAATTCATCTATTTCTTGAAGTTCTGGCAGTGTGTTAAGAGACAAAGCGATAGTGGACAGGACGATAAACAGAATGGACACAATGGCCAAAATCTGTAAGACAAAATAAAAAATGTTTTGGTTAGTCTGATACAAGTATACTTGTCAGGGTTTGATTAAATCCTTTCAAATGTGCATGTGTCAAATAAACACAGAATGGTGGAAGCTGTTTTCGCTGTAGTATTCATGATTTTGTTTTATTGTTTTGAATTTTGCACAGGGAAAACATTAGACTCATCTTAGACACGATCAAAACCTGATTACTTTACTGCCTGCAGTAAGCCAATTCATTTCAGAAAGCAGGCCATGACTGGTCTTACCATTTTTAAATTACAATAGGAGGAGATGTTTATTAGTGCAAGTCACCAAGTGAAAGATATACAGTTCCTGCTAATGTGCAGAACATTATGAATTTTCTGCATCAATTGTAATTATGTAAAACTTTACATAGTGTGGAAAATTGATTGAGGAATACCATGTGTAAGATGGTAATTCAGTACTATGTAGTGCATACTTTCCTAGACAGGCATAAATTTATGAGCTGAGAAGTTAAGAAGAAAAAGTTAAGAAGAATAAACAGGAAGCACTGTTAAGGAGACTAATCCTTCTGAATTGTCATGTCTGGACAACTTTCAGATGCTAAAAAAATTGAATGTATTGCTGCTGAATTAGGTTGAGATTAATTGCTGAATTAGAGCATGATTTTAACAAGTAAGTAGTATGAAGGTGAACCGAGTTTCTGATAACTATTAAAATGTATAAGTAGACAAAGGCTTCCAAGAAATAAAGTTTTGTTTTCTGTCCAAGGAGAAGATTTATAATATATTTTTTCACTCAATTTCATATAATCTTAGAATCACAGAATCATAGAAACATTATTGTTGAAAGAGATCTCCAAGACCCTCAAGTCCAGTGTTTGACCGAACACCACCATGCTAACTAAATCATTGCACTAAGTGCCACACCACTTGTTTCTTGAATGCTTCAAGACCTGCTGATTCCTTAGGCAGCCTGTTCCAATGCCTGACAAGCCTTTGAGTGAAGAAATTCTTCATGATGTTCGACCTGAACCTCCCCTGACACAGCTTGAGGCTATATCCTGTCATCCTGCCACTGGTTGCTTGGGAGAACTGGCTGACCTCCTTTCATGCAGTTGTAGAGAGGGATAAAGTCTCTCCTGAGCCTCCTTTTTTTCAGACTAAACAACTCCAGATCCCTCAGCTGCTCATCACAATACTTGTGAGCTGCTCTGTGCTCCAGACACTCCACCAGCTTTGTTGCCCTTCTCTGGACAAGCTCCAGCAACTCAAACTCCTTCTTGTAGTTAGGGACCCAGAACTGAACACAGTACTCAAGGTGTGGCCTCATGAATGCCAAGTACAGGGGGTGATTGCTGCTCTGCTCCTTCTGGCCACACTATTCCTGATACAAGCCAAGATGCCATTGGTGGTCTTGGCCACCAGGGCACACTACTGGCTCATGTTCAGCCAGGTCTTGAGTAGCACTCTCAGGTCCTTTTTTTACGGGACAACTTTCCAGCCACTCTTTCGCAAGTCTGTAACACTACATGGGGTTGCTGTGACCGAAGTTCAGGACCCAGCACTTTGTTTTGTCGAATCTCATGCAGCTGGTCTTGGCCCATTGATTCAGCTCATTTATATCCCTTTGTGGAGCCTTCCTGTCCTCCAGTAGATCAACACTCCTGCCCAACATTGCGCTGTCTGCAAAGTTAATGAGGGTGCACTCAATCCCCTCATTCAGATCATGGATAAAAATACTAAACAAGACTGGCCTTAATACTGAGCCTTGGGAAGTCCCACTAGTAACCAAATGCCAGCTGGATGTAGCACCATTGACCACCACTCCTCCATGGACCCAGCCATCCAGCCAGTTCTGAACCCAGTGCAGAGTGCATCTGTCCAAGTTGCCAGTTTTGGAGAATGTTGTGGGAGGCAGTATCAAAGGCTTTACTGACGTCCAGGTAGACAGCATCCACAGCCTTTCCCTCATCCACTAGGCAGGTCTCCTGGTCATAAAAAGAGATCAGGTTGGTCAGGCAGGACCTGCCTTCCCTAAACCCACTATGGCTGGGTCTGATCCCCCAGTTGTCCTGTTTGTGATGTGTGATTGCACTTAAGATAATCTGTCCCATAACCTTCCCCAGGATTGAGGTCAGGCTGAGAGGCCTGTCGTGCCCTGGACCATTCTGACATTTTTTGTAGATGTGTGTCACATTGGCCAACTTCCAGTTCAACACAGTTGAAACACTCCCTAATGTACACACCTGCTCCACACCTCTCCTTCCTCACCTGTTGCTTCTGAAGAGCTCATAACCATCCATTGCACCCTCCATTCATGTGAGTGATCCCACCATGGTTCTGTGATGGCAACTACATCACAGCTCTCCTGCTGCACAATGGCTTCCAGTTCCTCCTGTTCCAGTCCAGTTTGTTAACCCGTACTGTGTTCAGCTGTGTTCGTGCACTTGAGGAGGGCTACTGATTTCACCCCCAGCCCCCCAGCACTGGCAGGCTTCCCCCAGGCTCATCTCTAGTGACCCTGGTCCTATTCTCTTACCCCTTCAAACCTAGTTTAAAGACCTCTCAATCAGTCCTGCTACAATCTTTTTCCCCCTTTTAGACAGGCGAACCCCATCAGTCTCCAGCAGGCCTGGTTCTGTATAAAATGATGGGAAAAAGCATTTTGATAAAGTTCAGGCATCTCTGTACCTCACAGCCTTCCACTTTGCCTAGAATAGCTGGTCATTGTCTTTTACAGAAACAATATATGAGAAAAAAAAAAAAAAAAAGAATATCAGCAAACCTCATGGCTTTACCAGAAAGTTTAGTTATTTATACTCTAAGGAATATATGATTAACTTTGAGACTGTGAGCAAAGTATTAAAATGATACAAAAATTCTTATACCTCTTGGAAAAAAAATAGTATTTTGGTTGGAAGTCTTAATTAAATCCAGGTTTTTATTAGAAATACTAAAATAAATTGGTTTTTGTTTTAAGGCTCAGTTTAAGCTCATTCATAAAAGCATTTACTTTCATTTCTCAGAAATGGTACAGTTAAATCCATTTGGTGATGTTCCAAGGACACATTAGGTCTGAAAAAAATTGCTGGAACACCCAAGTAGAGTAAATGCCTCTAAAAAGGATGCAAGTGTAAAGAGTGCATGCAGAGAGACTGGTCACAGTGGTGATAGAGGCTCTAGAGATAGAAAGGCCACCTCACTGTAGCTTTGAAAAAAGTAGCATCAAACTTGTTTCATCTATGGGTTACCAACTCGATATTCAGCTCTCTAAGCACAAAGAGAAATTGCTCATGGTGTGGTGTGTATTTGGCAGCATGTTGTACTTATGTTTTATCTTTTTCAGCTACTAATAAGACAGAACAGGTATACAGATATCACATTTCATATTCTAAAGTATTGACACATATTTATTTGAATTTTTCTCTACCAGTGTAGAGGAAGGCTTCTGCCTCTCTTTTTTTTTTTTTTTTTTTTTTTTTTTTTTTTTGTAAGCTATATTTATTGGAGTAATAAGATCCATTCATTTCTCCTGCCAAGTGAGTTATGGACCATCTTCATCCTTTATACAGCCCATTCAGAAAACATCCTTAGTTTAATCTATCCTGTTTAGATTTTATAGGTGGGCTATACATTCCTTTAAAACTTCTGCTACCAACATCTGCAAAAGAAGCCAATCTTAGTAAAGAATGAGGGGAATAATAGTGCATATGTAGGCAGGGCTCATTAATGAAATTTGTAGCTAGGACTGAGGTAGACAAAAGACAACAGTATAAGAGAGCAATAACTACCTTTCAAACTGAAAGTCACCTATATCAGATTTCACAGTACTAAAGCTGAAAACTTAAATAAGGTGTATTAGGCTATCCACTTCACCTAAATGACTGTGAAATAGCTAATGCAGGATTGAGTTCTCTAAAATACTCAATAATGTAATTATACTTTCAGAATTTACAGAAAAAATGAACAAGGCACAGGTCTGAATAGTTGATCTTGCAGTTTCTGCCAAGCTGATAGAGCCTCATTGGGGCCAGAATCAGAATGTAAATAACAGGATTGGAAAAAGCTGAATAATACCAGGACCCAATTACTTGACATGCATTGTTCTTAAAAAAAAAAAAAAAAAGAAAACTGTAAGAATGTATCTGCCCAACTGTCATCAAACTGATTTTAATTAGGAAACACTGGCATTTCAGTCTGTCATAAGGGATTTATTTTATGCCTAAATGTTTACCAGCATACAAAAGACCCTAGAAAAGAGGTGAGTCAGTGAATAGCACCCTCTCTTACACCATGTGACGTTGCTAAAACTCCATGCATTTTATAGGCCTTGGACACAAAACTTTCCTGTTCGGAGTTGCCACCCAGGGTGTTTCATTGAAAGCAAGCATCTATCTATTTGTTCCAGCCATTCCTTTACATGCTGCTAACAAACAAGCCTGAACTCTCCCAGCTCTTTTAATGAAATATGCAGTGTAACAAGCCTGGAATTTTAAGTGTTTTATACATATCATCTATAAGCATGAGTCTGTTCTTCATGAAAAAAAAAATACAGCAAAGTAAAGTTGTTTGGTTTCTTCTAATGTAAGAATCTCAAGATTTTATTTGTTTGGTACTTTGCTGTGTAATTAAAGTGGTGCATCATTCCACACACAGTATGTTTTAATTATTGCAATTGATTAGAATTCACAACACATTAGGCAATAAAAAATGCCAGGGGAAAAATTGGAAGAGCAAGAGCAACTATGAGAAAAAGAAGAAGAAACGAACTCCCTATTCTGAGCTTACATAAAGAACCCTTTGCAGATATTACTATTAAATTCTCATAGAACAGATGTAGATTGTATTAAGAGAAGCACAGAGTTTATAAGAAAGACCTGTAGCAAACTGCTAGGCTGGTTATGCTGATACACAGGAGTAGAGAAACCATCACTGACTGAGTCTTTTCCAACAGAACTTCCTATTTATTACACGATATTTTTAAACAGTATTCTGGATGGAAATGCCTGGAAAATTTGTGCACTCCAAATAATTAATCTATGACCACAGTTCTTGAAATGATATTTTTAACCTGAATTTCAGAATATACTCTGTTAAATGACAGATTATGGCAGGTTATGTCATTTACCTATGGTACTATAAAAGGACATTAAAAATCCAGATCCTCTTAATCTTTAAAAATATTTCCTTTTAAATCACAATTTTTTCTAAAAGAATGGACAGATTTAAATTTCTTTACTATGGGCTGGATATGAGGCATATGATTGCATCTGTTGATGCAATGAATAGTAAAACATTGCTTGAGTTAATGATGCAGTCTTAACAGCCTCTGACAGATGCTGTTGTTTCTAATTTTTGGGGTGCAAGGACTGGTAGCAATCTCCTGAAAGTGTAGTTGTTTCCCAGTATTAAATTGCCACTGAAAAGTGGCTCTTTTTTCCTGTGCACCATCTAATGGTTATTACTGCCAGCAGTGTGAGGAATTCTGCATAAAATGAGCACACAACTGAGGCAGAAAATAAAAGTATAATGGAATAGCCTTCAAATTGTTCCTTACTATTCTGCAACAACTGATACAATATGTGAAAAGATATGACATGTGAAAAGGCTTCTGCTATAACTGACAAGGCAGTTTAATTTTTATGTACAGCAAAGAATAAGTATGCATCAGGTTCACACTAAAATACAGCTGCTGAGGGGAATTTCAGTTGAGCCCTACTGATCAGCCAGTAGAGTATGTTTGATTAATATAGGTTACAGTCTGGAATCAGGTAAGACTGTAATTAACAATAGTGTTTCCTTATTTTTTTTTTTCCCAGGGTGGGATCTAGGGTAGGATCTAGACCATATAATAATAGACAGCAGTATAGTCTCATACTTTTAAAATTTCTAGCCTCCACAGACACTGAAAATTATCAGGCCATCACACATGCTTCTATTTCTCCATTTAAATGTAGTATGATATTGTCTTCACATAGAGTACCCTGGCAGTATCTTTAACTATGCCTTTAGAAAAGCTCATTAAAAAAAAGCTGTTGTTCAGCTTTTGAAAGGCTTCTGGAGAATGGTATCAACTTCCTTGGGTACTTAGCTATATATTCTCAGAAGCATCTGGTCTTGGGAAAGAGGTGTCTTGATATAGATTTGAGCAGATAGATATCTGGAGTTGGTCTAGGTTCTTCAGATCAACCTGGGAGCTACCAGGATCTTGCATGGAAGTGTTTTGTAGCACATAGCTCCCAGTTCTGGCTGGGATCCACAAACTCACAGCCACACTGGCAGGAGCAGAAGGTTAGATAATGGATGGTCCTTTCTCCCTCATTTTTCTGAGGGAGTAAGCCCATGAAAGTGGAAGACATATTGGTAAGCTTGATGAGAAGTTTCTATAAATTAGTTTACTTCATCCTTCACTGTCAGGTGTCTTCAGACTGTGATATTGAGTTTGCAACAGAATGGACAAAATAACTCTTGCTCAGTAAAAGTGTTATCTTGTACATCTGTCTAAATCTGTGTGCATTCTGTTCTTGACATCTGGGCCTATCCAAATGAGGAGCAAAGACATGACTACAAATTGAGCCACCTTGCAACTATATTATCACATGAGGAATTTTAAGATTAGACGGGACGTCAGTTTGTAGACATTTAGGAGAAGGGGACATTAAAATATTCTTATGTGATGCAAAGGACAAGAAGAAGGTCGTGATACAACATCTTGCCCCCCTGTCACTCCATTTTCTCCCTGCATTCTCCCTGGGACTTCCCAGTTACAAGCATCATTTCTTGCTTCTGACCCAGAATTCTCTATCATGCTGCTTTGCAGAGGGGACTGTACTCAGCTCACACCTGTAATTCTGCATTCCCAACATGTATCAGTGTGTCATAGATCACATCATGAACAGTCTGACAGACTTAAAACTACTTTTAATCTAAGGTTTCAACAGACCACACTGAAGAAGTTCAACAAAAGGCAAGATAATTTGCTACAGTCCTTAACTGCCTAACGCTCTTTTTTAACATAAGGTCCTTGGCCATGGGAAATGAAAAAGGAAACAAATAGAAACAAATCCTACTTGGATTTGCTCCAAACTAGAACACAATGGAGCTGTGGCAAGCCTTAAGCATGCCAAATCTAACCAATCTCAATAGTCCTGCAACACTGAGAATTATCTAAGAATGCAAGTATATGTTTATAAATGCCCCCTTTTTTAAGTGATGGAAAAAATAATTTCCAGTTACTAGAAGTTTAATTTTTGGAAAATAAGAGATGGGAATAATTTAACAGAACAACATAAATTTAGGGCAGCTTACAGCTCTATCACTGTTGCCCTTTCAGGAGCACAACTGATAATAACTCTGTCAGCCTGTGTGAGCACTGAACAGTGTCTCCCTGCTGCTCTCAATCTCCTTCCTTGACGACATTATTTAAAATTTTGACCTTTCACTTTCCCCTTTTTCCTAGATTAGTATTATTATTAATATTTTTAAGGACTTGATTTGAATGTTCTTCATTGCTTTTTCAGGGATATTCATTAAGCCTCACTTTAACCACACATATGAAGGTTAAGCTCTCAGTGTTGTATTTATCTGGTGTTGAATTGATGTACAGTCTTTTCTTTTGGTCTCTTTCCACTGGAATGACTCTCACTTAAGAAGCTTGGTTTGGAAATACTCATTTAGGAGGTTTTCACTAAAGATTTCATTACCAGCTCCATAAACACTCGTCATATTTTTAGATATGAGAATTATCTACAAGTTCATCAGTAGATGAAAAAGCTCTGTCTCCAGTTCAGCTTGACAGACAAGTTCCTATGAAGATAGTGAATTTCTAGATGTTTATTCATGGTTCTATAAAGTTTCTTATATTAAGGAGCGGCATATGTCCAGGGATATGCTGTCCTGTCAAGCTCACCCAGACTGGGAGCCAACATGTGGGACCACCTTTGTTTCTGTAATGTGGTGTCCTTCAAGTCTCTGCCTGAGGTGGTTTAAGGCAGAAGTAGCTAGAAGTTTGCTGCCTGCCAATTCCAGTATGCATGGCAGACCAGTGATGCTAACATCAGCAGGATCATAATAATGGTAATTCAAGTGGAAGCCATGATAACAGGTAGTTAAAGCTCAGATTTTGCCACTAGGTAACTCAAACTTCTCCAAACACAGCTGTAGTCAAGCAAGGTATTTTGAAATTGGTTAAGGTAGATCTACCTGACTGGAGAAAGTGCTTCTGCCTTGGCAAAACTTTCACTTCCGAAGTTCAGTCATAAAGCCATTCTCTGTAGCTGATATACTTCCTGCTTTATGAAAAAGCCTTTCCATCACTTTGTGCTGACCTTCCCATTACACAGATGATTATTTGCCTTAGAAGACCTAGTATCTCAGAGAGAATAAACCTGCCTAGGAAAGGATGCTTTGTTCTTTGAGACTAGCAAGCATCCTTCTGGTTTGAAGTAACAGTAATAAAATGCATCTCTCCTGCATTCTATTGCAGGTAGATTAGTGTTTATTGTATTTATGCTATTAAGATAACAGTAATAGAACACACCCCTCCTGCATTCTGGAGCGAGCTAACTGTATTTACTTAATGACTTGATTATTGCTTTAGGGAAGGGTGGCCCTGGGGTTTGCACCACCCCAATTTCCAGCATAAGAGTTTAGTTTGGGTTTGAGAATTTGATTATGGCTGAGTATTGAGGTGATTTTGCATAAAGCAACTCAGTGGGTAATATGGCAAATGAGAACCCTGGGAATGGACTGAGTCTCTGTGAATCTGAACACAGGAACCATTCAAGTCTCTCAGAACACTAGGGGCACATTAGGTACATAGCAGAAAACTAGGTACAACTCTGCAAACATTTGCAGGATGTATTTACTAAATATTGCAACCAAAAAGTGACCAGAGAAATTGCAATATGCACAAGTAATAGGCAATGGACTGCAAATGGGTCTATCAGCTTGATCTTTAGCACAGCCCTGATGAAACCTGCTGTTATTCATTACAGGCAAAAGCTGAGGCTAATACTGAGGCCATCTGTTGGACTGACAAAGATGGGAGACCTTAAGTAGTCACAGATGAGGACAGTCTTCATAGTTTAGGAAGACACACATGTATTCAATTTAACATCAGTGGAGACAACCTTGAATACTGAAACAGTACAGAGCTAATAAGATTTTTTTTTAAAAAAAAACATATAAAGATCCATATCAAGTCAGCTCTAATGCTTTTTTGCTGTTGTTCAACAGCAAAAAGCTATTTCAGCTGGAGACATGAAATCAATTATTTCATGATAAATAGCAAACTGTCCCCTAGGAATTAATGTAGAAGAAATTACAGATCCAGAGTAAATGTAGGTGAATTGCTTTGGGTTTTTTTCACTATGAAATTGGATAAGCCCATGAATTTGACTGTCATATATTGACAGAAATAGAGCTCATACCTTCTTGAAATTATAGTGTGGCTAGTTCAATCAATTAAATAATTTAATGCAAGTTTACAGTGAAAATAAAAAGTTTATCTAGCTAATGCTTTCTTTGCTCTATAACAATGTGAGAGATTTAACTGCCTTTTTGTGATCATCTGATCACAAAAAATTAACTTAAAGAGTTATCTTAAAGGTGTTATTTATATATAGCTTTTTGGCCTCCTAGGTATTATTTCTAAATGGAACAATTTGCTTATGTGCGCAAGAAAAGTCACCTACATTTATGAAAAATGAATGAGAGGTCTTTATTAAAGTTCCTGCCTGCCCTTGTTCAGAAGTTTTCTAAACCTTTGAAAAGTTTCTTACATTTAGGTTGTGTTTTGTACTAGCTGTCTAATTTTTGGGTAGTGAAAGCTGAGCATTACTACTTAGATGAATGTACTAGACTCTTCAAAATTTGCATTGAAGTCATGACAAGGAGCCTGCAGTTTCCAATCCTTTTGCATAGCAAACCATATGCAGGATCTGTTCTGTGCTACTTCACGCACAAAAACATTGGCTTCATTACAGGAATTTCATTTTAAAAAAACCCAAACAAACAAAACCCGAAAGAACCCCCCACAGCAAACCAGCCCAGCCTCCAGAGTCAGAGAGGTGGTCTCCAGCGGCAGGATCAGGCGGCGGGACCCGGGAGCTGTCCCCGAGCGCGGTGCTGAACGCGGGGCCGCGGCAAAGCGGACGCTCCCACATTCACTGCAAACCCCTTTTATTCTGTCTCGTTGCTTCCAGGAAGGTATGCAATTTATGCGGTCTAAAAAGACAAGTCTGGGAAAATAAAGATATCACCAGCATAAGATTTTTTTATTGGAAAAAATACCATTGAAGGAGGCAGGAAACTCACCAGAGGTGAGATATTCCTTTTTGCCACTTGCCATTTAGTAAGTTATTACTAACATCCAGCAAATCACAGTGGATGTAAACAAACAGGAGTAATGAAAAATCAAACCCCAGTTGTTTAGCTCTAAGGAGTTTTAGCATGGGCTGTTGAATGGTTTTAATGGGGGAAATCAGCACACCTGATATAGAGATTTATTCTGATACTACCAATTTTGTAAACACTCAAAGCAGAAAGCTGGATGTAACTGATTTTTAAAACGTGGAAAATGGAAATCTAATTTATTTGTTCTCACTGTTTCTATTTCCCATTTAGTTTTAATGGAATTTGCTTTCACTTGGGACCTCAGGTTATTAACCAGGATTGTACACTTCAGTCTAATTTGCTGACAAACACATTCAGATTTTTGTTTAAATTATTCTTGTTTTATGGTATTTTACATTGAATAAGACTTTTGTTTTAGTCATACAATAAAATGATTAGGTATGGTCTTCCTGAAGACAGATATTATCTATCAGACATATCTGAATTTGTGACAGGCCCAAAATTCTTTATACACACTTTTAAAATATTTTTTTCTGTCTTGTCATCATGTCAATTTCTATATAAATTTCAGACTGAAGGCTCTATATAAAACGTATATACTGATCTATGGTTTTATGTAAAGGTTCTGCCAGTATTTCTCAAACTTGCAGAATAAGATAAATTGTTAGGAAAAGGAATCCAGCCTGCTGTCTTTTTCGCAATACAGTAGTTAAAGGTCTGCATATCTTAAGTGTCATTTCCTTATGTTAGATGTCACTCCAGGCTTACTTCTGAAACTTCTGTATTACTTCAGTTTCAAACCCTTATTAAGGTGTGATGTATGCTTTAACACATACACAGAGTACCAATGCCCTTCTATAAATATGTAAATGTCCTTACAACATCACATTTAGGAAGGTCAAATTGTAATTGAGGACAGATTTGATTCACAAAATATATTATCCATTATTAAAATACTATTAAAAGGTACTGCTCATGCTGCTGTGAGCTCAGACTAACAGGATAGTATATGAGAAAATGCCTGTAAATTACAGGAACATTCTGGTTTAGGGCTGTAATGCAGAGTCTGCTTTTATCACAAATACCTCAGGCAGGCGCTGAACAGGGTGTTCAAGGAACGTCTATTTTGTCCCAAACTGTGACTTGGACATAAGAAGGGCTGAATTGGACAGAAGAAGGGCTGAATATTCTCTGCTCTGCAGAAGACTGGTTTTGTTCTGTTACAAATGAATGACTATTATGCTTATGGTCTATTAAAATTAGGGTCTATCAGTGTTACAGGGTCTCGGTTTTTTTCCCTCAGGAAAACAAAGGGAGTTTTACTGTTGCCTTTAACCAGAATGAACCAGTGAAGTTTGAATATTTTAGTCAGCTGTACAGGGAAGCAAAAGGGGGGCAATCTGGCAAGGCTTAGTCTAATGTTCTGCATAAATTTTGGTAATTTTCCTATTTTAACCAGTAGATGTCTCTGTTTTATCATTCAGCTGTTGACAAGGACACACCGTTCCTGTTGTCACAACACTCATTTAGTAAGACAACAATTTGTTTCCCACGGAATGAATACACGTGAATGCAAAAATGCTAACTTAATGCTCTCAGCATACCATAACCAATCTAAGCCCCCAGAAGCTTTGGTGAGAGCTCTGGCTGCTCAGCAATTTTGAAAATCATCTTTATGGGAATGTCCCATAGGATTTCAAGAGGACAAAAGGGGAATTGGTGAGATTCTATGGATACTCATCTAAAAAATGTAATAAATTTAGTACAACTTTTTTTATCCCGTGGGAAGGCTCTCAGAAGCAGCTCACAGAACAGTATGGAGTATTTGATTTCTATCCAATGCCTCAGGAAATATAAGAAAATTTGTGATAGATGAATTATCTCCTCTGCTTCACAAATGTGCATGATAATATTTCTGCATCTATAGGCATCAAGAGTAGTAATGTAGATTATTTGAAACTCTTGCACCTAACTGAAAAATATCATTGTGATACAATTCTATTCAGACTTCTGTATTTTCCAAATTTGAAAAAAAATAGGATATATACAGTTTTTCTAAAATCTCTACAGAAGAGATCAGCAAATTTAAAATTATATTCAAATTCTATTATTTTAAATATATCCAAAATGAAGATATATTATTTCAGAACTTAACAACTTTTGATTTTTAGTAGTTGTCTAAGAATGTGATAGGTTTCTATCAGTAGTTTCCTGGCCTTGTTCTTATTCTCCTAGTGCAGTAGTCAACACTATTAAAAACTTATAAGCTGGGGTTTTTTTGTGTCTGTTTTTCTGGGTATCTTTATATTTGGGTTCCTGGATTAGGTCATCAGAGAGAAAAAATACTAGACTGGATCTACACTGAGCCCTGAACTGCATCAGAATTTTTGTTTGTGGGTTGCTCCATCCTGGTCAGATGCCCCCTTTTAGAAATCCCTACAGAAACTGTTAGGATCTGGTGTTGTGCCACATACTTACTAAAGTAAAAATGCGTATGATCTTAGAGAAGAAAAATGTCACCTCTTTTAGATGGCAGCTGTTCCCACATGAACAAGCAGTATGTTGGGGCTTTTTTTTCCCCATTAAGACCAAAGCCAGTGTTGGAAACAAAACTTCTCCAGCTGAAGGGAGCATGCTCCTCAAGGAAAATACATGTTGCAGATTATCCCTGTGTGTTCACATTTCCACCTACTGTGACTGTTTCTCCTACTGCTCAGTGAAACCAGAGTAGAGCTATTCTTTAGCCCGCATTTATGCTCCAAATTCACTGTGATGAAAGGCATAGATGGCCAGTCTGAATCATCAGTCCCATGTCACTGGTTCCACCAGGCTGGCCATTTCTGGGAGCCAGGCAGAACACTAAGTAGCAGAAATATCAGGCCTTACCCTGAAATGGCTTATTATTAAATACAGCTTTTCCCCAAGATGTCTGAACAATGAGGAGTTGATTGTAGAAGGGGACATGAGTGTTGACTAGTTTCAAAAGAAGGACCAAATTGTCTGTCAAATCTTCCTGGTTGTCAAAATGATAGCCAGGCCACAGAAATCCCAGGTTTCCATGACTGCAGCTACACAGCAGAGTTTCTACAGCTCAATCAGGCTTAAGACAAGAAATAAACCTGGAAATAAACTTGTCAGGTACGAATACCTATAATGCAGCTATCTGCAGCAAGGTTATGGACAATAAAATTGATCTTCAAAGAACCCTGGAACATGGATCAAATGCATTAGACTCTGGCCATGCTTCAGGAAGTATCTTTCGTAGCTGACAATTTCATAATACATATATTTTTTTCTTTTAACTGCCAGCATCTGGCAATTTATGATAAAGACTTGGAACAGAGACTTTGGGGTATTTACAATTGCTTCTATCTACACACTGATTACATATATTTCTGCTTCTGAAAGCCACATAAAATCCCCATACCCACCACCAAAACCTCAAAAATTTATGGAAGGTCAATGTGGTTCTTTATTTTGTATGATCTTTATGATAAGGTATAGAACTGCGTGATTAATTAAAGAAGGAAAAGGTTTGTGTTATTACTCTGTCAGAAGTGCTAACCAAAACAAGGTAAATAGTTTTCAAATATGTCTTACTGTGAAATATATAAGACAAAACCAGGTGGCTTTTAGTAATTACAGTAATGGCATTACTGGAAGAAAACAGTATAATTCACTACTACCTGGAATAAAGTGGAACCACTGTGTATAAGGAATATATGTAATATTTTTATGCACTGTTTTGTATGTTTTCTCTGAGATGTAAACATGCAAGTATGTACTTTCAAAAGGATTTTTAATTACTGATCTTGCAGATTATAACTGCTTCTGCTTTATTTCCTTTATGTCCAATTATTTTTCTGCGAGCTGTATAATTATAAACACAATTTTATGGGAAAATACCTGGCTTACTATACCTAGGAGCTCACTGACAGTGAAGTATTTCTCTGCCATTAATAGAAACACAGCAACAGCATGGCTGAGGGTTTTGGGTTTTTTTCAAAATGATTTATCTTAGTAGTCATGGAAGTGCACCCTCCTATCATTGTCCCAAGCTCCTTTGAAGGATAGGAAGTGGGACAGAGGTGATTTGTTGCCTTCAGTACAATACATTTGACATTATAACAGTTAATATTAGCCTGAAAGGATATAACTGGCAATACTGCTTTTACTGTCATATAAAATGGAGACATGGATGTGATGTGGAGATTAAGGAGTCAAAGCACAGGAATATTTGAGGTTCTTTGCAAAATTTGGCATCTTGACCTTTGAACTGAATGTTCAGCATCTAAGAAAACACTCTTCTTCTTTGAGGTCCTGTTTATATTACAGAATGTTATCCTTTTGAAATAGTTCCATTAAGACAGAAAATGAGGACCTAGTTTGACACAAAATAGGATTTAGAAATATGGGGATATATTACAGTGATTGAAGGAAATACACAATCTTCCATCAGCCCTAACATCACCATTTATGGATACACTTCTGCTCAAACAGTTAGTTCCCTGTTTCATTTCCATATCCTGGTTCACTTCTAGGTTCTTTCTGGAGGCACATAATCACCTCTGTGTGAGATGAGATCAATATTCTTGATAATATACTCAAGGAGAATAATACGGCCAGAACAGTGAAGTCTAAAAGCAGGAACAAGGATGTTTTGCCCAGATTTGCTCATGACCGCCACCTCTGCACAAATTCCCCTCCTGACACTTCTGGAATGGAAGGAACTTCTGAATAACCTGTCTATGTGCTTGGGCTGAGCCAGAAGAGACATTTTCATCACTATCACCAGCACACTTTCAAATGTACCTTTTATAGCCACAATCTGACACTGAATCTGATTTACACGAGAAAGCACTCATATAGCAACTGTGTGGTGTTACTGTTATCAAATGCCTCTGTTGGGGGAAGCCTGCTATATGGAACTCAACAAGATAAACAGTAATTTTTATGGATTTTTATCTGCATGAGGCTTGTTTCAGAGTGGCATGATTTGGGTAAGAGATTCCCCTAAAGGCATGTGAAATTGTAAAGGAGGAATAGCTTCCAAATCTCTCTCGGTGGAAATCAGAGAGCCAAACAGTAAAATGGTGCCAGTAAAGAAAGTGAGGAACAGATGTACTTTCATTGTCTGATCCTTCCACTTACAGTTAGTCTTTCAATATGTTGAACACCATTGCTAACATCAAAACAAATAAAGTTGCACTGACAATGTCAAACATCAGCAGTGTTAGTAGGGTCACTAGTTTCACACTGAATCTGGAAGCTGGGATGAAAAGGGCTTGTGATTTTTATCTTTACATCAAAGAAAAATGTGTTTCCTCTGAAGCACCCTGTCAAAAGGAAAAGATGCAGTCGTCTGTCCATTACAAAGCATTGGACTTTTAATAAAAATTCATTTAGTGTCTAGCTTTGTAGCTGGAAAAAAAAGCAATATTTATTTTTTGGAGTTGCCAATTGCTTTTGATTTTGACAAATGACTTAAATTATTTGCTTATTAGATTTACTTTAGGAGTGAATTGTATATTTTTTTCCAGAGGTTGTTACAATTCCTAAAGAGTTTCATCAATTTTCCATTAACGTGCCAGTTGGTCTTAAGCAATAATTACTAAAGCAGAGGCATCATATTAACCTCTTGATACCAGAAGCTGGAATTAGCATATTAGCACTTAAACAATGTAAACATTGGCCCGTTGGTGACAAAGGATTAAACTGCAGCATGCTGTGTCTGCTGTGAATGAATTCACTATACCTGGCCTAACATATTCTCAACAGTGCACAAATCCTTATTCAGATGCACAGAACTCACTTGGAATATCCTCACAACTTCAGAAGCCAAACACCCATGTAAAGCAGGAGCCAGGATTTAAAATCCTACCTTGGTCTGATGTACCTGAAAGCACTTCAAATGAATGAGCCTTTAGCTTTTCTTACATTTTCTTTTCCTGCACTCTATACAGTAATTACTGGGGTCCTTTGCAGGGAATATGCTTATGCATACTATCAGCAAATATTTTTGATCAATAAATTATACATCAAGATATGCTTCAAAATCAAAATCACCACAGTAATCCTAGATGTAGGAAACCCATTGCTTCATACTAAAATACTAAAAATTGACATGGTAGAATTATAGTAGCAGCAGTATGATTTTAAACACAAATTTATTGACTGAGTGATTTTTTTCTCAATGAGAAATCTGGCGCAACAGTTATCCTTCATTTTTTTCTTCCAGTAATATTTATGACATCACAGCAAAAGAAAAGAAGCATCAAACATATAGGCCTAGATACTTTATATAAGAATTTGTAGTATTTATTAAGTATATCAGAAATTTTACAGGAATAAAGTTATGAAAGGAATTTGTTCTGCATTATAATTGCCTTAAGCTTTGATGACCTGTGAGTTATCAAAACTTGCAGGTAGGTCCTGAAATTGAAAGCTGGGTGGGCTATCTAGGTATAAGCTGTTTAATTTTCCAGAGAAATGGCAAAGAGCTCATGGGGAGACTGTGGAATACCATGCCTATGGCCTCACATTTCTTAGCTATAAATTTCTTGTTGTATAAAACTTCAACATAAAAACCACTGTATAGTAGCTGCCAGATTTACATTGCTCTTACAGAGATCAGTTCCCATTTAAATCACAGCATCTTGCTGTCTCTCTTTCTTATGCAGGAATGCAAGATGGGATGGGTTATTGCTGGTCAGGTGCAGCCACACATGTACTCAGGGTTTGCTGGCCATGGTCTAAGGACCTGCATTGATACCATCAATTCTTAAATGATTTTGGAAATGATACCACACTGGACCAATGGTCAGCACTAACCACAGATGTGCTGCCTCTCCAAAGTGCCCATTTGCATGACATGACTTTGGGGCACTGGATAACTAGTTTTCCTTATAATTATTTACTACTGTTTACACTGCATTGCTGTAAGAATGCAGTTCTTTGAAGTGGGCTCTTTACTCACAATTGGCAGATTCTTATCTGCATCTAGATTTATCTTGATATTAGATAAACACAATAAACAAAATGGATAAATAGGAGGACAGGACACTGTCTTTAACATTTGCAACTTGGTATCACATAATACTTATTTTATATGTTTTTTTTAATATGAGTGTCTCTACAGGAAATGGAGGCCTTTATGAGTTCAGATCATTACATAGCAACAAGTACTCTTCAGGTGGTTAAAAATTTATTATTTTCTACAAAAATTTAGTTTTGCATATGATATATATACAAAAAAGTAAGAACTTTTTGCAACAGTAAGAAAGGCAAAGACTCTTAGACTGAATGAGAATCATGTTATCACATTAATAATAGTTTTAATTTCTCACAGTGAAATGAATACAATCCTTGGAGATATGGGCAAGATTTGAGATGAGTAAATTGGTCTAGAGGCCCAGAGTTTTACAGCTCAATTGCTTGGAGTGGCTCATATTAATGCTGTTCACTTAAGCACACATCTCTTAACAAATACCATATAGTATTTCCAACAAATCATCATCAATTTTCTCTTCTTTTCCCTCCCGAAAGGCATTGTTTGCAGAAAATCTTCCAAAACCACGAAAACATGACTAATGTATTTATTTTATGCCAGAAAGGAGCTGAAAGGATCCAATTTCAAGAAAAGCCTATTAAGAAACTTGAAATGAAAAACAAAATTCCATTTTCTTTTCTCTCCTCTTGTCTGTGAAGCTGGAAGACTGACATTATTAGTTCTTTTCACTGGACCACCTTCTCACTATATTTTGTAAGTACAATTCCTGTTTAACAGTTTATAAACTTCTACTCCAGGAATTTAGATGAAGAAATAACCTGTATGTGCATGTATCTGGGGTTATCCATCTTAACTACATCATCTGCAAAAGCAGAAACCTTAATTACCTTAATGCAATCAGGAAAGGAACTTCTGAGTCCTTTCAATATAAATGCCCTGTTAATGGCTTTTACAGCTGATCTTCAGCATGCTGAGTTGAAACATATGAGAACAGCTGATACTATGCTGATAGACAAGAGGTCAAATCTTTACAGGGTCACATATGTTACTGCTGAAAGCTTAAGCAATTGCTTGCACGCAGGGTTATTTATAGTGTTGGGGAATGAACCAATAGTATTGGTATCTGATCCACACCTCACATAGACAAATCAAACTGAAAGCCCACTCAGGGAACAGATGTCCGTGAAACTTGTCTGGTTGACAGATGCCATAAAGTTTATTAAATATTAATGGCCACTTAAGCAGATTTTCTCCGTTAGTTTCTCTCTGGAGCAGTCGCAAATTCCCAAATTATCTGGACTGCATTACAGTCCATGAAAGATGCTACTTCAAGGTCTAGGGAAGTTTGTATCTAGAGCGCTTTCATCAAGAACCTTCTTCTTTCTCTATTTCCCACAGCTGTCAAAGTTCTCTCCCACTTGGAGCAGGACTTGTATTGGTTTCCCTTTAGCACATTTGAAGGTTTGATTATCCTACTTTAAAAACAGCTTTTGGATGCAAACATTCTGCCTGGTTAGGAATACAGCAATAAAACAACACCACAATGCAACAATAAAACAACAATCAAACAATATGTTTAGTTTATGAATAGTTTTAAAATCCCTTTGTTGGACCAAGGATTCTTAAACTGCATAACACATAAAAA
The DNA here is from genome assembly GCA_018697195.1 of Certhia americana. Lineage (NCBI taxonomy): Eukaryota > Metazoa > Chordata > Aves > Passeriformes > Certhiidae > Certhia > Certhia americana. The sequence continues at coordinate 121,364,996 of CM031858.1, read as the reverse complement.
ACACATTTCACTGCCATGAAAGATGCATAAATAATTCCTAGGAATCCAATAGCTTCCTTCTGAGCAGAAATGTGACTGGGAACTTCTATCGTTGCTCCCAGCATTACCACAGAGATGGTACATGAGAAAAATAAAGTTGGGGACTTCTGGAGCCCTTTGTGTTTTGCAACAGATAAAACTATTCAGTTCAGAACAATGAGCAGCTTCTCTCCAGGACACATGCAGGAGGCTGTGCATCACAGAAGCAGAAACTTTATATATAATGAGCCACTTCACATGGCAGATTATGTGGTAGCCTCCCATAACAGAGTAAAATAATTCCCCCAGTGTGAGCCTTATTTTAAAGGACATCTGCTTGCAATTGTAAGGGATAATATTTTGCAGTGATAGGGAACATTTGAATCTTGAGCAGGAGACTGGAGTATTATTGGCTGTGACTACCTACAATTACCATTTGAACTCTCTTACAAAGATACATTTCCAGATCTCCACAGCTATTCATATATTCATGTACTGTGCAGATGAGGAGGACAAAGATATCTGCTCAGACTACTTACCTCTCTCACAGACTTTGATACTTTGGGTAATCTAAAAAGTACAAAGTGTACTTCTAAAACAGACAGAGGGACATTGACTCAAGATTACAGTCTCTGAAGAAAAGTCACCAAATCTCAGATTTACTCTTACTCAAAACTGCCATTTACAAATCTCAAGATTTCATGAGAGCAGCAGATGGTGAAAGTACATTTTTAACTCATTTATGTTCCATGTAGTGGGATGAATTCTTTTTGCTCTCCTTGTAAGTATCCTCCCAGTACAATTCCAAAAGCTGAAATCAGTTGTAAAGTTGGGTTTTTTCCTCCATTTCATTTTATATGGTTATTGAAGTGACAAAGAAGTAATGCTTCACTTATATTTCAAATGCAACACCTGTCAGCATTTGTGTATGTTAGACATATACACATATATGTTCACATACACACACACATCTACATATATATATATGCAAGTGTGTACACTTATGCCCAGAGATATCCCTGTTAAATATCTACAAATCTGAAAGACAAAAGCTTAATTCAAGAGCATTTAGGGTTGTGGGCTACATTACTGGCATAGTGCTAAATTCAATTTACTAAACCCTTTATGCAATGTTTTATTACACAAAAAGTTGTAGATATGCCAAAAGTAACAAAGCGGATTGGTGTGGAAGATTTAATGAATTTGTGTTGCTCTGGAATCCTGAATCAAACATGATATTCCTGGAGATTAATTTGGATTGCTAGTGCTTTTTAAAGTAATTAAGAACATACAGTTAGGAGACATTTGAATTGGGCTGGAAATACTCTATGGAAAAGTACAGTTTGTTGCTATCTTTTCTGCATTGTGTTATTTTGGGTTTCTTTCTATTTTTAGTGCATACTGCTCTGTCCAAGACTCACTTTCCATATATCAGTTCTCAGTTCCCACCAATTTCTGCAAGAATTGCACCAATGGAGAGTGGCAAGGAAGCAAGCTCAAAAATAACAATGAAAGTGCTGACCCACCATGGTAAAACTCCATGGGCTCTGAAGATTTCAGGTAGATACTTGTGCACCAAGTGCGTAAAAAGTGATTTTTTTGTTCATTCAGTATGATGAAATACCTGGAACACCCTTCTTCAGGGTTCTTTTCATGCTTGTTTTTTTTTAATAAATTCAAAGTATTTCCTGATTTGCTTCACCAACCTGATCTCATTTGAACAGTTCTCTTTGTGAGTAAGATGAAATGGAGAACATCTAACACAGTCAGTTCAGTTCAAAATTCAGCTACACAGAAATGTTTTTAATGTAATATTGTGCTGTGATTTACATCCATTTAACAAAGCCAAGCATTAACAGACTCAAGAGAAAGAAGAAAAGAATTAAAGTATTGCTGGACCTTACACTAGACCTTTTCTTCACAAAGAAAAAGCAAAATGAAAACATCTCTAGACTGACCTGTATATTATAAGAGTTAATCACATAACATCAATATGTCAAAATTAAGAGTATCTACAGAATACTGAATGAATCCTGGAGATACTTCACCAGTCATTTAATGTTCATTATGTATCATAAATATTGATCACTAGAACAGATGGGCAAGGAATTACTGAGGAAAATTTTGAGAGAAGTAAAAATGAATAAAATTTTCCTCCATGCCACATTTTAATGGTACAAGTATTTTGTTTAGAACCCAAAATTTCAGCTATCCATTACAATGTGAAGATTTTTATTTAGAGGGAAAAGCTTCTCTAAACAAATTTCAAGCCAGGTAAATTTCTCCATTGCAAACTACAAACTGAGCCTAAGTGCCTGGACAAAATATTCTGGGGGTGTAGCATCACTATCACTTGTGATCTGAGTCACGCGTTGAAATGGTCACATTCTACCTTCCCAATTTAACTACTGCTTTGTCTCAGGCAGGTGAATCTCAGCACAAGTGTTTAACAGATCCATCACAATGGTGATGTGTTCCAATGCACAGTAAATATCAAAATCCTTGAAAACAAGGCTGACTCAGGATATACAGAACATCCCCGTCTGGGGTACTTGCACACGCTCAGGCACAAAAGGAAGAGTGCCCATCTTTCCTCTATTCTGATTTTAGTGGGATGATATTGTGACAGCGCTTTTAAATGAGTTCATCAAAGTTAAAGGTTTGAAATTTAGGTGGGATGAATCTGAATTCTGATATTCATGATATTCCCTGATACTTCATAAAATTAGTAATTTGTGTATGATTCTGCAAAGAAATTAAGATTAAATAATAAGCACAACATATTAACCTTCTCCTAGCCTGTGTATAATATATAATATAATATAATATAATATAATATAATATAATATAATATAAT
>CM031858.1:121322891-121358291 GCA_018697195.1 Certhia americana | reverse complement strand
ATGTTTCCTCAGCCTTTTTCTTGATGATCAGGGTTATCTATGTATAATTTCAGTCCACATGCCAGCCCACATCCCTGAAAGGGCAACTTCTTTTTCAGCCAGAAAATCTGTGCAGAGGGGCAGGGAGTGTTTAGTGCAACTTACAGTCCTGTCAAGGTCTAGAACTAAAGCTTGACTGGCTATAAACACAAGAGAGAAACTGAAATGGTACATTACTAGTCACAGCAAAGAGATATTTCATATAATTTACATATAACTGATGGAAGTCCATGCAAATCAAATGTGTCACATGGCTTGCTATTCAAAAGCACAAATAAATAGTGTAATATTAACAGTCCTGAAATAGTGCCATGGAAAGGACAGGCATTCACAGCTAACATAGGACACTGAGTTTCACAGAGTAACTTTGCTATTTAATAGCATGTACATTTGCTGTCTCAGACTTTGTTTCCTCCAGGCTTGCACTAAGCACAGCTGCAGCAAGGAGTTAGTTGTCAAACTGAGAATCTGTGTTTTTCACATCTTCCAGAATCAGAAGCATCATCCTCTACATTATAATACAATGATAAATTCCTGTCCTTCAAGTCTTTTGAGTATTCCCTTGGACAGTTCCCTCCACTGTTGAGGTATTCACAAGCACATTAGCCAATGCATTTCAGTATGTGTTTGTGTGAAAAAGTAGTCTGTAAGCTGTATATTACTGTGCACTGACACCAGTGAAACTCTTGTCCTCCTCTGGTCTGTTCTCCTGTGCTTTATCATGGCTTTAGGGTGCAATACCTTATTACAATTTTAGTCTGTTCAGATCAGCAGTTGACCTTTCCCTTTGTTATGGAAAACTCCATGCATATTCCTGGAGCTATACAATTGAGAAATAAATCATGTAATCCCTAGCTGCATCACCGAGTTCCTAGCTGGTGTGCACAGAAACTCTCCATACTACATTTTCTAACATCACTATCTGTCCCTAGGTATTCATTACTGTGAACAGCCAATGATCAGGCTGTAACCTGGATAAGTTTAGTGGAAGGATGCATTTTAAGCAGTTCAGAATAAATGCATAAATAACTTAATTTCCAGAATTGTCCAATAGAAACAAGTCTGTACAGAAATCTTGTTTTACCTCTCTCTCTCCTTCTGTTCTTTTAGGCTCTTTTTCTTGAAGTTTTAAAGTTCAGCTTCATATGCATGATCTGTTTGTTTTAGTGCCCTGGTACCTAATAATGCATGACATTTAATAAACTAATAACCTACTAAAGCCTAAAAATGGTTCTGTTCTAAAATACTACAGCAGAAACATCAGACGGTTTGTCATCCTGTACCAGGAAAGAATGAGTAAGTGCTAAAAGTGGCTTCACATCCTTTCTATATATAGAAATCCTATTACAATTACCCTTAACTGTCCTTTGCCTTGCTGTAGTAGTTTCTTCTGTGTCCTCTGTACCTCCATAAGTAAATACAATAAGATGCCAGGGTTTGTTTGTGTATATAAAAAGAAGAGGTAATCCTGATCCACTTTTAGTGTACAGCTAATTTCCAAGCAAATGTGTGGTATCCTCATCCTCATCTTCCCCTTTGTTTCCTGTTTTGCAGGTTTAGTAACAGTTCTTGATGCTGCATCTATTTTATTTTGAGAACTAAACTCGTTCTCAGAGTATCTCCCATTGCCACATCTTGCGTTTGGAGTACAAAGTACTCAGAAAAGAGTCAAGCAGCGTTAATAGCTTCAGGAAGCAAATCTGTGCAGAATTCATGGCCTGCATAAGGAATGAAGGTGGATTTTAGTGAAAGACCTGCCACAGGTGGATAATGATTATAATGATCACCAGTGCATCTAATCACTTTTGTAGCAGTTGTTTAAAAGGCTTCTTTTTTGACAAAGCTTTTTATTCCTGTTGCTGTCAGTGCAAAGCCTGTTTCTTTCCTTCTGAAGATTAATGGTCAGCTAACTGCTCACGGCTGAGCAAGGCTCATTAAAGGAATATTGTCTAATCATCTACAACACTGCCTGTCTCTCCTTATTCTAAGCATATCATTTTGCAGAAACAGGATCAGAGATTAATTGAGTCGATTAGCAGCTGGATTAGCAGACAGTTTGGGAGACCTAAGATTTCCCACTTACTGCATTGATTTGTGTGCAAAATGGCATCTAATTTTCCACACTTCTAGGACTGGCAGGCATCCAGTCTGCTATTTTTCTATCCTAATGGCTAAGAACATGCCATGTAATCTTTGCCCATAAGTTGCGTTTTTTCAATCTTCCTTCTAAACGCTGTCATTCTATTTAGGAACTTGGGGGGGTTGTTCAATACATTTTTCAAAAGCCAAGCTATGTTGGTAAAATAAAGGTACAGCCAAGCTTAAATCTAAGATATTAGCTTTTAATCAGGAGTTGCAGTGCTTACCTGACTGAAAATGGGCCAACTTCTATACTAATTGATAACCTGTAGATTTCTGGAGGATCACTGCTTTTCCTAGAAGAGGACAAACTAACATTAAATTCCTCAGTACATATATATAATTTGAAACTTTAGGCTGCTCTCTCTTCCTACATCTGGTCTTTGTCATTCCTTATCTTAAGGCAGAGCTCATACAGTTGATGAATTGTTTCTGGCCATTGATCAGGACACCAGAGTGGGTTTCAAGCATTCAGAAAAGCACTGCTACTTTCTTCCTGGGTGTGCTTAGAAGTACACAAGAACAATTTCATGAAGCTAAATACTGCTGCTTTACAGGTGAAAACTCTAGCAGAGTTTCTATTTAATCTTCTGTCTTCTATCCTAATAGTGCTGAAGTACTTCCCAATCATTAGGAGTAAAAGACTCCTTATGTCTTTACAAGATGCAGAGGAGATCAATCATTTAATCTGTAGTTATATTTGTGAAAATAAATTATGAGTAGCTTTGACTTGCAAGAGAAGTGGTTTTGTGACTATTTCTGCTGAGGAAGACCACCCCACCAGCCACGCAGTATTCTCCTCTTGCACCAGCAGAAAGTGTACACATACTGCTGACTCTCAGCATTTCTACAGACTTGCTTGACCTAATTTTTCAGTCAAAATTTCTTTAGATACAACTTTTCCTGTAAGCAGCGGAATACCGTGAAGACCAGCTTTTATGTTAATAAGAAAAGGAGTGGACATTCATGTGTTTTTATGAATGACTGTCACACATTTATTTCTGTCTAAAACAGAAGTTAGTAAGATAGAAGTGAAGGAAGGAGAAGGAGAACAAACCTCAGTATCTGATTCAGATAGCATTTAAGTCATTGGGAAGTGGGTGACTGATTTGAATGGACTTTCACAAGGATGAAGGAAACTCAACTACAGAACTGAAACAGCTCCAAAGTAATAGAACATCATCTGCTACACCTACTGATATTTGCTTCTGTTATTTCTTTACACATAACCCTCAGTTTGGAAGGTTAAGCAAGGCTTTTGGAACTCCTTTCAAGGCTCTGCAACTCCTTTAATGTCTTTCAATAGAATAGGCTCTCTGTTGCTAAGATAATGGTAGTAATTCTTTGCCCTTCCTTCAATTATTCTATCTTCATCAAGGAATCAGATCCTCAGGGTCCAACATTTTCATGTAGAATTTTTTTGCTGTTCACATGTCTAAAATGAAATTGAGAGTTTTAATCTGCTTGTTTACTAGAGTTCCTTAACAGCCTTAATATCCACCTCCTCAGTTTTCCATCAGCAAATACCACTATTCAGCAGAGTGGAGAACAGAGATAATTGCTTGAAAGACAAAAACCACAAGTAATGCAAGATTGCATGAGCCAGCTCATTAGCAAGCATCCTCTTCACTTCCAAAGTGCAATTCAAAGCTCTGGGCCAGTTATGCACGTAAATTTTGATTCCTGGGGATTATTTAGTGAAGGTGGTGGGAAATGTGCTATTGTAAGGAACCACAGTGTTTCCATTTACTTAGTGGGTGCAACAAACAGATTCTCAGCTAATTTGTGTAATCAGATTTGCTTCTTTAGCTAAATCATGCTACCTTGTTAGCTTTAAAAAACGTACAGGAAACCTTGTTTCTAACCTGGCAGTTTTCTGCCTCTTTCTATCTGTTAGACCAGATTTCCCGCTTGCAATTTTCCTTTCAGGACTGTGATAGGAAAGCATCTTCTGTGCTGGTTTCTTTACAGAAAATGTTTGTCATTGACTCTTTTGTCTCTTCTCTTCCTCCTGTTATCAGCTGCCCTTTTGCTCCATAGCCAGCAGGTATCCTTGGAGGTGAGAAAGCACTATGAGAGGACCACTAGGGAAATGGGAAACTTTCAGTGTGATCAACAACTTTGAGTCTGGTGTGGCAGAAGTTCTGGTGAAATTTGACCCCACAGCTGCCATTGGATGGATTGCTGAGCAGCCACATATTAAAAATTGCTATTAGCCCCTATCTTTCTCAAAAGAGAATCAGCAATTTTATGAATAAGGTATCTGAAGTCTTGCACTTTACTGAAAAACAGCAAAACCCAAACTTTCCAAAATTATGCCTGTTGCAATGGAAATAAGATCCTTACTCCTAGTACCCTCCTATGTTTGTATTGCATTTTTTGTTACAAAATAATTTTTTTTTTTAATTCAGTGAAGCTGGCCATTTCAGCTGAGATTAAGGATTCTAAGGATCACAAATACTAAATTCTATTTATATAATTCCAGAGTCACAGCAGACATACAATATGACAGGCAAAGAAGAGAACATCCTTTAGGTAGAAGACCTCTGTGTATTTATAAAAGGCTCTAAACAAAGTGCAAACTCCCCTTTCAGTCTCTTTAAACTACTCACATCCTCCAAAGTTGTAGCAAAGACCATAAACCTCAGGTTTATTGCCATCTCAGGAAGTGTTGTCTTTTTTTTCTAGAGTGGGTATTAGTTGTGACTTACAGCATATGGCCAAAGCCGAAAAACCCCCACCTGCCACTGGATTTAGGTAGATATTTGCCACGAAAGCCCTACATTACTTAAAAATACACAACTTAAGGAAGTACCTGGAGGGACCTAAACTCTTTTGCTACTTTCCCTTCCATTTCAAAACCTCTCCTCTGATATACAAACCCTAGAAAGCAGAAAATATGTGTCCCCTGTGATCTCTTTGTTTAAGGGTCTCTTTTTAGAATCTGATGAAATGGTTTGGGGTTTTTATTACACCCCAAATTTTGTAAACCAAACTAATGGCATAGTAACACAATGGAATTAAAAATCCCACTATACTTACCTGTCCATCTTAAAAGTCTGCTGCTAAACACACTGCAATGCAAATGTGAGGCAAATTAGCATATCTGACCACAGACAGTCATTCTCCAAAGAGTAGTGTGTTTAGATGTAAATGATTACCCAGTAATGAAATAGCAGCAGTAGTGATGAACCTATTTCCTCAGTTCTAATTACATAGGCTCCAAAGAGGTCTAAGCTATGTTCCCTGAAAAGCTAATTATTCTACCAAGAACACTTTCTGCATTACAAATAAATTAATCCCCACAGGAATAACTGAGTTGAAGTAAATGTGACAATGTTTCTACCATAGTGAATAACATTTGGTCCAGAATTTTTAACCATTCACATACTGGAAAAGCTCCATTTGCCCCCTTAAAAATACATAATTTTTTAGAAACAGTTCATATTTTTCAAGGTTCTTGACGTCTCTATTTGGTTATTCATTACAAGGACCATTTTAATCCCTTTTACATTTTCCAGAAGACATTACTTCTGGTTTTCTATCTAAAGTTAGTTACTCATTACCTTTAAAGCACCTTAATAAATGCTTTAATATGGGGCTTTAATAAAAGGCTTTACAAAAGAAAATGTCCTAAAACTGCAACAGAACTGAAGATTTCTTCATATGACCTTAATGTTGTCTGCAGCTTTTCTTCCTGGGGTACTTTGTGTCCTTTCTCCTCCTCACCTCTTCCTGAGATTAGCAGCAACACAGAGGGAAAGGGAGGGAAAGGGCAAAGTCCTTGAGGTCTGCAGTACCTCAAATTTATAACTCTCGCCCTATTGTTAGGAAAATAATGAACCCATGCTCCTAAATGAAGAAGCCAACAGATTCTAGCAGGGTGAGAGAGAATTGTCATATTCAGTTCTAGCAGCACCTTGAGACCCTCTTCCCCTTTCTAATTTCTGTTTCTTTTATTTCTCAACTTTGTGCATGGAATAAACCCACCAACTCTGGATTGAAGTATAACATTCACAGATACTATATTCTTGTCTCTAAATGGCTGGTTTATCTTAAGATAAGCTTAAGAAATTTCTTGAGATAAATACCCACTAACCCACCCTGCAACTGAGAGCAAGGGAGTGAGCAAGGTGCTCTTTTGTCTTGCTAAAAAGCCCAAAATATTTCCATGGAAAAGCAGAGCCATTTAAAGCAACACTGTACTGCACTGGTTACTTACTAAGGAACTTCCATAATATATTTTAACTGGGCAAGTTATAGTATGATCAGAATGGTAAATGGACTCAAATATTTAAGTTTCAACTGACAGATTGAGGAAAAGGGCTTATATTCATTGCACACGATTTTATAGCACCTAATTTTTGTACTTAGAATTGCAATGAGGATTGATAGACCTAATCCAAACCCTTCACATAAAATAAAACAACATGAAAATGAGAGGACATATGATTTATAAATTATGAAATTATGCATAAGATTAGAGCGTTATGCCTAGGGTAATAAGCACAAGAAATATTTAATTTAAAACAGCACAAAGGACATGATGGGCCTTTTTTCCTCTGATATATAGTCCTTATGGATCTGTCTGAGATATTTCACATAAGAATAAAGAAAAGAAACAGTTTGTTGAGATGTTAGAGCCTTTTCATGACATTGAAATGCTGAACCAATTTGACTGGTGTCAAAAACTTGAACTGAAATGAATGAGTGTTTTGGTGTTCAAAACTTGAACTGAAATGAATGAGACTTCCATTTAATTTTCTCTTTTAAAATCTGATCCCTATTTCTTAACTGAAAACCAGCAAAAATAAAGGAAATCAGAAATGTAATTGTTTTTCAGTCTGTTAGATAAAGAAATGTGTTTCTTTGTGTTACCATTGACTAGGTAATGGCTTTCTCAGAACTAATGAATACTCAAGACTCAGTCTGGTGGTGATGCAGCAAAAGAATATGACAAGGAAAGAAAATACAAAATGCTGTATAGAAATCAAGTATTTTAGCTAAAAGCAGTGGGAATTATAAAAACGATTAATATGCTAGTGCAATAGCAGATGCAGTCTCTTGTAAAAACAAACTTTCACTGCTTAGATTTAAGATTAAAATCACTTTACTCAAAAGAGTGAAAACCTATGAGAAAAAACATACTCATTAAGCTCCAGGCTTAATCCAAAAAGCTGTTTAGTTAAATCTATGCAAGTTTTTGACAGACCTAACTGTCTTACCTATGAATAACAGTCCACCTTCATCTTTCAAGCCTTCATTCCTCACAGGCTCTGACTATGGAAATGCCTGATACCTTAAAAAGAAACTACAACTTGAAGGATGCCAGGTAAAGCAGGGTGCAGAGGCATGTTTTCAGAGGCATGTTTTCCTCAGCATCACTGCCAGCCACTACAAATATGACAAGCTTGATTGCTGTGCTTTACATTGTTCCCTGTGCAATGCAGAACCAAGTGAGGGTCACAGCCTGCATCTCCAAGGTATCTCCTCACTGAAACAAAAGGTTTAGTTTACCTTTAGTTACCTTTTATTTAGTTAGGTTTTTATTTAGTTAGTATTATTTTAGTTAGGTTTCTTTTTTTAGTTAGCTGATAATACTTCTCAGGTGGAATGGAATAATATGGCTACAGCTCATCTTTACAGAGAATAAGACTGGCACAATCTGACATTTAAATAAGAATATCAGACACTTAAAACCTGAGACAGATAACTCATCTCTTTTACCTTGTCTTCCTACGTGAGTATTGATGATGTTGCTTAGTAATGTATATGAGTTTGCAAAACCAAACACTCAAGTACTCACTTCTATATCTGGGGAAGGGGTGGGAGGACAAACTGCCTCTCAGGCAATAGATACAGTGCTTAAGCAAGATAATGAGGTGCACGGCCAGTTCTGGGCTCCTCAGTACTAGAGAGGCATGGAGCTCCTGGAGCTGATCCAGTGAAGGGCTACAAAGATGATTAAAGAGCTGGAGCACCTCTCTTATGAGGAAAGGCTGCAAGGGATGGGCCTGTTCAGTCTCGAGAAGAGACAGCTGAGAGGGTACAATGTATATATATGTGTATATGTATAAATATATATACACATATATATGTATAAATGTATAAATGTATATACATATCTGTAGGGAGGTGGTGTCAGTCAGCAGAACATGAGGCAATGGGCAGAAATTGATGCAAAGAAAGTTCCACCTCAATGTGAGAAAGAACTTCTTTGTTATGCAGGTGACCAGGCACTGGACCAGCTGCCCAGAGAAGTCCTAGAGTCTCCCTCACTCTATTCAAGATATTCAAGAACTGTTTGGATGCAATCCTATGCCATGTGCTCTGGGATGACCCTGGTTGAGCAGGGAGGTTGGACCAGATGATCCACTGTGGTCCCTTCCAATCTGTCCCATTCTGTGATCCTGTAACAGATTTCAGTTACAATGAAAAATACAGTCAGAAAACAGAGGAGGTTAAGATGTAAAACTCTTGGAAGAAAGTAACATGCAAAGTTGTTGGGATGGAGGAGAAGGACAGGGAGGGAAGAAAAGGTGTGAAGAAAGTAACTCACAAAGGCATTTAAAATATCTTTTTTGTATTTCTCTGATTTCCTGCTTTCTGCATTCATTAGCTTTTCTTTTAATAGGCATAAGAACCATTTGACTTTGTACAACATGGAATGGGAGGAATAAAGAGAAGTGCCCTTGAACCATTCTGGATGCAGAAATCACCTATGTCTGGCTTTTGTTTTTCAGTATCAGTTACCAAGAACAAGTAAGTAATTTTTTGCCATCTCTGGTTGGGCAGTTCAGTTGAAAATGGCTTCCTTTTATAACACATACCTGCTTTCTAAGAGAATGAGGATGGATGGCTCTGAACAGTGAGCAATTTCATCTTAACCTTGAATTGGTTTTGTTACTAGGGTGAGGTAGATTTCTAGTCTAACACTACAAGCAAACAAAAAATTGTTTGATAAAATAAGTCATCTCTTTCCACCGTACTTACAAGGAACAGGTTTGATAGTTACGGCGATAGAAACTATCCCTCCTCAGAGCTACTTGTGGAATTTCTCCCAAAATCCTGGCTACTGTAAGGCTGTCCAACAGCATGCCCAGGAGCTGGTTCCTGCTCGTCTGTGCTTTGGCCCTCTTTGTGATGAGGGCAGATAAGGTGATCTTTGGCTTCCCCCAGCACAGACTTGGAAACTGATTCTAAAATTACTGATAATGACAGTGAATGCATGTAAGATTTATTTCAGATCATTAATTCACCTATATGTGACTGTGTAGAAAGGTGCTCAACTTTTTTAGGACAGGACCAGTATCTCAAAATTTGGGAAGATCCGTGGCATTACACTGTGTCTCTGAAGCCTGGACAGATGAAATCTAAAGTGATGAATATTTCCCAACAAGAATTTATCACCTTAGAGCAACAGTTACTGAAAAGTGAATGAGGCAAGAGAGAAAATTATGCTGATCAGTGAAGCAATGTCTTTGGAGGAACTTGTGATTCTTCAGAGGTTAAATCAGTGAAGTGATAGGGTTCCTGCAAAATCTTTATTTCAAGTGCTTTCTTCCATCAAATTGTGATTAAAAATCTGATTGGTGAAAGTTTACAGGATAGCTTTAATAGAGGAACAACCTCTCTTCTGATTTTTAATTCTCATATTTGAAATTCAAATTCAACAGTATATAGACAGAATTTTTTTTTTTCCCCATACATCAGTAAGCTTACATTATTCTGTCAGGATGGCCAAGATGAGAGGCTAGTTGAAGCACACATTACATTGTGGCTAACTTTAACCAGGTTTAGCAAACTTTTCAGCACAACATTTTCCAAAAAGTAGGAGCAGAATTGGGGGTAAATAAAAGCAGTAGAAATACTTCATAGGCATCACTTTTTATATATTAAGGCATTGGAAAAAACATGGATAGCAGTTTAGTGTGGCAAAAGAATAAGCTATGAATTTGCTGGAAAATAATTCATTCTGATGATAAAATCTCTTTTTTGCCCCACTTTCAATTTTAGCATGCACATATTTTCCACTGTAGTAGCTGGTTCTTTGATTAATGTCAGCACAACTAAACTGCCAGTAACTTTTCCTCAGATAACTGAACTTATTTTGGAGCGGTGTTCATCTGGTCACATCTGCTCATTGGCTTTTTTGTTTTTTTCTTTCAGAGGACTGGTAGGGTCAAAAAGTCATGGGAACACCTGGGAGCAGCTCCACCATGTTTCCTGGGCATGTTTTCTCCCAGTGCAGCCTGCTCCAGGGGCTGTGCTGGCTCCATTTTTGATCACTCCTGGTGAGCATCCCCCAGAAATTCTCCAAGTTTCTCTGCTAACACCAGCTGCTGGGGAACCAAATATATTCAGGCAGTCTGTCCTGTAAACAGAGATTATGATTCATTTAAAAGTACAGAGGTGAAAAACAATTAGTATTGGTGATGATATTAAAGTGAAATTCTTCTGGAGAAGAAAGACTAGGAGACAGAAACATTTTTTCCTGATGTTTTTCAGCTTCCGAGACCATTTCTAGATAAAAAATAAGTGATTCAGCCTAGGCATTTTTGTCACTTGTTGTTTAAAGAGAATTATCATGCCTTGGCATTAGTTCTGAGGTACAATTCATAGTGTTTAAAATAATAAATATGTAAGATCCTCTCAGTAAACAGATCCATAGAAAGGGCAGGCAGATGGAGGTCTGCATGCTGTTTTATGTCCAGCATTACTTACATTTGGTAACTACTGAAACCCTTAAGCTTTAAATCTTCTCTTTCTCTTATAAAATACTGTGAGATTAGGAGGTCTGCACTAATCAAGTGCCAACAATAAAAAAAACCCCAAAAACATTGTGGAGCAGCCAATGCTAGCCACGTCAAAGGTGAAGGTATTGCCCAAATCCCCAAAGACAGACCTTAAGTATGTTTTTCTCTGCTTAATATGATTTGTAAAATACAAAGGTAAAGGTCTTTCTCTGTAACTGATTATCTGCTGAGAGTAATGCATTAGAACAAGGAGCATAAAGACAATAATGCATTAACTCAAAGGAACAAAAAAACCTTGTTAACTTGAATGCTTCAGAGTCTGGGATTCACATTCAGATTATCTCTAATCCATTGTGAAAACAAATACTTATTTTCTTCTTTTTTAAAGTTTCTTCATATTATAGTTGGGGTAGACTAAGTGCCCTGGGTATAGATGCACAAAGAAGCAGATAATAGCAGATGAATCTCTGAGTTTAAAAGATATCTAAGTGCCATTCCAAGTTGGAGACATAACTTATTCACATATATCACAAAATATTTATTTAGACTCCTCTGTGCCTAAATACTTTCCCCAGTTTTCTTATTTGTCAGGAAATACAGCAACAAGTCTTGTGAAATATTAATTAAATTAATAAAAATATAGAGTATCACTTCTTGAAAAACTTTATTTCTGACATTTTCTAATGAAATGCTTTGATTTGGTACGTGGAAGATGTAATTTAAAATAATAAAAAGAGGCACATCTTTCCAAACTGAACAAAATGTCTCTTTCATTCAAGATGAATTATTAAAGTTTTTCACTTTAACAATTTCAAACATGAAATTGAAAAGTATCCAGTTGCTAAATCAAAAAAAAAAAAAAAAAGTATTCAAAAATCCTAGTGACTGTGTTGATATTTACATCTCTAGCTTGCTTGGCTTAGTGCCAAATCTATAACCTCTTCCAAGAGATAAAAGAGAACATTTCTTAGAGAAGTGTTAATGTCAGTTCATTAGAGTCCTGTGACTGAAGGCCTTGAGCTGAATATGTGGAACATTTTATCCTTAAAAAGATTACCCCCCTATTAATTGAATTTCCTAAACTTCCTTTAAGGAATATCACTGTTATCTTACTTCTTTATTGAAGGCAAAGCCCATGAATGTTTAAAATGAGGCCAGTTTTGCTGCATTAAGAATAATGATTATCAGTTATATTGAGGATAGTGCTATGCCACCTTATATTAGCTACTTGAGAAGGAAAAATAGAATTAACAAGATCTACTCTTCTCTGAGCTTAACTATGTCAGTATAATACAATCAATTTTTTTTTTTTTTAACTTATGAGCCAGAGACTGTCTGGATGGCTGAAATTTGGAAGAAAAACTTTAAGTGTGATGTATGTGCACTGAATAAGATGTGCTGAAGCCAAAAATTCTGTAAGTGACTCAGCTGAGTAGCATGCTCCAGCTGTGAATGAAGTTCAGGTTAGTTTACTGGCCTCTTGACTAGTAAACATGAGATGGATTCTGCCACATAGCAGGGCATAACATTCAGAATATTATAGAAGTCATCAAGGAAAAGAAGTGCAGCACAGAATTGATCATTGAACATTCATTTTGGTTTTGGTTAAAGCATGAGCACAGTTCAGATGCACTTATCAGAACAAACAACTGGAAATGGAACCTGAAACCCTCTAATGATTCTCCTATCCACCCTACACATCAAAATGTTCTTGGGCTGAAAGTCAGCTGTAAGAAAAAGCTGCAAAGCAAAAACTACTTCTCTTTTTTTTTTCAATGTGAGTATCTCCATCCCCACCATACTCATTTCAGCAGAATGTCAGAGAGCTGGCTGGCTGGAGGTCAGTGAGTTTTTAAACCTATCATGAATATTCTTGTTCTTTTACATTGAAACAGTTTTCAATGGAAACTTTAAAAGCCAAGAGTCATCTGAAAAGCTGACAATTTGAAGGCAGGATTATCCATACAGTATAGTATGTTAGAACCTGAAAGTGGAAAAGCTTATTCTCAGTCCCCCATAAAACACACAGATTTTCAGAGGTACAAGCACTTTGATCTTGCCCTTGAATTTAAGAGATTTTGTCAGTCCTGAAATTCAGAAGAGGGTGTTTTGTCCTGGCCATGAAACATACAACACATGAACACTTAAAATGCAGTTCAGAAAAAGATCTCAGTAGGATTGGATCTGAAACCTGTTTGCATTAATTCCTGATTCATAAATGCATCTCTAATACTGTTCTCTCACTTAAAACTAAGGATTTAGATGCAAGTATGTGATGAACATACCACAAGAACAGTTACAGAAAACTTTCCAGAAAGGTCAGCTTTTTGGGCTATCAGTCCTGAAGCAGTTGCTTTGAGCAGCAGGAATTATCAAACATCTCAAGATATTAAGTGTAAAGATGAAGCTTTTGATGCCAGTCAAATAAATGCAAGTGTCAGCTTTCACTGGCTTATAACCTTCACAACTGTAACAAACAAGCTTGGAAATGTGACAGTCAGAGCATGATCATTGACCTAAACACAGGCATCCAGTGTCATTTAGGATGCCCTTCTGGACCCTGACTGGCCTCCAGCTACTGCTCCACAAGAGCATAGGTCTTCTATTGCCCTAATGTCACATCTGCAAGACTCATGCAGATGCCCTGGATGCCCCACCAGGGCACCTCAAATGATACTGGCTATCTACATTGAGGCAACTGAATGCAGTTCTCTGAGAAAAGAATGCAAGCAAAAGGATCCAAAGTTGATATCTTAGATCCATAATTATTTAAAAAATTGTGATAATTATGAGAAGCTCACCAGTGATTTCAGAATGCTTCAGCTGGCAAGTATTCAACTGGAGTATGCAAAGTGATTTTCCACATGTCTGCAATTAATTAGGCAGTGGAAGTATTCAGCTAAGTCTTCCCTCAGATGAGCATTTATAGAAAGGATAACATTTTGGTGCAATTCTTTTACTAACAAGCTGCTTGGGAAACTGTAGTGTTTCATGAAAATTTTGGACTGACTGCTTCAAAACCTTGACAATATGTTTAGTCTGCATAAATGAGGGAAAACATATTTTGTTTTGTGCAGCATGCTCTGAACTTTCACAGTTACATAATTATCTGCTCAGATGGTCCCACAGTCTTATTTTGACTGAAAGGGAAATTGGAAATGTTGATAAAATAAACCCAGGCTGGGAGCTTGGCAGCTCTGTCATTTGTTGGAGAGAAAAAGACCAGGTTCAGGACTTTCTGTAGCATGTGATGTTTTTCACTCCGAAGCATTCCCAGACATGGTGATAGTTAGTTGCTACAAAGACATGCTTTTCTGGTCTCCTCCTGAATAAAGATATCATGAGAGCGTTGAGTTGTATCTTGTGGGACAAGCTGAGATGCTGGCACTTTATACCACCCAGAACATTAATCAAAGTACTTGATCTGATTTTGAAATGAAACAGTCCAGGGTATTGTCTCAAAACTTTAAACTCTCAGGAAGCCTCATTTTTTCTTTTCCAGTACCTTGTGTGTAAAACTAAGGTGTCAATTATTTCCTCTGCAAAGCATTTTGGTGATACCAAACCTATGGGCTATTTAAGACACAGTCTTGATGAGCAAAAATGAAAAGGTATGATTTGTGTCATAACAAGCTGGTAAAAATAAAATGGAATGAAAAATTTCAGATTATTTCTTGTGAAATATTTTGACAAACTCAGTCCCTCACCATAAAATGGATTTCAACATGCAAAACTTTCTGCTGTGAATTCTCTGAAAATTATTGACATTCCTTAGTTCTGCACAAGCCCATAAGTTAAGGTGACGTTGTTTACAGGAAATGAGAAGCTTTTCCTTGCCAGCTCTTTGCCTTGATATCAGCCAAGACAAAGATGGTCCAAAAGTGTAACTGCCCTGAATCTTTAATCATTGTCTGTGCTAGCAAAGAGTGAAATCTGCTTCTGGAGCTACTGTTGTTAAAGCATCTTACACCCGTTGCCCCTGGGTGTAGATGCCATCATGGCACCCAAGGCAGCTGAGGTTTGCTTCATTGATTTTTCATGTGTGCATCAAGATGCCATACTTTCCTGCTTATAATTTCATCGATTGGTTCTTGACTGAAATTTTTTTCACGGAAGAATTGGAACTGTCTCCTACTGCTGCAGCAATACAGAGGTAGGCTTTGGACAGATCTAGAAGGGAAAGCAGACAGTTTATTTTCTCTTGCAAACAACCACTGGTGTGTCTGCTCAGTATTCATGAATGTGTGCAATGTACAACTCGATACGGATTTCGTAACTTCTGGGACTGCTAAAAAAGTGCACTGCTTTTGGCTCCTTGTATCTTAAGTTTCACAGTACAACTTCTCTGCTTACTTCAATTCTGCTGGTTTCATACTTTCTTTCTTACCAGAGAGGCTGAACAAAACTGTCAAGGCTATGAGGCACTGTCAGCCTTTGCCCATCCCTGCTCAGCCTCCCCAAGAATGCCCTGCCCCTGGGGGGAGCTCCTGTCAGGTCTTTCTCCGCTCTGCTCAGGGCACAGGACCCCTTGTGAGCCTACTGGGGCCACCAGCTGCCATGGGCTCTGCTGAGACAGGCCCACCAGTCCCACAGCCCAGCATGGCCTCGTCCTAATGCCTGGGGAGGTACCTGATGTCTGCCCTGTGCCTCCCTGCTCCTGGCTGGGGTGGCATCTGATGAGCTGCCAGGCCCTGCCCTGCTGCGTTAGAGGTGCCCTGATAAAGACCTCTAAGCTATTATTAATGATTGCAACAAAGGCAGAAAGAATCTACATCTTTGTATGGCATTTATTTGGGAATGCCATGTCCAGGAAATGGTTTAACATGCAATGGTTCCAGTGGATAGATAATCACTTCAATCATGTCTTCCTATATAAAGAAATTAAAATTGAGGGGAATGGAGAATAATTGAGCTGGGGGTCCTGTGGATATTAAGTGAACACAACTTTCCAGAGGCTGGCAGCCAGGTGTACATACAGGGTATCTCTCTGTAGCTTTCTCTGGTGTATTGACTCTTCATAATTTTTGGATTTAGTTTAGGACAAGACTGTGCCTGTGATGGGCACACCTACTGTATCTGCCTGTAGAAGACCCTGCCCATCAGGACTCACCAGGACACAGGCTGTGTCTTAGACTGCACAGGCTATCCCATGGCATCCACCAAAAACCTTCCTGCCTTCTACAGCATTTCTCTGTAGATTTCTTGTGCCTTTATACACCTGTGCATTTGATATTAACAGAAAGCTTTTCAGAATTCAAAGTCAGAACATCTTCCAAGGTCTCAACCTAGAAGCATACCACGTCCTTTCCGATGATCAAAACAATAAATCTTGAAGATTGGAATGAAAGAACATTTTTTATTTCCAAGAAGAGCTCTGCGCTGAGAGCACTGAAAACTTCATGCTGCTTAAGACCTCCACTGGTCTTCTGTATTCCAGCCAGAAAAGAGCAGTAGGGCTATACTTTCTTGCAGATATTCAGTGCTAAAATGGTCCTAACTTTGGTGAATAGGGGATCCCCAGGAAATGTTTCTCTCTTCCAGTGCAGCCTGCAGACTGGCCTGAGTGACTTTTTCCTTACAGATATTCTGCAGGTCTATAGGTGATGTTTCTGGGTTAAAGCACTCCTTTTCTTGGATTTAAGGGATAAAGGCTTTAAACTTCTCATCCAGAAATTTTTCTGTCAGTGGGACACATGTATTAGAGCTGCAGGAGCACATCAGGACAGGCTTTTGCAGGATACTCCCCACTCTTCAGAGCAAAATACAGTTAACTTTAAAAATACAGTCTGTTTTCATACTGCATAATGCTCATGATTAAATGTGAATTTCTCATAGCTGTTAGAGCCTGGGGCAGTTACCAAGCCCCAGCTGATAAATGTTACTTAAATGAAAAGACATTTTTTGTTAGGCTGCTGGCAATTTAATAATGATGTGGACAAGTCTCAGGGAGGGTAACTGCCAGACCCTGCAAACTTTCAAGGAGTTTTTTTTTTTCAAATGTCATGATAACAGTAGGTCAAATCACTAATTTCTGGCCTGGAATCACATACCACAAGGAAAAAGCTCATTTCCTTATAACTCCTACATGATGCTGCCAGAATTTGATTTGGAAAACCTATCAGGAACACACAGAGCAGAAGTAAGAAATAGATATATAGGCCCTGATAAATGACATGACTGATGAGCCATTTTGTTTTGTGGTAACACCTCAGGGACTCTGACAGGATTGGGTCCTGTGGTGAGAGGTGTTATGGGCATGTAGCAGTAAAATCACATCTGCTCAAAGACTTTGTAGTCAGAAGAGCAGTTTGCAGCACAAAGAACAATCTAATCCCTGTTCTATATTCTGGTGAGTGAGGTGTAAGAAGTGCCTTTGGTAAGCATGAAAGGGGAATAACTTATTTCCCTGCTGGGTAGGCTCTAGCATTATAATTATATTATAAATGTCATGTCACGACACAGGATGTTACATAGCCAAGATTGTTCATATATCCCATTGCTGAAGCTGGGAAAACTGTTCCTGATGAGTAAGTTAAATTCTTCAACTGTTTTAACTTTAGCATTAATCATAATGATAATAAAGTTCATGCTAATAGATGCATTCTATAATTTAGGTATCTAAATATAGCAGTTTCCTGAGGCTCTGACAGTGTGAGGTATTAGCCTTTCCTGACTGGTATACTGAATGGGACTTTCTGCTGGGAGCAATGTGAATCATGGACTTAATATATGTAAATTCTTTCATGTCAAACCTTTTCATGGGTTACAACCTGCCTGCTTAGACTCACAATCTGCATTTGATATGGCTATGATAAGAAGTTCTGCAGTATTTTCTTATGGTGGCATATGCCATGAGGGGAAAGGCTTGTTACATGATACAAGGGAAAGCCAGAAGCTGTGCTCCCCTTTGTAATGCAGAATAAATGAAAATGAAAACAAGTGCAATCTCTAAAGCACTATTATTTTAAATTTATGAATCATTAGTTTTCTAGTACAATAAGAAATAAACATAATTTAATAGGCAAAGCATAACAAAGGGAACTTGAAACATGTTTAAGTGATTAAACAGCAGAGATCAGCAGGTTTCAAAATGAGAAATTGTTTTAAATATATTTCTTTAAATTATTAAGTGGATTGCTTCACTTATTAGCTTAAAATTTTTATTCCCCAGAAATTATGTCTCACTTTCCAAAGAAGACTTATTTAGAGTGATTGTACATGCTTCTTCTGCCCTGATGAAAACTGGGAAAGGATGCCCAAACCTCTGCCTTATGTAAAGGCTATTGCCCAGCCAAAAGGAAAAAAGAAAAAGCAGGTTTTTTGTTACTGCTTAAATGTGCTGTTCCCAAAGAGGTGACAGGAATGTGTTTGCTGAACATACAGCATGTCTCTGGAAAACAATAATCCCCTTTACTTCTTAATCTTAGTGAGAAAGTCTAGAGCTAAGAAGACCTAAATTTAACCAGTCTCAAGAATTTAATCAATTTTGGGTAAATTTAGCTCTTCTTCCATGTAATCTGGTGTCAGGCTGGTGAGACAGCAATCTTATGACAGGATATGTACTACTGAAGTAATGAGTTGGTGACCACAACCTGACCTCAGATTGCTTCTACATGAGCAACACTCACTCCTGGATGCTTGTTTCCGTACCACAGAAATGAATCCAACAAATCTCACCTCCAGTTTGCTGTTCATTACTCCTACCCAAGGGTAGCAGAGGGCACTTCAGTCCCATGGAGGGACAGAGATGCCACAGCTTAGAGGCACCTCAGAATTCCTCAGTTTATAGGGAACATTGACCACTTCCAGAGCCTTGATAAAACAAACTTAAGGGCATCAGCACGCGGCCTCTTTCTTCTTTCTTACATGCAGAAGACAATTTTTCCATTCCAGTATATCCTTTTTTTAAAGGATGTGACCCAGCTTCATGGGGCATTTATGGTAATACTAACCACAAGCACTGGCAGCGTTGCCTGGATGCTCTCCAGATAATAAATGTATGGCATTCCTGTGGGCAGGCTTCCACTCTGTAGCCAAGGGGAATTAGCTGAGATGCCCACAAAGCACAGGCCTACAGCTTGGTCAAATGGTGGTATTTTGATAGGCCCTCCATGAAGCATTAGGACAGAAGATAGAGGAGCACAGTAAGAGCAAATGCTGTGCTGGTGAACATATGGCTAAACTCTAGAAAACAGACCCTTAATTGCTGGGGAAGGACAGGCAATTGGTGCCAAGAATATGTTTATTACTGTATGTGTGTACAAGAGAGCATCCCCGTATCCTGGCTGTTCTCCAGGACTCCCAAGGTCTGTGGGTAATTATAATAGCCACAGAAGTGTGACCTAGCTACAGGCCCCATAAATTATCCTGTTGTTTAGTTTGCTCAATATTTTCTTTATGATTTTTTATACTTGCTACATATACAGTTAAAGAAAATATATTTATCCTATACCAGCATTTTAGTAATAGAAAGAGCAGAGAAATAAAATATTTTAAAATCAAGATCAGGAACTATTATTTTCATTTGCCTATATTTACCTACTGCTCTATTTAATCTTTTTACTTTCCTGGATAAGTCTGCTATGTATAAGTTTCTCTAGTTTCCTCTAAGTAAGAAATTCTAAACAATGAGCTTCAAAAATATTTTTGATTCTGAATAGGAATGGTTTAAATTAAAACATTATTTTAGGGTGATCAAAAACCAAATGTTAAGTTGAGCTTTGGAAAATTATCAAATCTGAAAAAATATGAACTACCCAAAAACCTGATTTAGAACTGAGTTTTGTGTTATTAGATAAGTTACAGGTATTTTTTTTTCCACCACCAAAATTAAAAAAAAAAGTTAATTACAAATTCTCCTTTCATTTCAAAGTCTTTGTTTTTGAGGGTTTTTTGTGTGGGTTTTTTGGGGGTTTTTTTGGGTTTTTTAAAATTTTTTTTTGGAGGGGGGGTGTTATTTTTTTTGAGGGAGAGAGAGAGAGAGAGAGAGAGAAATAAAAGTGACACAAATTTTTTTCTTCCTTTCTTCCTATAAATTTGCCAGAAGTTACAGAGGCCAGTTTAAGCAGCATTACATTAGCATGCAAAATCTTTCTGTATTATAACCCCTCCCCATAAAATACAGTGCTCTGTATCCTTCTGAGTTATATAATGTAAATTTTGCAGGACAGAATAGTGCTACATCAGTCAAAGCCTCAATTATCACATAAAAAACTTAGTTTGGTCTAAATTGTCTAATAGCATGGCCAGTGGAATTTTGCCTAAGCTACACCAATCATAAGTTTCCTTTATAGTTCAAAACAAACTGTTTCTTCTTTTATTACTGATAGGCTAAAGTGCTTGATAAATAGAATAGAAATTATTCTCCAAAGGACTTCTGTGACAGAACTTGACAGATATAGCTGTAAAATGAAGTCAAGATCTAGTGCAGGGTCTATAAATGTAGTAGATTTCCAATTTCACGTTAAATTCTGTGCTTTCACAGATGAAGGCTAGCATACCTTCAGAAACAGGGAGGTTTTGTCTGTAGGCAGAAAATGTGTGGGAAGGAAGTGCCTGACAGAGTATGTTCTAGGTAAAACAGGTGAGGTGGACAAAGTAGGAGATTTGGGACAATGGCTATCTAAGCCAGGAGTGGAGCTCAAAGTACAAACATTCATCTTCAAGTCAGCCTCCAACCACCACTTTGTGAATAGCTTGAGTTCTACCACCTTGTTGTATGTGAATTCCTGTCAAAGTGTTAGCAGCTGTGGGGATCTAAAGCAATCAACAGGAGCCCAAACCTGTGCAACAAGAACTTGGTATTCCACTAAGAATAAGCACTTCTGCTCTTCGATCTAACACATCATTGATTTTGCCGTTCTTTGCTTTTCTAATGATGTTTTGCAGTTTTTAATTTAAATATGATTACATTTCAAATGCAATTTACTTCAAATGTTCTTATTATCAATAGCAGCAAAATGAGGTAAGAGAATGATGATAACAATGTGGATTTTGAGCTGATAATAACAGTCTTCTTATACTGGTCTATGCAACAATAGGATAGTAATCAATCCTTACTACAAGGTAGTTACGGACCTGTGCCACCACTAGTGTATTTGGTTTGAGCAAATTTTTTGATTTTGCTTCTTCCACTGTAAAAAAACCCCAACAATTCTCATACTATATTTTCTTATTGTAACTAATTTTTGACTATGTCTTAATATCACAGCACCTGAACTCCTCTGTGCATGCTGCTAGCCAGTGTCAATAAGAAACTATGATGTGTTTCAAGTCATATGGGTGACTAAGAATGGGTTGTGAGGGTATTAGGCCCAGTAAAGAAAATCACAGGTGGCTTCCTTTAGTTTGTCTCAAAAACCTGTGGCAGGACCCAAGAAGTTCAGTCCATGATTGTTATGAAAAATCTATGAAATATCCACAGATTATACAATTGAAAAAACAGCAAAACCTGCTATATACCAAAGGCAAGGATTTGTTCTAGAATTGTTCCCTGAAAACATTTAAAAGGAGATTCAGGCTTTAACTACAAACTTAACATCTGCTTCCTCCAAAGATCTCCTGGGTTTGCACAATTTTATCCAAACCCAAAATTTCCCAGTCCAATCTCCCCTTTGGTTCTAGTAATTTTCTTATATTTTCTTCCAATCAGAATAAATCCAAGTGTCACAGAATATGCTTTGGAAGGAAGAAGTTCTGACTGCTGATAAGGCAAAATTCAGGAAGGAGTGGTACCTCCAGCTGTTAAGCCCAGTCAGTCTTTTGCCCAGTAAATGCTCTAGATTCCTGGCAAAAAAAGGAGCCCAATTCCATGCCACTAAATAATTTTTTGCCTTGAAGCCGTTTATTCTGGGGTATTACAGACATGAAATCATTAATATATTACACAAGAGAGCAGTGATGCCCCTGTAGCTGTGACAGTCTGAAGATACATGGCACAGGGTTTGCAGTGAAAGACAGTATCTTTTGCTAGATCAACCAGCGCAGTGTTAAAAAAAAAAAAAAAAAGGACAAGATACTGAGTTAAAAAGGTTTGGGTTTATTTTTGATGCTTGATATAACTTCTCAGCTTCTAAGAACTCCTATAACTGAAAAAATATTTGCTTAAGGATGACGCTGTTTGTTGATATTTTACTACCATTAGATCATACAATAGTTAATTCTACAGATCATTTAGGAATGTATCAGGCTTCAATAACAAAAAAAGAATAAACATTCAATGAAACATTAAAAATCAAAGTGAGCATTGACATTCATCCTGCTATTCCCAGATTTGATCAAGTTTTCCACTATTCTTACTAGTTCCAAAGGTTTTGCTCAATGTTTCATTTCATTACCTCAGATTGTAGTTGTCAACTGAAGGATCATAAAGAAAATAAAATAAGAAAGGAGGAAAGATAATATTTTTTGAAACTGTGGTCAATTGTTCATCTGGGTCAGCTGTTGCAGTGAATGATGTCACATAGATCTCACTTAGCAATAAAATACAAATAGAAAATATTGTTCCACTGAATGCAAAGTACTGCAAATTACATAGATAATTAGTTTTTAATGACTAAGGGTCCTTTGTGCACAGTCTCAGAAATGTCCCTGTAATTGTTGTTTATGTCATGAAAAGGGCACATTAGGTACAGAGTACCACTCTGTACTCTCTCTCCCTGCACTTACAGCAACACCATTAGATAAAAGATTTGAAGGTATTTGAAGCTTGTTGTAATCACCTCACATGAAAGAGAAGTTTTATATCAAAATCCAGTGACAAGGGATATTTTGATACCAATGTAAAGTCAAAGAAAGAACCTAGAAGTTCTTAAAAGTTTTATCCAGTGCATGAATATAAAAGATTACTTCCAGGTTGTAACAGCAATTGCAGGTATATAAAATCCAAAATCGTTGATTTTACTTGACCTTCATTTTGCTACTATATAACTAATTACAATCATCTAGCACTTTTTATTTTTCAGAAGGAAAAAAAGGACATTCATACAGAAATTTGGTTAATAAGAGAGAAATATAGAGAATAAAAGTTAAGTTTTGAACTGCCTCACTATGATAGTAATTTTAAACTAGTTCAGTGAATTTTATACACATTGTGACAGCCTGGGTATGATCATATGAGATCTATATCTGGAAATCAGAAGCATTTTATTGTGATTTTAAGGCAATTCATTACATCTTTAATGATGAAAATGCTGAGTGCATCCTGTTTTTAGAGAGCATTTGCCAATTTAGTCAATTGTAAAAATCTATCAATTTCAGCAATAGCAAGGTCAATGCACTAAATGCCTTTGACTAATGTATAGTGACTTCATAATTGTATGCTGATAAATACAGCAGTATCATTAGAAATGTTTTATTTAGACAGAATTAAGCAATTTTCTTTTAATTTCTAATTCTTCTTTATGGCAAAAAGTTAAAAAAAAAGGAGAAATTTATTTTTAAATATATATTTTTTCAGAATTCTTCAAGGGTAAAAAGGCAGTTTGTGGTTGTATTTTTTTAATTTTTAAATCTGTATTTTTCAATGGAAAAAGTTTCTGTTTCAAATTTCCTAATTTGAAATTAGGAGTTCCTGTGGTAGATAGATTACATAAAAACTATGTGGCAACTAGTACTCCTTTTCTACAGCAATTTTGTGTGGCATGATTATTTTACATTTCCTAGTATTTTGAAGAAAATAAGAAGCATTTAACCCTAAGGGCAATTTTCCCAGTGAAAGATCTGAAAGTTTACAAATGTCTTTGTCTTGAGACATTATCACAACACCCATCCTGAATTAAATGGTTAAAATACTTCACCATGTCTTGGCTTTTCTGATCCTAGTTTCCAAGAGTTGCTGGTTTGCTATTTTCAGAACCTCATTATCTAGTGATCACCGGTTTCCTTTGCTGGGATTTACCACCACTTCTATCCCAAGCATGTTTTTCCTTACAAAACACTTCACCAGTGTTCATCGCCACTTTGTCAGCAATTTAAAAATGCTCGTTCAAGCACTAAAAAGAAATCCAAGGCATCTCAAATTTTGAATAAAAGTTTCTCAAGTAGCCTAAAATGAGCAGTAGGGTGTCCACACTGGTTATATAAAAGAAACTGAGAATGAACTCTTTGTCGATTGCTAACGCATTGATAAAATGTTTGCTAGCTGTGCCCTCACCTCACTCCATCCCTGTGGCCACAGATGATTGCTTACTCATAAACCTTTTGAACCCAATTAGGCACCAAAGTAATTATCAGCAGTCCTCATAAACCCCACTAACTTTGTAACAATACACCAGAGCCATTTATGATGGGCATTGTAATGATGAGCAATACATGCAGTGGTTTTACCCTGCACTTGAAATGTTTCTTTTCAAATGCAGCCAATTGCACAAAAGCAAATTTGCACACAGAAAGCCAGCATCACCAAACTTGGGCAGAGCGTTAGAGCTGCAGCAAAAATGTCATCTCTGTTCCCCGGGAGACTTGGAAATCATCACATTCCTGCAACAACAAACCCAAACATTCATCTATTTTATAATGGGTGCTATGAAGTTCAGTTGGTTGAGAAATTACAGCTTTGTATTGATTTTCTACTCCTTTTAAAAGGCTCTACCAGAAGTATTAGTGTTATGCCATCTTTAAATTAATGACATACTAGTATTTATAGCCTATGTCTATCACTAACATAAAAAAAATAAAGACCACAGAAAGAGCAAGTCTGTTTTCTTCTGCACAAGGAAAAAAACTGTGGTCAATATTTTGACTGGGCCTGTGAAGAATAATGCAAATAAGATTATACAAAAAAGAGATCCCACTTGACAAGAAGGTGGTTTTGTAAAATGATACACGATGGGTCAAATCTATTAGGAAGAAAAGGAAGTCACAAGAATTGGCTGGGGTGCAGACTGTACAGCTTTCATAAATTAGCTGATGCTTAAAACTGTTATTCATTATGCTCTATTTATCAGCTTGTAAAGGCTTCCATTTTAATTTATAATAAAACTCCA
Source organism: Certhia americana (assembly GCA_018697195.1). Classification (NCBI taxonomy): domain Eukaryota; kingdom Metazoa; phylum Chordata; class Aves; order Passeriformes; family Certhiidae; genus Certhia; species Certhia americana. The sequence goes on along the minus strand of CM031858.1, from coordinate 121,333,372 downwards.
GTTATCACCCTTCTGCCACTTTTCATTACATTAGAAAATTCAGTTTTGTATACCTTGTTCTCCCACAGAGAAGCAGAAATTTATTTTCCTCCCCATCTTTTGATTTCAACATGCATTTTTGTCTAGATTCTCCTGACTTTTATTAGTGCAATAATTTACTGGACAACTCTCTAGTTGTCCAGTGGTGATACCTTAAATCTGTGCCCATGAACACCATGCTGCATCTTGATTTGTCTTCTTGATATCAGAATATTGAATTCAATTTCAAAGATAAAAATGCCATCCCGTTTGATTCATCAAGTGGAATAAAGCCTGCTTGCTGAGAAAGCCATTTGAATGAGGGTTAACTGTGACCTGTGCTCCTCCACAGTCCTTGGAACATCTGGCCATATGGACTGTAAGCAGATTAATCCAGTGCTTTGCACTCTCCTCCTTTAAACAGCTTAAAGGTTGCTGTTTAAATAGCACGGCATGCAATTTTTTTAAAAAAAGATCAGCAAATATTCAAAGTAACTGGTGCCAGATGAATAAACCCTCTGCATGGGAAATTTTCAGAGGACTTGAAGAAGCAAATTATTTGGAAATTACTTGATTCTGTTGAGGTCTTACGGTTTAACTTGATATATCTAAATTTAATCTTTCCCAAAGTTGTCAAATCCTATCTAGCTTACATGATTGATCCAGACATACAACTTCCACTACTCCTGCTTCTGACAATTGTAACAGACAGTTTTAAAGTCTGGGTGAGAGAGACCTGTGGTAACACCAGCTTGTCTGGATGAAGCCTTTATGCCTCGGTGAAGCGTCCCTCCCAGGGTGCTGGTGGCAATGTACTTTTAGCTTCAGCTGTAGCTCCAAGAAGCTGGAAAGTTCACCCTCCCAGCACTGACCACCCAGCTGGTGCCTAGTAGTGCCCAGAGCTGTGTAAGCATCTTGCTTGACATGTCCTCTGTGGTGCAAGCAGAGGCAAGGCTCTGGCTACCCTCCTCACGCCAGCTGATGCTTTTGGCCGCAGGAGCAATTGCAGCCAGACTGCACTGATGAACCAGAGGTCATGTGGAGGACACTAACACAGAGGGTTTTTTTCTACCTGTTTTTTCTTTTTTTTTTTATCCCCAACAGCACAATAAATTGCTGATGCTAAAACAACTAATACTTTAATTCTGTTTTCTTAAAATTTATGTTTTCTTGTTTTGTTTTTTTTTCCCCTTGAAAATGGAAAGCTCCTCACAGGTGAAATTTTGGTTATATTGAAAACAGGAAAATTAATTTAATTTATAATAAAAGATTTAAAATAATTTTAATTATTTAAAAAAGAAATCAGATTGAAGGCAAGTTCCAAGCCATGTGAAGTCAGTACTTTTTATCCCCATCTCTGTTTTTAGGATTTTCTCTGGTAAAAGCAGAAGCTAAACTCCAAAACCCCAAATGTTTGCTTTGTTTGAAATTGTGCTTTCAGGTTTTGCAATACATCTAAATCTATATTTGTCTCTTGATTTCCAAGCACTTCATCACTCAGTTCTTGTACTTCATAGTTACTCCACTGGAGATTTAGATCACTATGCTTTGTGTGTATTGCATGACCAATCCTGGCCAGAATTGTTGTTTTTCCTATGTGAGTTTGAAAAAGTTATCTTCTCCACAGGTGCAGGTGGTCACTGTGGCTCTGCAGACAAGCTGAAGTCTTATTATCTTCATTTTGCGTAGCTACTAATTTTAAACTTGTCCATCATGATTAGTTCTGGGACTAAATCCTGCCAATTACCAACCATGGTGATTTCAAGGTTGTCTTGCTAACTTTAAAGAGAGGAATTGAGGAAACTCTGATGATATTCTCTGAAACAATATTAGAAAACAGTTTCTGAAGTTAGAACTCATTAAGATGCAGAGCAGCTCATCACCTATTATTCTGCATTCCTAGTTAATGGAGAAATTATTAGCAGATAAGTTAAGAAAAGGAATGATATTTTGATTGAGTTATTGAACTGGCTCTATCAGAGAAAACTCCATCACCGATCTGACAATCTCTGCTCCTCATTCTGTTGTGCATCTTCTAGGAGGGGATCTGAATGAGAGCAGAGTGCCAAGGCTGAGAACAGATTGTGCTGGAGACAAATTGCAGAAGCATTGCCACAACTAAGGCAGTGTTTCAAGGACTAGATCTCAACTCTTGCTTAATTTGTAGGTAATGTACACACCAAAAGGCCATCCTGAAACAGGAAAATGGCAGCAGTTCTCAAATTTTGGGCTGATGATGCCACTGACAGTACTCCACCAGCTAGTTCAGGTCAGATGAGCAAGTGATGCATGATTGTGGAGAATTAACAGTGGACTTTTGGAAACACTGAAGGCCCAAGCAACTCTTTCATTCAAATAAAACATATGCAGCACTGACATAGGATTTCTTTATTCCTAGACCATGGTAGAATATAATTTTTCAGCTCTTTAAAGGTTTTTGATTTAAATTTTTTCCCATTCCATCTGGGTTGAAATTAAGACCTTTCTAGTGAAAGCCCAAATCTCAGAATATCATAAATTAGGATCTTCGTCTAAAATGGAAGATAATCCACATGAACCTTCTTCAGCTCCCAGTTTCTGCTAGAGATTTCTATTTTACCATCTCAGTTGGGATTCCTGACTACTAGATTACAGACTTGGTATCTCTTGCTGTGCCCTAGTAACTACTAAATTATTTAAAGATGCTATTGCAAGAAACACATTCTATAACAGCACAGTCAAGGCAGTCATCTAGGACACTGACTATGGGTCAAATCCTTGTACCAGAGAGGTTTAAAATCTATATACAAAGAATTAAATTTATGCTAGACGCACAACATCACTGGGTCAGGGGAACACAAGTTCAGAGCTATATTCTGTCCTAGGATGGAATAACTCCTTCACTGGTTATTTGGAATGCAATTTAACTTCTAAATTTTGGCAGAAATAAGTTCTTACATCTTATAAAATGGCACCCTAAGAAGCAATAGAGATCCTCCCTACTCAGTAATGCAAAAGTCCACTTGACAGTGCTACAGACACTCTGATAGACATTTGGTAGGAAGACCAGATTTTGGTATGAAAAGCAGAAGTTTTACTAAAATCGTAAGATATTAAAACAAATATCAGAGTTCATGGTGGCGGTTCACTTTCTCAGGAACTCAAAAAGAGTCTTTGCAGCGCAAGCAACAGAAAAAACTGTCTTGGAACTAGATATTGAACCCAATATTCCTTCCGGGGAAGGGATTCCTGAAATGATTCAAGTCCAGTGAAGATCAGTGCAGGTCAGTGTGATTTTGTGACTTCACACCTATTAGAAACCCAGCACCCAATCCCTCAGCAATCACACCAAACCTCTAGAAATTTAGCTATAGTCGCTGGGGGAAAGGCATTTGCCTTCAGCTCATGGTGAGACTGCTGCTGTATTTCCAAGGCTGCTAGGAGGGCTGGTGGCGTAACTCCCCTCACTTTGTAAGACTTTCATCATGCTGCTGTTAGAGCTGCAGGCTATGAGTTTTGTATGGCTCTTGGTGTACAGGAGCAGCAGTAACACTGGATGAGGCTGGACCAGCATTCATGAGCTGGGGACCAGCAGTACAGCCATCGACCACCCCAATACAAGGGGCTGCATCTGCCTGGCCATTCCCAAGGCCCTTGAAACCTGTATGAGCAGAGAAGAGCAGGCAGATGGAATAGAATCATCCCATATGAAAAGCCCTGATTTATAACAAATGGATGCTATTTCTTCTTTCTGAAAATCTGTGATTTCATGGTATGAATGATTCTCTGACTACTGCTAAGATAATGCCTTTGTTCAAACTGATACCCTGCAATAATTTACATAAACACTGTTAATTACACATCGATATATCAATTTTGTCTCTGCCCACTGATTTCCTTCATAAAACAGAGAAATGAAACTTAACACAGTTTTCACATATATCACCAGCTGCCTGTCTGATTTCTTAGAAGTGAACAAAAACAGTGTAGGTGACAGTCAAGACAGGAAAACTCAGTCACTCCTAAATCATATTTACCTTCCATCACTGCCTTTTCCTTTCTGATTCATCTATAATGAATATCCTCCTCTCTTCATTAGATCCAGTTACACTTTCTCTGTCTACAGTAACATAATCCACATGGTTTAAAAACAGTTCCCTATCTCTATTTCTTTCCCTTTACCATTAGTATAATTGGGATGAAGCTTTGCCCATGAGACCTACAGATAGAGTTCACAGTAATAAGGTATTGGAGGAGGTTAAGAGCAAGAGACCTTTAAGGCAGGAGGAAACACACTGCAGCAGCTGTTCAGATGAACAAGCCCGGGTTTTGTGAGGCTCTGAGCGCCTGCTGCTGCTACGTTACACATGAAAAACTAAATGTGATGCCCAAAGGCAGAGTGAATTTGACAAGGTAGGATGCCTTCCCCCCACCTGGGTGCTTTCAGGCACAGCAAGAACAGGGCTCTTGAAAGCCACATGGCAGCAGCTTCTCAGCCACTGCTGCTGCTGCCACTGGTTTTCGGGAGAGAACAACAACTCAGCGAGCCCTTTCCTTGTGACTTTCAGAGATAGCACTGCAAGATATCCACATATCACAAGAAAGACAGGAAAAGAATTGTAAAAGAGGGAAATTTTAAGATTTCTATACTCTTTAAAATAAATCTCTTACCCTGCACAGTGACTTATCTTTTCCGGGATTATTTTCACAGCCACAGATTTCCCTTACTTCTTCACTAAGTGAATATCCAAAGCAAGACTTTAGTACTAAGACATATGGAAATCAGACAAATCAAGATCCATATAAGCTGATGTCCTCTAGTTGACCTGTTGTGTGGAAAGCAACTTAATCCTCAGATTTTGGATTGCATCCAGTCTATAAAAACATGTGGACTGTGAGGAGAGGATTGGGAGGCAGGCTGAGCTGCAACAGGCAATGCCCTCAAAGAGCTAAAACCCACAAGTCTGTGGGATGTATCCCTCTCCACTGCTGCTTCTGCACAGTTTGGCTTGTGAGAGAGAAATAAAAAGTGACTCTCTGCTGTGAGATCAGTAACTGTCAAAGCCCATCAAACTGTTTAAGGGCAACCTCAGGTCTCATCTCTGGTGCTGGCTGCTAAAGTTGGCAAAATAGCATTACAACATGTGTCCTGGTATTTGTTTCTGCCAGATATGCTCTATTTTGTATTTTGGGGGAAAAAGATTGAGCTCTGAATTGGAGTTTATTTCTGTTCCTTTGCCTTTCTACAACAGAATCCAATATGAACAGTAAGCATAATTTGAAAACTGTTTAAGAGGAATATACTACATACAGTAAAGTAATGAAGTGGTCCCTTCTCTGCATAATACTGCCTGTTATTTCACAGTATTTTATAAAGCAGTAACTGTCCCTGTTCCATTGCAATGTATCCTGCCTGTCACAAAGAGAGGGCTGGCTCAATCTGTTTGACCACTGTCTCTGCCAGAATGCCAAAATGTGGCTGTGAGCATCAGAGGAACATGCCAAAGATCACACAAAGAAATCCTGTGTAAGCAAGCAGAACACAAGTGCTCTGGGCCCTGCGAGGGAGGGTTGCTCTTTGAGCTGCCCAGCTTGCCAGTGGGTCTCTTCCAGCCCATGCACCCTCAGGTACAGAAACTGGAGCCAGGGGCCAAATGCAACCTAAGCCAGAGCTGGCAGCCAAGGATGCTGAGGAATGCACTGGTCCAGAGCCTAGAAAGGCAAAAGGCAAGGCCTGGCTGTCCTGTCCCCTGAAGGAGTCAGGACAAGGATCAAGGAGTAGAAAGGACTGGACTTGAGGATGGGTGAGGGATAAAGCTCAGTAGAAAGAGGGGGTACACAGCTACTGCCAAGAGACACTGCAAGCAGGCGAGACAGTCAAGGTTATTGAATCCTCTACTAAATGAGCAGGGTACACATTTAGTAGTTGGATTTAGCAGACCATTTCAGTGGAAGAGCTGGGCTGTGCAGTGAGCTCTGAGCTTGGGCAGAACTGGTTACCTGAGCCAGAGCCCATGTTGCAGTAGTAGAGAGAAGATGACACAGTGAGGAATGCAGCTTGAGCAGCATAGCTCTACTCTGCTAAACCTGCCCATGCTTATGGAGAGCTGGAACCTGCAACTTTTTTGGCAGAAAAGGGATGAGAGTTGTGAGCCACCTCCAGTTCCTGCCTGCCTCACCCCACAGCCCTGAAGCACAGGGAGCACAACCCATCATACTATGGGACAACCAGGTCTTCAGTGAGGCCATGTTGCCATTACCTTCAGAAAAATGCACTGATGTGTGGACCAGTAGCATACAAACACATTAGGACCACTAATAATAAAACCTCACTTGAACTCAAGTTCTGCATTTTTTGCCTTTTGATACTTGACAAAATTCTCAGATCCCTTTGAACCCTCATTCCAGCTCTTTTAAGTAATAAACTCTCACAAGACAGGTACAAAAGAGAAAAGGTTCCTTCATTAAAGAAATCCTGCATAAAACACTACCTTTGGAAGAGTTTTTAGGTAAGATGTTAATGTAACTGAAAATGTCAGAATTATATAAGCTCTAATGTAAGATTTTCACATTTCATGGAAACACAAGTACAAAACAGCACATTTGTTATTCATTTCATGAATCTCCATAAAACTCCAGTCTTATAAAATGTAATGTCAGGAAAAATCTGATTAAATGATGCTGTTCTCCCTCAGGGAAAACCTACTCAAATTAGAAGAAATTGTGTTAAAGCCTGCATTTCCTGCTCCATTTCACCGTATTTACCATTTCAATAAATTTATGCTAGGCTTAAAAATTACTAAAACCACTGAATGTCAGGTGAACACTAAAAAATATATGCATTTAATATACTCACCTATTTAGACTTATGCTTTCCAGTTGTCTACTTTCAAAGCTAAAGTATTTTCTTTGGGCTTAATTTTGTCATCTTGACATTTTTAATAATCTGAACATTTAGCTACATTAGTCTCTGGCATGATTGGAGCTTCCTGCTTTAATTTTGGTCAAGAATAGCCCTTGAAGTGGATAGCCAATGCTATTTTGAAACTACATTCAAGTATTCTTGGGTATTCAGTGTGAAATTTGACTCTAGATTAATAAAAATCTTTGGTTACCCTTTGCAGTAATTGCATCAGTATAAATTTAACTTTGATTAAGGGAGACAGTTGTATTGTGAGTGATTAGATGATTACTGACAATATATCTGAAGATTATCAAATAATAATAGATATTTTGCTTTTTCCTGTCCTTGAGTTTGTGTCTATTATACAGCTGTGAATTCTACCAATTCTTTTCTTACTCTTCAAATTGCTACTCCATCAAAATATAACCAGCTTTAAAAACACTAGCTAAATTCATACCTTAGACCACTGACACACACAAAGCAAGATACGTGTCTCCTTAAAATACCGGTGTTCACTTCATGTGTCCTTTCACGTATGCTGGACTGCAGGAGAATATGTTGCACGGTATGAAGTGTGTGACATCTGCTATGGCTAACACATATTAATGAGCTTGACACATGTGTTCTTCGATTTACTGGGCTCATGGCAAAAACTCAGAAGGCTGATGCAAATGCAGATTTCATTGACTGATTCATTTTCTACATGCTGGAGGCAGCTCAGGGGAAAACTCGTTGAGTTTTCCTCTGGCAGGGTAGGGGGTCACTAAGAGCCAGGTGACAGTCACCACATCAGTTTAGCAGAGTTTAGTTTCCTCCTAAACTCTCACTTAGTTTGTTCCTCCCAAACTCATGCTCCCCTCTACTTTAAACTTTGTTCATGTTTTAGAGGTGAAATTTTTGATTGCTTTCTAGACTCATGAATCAGCTGTAGGGAGGGACAAGGCCATGCAATACTCTTGCAGCTTTAATTATATCAAGATACTAAGAATATGCACTTCTCGGCAGTGATTATTAGAATGATTTTTAGATTCAATGAGTTTTTTGATAGGTTTTTAGTTTCCTGTCCTCCTTTTTGAACACTGGTGAGGGGGAGGGGGCATTTGAAAAAGAACACTTTTTAAAAAGGGTAAGACATTGTTCAAACACTTTTCAGTGTAAAAATTTACAAAAGGAAAAATGACATACCCAACTTTTTCTGTCCTCTGACTGGTAAAAATAAGAATTCAATAGGAAAGCAAAAAAAAATTAAAAAAAAAATCAAATAATTCCTTGCTTTTAACTATTCAGAATTTAACTTCCATCCTGCAGAGAGAACATGGAGTTTAGCAGAGTATTGCAATGCAATATGCAAAATATTAATCCTTGAACTTTCACTGAATTTCTTTGCTGGTGTGCTGAATTGTGCTAAGAAATTTGTCAGTCACTCTGGACACTGAGTGCTGGACTTAACCTAAAGGAAAACTTGAGGTCTAAAAAATGGCCTTTTTTGGCTGAAAACACACCAAAATTTAGTGTCAAAATGAAGGTAAGATTTGGGATAAATCTTTTAAAAGTAATAAGCAAAGCAGAAAGGAAAAAGAGAACAACTAGGATACCACAGATATCATAACTAAGACCAAGATAATTGATAAATAAAAAAGAGAAGTACAAGAAAGTTACTGCTGGTATAGACCCATTCCTATGTAGATGGTGTATAACACACAGACAGGACTGTTTATCTCCTTTTTTTTTTTTCACAAGAAAGACGTTTTTAAGAGCACCATGAAGTACTTTCTAGCACTTTCAAGAAGGATATCAAACAGCATGTATAGGAGATAAATACTTTTCAGGCTGTAACCCTGAAAAAACTTGCATAGAAGATCCTATTTCTTCTGGAGTTCAGTCAAGCTTTTGAATAGAGGCAAGCTCATCTGCCTTTGATCAAAACTTTTTATTCAGTTAGTACTTACTTACCTAAGATTTTACTTAAAAAGCAGATTTATAGCTAGTCAATACCTGGACTCCAAATTAATGCAGTGTACATGTTTCATTAGCAAAGAATTTGGCATGACAGGAGAAGATCAGTAGATCAAAAGACTTGATGCTGTGGTTCCTACATCTTTGTCAGATGTAGTTGAAGGAATTTACTTTGAAGCAGAGTTTGTCTGTTTCTGAGACTGAAAGTCTCCACCTGTTGGGGCTCAGTGCCCTTCATGGCCACATTGTTTTGAACTCTTAACTCCACAGAGAGGGATTGACATGTATCCATATGCACTTGGAGGGGATTTTCCAATTTAGTTTCCTCCAAAAGAAATTTAAAATCCAAAATTGTGATCCTAACTAAACCAGAATGTGCTAAGTGGAGGTGGTACAAGGATTTGCTTCAAACCAGCCCAAATACCACTACAACTGTAAGCATTCACCTAAAGTAACAGAGTTTCTTGCTGCGTCATGTCTCATTCTCCACAGGTTTTACCTAAGCCCTGTATTTAAGAAGATGATTCATAACATGACCAATGGGTTACAGAAAAAGAAATCCTCTCCAGAGGATCAACTCTCCCTTTGGCAGTGCTGGCCCACGATAGCACCCTGTAAGCTGGGAGGCTGAATGAAGCACTTGTGAAGGTGCCATGAGAAATGTCTTCTGCAGATGATCTACCTGAAGAGAAAAGTAAAAGCTATGAATCATTTTGAAAGGCTCTAGTAATATGGCCAGTGCTGGAAAGCTTTACTGCCTGAAAAAATTTGCCAGCATGTGAAAGAAGGAAAAGCAGCAATTTGCACAACTTCTTCAGGGCTAAACTGCTATCTCATATTTAGGAGCTCTTGGCATCAAGTATCCTTAGTTACCCGTGGAAACTAGGCCTGTGTGAGTCAAAACCACATAGCTGAACAAAAATAAACACAACAGAAAAGCTTCATTTGAGCTCTTGCAGATAATAATTTTTCTACATATTTTCTTTGGTGAGTTGAGATGAAGATTTGAGAATTGTAATAATTTTGTGGCATTTATGGTAAAAGTAAGAAAATAAAGACATTCGGGACCCCTTTTATAACAAAAGTCAATTGAGTTTCAAACACCAAGGAAGATGCAGCTGTGCAAACATGCACAGTGCCACCATACTCTGGAAGTCAGTCTCTCCAACAATTGCAAGTCATTTCCCAGGCAAATCTTGCCTGACTTATTCAGCATAGAAACTGGAATTCATAGATCTCTTCTTCAAAGATAGGTCTCTAGCCATCAGACTGTAAGTGTAGTACAGGCAATGAGGAGCCTCTAGTCTCTCTTCTCAAACCTTCTGAATTTGGGCTGAACTTTTTCAAATCAAGTTCAATTGATTGAAATTATCAGAGAGAGAGAGAATGGTGTTGAGCCTGAAGGTCATGTGCTAATACGGAAGGTCCACAGATTTTCAGTTGAATCTAAAACGCTCTAATTCCTTCTTCAAACAGCTCTTAACAAAAATAAGCCTTGAGTAATGGGAAAGTAAGGTTTATTTTTCTAGAAAACGACTTTCCTTTCTCCTTTCCTCTTTCCTTTCTCCTTTCTCCTTTCCTTTCCTCTTTCCTTTCTCCTGTCCTTTCCTCTTTCCTTTCTCCT
>CM031858.1:121293487-121322881 GCA_018697195.1 Certhia americana | reverse complement strand
CCTGTCCTTTCCTCTTTCCTTTCTCCTGTCCTTTCCTCTTTCCTTTCCTTTCTTCTTTCCTTTCCTTCATCTTCTAGCTAACAGAGCACATGGATGCCAACTTCTTCCCTTGCATCTGCCCCTTCTGTGAGAGAAGTTTTCAGATAGATGCATGGAAAATGGAAAATTGAAATTAAAACTAAACATCTGTAAGGTAATCATCTGGTGAAGACCAGTAAGCCTTCTCAGGAAAGACAAGAGTTTTGGTTAAATAATTCTCAGCTGCAGAAATGGGCTCTTGGGTGTCCGTGTATGTGTATACATATAAATAGACACACACATCATAATTCCAGTTTTAGCAAGGAGAATATGCACATCTTGTCTCATTACTCACATTCCATTTTCTACTTTGCCTAAAATATATTTAGTTACATCCAGCATGGAGTATCTTTGAATTTTTGTTTGGAAGGACTACCCAAATTTCTAAACTCCTACCTGGTTAAGCTCTTTTCAAAGGAACAGCTCTCAATTCCCTTTTACACTAGGAGTACAGTAGAAGGAACAATTTGCCAGTCTATGTGCGAAAAGCTGTCATACAAAGGAAGTTTTCACAGGCCTGTTGTGCAGCATGAAGGCAACTCTTTCGATCAGTACTGAAGACTTCTTTGTTGTGTAACATTAATGGCTTGACTTGCTAGCACCTTCCATTTTATGTAAATCATAATGTATTTACTGTCGGAAGGATTAAAGTATATAGGGTATTTTTAGACACTTTACCCTGTGTATACCATATGTAAGGAAAACAACCTTAGGTGCAACTTAGCCTATGCATTGCACATTTAGTCCCATATTTTTTTAATACAGAAGGGTCTGGCATATTTTTCTTCAACTATATAAAATTTCATGTTATGGCTTGCCAAGTTATTTTAAAGAGATTTATAAAGACAGCTCATAACATCTTCAGAGGCTGAAAAACTGTTATATCTGTAGGAGGGATGGAAAGGAATCTGAAAACCATTTTCTGGAAGGGGCTAATGGCTGAGAGCATGAGAAGAACCTTAGAACAATTTCAATGGTATCTACAAGAATGCATTTTTCATTTAGCTCTTGGAAGAGGCTCTCGTATGGGTCAAATGTGTCTTGGCAATTTGTCAATAAAATGCAATTTTGAGTTTCAAGCACTATGAACTAAAGCTTCCAGAGTCTTACTTGTGGCCTGATAAGGAAGGTTTAATTTCAGTAACTGCAGACCTGATTCTCTATTTCCTTTCTTAAACCACTAATGTCACTAACTTGGTGAATGCACTCCCAAAGTGATACAAAGAGCACGTCCTGAATGTCAATACTACAGCAACTGTCACCAGGGCCACAGGCTACAGGACAACTGGAGGAATGGTGTCTGGGATGTTCTGGCGTGTCTACATACAGGAAAAAACAGAGGCAAAAGCAGAGATGGAAGAATCACACCTTAGGCACAGAATTTACTGTAAGACCCCTCACTGTTTGCTTAGTCTCCAAAGGCAGCTGAATTCTGTGGCTGAATAATCTATTCCAGCAGGTCAGAGACGTTCCCCACTGATCAGGCTGTATTAAGCAATGACCCAAAACAACAACTAATGATGGTGGTAGGCACACCAAAAGCATTTAAATGATGACAGAAAGGAAAACCTTAGGAGAAATTCTGCTCACAAGGATGATAAATCTCTTTACAAATTGTATGACAGATGGTAGTACCTCCACTACCCCTGTTAACACCCTTTTGTGAAATAGCTGCTTTACAGTCACACAGAGGATGTTGTCCATAAACCACCACACATCACTCTCCAGAGAATCCATATGGAAATCTTAATGTCTAAGCCCCATTTCTGGTCAAATAAAACTTCTCTTGAGTTCTAATGTTCAAATACTAACGGGATCATATTATTCCTTTCCATAGCAATTATGGAGAACTCAACAACACAGCTTGCTGAGGTATTTTGATGATACTATGACTTTGCTACATAAACTCGTGACTGCATTTTGCAAACATCCTTGCACAATGAAGTATCATTGCTTTTTCTCTTAAGTAGGAAAAAAGATTTAATCTTGATTCAATTAAAGAGCATCTGATAAACAAAGTATAGTTTCTGCTCAGAGAGAACAGCATTTGAGTTACTTTTCTTTTGCTTCTGACAGTGTGAAAGAACAATGACAAAAATCCAAAGAAAAGACATGATATGTTTTAATTTCCATAAAACAATACTTACCAAGCTGAAAATGATTTTGCACTAACCTTGAAAAGGTTAGCTGGCTGCCTAAAGCTCAGGCCCCTCAAGAAAAAATAACTGCCAGTGGAAAGGACATAAACGTAAAAATGCTCTATTGGACAATTCATTTACATAACACACTTAAAATGCTATTGTTTAGGATAAAGATTATCTTTGTTAAAAAAAAAGCAGCAAGAGTCCTTCTGGCTGTTACTATGTTACTATAAAGACATTTGGTGAAGATTAGGACTATTACTCTAAGTCTCAGTCAAGCAGTGCTATTAAATACGTCATTACATGGAACACTGCAATTACACAGAACAGTGACTTCCACAAAACTCATTTTAGACTCGTCAATTCCAGTAATTTATGCCTACCATCACCATAAGCAAATGGGATGAAGACCTCATTTTATGACTGCTAGCTGAAAGAAGATACAAGAGGACTGGAAGCGATTGCCTGGACCAATATTTTATTCAGTTTTTCCTCACTCATAGAATGGGTCTGCTAGAGCATCTGCAAAAACAGAAATGGAATAACACAGTACATTGACTACCCAAGGTTGGCAAATGTTATGTTATAAAAGAATCCTATAAATATCTATATATCTCCAAGTGGTTAACTGATAAAATACCCATAGAAAGCACTAAGAATTGCAGTCCTTGATCTGGAACTCTTGTCATGCTCTGTAGAGAATTTAATGGTTTGTCCAAGCTCACCCATAGATCACACATTGAAAAAGAAAGCCTTTGATGGAGTTTCGTAAGGTCAACAGCTCAACAGCTCAATTTCTAATCAATGTATTGCTGAAAGTCAAGAAGTCTTTAAAGCCTGTTGAGCTACTGAGATGCAGTGAGTTACACAAATAGTAAAGAATTAATGTGTAGTGATTTAGATTGCTCATTGAAGAAGGATAAAGGCAAGAAAATGGTGCTTGACAATCTTATCCCATGACTGTCATTTTCCCTAGGACTGAATTTTTTCCAAGAGTAACATAGACAATCATACTGATTTTGAACAACCTGACCCACACTGCAGGACTGGTTAGAGAAAAAGGAAAGAAAAATATTCCATCTTTCTGAGGAAACTCCAGAGGGAATTTTATTGATGGGATGCAGAATAGACATTTTTGATTAGTATCAAATAGCATTTTTTGTCAAATTCTATTATAATTTTGGAAAATCCTTGCCCTTGTATGCCCAGTTGAGAGGCCTAGCTGAATCACTCACAAATGTAATTCTGAATACGTTGTTCAATGTGTTCCATGACATTTTAAGTAAAATGTACAATGAATACATTTTCCCAGTTCTCAGATGACTCAAGTAATTAAACAAAACTGGCACTTGGCCAGGACATGGGAACTAACAAAATTACTAACAAAATTACTAAAAAATGTCATGGGAATTTTTAATGATGAAAAAAAAAAATAATACAGCTTTCTCTCCCCTTTCTGGACTCATGGGGGAAGATTAATTGGGTGCAGGCAGATAGAACATGGTCTAGTGACTGAGCAGAAGTACTGTCTGGGTGTAATTACTGCCAAGCTACAATATAATTACCCTAAAGTGTGAGAGGTGGTGAGATCTCAGTGTGACATGTTAGCAAGGAGCATGGGGCAAGACAGGCTACATGAAATGTGGAAAGCAGAGATGACTGCACACTCATTCCCTGCTTCATTGAAAGGATTTCATAAATGTAAAGATATCAAGCAGTGAGAACTTAGGGAATGCAAGAATTAGTGGGTTTTATTCAGCATTTGTCCTTATTTACCCTTCCCCTTCAAGGCTTAAGAATAGTTTGTAATGACTTGAGCCATACAATTTTTTCCGTATGCCTCCTGTCTCACTGAGTGAGTGCATTAAAGGGCACTTGATGTTATCTCCTTGCTCAATATTTTGTGTACATTTCAGTAGAGAAGCTCTCTCCCAAATCTAATAGATACATTGCTGGGCTGTTCTGTAGTCCACAGATGACTGCCAGGTGATTTGAAAATTTTATTTATGTATTTTCATGACCTGTAAGGTAAGAGAATAGATATCATCATGATTTTACAGACATGCTGCTAAGTGAAATAGAAATTGAAATTGAGACTACTTACTACTTTTAAGGTCCTTTTGAGATGCCCCAGGACTGACTTTTCAGCAGAGGTAACATTTGTACAGTGGTTAATATTTTCTGAGAACAATTCTTTTTAGTTAAACTGTGCCTGGCTTTGCCAAACTTCCTCAAATTAGAACCATGCTGCTCTCAGGCAAGGCACAACTGTACAGAGAAACCTACAATAAAGGTTGTGGCAAGTCTGGTTTGTGTGACTTGCTCACTAAAGCACAGAAAGGAGCAAGAACTAAGGAAAGAATCCTATTTCCTTGGACCAGAGTCACTTTAACTGTATGAGTATCCTACCTACTCTAACAGTTTCATGCACTGCACCACTCAGCTCCTGCAGTGACAGAAGCAGTATGCAAACAGCCGTCTTTCTAATCATACTTAACTCTCCATTTGAGTGAATGGCAACACAAAGAAACACTGTCATGACAAACCAAGAGATTTCCCTTCCCAAGACTGTGAACATATCAGGAACAGTTTGACAAAACCTACAAACCTGTTTTCATTAAAAATATAAAATGAAAATAATTTGAACAAAGTATTCTAAATCTTATAATGAATATAATTCATATAGGACCTGATTATCTTACACAGTCTGCAGTGAATGGAGGAGGGGAACAAAGTTTCGTAAAGCTTTGCACTAAACAAAGGATGGTGGTCATTTCATCTATTTTGACTTGTATCTTTCGTTTCCAAGTATGATTTCCTATACATGCAGGAATAAATCTTACTCAGGTTAATTCAAAGCATCTGAACTGACATATTCACCCCCCCCCCAAATTCATGATGATGTGAAGCAGCTGCAGTCTACTCCCTTTCTGAAATTTCCCTATTTAAAAAGCAAAATATTCAGTCTATCTTTCTTTTACAAACCCAGTATAGGATGAAAGATTTTTTTAATGTTCCAAATAACTTAGAGCAGTTGAAGTCTGCTGCCAGCCTGTATCTCACAAAGCAGTAACCGAACTATTTCCTGAGCCTCATACTTCCCTAGTTTAAACATTTTAAAAATCAAATTACAAACTCAAGGATCACAATCACAGACTTGGTATTGAAGCCTAGATTCTTTTACCCTATGAAATGAATATTGGTTGAGAAGTAAATCAATACCAAGCCTTGTAGAGTAAACAGCAAAGTTACCAAAGCATTGCTCTTTTTCTGTTGCAGCATTGTATTCTGAAATCAAAATCAACACAACAGCTTTCACAGCTAATGGGCTGTGCTGGTGAGCACTGCTCTGTTCCTGTAAAGATCTGTGCATAAGACACTGCAAACAAGTCTCATGACAGCAGGTAAGATTTGTCATAGGCAACTCTTGTTCCAGTTGACATTGTATTCTGTTGCTGGCAGCTGAAGGCTAAAGTTCTAATTAATTAATTTTCCTTTCACTATAAACATTTTATTTTTCCTTCGAAGGTCCATTCAATCTATAAAACTGATGGCCCTTGGCAGTACTGGTTATTCTCATGTGATCAGCAAATATGCAAGAAGGCTTTGACTTCTAATTTTTCCCTGAGTTTTTATCTCTGTCTGGACTCTGCTCAAGGAATGAACAAAAGCAAAGAGTTTCAGCAAGCCAATAACTGACGTATTTACAGAAATGAACAATTCTGTTCTCTGATCTGTTTTTTGGTCTCTGCACAGGCAAACAACTTAAGTGGGAGTTTTGCCTGTGTAATGAATTTAGGAAGCCTTCCAAAATAGAAATAGGATGTGTGGAGAGCAGCAATGCAATAAATAGCCATGGCTTTTTTCCCCCAACTATCTGCAGAGAAAGAACAGAGATTGGATTGATGAACAGGATTCAAGTTTCAAAAGAACAACAGAATGAAGATATTCTGATATACTTTATTTCTGACCTCTGAGCCTCCAAAATCCAGGTACAGGCATTACATACAGAAACTGAGAGAAAGACTACCACTATTTTCTTTGAGTCTTAGAAGCATTTTAAGAAACAAATTAATGTTCATTTAAATTATTCACAACAGGACACATAAAGATAGACTCGATCCCTCTCCTGCAAATGGCAGGAATGTATAGCATTTGTAAAGAGAAATTCCAGATAGGCAACTAAACCTTTCCTGAGTTGCAATCATATTTTGTCAATATTTACCATTTCCCAGATCACTGGCTTTTTCTTGGCTTATGTACTCTTTGTTTTGCAACTGAGAAAGGGGTTCATTAACCCCTGCAAACATTTTGTGGAAGAGAATAAATAAGGAAAAGAGAATAAATAAGGAAAAATGCTGTTTACTTAGATGAACAAACATAAGCAACATAAGTTGGGCTTGAGGGAGAATATAGTACAGAACTGTAGTCTCCTTTATCCTAAGTAAAGGCCATTAATTATGGGCTCTAGGATAAATTTCTAGAACTCTTGTGGCTACAGCTTGTTTTCCGTTAAGCTTTTATGGAAAGCACAAGAAATCCCAAACTCCATTTTCAGTTGAAATATATGTTTCCATCAGCTGGAAAGGATTGGGACCTCGAATTCGCCTGGCTGAGAAGATAGGAAATGCCTATCCTGTTGATCTGCGTGATGTTTAGTTTTGATCTGGACACTGAACAAACCCAAAAAATCCATTGTTACACTGTCTTACTGAACAAGACTTCGATCCAAATTGAAGGAGTTTTTGCTTTGTTTAATGACACAGTACCCACAGTGGTGCCAGTCATTTAAGGTAAGGATCTGGTCAATGCTAACCTCGTCAAGCCAATGTTTTCATGGTAATAAATGATATTATGAGAAGGAAGTAAAGAGCCCGGTTATACAGGTATCTAATCCTGGCCCTGAGTGAAGATGTCAGTGCTGTGCCACACAGAGAATCCCTCCAGACTGGATCTGGACACTGGTTTTCACACAGTCTTCAGCTAGTACCTTCCTTTCCAGATGGTAAACTTTATAAGGTGTTCCACAGTGCATGTCAAGCCTTAATGGGAGGGGAGGGCTGCTTGAAGCAAGAATTTGATTGTTTGGAAAAAAGCTTTTGGCCCAAACTGCATGACTCAGTCCATTTACATCATGACATGCTATATTAAATCTAAAAACACATTCTCTTGCCCATAAGAGCAGGATTTTATTAAGTATATTATAAACTAGTTGATTATAGATTTGAAAAAAAGTGCAGTGAATAGAATAGAGCTAGAATAGAATACAATGTCCTGAGAGAAATCTGAAATTTCTCTGACATCAACACTCTGAACAAAAAATACTGATTTCAGTGGGACTTATGAAAATATAACCTCATATGAACTTTATGTAACAGACAGATTTAAGTATTTGGAACCTGCCTATTAGGGGTTTATCTGCCAAAATACAAAGGATAACGAGAAGTGTGGTAAATGCTATCAAGTAGTTTGGGAAGCAGGGATCCTTTTACCTTTCTCACTTACATATTCTTGGGCTGGCTGGGCAAAGCACTAATGTGCTGTCTAGACATTTATACAGAAGCTGATTTGGTTTGTAGGAGAGTGAGCCATATAAATGACTAATTACCCTGTATCTTACATGAGCCATCTTCAACTGCCATATATTTTATTGCGATGAGCATATTCAGAGGCATAAACTCTATATGGTAAATCCTGAAATGTCCCATGTAACTTAATTTTCATAGATAAGAAATGCAAAACAGTCTTTCCAGTGTACCATGACTTTCTGCAGGAAGTAAATCCATTAGAAAACGAAAGCTTTCTAATGCAATGACAGGGCACACAGTCTCATCATCTGCATGTGGGACTGGAACTCACAAATTATTGTTCCAGCTGCCACCAGGCATCTCTCTTTATCAGATCTAATTTACTTGTCTTTTATCAAGCCGTGTGAGAGACATCTTAATCACGAAGGATAGGATTTATCTTACCTAATGTCAGCTTTCTGAGGTTAGGCAGATGGTACTATCCTCAAGGCAATTCTTAGGGTCAGAGGAGTGGTGCTCCTCTTTGAGATACGTGTTGTGGGATTGAATCCATGACCCATCAGGGCCTCCTGTCTCTTGCTGCTATCACAAGATCATGGACATTTGGCTTAAACTTTGGTTGTAGCCTTTTTAAGTAGGCTGGGGATTCATCCTGTGTTTCTTTCTCAGAATACCAATGACATAGGTGAAATAAGCTTTTAAAATTTGGAACTGGAGACTCATCTTTTCCCTAGATGATGGCTATGTGATGCCTTTGTTTTTTGTTAAATCCGTTACAGAGAGAGGATCTCACAGGTATTTGGACTAGTACTAGATTCAATCAGGTTAAACTGAAGAAAATGTCCCTGTGAGATATCAACCACCCAGTTAATATGACTGACTGATCTAAAGGCCACTGAAAACATTAGACACCAGTACAGCATTTACCAGTTTGCTGCTCCAATGGCTGGTAAGCACAAAATCGGACATGAGAACAAAACTATCAAGCTGATTTCCCTTATTGTCCACAGAAGGTGTTCAAAACTGGATACTTTATGTTTATCTGATGCTTTGCAACACAATTTTGAATGCAAATAGATTGAAATAGCAATAATATGAAGGCCCTCAGATAGTTGCCTAGATCATGTGTGGTGCCTCAGAGTGAGCCAAGATGAGAAGATGGTTGAATGAGAACATGAAAATATGTTTAGTTTAAATATTAGATATAATTTTCAACAGTGACTTGTTGAGATAATGTTCCATCTGGCCTTCTTTAAATAATCTTCTCCTTGAACTTTGTTGTGCTCTTGAAACCTAACAGGTTGAAAGCTTCTCTAAAACACAAAGATTCAGTACCACTCAAAGATGCTGTGATTAAGAAGCCAAGCAGGTGCACAGTACACAATGTAACATCACCAGCCTGAACTAATGCCTTGTTAATACATTTACCAAAACATGAGTTTTTGTCCTATAATACTGATTAGACTAAATATATTGTGATCAGGTTTATTTATTCTCAAATAGAAAGCTTTGTGTATTAAAAGTAAATGCATGTATTTTACTAAAATATATGTGCGAGTAAACAGACAGCTTCAGTAAAATAACACAAATTGACCTCAGTGTTAGTCAAGACACCTTCCCAAAATGTTATTTTCTTATATTTTCCATTTTTCTTTCCTGTGAATCAAGTTAATCTAAATAGAAATAGCGTAAAATATAATGAATAACTGCTGTGAGGTCAGAAGTAGGTCAAAGGAAGATAAAGAATTAATCTCAAGACCAAAGGCCCTTGTATTTCAGATATGCAGCTCACAAATTGAGAAACTCTATAAGTTTTAAATTAAATGTGGCAGGCTGAGGCTGGTGTAATTGACATCCTTTTCTAGACACCACAGTCTGAACTCAGTTTGCTGCTATGCATGTCCACATGTGTGAGAAACACTACTGAAGTGAAAAAATAACTTACTATATGGGAATCAAATAATTGTCATCATCCACAAGAAATGCATTAATTTAATTAATTAGTTTGATTCAAATACATTGATTTTCCTTATTTTTCTGGGCTAGATGGTGGTCTTAATTCCTTATAATATGCCACAAATATATATCCAAATATCATTTAACTATAGAAAGCCAGGTGTCAAGCTCCCAGTAGTTGGGAAACCTGTCTCTAATACAGAAACAAGACATATAACTGCTTTAACACACTAGTATCAGGAATTCCCAACATGATTAATCTACAAAGGGTAGTTCTGAATACCTGCCGATGCAATATAATAATCTTAGAAATTTGATTAAACCTTGTTAGTGGCAGAGTCATTCTTTTTCACATAGTTATCACAGCCCAGTATTGGCTGCACTGCTAAATGTGATAGATCTTCCTCTCAGTTTGTTGTTTGAATTTTCTTCCTGTTTTGATATTCAGCTTGAGGACAGTAATAGCAAACACAATGGAAGTACAATACTGCTGGAACACTGCTTACACAATCAGCACAGGGGACAAGCCACAGCAAGGTATTCTAGTCTAATCTAATGGCTAAAGATTGATCCCAAGAAAGAAAATAAAGGAAAAACTGGAAAAAGGCTAAAAATCCAATCTGATGCTCCAGTACATGTTCAAATATATACACTTTAATGACTTCAATTATGGAGGAAATGAGGGCATTAGAGATAATGCTACCTTGCCTAGAACAGCCTCTACTTCCTCAAAAAGCCATTCACTTGACTTTCAAGACTCTGAGATTCTTTACAAGAATTATTATCCTGTGATTTACCTCACACATCACACTAGTGGGCAAGAAATTCTACATCCTCTAATAAGAAGCTACTCTAAGTTTTGTGACAAACTTCACAAGAAAATTTCGGAAACTTACTTCCTTTTCATCCTTCCTGTGTCTGTTGCAGGCTCAACTAAGTCACAGTTACGGCCATGTCCAGAGAAAGATATTTCTTCTGCTTGATTTTAAACTCGGGTTTAAACTCAGTTTTAGAAGCTTAGCAATCTGTCTAAATTTATTAGTAATGAATGGTGATAATTAACCCTGAAAAAGAAGCCTCAGATGAATGGACTTCAGGACAAGAATACCAAAACTTCATGTGACAGAAAAGCTGCTTCAGAGGTGGGGCCTGATGTTATTCCTCAGCTGGAATCAATTGCTCTCAGACATCTCCTTTTTGCAGGTGGGATGATCCTGTCCAGTTGGGAGGTCCTCCTAACACTAAAAGAGAGCAGTCATAGATAAAGCACAGGGTGCCACTGTTTGTCTAGAAGATGAAGACTTGGTGTTTCTGTGGCAGAACATGTCCAACAGGGGATATGCCTGCTGGACCCTTTCCAGGGATCTTTATCAGCTTCTCAGTCAAGGACTATCAGACAAAATTCGGCTCTAAACTCATTCCAGGCCCAATGCTCACTTGGCTCTTTGTAAGCAGTAAAAAGTGCTTCACCAGTGCGGAGGAGGAGGAGCAGGAACATTCTGGCTCACCACTCCAAGGAGAGCAAGAAGCCAGCCCAGTATCTGTGGGACTGAAGTTCCTCTGCCCAAGCAGTAAGAAGAAGGAACCAAGATTTTATTAGCAATTTGATGTGCTTCATATTACTCAACTGAATACTTAGCTGATTAAAATCAAAATAAAACAAACAGATATTTTTTGATCAAGGTATACCACGTAAGTATGTGGTCCAAAGTATTTTCCAATATTGAAATATCTGAAGTAAAACGATTGAAGTATTTGTCATCTTGGTGTCTCAGCCCAATTAGCTGCATAGTCCTGACAGAGTTACAGAGAAATTTCTTTTTTGATCATTAGGTGTCAGACATAAGAGCAAATGTCATTTCTGAAAATGAAGATGAATATATAAACTACACAAACAGTTCTGAGAATTTATATAGTGCCACAGAACATTTCTCCTGAATCTGTTTTTAGGAATTAGGCTTTGCTATGGTGACTGAGCCCAGGTGCACTGGCTGACGTCCATATGAGCAATTACATTCAGCTCAAATTCCTCTTTTCAGAAGAGCAATGCACTCTCTCTTCATCCTGACACATTGTATGGTGGTGGTGCCTATTATTTCAAAGATGCACCCAGCCTCAGAGACACCTGTACTTTATTGATAGTTGAAAAAATCCTTGTACCCACAGCTCATATTCTCTTTCAGACTCTGCTCTAATTCACAGAACAGACTTGCTATTGCAGGTCTTGTGTAAAAAAGTGCCTGCCCTTTTTTGCAAACCACTTTGAGAAGCACAGAAGAACAAGTGAGTCACCTGGATGACAGCTAGTCCTTCCAAACAGTAAGAAACAAGAAAGCATAAGGGGAAGGAAAAAGAGCTCAAGATCATAACAGCCATCTCCTGTGGCCAGAGACATCACAACAACATCCCTTTATAAGCTTGCCTGGAAAAGCAGAGAATAGCTCACATCTGCCCCAGCCATCAGTCAGTGAGATATGCACAGAACTTTAAAATACATTATTTTTCCCAAAGACAAAAAATTTCCCTCAGCCTTTTTTCATGTCCAGTATTCCACCTGGAGTAAGTACTATGTAGTATCCTTATTACTCAGCCTCCCCCTGTGCTAGACAAACTCTGCTGCCACTGATGTGTGAGAACTTGCAAGGACTGGATATGAGGAAAGTCAAAGAGTAAGACAAGAGTATGATACAAATATGATCTTACAATTCATCAGTGCTCTGTTTTTAAGTCTTTCACTTTGTTTTGTCATCCTCCCTCCTTTTGTCCTTCCTCAGCTACAGCTTTCTCTCGCAATACTATAAATTCTTTTCTTGGTTTCATTACCAAGAGAGGCTTGCTTGTAAATGCATTAAGTGTCTTAAGATGTTTAGTCATCAAATGTGGTAAAGGGCAGGTTTTTTTCATGGAAGTAGCAGTAGTCTGTACTGGTATCTGATGCCCATGCCATTTAAACAATGGGCATGCCTCTATTCTCTTCAAATCACTGTCTTCCACTTTTTGGTGTTTTCTTTTTTTATCTTATTTCATGTCTGAACCTGGTACAACATCTTAAGAAAGGCAGTGCCAAATTCTATTCCAGTAGATGACTGGCTGCTAGTAAATCATGACATACTTAGTTTTTACTTCATTAGGAGTTTACTAGAAATGCTATTACTACCCATGATGCCATCATGGGACAACAACAGATTTTTATGAAAAAAGCACACAGGAAAAGCTCTTCCTACACAAAAAACTATTAACAAATAGCTTTAATGTATTGTCCTTTGACATATAGGAGGGGAAAATAAATGCAACAGTGCATTTGCCACATGGAAATGTACCAACCTGGTTAAATGGAAAAAAAATATTTTCAGACTTCTGACAGGATTTTACAATTAGCAAAGAAATGTGAAACTAAATTAAATAACACACAAAACCCATGCAATTTCTCTATTTTTGCCCTTATTGTTTATTCTTCCTAATAGTCCTGTTTACTCATTTTTGCCTCTTTTGATCTGATTTGGTGGAGTTGCCACCCCTTCTCTGGCTTTTATTGTAATCTCACACTTGGCCAAAGAACAGAGGAAATGAACAAAGCTGTTGATATGTAAATAACAGCTTTGTAGATAGAAGTACCAGATTGTTCCTAAAAAGAAAAATGCAATTGCTCTTTTTTTTACCAGATTTAAAAAAAAAAAAAAAAAAAAAAAATCCTGATGTATTATTCAAATGGTGACTGAAATCAAAGATTCCATTATCTCTGAAGAATAATCATTTCAGCCAAACCAGGTATTTCCAGAGAGCCAAGGAAATTGTATTAAGAGTTCAAAATGTTACATTCTAAATGCTGTTGACAAAATTGCTTATTTCAACCCTATTTCATTTGCCTTGTATTACATTATGAGTACCTTTCAGCAGGATGTTTTAAGAGATGCGTTGATCTTCCCTTGCATAAAAGCAACTGAGGGCCAAGTTCTGATGCCTCAGCTCCTGTAGGTGGTATCTGAATCACAGAGTCACAGAGCTGGAAGGCATCTGTGGAGCTCACCTGGTCCAATCCCTGCTCTTCAAGCAGGGCCACCTTGATCTAGTTGCCCAGAACCATGTCCAGAAGGCTTTTGAAGATCTCAAGGGTGAGGAATCTGCCACCTTCTTGGGCAACCTGTGCCAGTGCTCATTCAGCCTCACAGTGAAAAAGTGTTTCCTGATGCTCAGAGGAACTGTATTTTAGTTTTTGCCCATGTATTATCCCAGAGAGAATCTCTCCTGATCACAGAATTTATGATAATTAGATGCCAAAACTCACTGAAATCATGTCAGTGACTTCAGTATTTCTGGACTTCTGTATAACTAGAAGGATGAAATTAAGTTAATTTTCCTGCACATACTATTGCAGTTTGTATTGTTAAGTCCGTATTTTTGTATGAAGTGTGTTCATGGAACAATTTCACTATTCAGTGAGATACCCTAATGCCTTAGTCCAAGCATGCAGTTGGTGGCACGTGGATAATTTGTAGATTATGAGTAGCATGTGCACAAATATGATAGAATGAGCCTTAATAATTGAAAAGGGCTTGATGCAAAATAGCCTCAGAATGGAATAATTGCTGCTGAGGCATTGCCCCAGAGTACCCAAGGAGAGACTTACTGGCTGTCTTTCTGAATAAACAGGATTCAGGTATTATTTTTTTTGAACTACCCAAAATGAGTAAGTGTCCTGTTTTTGAATCTTGATACCAAATAGTAAATGAGTGGAAATGAACACATCTGCCCCATCTGTTGTCTATGAGATACAAAAGGGGTCTTTATGTGTCAAAGTGTGTGTCAAAGATTCCTTCTCAGATACATTTTTAGTTTTGGAGAAAGCCATAAGGAAATTCAGGAGATTCTCAGGTGAAATTCAGGTAGTTCACAAATTATGTAGTGGCCTCTCCCAAACAGCCCAGTTTGTTCTCTTCTTCAGGACACTTCAATGTAGACAGTTTGATCGGTTATTGATTCTGTCCACATTCTAAAAACTGGCAAAGTGATGCTGACTACTGCTTTCCAAAAGGTTACAGTTCTACGTGATGATAAATGATGGGTAAACACTACCATTAGTAAACAGTCAAGGTGTCTGATGGAGAAAAGTCATTGAAAGTAAACAGCACATAGCCTGATTAAGTTGGCACCAATTCAGAATTAACGGGACATAAAATTATCTGTTTTTATCTGGCATGTAGGCTTATTAACTACATTTGTTTCAAACCTACAGATATAGGAAAGACAAGCTCTACATTGCTTGAAGTCTGATTTTTCTTGTTCAGTGACTATCAGAATACAAGACTATAGCATGGTAAGCAACAATGTGAGTTAGTTTCATATTTTTCCCCCACAATGTTCCTTTTAATAGAAAAATAAGACATCTTTGTAGTCCTCAGTAGGGGCAGATGAAGAAGATGTAGGTTCAGGAAGAAAAGCAGCACATTTTTTTCTGAGAAAGATGTGGCAAATTGGAAAGACTTATGAGCAAGAAAAAGGAAGACTGAATGAGAGAGAAATTCCAAGAAAGTGAACACAAATGGCAGTGCAGGGGCACAGGGCAGTGTGGGAGTACCTGGCTGCCAGGTTGAGACTGAAAATTTAGAAGAAAGTAGAAGCTCATTTCTCCCCTTGGATCTGTAGACATAGGAGAAGGTCTCAGAGCAAAAGGAACCTTATGCAGGTAGGAAGGACCAGCTGAGTTTGACACCCAAGGTTCACTGTTCATCAATGGGAAGATGAGCAGAAAGAGGATTAGAGGGATGGAGCACTTCTTCTCTGAGGGAAGGTTAAGAGAATTGGGATCGTCGAGCCTGGAGAAGATTTTGGGGTAACGTAATTGCTGTCTTCTGGTACTGGAAGAAAGCCTATGGGAAAGATGGTGAGAGACTTTTTACAAGAGCATATAGTGATAGGACAAGGGGGAGTGGCTTTAGATTAGATATGCCAAGAGAAATTGTGGATGCTCCACCCCTGGAATTGTGCAAGGCCAGGTTGGATGCGGCTTTAAGCAACCTGGTCTAGTGGGAGGTGTCCCTGCCTATGGCAGGTGGGTTGGAACTAGGCAATCTTTAAGGTCCCCTCCAACCCAAACTACTCTGTCATTCTGTGATTCATTAAGTCATTGAGGCTTTTTTCCCTCTGGCATATCTACCACTGGCATCCAAGAAAGCTGTCCTTCCAGGTAATGCAGAGATTTTCATTCCATTTTGTACTTCCTGTCTGTGTCCATCCCCTGAAGCAGCTCGGAAGGACAATCCATCTCAATGCAGGGGACAAGGGCAAGGTGGAAACTACCATATGCAAGTTCTACAAGAGACTGCTCAGACCAGAGCATTAGATTACACTTCTGTCTGAAGCTGCTGCAAAACTACGTGCTCAAGTGCCAGGTTGAATCATTCCCCTGAAATGAATTCTCCATGTGAGGCAATTCAGCAACTCTCTAGTGGGGTGTTGGGTTTTCTCATCTTGTCCTTGGGCTGTAAAAATGCCCTTGGCCACTACCAAGCAGTTTAGAAAGGAGAAAAAGAAGAAAACCACTTCTCAAAGAGTTCATTTGACTGAAACCAGAATTAAATGCTATTCTTCTCACCTCAAAACCTCCCTATTGTATCCAAGTACAGGGTAAGAATAAAGTATATGAAGTCTGTGCTCTTCAGTGGAAAAAAAATAAAAAAGGTGAGGTTTGAGAAATTTCGACTTTCTTTCTTCTAGCATGAGTTAAAAAAGGCTTAAATCTCTGGCCCTAAATTCATCCACTCACTCCTAGGGGGAAAAAAAAAAATTTCATAGCATATGCTAGCAAAAATCCTGTTTACCTCTGAATAGACTGGAAAATTAAAGTTTCTGCCAATCTACTGAGTGAACAGTCAGGCTATAGCCCTCTGTATATTACAAGGCAATCAGAGCTCACTTTTAATTAAAGCACAATGTAGGAAAATAACTTATGGAGACAGTTATTAGACACACATTATTAGACAGTCACACATTAGATTGACCCAGAAACTGCACAAATTTAACTTAAAGAAACAGTGGTTTAATTAAACAGTACCTATACAACTTTAGGCACGCTTTACATTCCTCAGGAAGTCTGTGGATCTCAGTTCGATGTGTCCTTCCATGCTACTATGAGATAACACTTGCTACTACTAGGAATAACATTTTGTGTTTATTTATTTATTTGGATTCACCCCAAAGTAATTTCTCTTAAGGAAGCTGGGAATCTCTCTTACAGAAGCTGGGAATATCATCCATTAGCACCAACATGATGATATAATGCACAGAATATAGAGTCATTAGTCATGAAGGATTTAAAAATGCTTAAAAGTTGTTCATCGAAAGCCTTTACATGCTTTTAACTGTGTATCTGCTGCAGCACATCTGTGAGATTTTTATCCTCAACTGGATGAATTTTATAGTGTATCTATCATTGGTTAACTGGGTTAATCAGGAGAAACATGTCTAAGATTCTAAACGTTATATTTATGCTTTGAATGTGAATCTTTCACAAAAAAACCCTTGCAAGGACAAAAAATGGTACTTCTTATTTATTTAACCTGATTCTAATAACTGAAAATAAAAAAAAAAAGGGGTGAAAGCCCACTAAGTGACACTTAGCATTTGAAGAGAGCCTTTTTTTAACCTTGCTATTAAAAAGGCCATGATAGTAGGAAGCAACTATAATTTGGCTATGAATCACAGAGCTATTCACA
This sequence comes from Certhia americana, assembly GCA_018697195.1. NCBI lineage: Eukaryota > Metazoa > Chordata > Aves > Passeriformes > Certhiidae > Certhia > Certhia americana. The sequence goes on along the minus strand of CM031858.1, from coordinate 121,305,466 downwards.
GGAAGACTCTTAGCAAAGACAAAGGCCCTGCTGCCCATTATAAACCCATGAACTGCCTTCAGATAAATGCAGCTTGTCCTTCGATGTAAAGCTACTCTTCGCAATCCAGTCAGCAGTCTCCATTGTCCACCCTAATGAAAATGCACTCTGCAACAGAGAAACTGTCTAATTTGTTACAGGAGAGACTAATTTTTTCCAGCAACTGCTTTGTATTGAAAAATTTAAAAATCCACAGTAAAAGCAGAAACTGATTTTTTTTTTTCCCCCCACAAAATTTAACCTTTATTTGCAAATGGCAAAAAACTCCTTTTCCTTAAAAAACCCAAATAATAATGGTGTTTCTTTTGTGTGTATTTAGCAGAAAGGTAAATCTCAAAGAGCTTTCCTCTATACCATCTTTAGAAAGAATCTCTTTTTTTCTGGGTTTTATGCATCTACAGAATCTTTGAACAAGAGGAAGCAATTTCTTTAGCTACATTTATCTTCTTCCAGACTCCTTTCAATTAATATTTGTCTAATATTTGTTAATTGCTAGTAAAGAAGCTGTATCAGGTAATTCTTTTAATTTACCTGCTGAGCTTGGAACTGCAGGATAGAAAGTGTATCTATGGATATGTCACTGTAGAGTAGCAACAATAGCTTTGGGCTACAGCTGCTAAAAATAACTTGCTCTGTGCTGCAACACAGGCATGAGAGATTTAGAACATTCATAAGAACTGCAATTAGGAGCATCAAATGGAAAGGAAATACCTTCCTCCATCACTCTGGCAATTCCTTTTTGATGAGTCTATGCAGTGGTGGAGTTTTCCTCTTGTTCTGCATGTTTACTGTTATTTGAAAAGCAAGGCATTTCTTCTGAATTCTTTGCTGGGAGCCAGTAGTTTTAGAGTAGAAAAAGGGAAGTGTGCACAATTTTAATTTCAGACAGACAGCAAGGAAGAAAAAGAGACAATTTTTCAAGGACAAGCAATGTTAAGACTGCTGACAATTTTTAAAAAGCAATTAAAACAGTAGTCTTCATAACAAATAAAATCCCTTCATCATTAAAATAAAATGTGGCCTCCTGCATACATTTAATTAGCATATTTTCCTTCACAAAGTCTCTGTGGGCATGGTTGACCTACTCTTACCAAAGTACACATCCTTGAAAAGCAGCCCCACTGAAGTTGAAGAGATTGATCATGCAAATAAATCCCTCATCACCTGGGTCTCAGAATAAACACTGCACTGGTACAGTCAGAGGAAAAGCTGAAACCCTGCCTGGCAACCTTGCTGGGAAACTGGCTGTCAGGGAGCCAAGCAAAACCAGAGGCAGCAACTTGTATCACACGCTGGCATGGCTCAGAGATTAGGGACAGGGCTTCTTTTCCTCAACTTCCTTCTTTCTCAAAGGCAATCCTGAAAGGCACACGGTTGGTGTGACTGGAGCAGCTGCTGACTTGCAGCAGGTTTGGCTACTGACTCTCCATGGAGAGAGAGGTGGAAAAAGCCCTCTTTGTGCATGCTGAGCAGCACAGGCACTTGTGTGAGCCCAGACTGCTCCTGCTACACCACTGGCAGCAGCATCCCAGGGAAGATGCCAGCCAGGGTCTGTGCTGGGGCTGATGGGGCACTCAGGTCCCGCACAGGGGGCAGGCAGAGAAGGAGCCATCTGGCCAGCTGTCCGACCACCTCTCTGCCACCCAGGCCACTTCTGCTTAAATCAGCTCCAACAGTGCATGATTTATTTGCCCCAGTACTCAGGCTCCTCATTACCTGCTTTACTTGTGCTTTGTTCCTTCTCTGCTATTCATAAAGGGGACAGTGCATCTGGATGGTGGTGGAAGCTGTTGCTCTGCTGTTTTCTTCCTCAGGATACCCACTCTTTGGGATAGGGGAAGGTATCTCTGCTCCATGTTAAGTAGCAGCATCACAGACAAAGGCTCAACTGTCCCATCAATATCAATGATCTAATCAGGACTGAGCGCCAATAAAAAAAAAAATCTGCTTTCTTTCTTCCAGCTGGAACAAACTGAACAGCATCTTTCCTCTCCCTTTATTTTGTTCTGCCAAAGTCAAACAAAACAACTTCCTTATCAACATGTCTTTGGGTCAAAATGTCTCTTCAGCCTTAAATAAAATATTCCATCCTGTGGCAGACATACAAAAAACAACAGGGAATGAAGGCCTGTCTGCCTCTCCACCACTGCTCCCTCTTCCAGAATCACCAGTGATGGGGACACTTCTGGGATCTGAACTCCAAGCTCTAGACTCAGTTCTCACAGAAGGGGTTCCAACCTACACCTCTTGTGAAATGGGCCAGCCACTGTGCTATGCCATTCTCCTGCTCTTGACAGTGAATGCTTTAGTACTTATAAAAATATGTTTCAGACAGGTAAATATTGAGGAAACCTATATTGGTTTGGTTTTTTTTCATCCTGACGGTTAAAGCATGGCAAAAATGCACTGTTGAGACAAGAGAATTATAGTTCAAATCAATACATGCAGTAGTGAACACAGATCTCCTAAGTTTTGCTTGACAACATTAATCACTGGACACTGAAAAAGCAGAAGGGACATTTGGCTGTCACTCTGTCAAGACATGACGACTCCTCAACCGCCTAACACGTTTACAACTGAAAGTACATGTTTAATTTGATCCAAATCCATGTAGAGTTTGGGCTGTACAAAACCACCTTTTGGCAAATTTTCTCTTTGTACTACTCGTAAATTTAAATCCTGTTTTGCTATACTGTTGCGCAAGAACAATGACTTATAAGGAGTCATTCAAAAAACAAAAGCTGAATATTTATTCATATTTTTGTGAAAACTGAATGCGTTTTGCATGTGAAATATTTCCTGTGTTAAATTCATTCTCACAGTGCTGTTTTCCATGCTAATCAGTAGCCAGTATATACAGCATATTCAGACTGATATATCAGGATGATAGCAGTTTAGTACAACTACTAAATTATTCATGTGAAAACATATGCTGCACTAACACTGCCAAAGTGTTTATAAGCAATATGTCTAGGGGAAAAAAAAATGGAGAGACAAGAACTATCCACAAATTAAAAGTGAGAGATCTTACAAAATTATCAATAATACGATGTAGTAGTATGATAATGAAAATTGCTGATACACCAAAATAGGAGGTAATGTCCATTAGGCAAAAATCAAAATATCATGTTGGAAAGAGGGTTGTTACAAAAACAGGGATTGGACAAAAGGGTACATGGAAAAGCTGAGGGTTATGTTCAAAAGTTGTCTATATGGTCAAATAAAACATGGGTCAGATAGAAGAGCCTGTGATATTTACAAGAAACAGTCAGTGGGCAGAAGCAGTGGCACTATGCAATAAATAAATGGACACACTCAAACTTTCCCTACACTAGGGAAAGCACCAAAACCATAGATCCATGCAGTTCCTGGCAAGCATGCTAGGATCTCAACACAGAGCCCTTTCTGACAATCACATTGCTGTTACAGGACAAACAGACTCCCTTACAGATGGCAACATGCAGTCATAAGTTTCCTGCCCAGGAACAGTTCTTAGACAGACATATATTAACTTCCAAAGGAAGAGCACTGCCAGGGTCATCTGCTTTTCATAGCTATCATATAGTCGAGGATAACATCTGAGGGTATTTTGTGTTATTTCTAAGCTCTCCAATCCATCTTTTACAAGAACTTTTAAGGTCATCAGAGAGCAACACGTGCAGCAAACAGATTTACTGGGCAGATTAGCTAAGTGACCTCATAAAGCGAACAAAGCATGCTGCTCTTTCAATCAGCATCTTTTTAAATCTGTTAACTAACACTGAAATATTTGCTTTGACAAAAGAGTTTGCTGCAAGTGTTTCCATGGTAATTCTTGGCCTTTCAACTGTGGGGACAATTTCAGCTAACTCCAGCAGCCAGAACAGGCTTAAGGATATCTTCCCAGATAGCCTTCAGACTATTTTCTGCACAGACCCTGCAAGAGCTGCAGTACAGATGGAGACAAGGAGAGGATGGTCAGCACCCTCAGAAGCCTGTGAGCTCCAGGATGATCTTTGGTGTTAAGGGCAAGGGGTGCAAGGAAATGTTTCTTCCCACTGGTAAATCTATCCCCAAACTGAAATTAAAGACAGGAGATGCAGGATGGTGTTTTCCCATTCTCCTGAACTCGGCCTGTAGCTGTAGCAAGGCTCTCACTCAGCACAGCAGCTGGCTGTGGGCTCCAGCTGTGGGCCTGCAGCCCGTTCTCTGCAGGCCTCTCGGGACCCAGCAAAACCACTGCTCTTGGATGGCCCTCTGCTCCAGACAGCAGGAAGACATCAGGCCACGCGAGCAGAATCCTTTCTTCTAATCACTGACTGCCAGCTAATCCTACAACAAAAATTCTCATCCACCTTTCTAAACAGCTGAACTGTATTTACTTGCATTGTTCCTTCCAAAACCTCTAAATTACAGAAATATACAAATAACATCTGGACACTGGTTTGTGCAACTAACATGGTTGTATTTTTTACACATTTTATGCTGCAAACGGCATGTGGTCATGCTTTGACATTTACCAAGAGGGTTTGAATTTTTTTCCAAATTTCTTTTGAACTCAGTTTTTTGCAACCACTTATTAGGACCTGTGACTTCTGCATTATTGTTTTCACATTGTTCTCAAACTTACTTTGGCACTTGAGGATTGCAGAAGGAAGAGGAAAACTGTGGCTCTAGTAATATTACAGGCTTGTGAATTTCCTTCTTTGACTGTCTCACTGTGCACCTACTACCTTCTGCTTTAAAGCAAGGGGTCATCTTTGTTGTAAGCATATATACTGGCAGAGTAGCTTGATTACAGACAACAATGCAACACTCTTTAAGTCCATGTAACATTAGGAGATAGTGAATAGATTTTCTATAATTAGGAAGAATTACAAAAATCCTCCTAATTACAAACTTGGACTATGTATCCTGGGCTTCATCAAAAAAAAGTGTGGCCAGCAGGTCTAAGGGGGTAATTCTCCCTCTCTTGTGAGCCAACCTGTAGTGCTGTGCAGAGTTCTGGTGTCCCCAGTGTAGGAAGGACAGGGAACCATTGGAGCAAGTCGGGGGGGGGGGGGGGGCACCAAGTGGAGCATCTTCTGTATGAGGACAGGCTGAGGAGTTTGGGACCGTTCAGCCTGGAGAAGAGAAGGTTGTGTGAAGACCTCATAGCAACTTTCCAGTATCTGAAGAGGGCCTGCCAGGAAGGCAGAGAGTGACTCCTCATTAGGAACTGCAGTGATATGAGAAGGAGTAAGGGGTACAAACTGAAGAAGGGGAAGTTTAGGTTAGATATCAGGAAGAAATTCTTTACTGTGAGAGTGGTGAGATACTGGACAGGTTGCCCATGGATGCTGTGGATGCCCTAATCCTGACAGTGTTCAGAGGCATGTTGGGTGGAGCAAGGTCCACCTTTAAGGTTTATTCCAACCCCTTAAGATTCTATGAAATACATAAATAACAGGCCTATAAATATCATGCATGTAATAGTACAACAGTATAATTATTGAATCTATATTGTAAAGTATTATGATGCTATTTATATTATTATACATCAGTAAGACATCCATACACATGTATAAAGATGTACAAACCCATATATATTTATAGAAAAAGATTATGGAACATGCTATGAAAGCAAAAATACTTTTTTCTATAATAATGAAGAAAGAAAACACGCCCTTTAATAACATCTATGTTGCAGAGTGGAACAGGAAAAAGGATCCTCCTTAACAAACTTTTGAATGTTAATGATACAAATTGTCTCTGCTACGCCTTGGAGCAGTTTTATAGCTGCGTATCATCATGACAACACCTCCAAATATCTATCAGCATATTTCATATAGGACTTACTTATATGTCCAATGGGTTTTGGTGTGTGGTACTTGCTCTTTCTTTTCACTCTGTTATTTTGAATAGGGTGAAAGAAACTCAGAATCAAAGGCCAGGGTCAAGTCAAATAAGTATTAAATGTGCACTGCAGAGAGCATTTCCATTTTGTCACAAGGCTGCTGCCAGTTAGCACAAAAGCACCTTGCCCCAGCAGGCTTTACACAGGCAACCTTACAGCTCTCACGGATTCTGTGTGATGGGATGTTTCTCTTTGTGAGGTTATTCGCACCCTTCACCTTTGGGCAGGATACTGAGAAGTGACACACAGTAAGGAAAGAGTCAGGAAATGACACCTGACCTGCCGAAAGCAAAATGTGTCCTGACATATTTACCAGCCTGAGCAGAGCCACAGTGTCATCAAACAGGAGATTCCAGTTACTCTGAGTCTAACAAAGGAAGAACAAAGGAAGAAGTGGTCCCCACTTTGGCTCCTCCCATCATCCCAATGCTGGTCCCCAAGAACATATGCCACTCACCCCACCAGTCCCTGGGAAAGGCACCATAGGCCATACGCAAGGGAACACCCACCTGGCTGCACTGGACTGCAGAGGTGTTTGGGGCTCTCAGAAAAAGGTGTACAGGGCAGACTAAAGCTTCCCTCAAACACCTGTCACTGATGAAGCCAAATTGGGGTGTTTCCTAAACCTTATTTTTCTCCTGGGTTCTTCATTCTGATCTCTTTAATTTTACTGGGGGAGAATGATCTGTGATTTAATTCTGGCCTTCACAGACAGTCCTGAATAATGTATTTATCTGAGATATAATCAAATATGGCAACCAACAGGATTCTCTGGTTCCCTAAAAACTTTCTATCTCTTTTGTTGTTTTATTTTTGGTTTTGTTTCCATTCATCATGCAAATAGTTTATTTGTGTTATTTCCTTGAAACAAGGATTTTTTTTTTGTTTATCTCCAGACCTGAGCTATCACATACTAAATAAATATTGACTCTTGAGAGAAAAATCTCTTGTAGGCTTCAGTATGAGATTCATATAACTCCTACAGAAGTCTTAACGTACTTGGAGATTGACTTTCATCTCTGTTTTTAGCCTTCCTATTTATTTTGACTACTTATATATAACAAAAATGAAACTTTCAATGATCTCCAATTAAATATTTGAACCTTGCCATCATGCCAACATAGCTATCTAAAATAAAGCTGAAGCAACAGAAGAAAATAGGAAAATAAACACACACTTGAAGATGATTATACCTAGAGAAAGGATATGAAAAAAGCAGCAGCATTTTTTCAAAAAGTTATACACTAAGAAGAACTATTACAGACAAAATTAATTGTTCCTGGTTGGAATGAAACAAGAATATTTCTGGTTTTGACATATACCAGCATTTTCTACCAGGATTGATTTTACTAGAATCTTCAAAATACAAATAATTCTTGTTTGCCTGAGAAATTGTTTAGTTTTGTTTTGCTATCCAAGACAATAAAGAAATATGACAATGCATTTGATTAACTTATCATGGATGGTATTTTCCATCAGTAAAAGAGAATTCCAGTCATTAATCATATTTCTTTCAGTCCTTTTATCTTACCATTTATATATTGTCTTAGATTCTGCAGAATTTTGCAACAGACCTATGGTTTTTCATCTACCTGTTAATTTCACATTGAGAGATTCACTACAGTGACTAGCAGCAGTAGTGTTTAATTAGAGCATTCTTGTCAGCTGGGGAAGGTAGGACAGAAATTATTGGGTAAAGGGCCCATATAAAGTGGAGAAAATTGCAAATAACAATAAGAACCTCAATTCCCTGCTCTAATCCCCTCTTCCTAGGATTGTTTACCACTGAGAAGGAACTCAGTGGTAAAACAAACAACTGGTTGTCTGGGAAAACACCAGGAATGCATCAACCTGAGGGTGTTCCAAAGGGAGCAGAGGATTTGTACTCTCTTTGTCAGCCTCTGTGGGCTGCTGATGTGGTCAGCAGGCTCTTGGGAGGAGTGGCTGTGTCACAGTGTCATCTGGGGTGCAGAAAACTGTGTATTCCTGAAGGTGTGAGTTCTGGGAGTTAAAAATCAAAATCTAACCCATCGCTCTGCATTGAGCTTTTTGTTGGCACCTTGTATTGCATTCCAAAACTATATTATTAACACTGCTTAAATTATTACTGAATCACACCTGGCACCATATTGGAAATTCATTCAGCTTGTAATATTCACAACCTTATGAAATCAAAATTGATTCAACATACACACAGGTATCCGTGTGTAGGTGTGGAGGTTTATACAGAAAAGCAATCTCTAGGTGTCCTGTTTGAAGAGATAAAAGGGTACATGTGTGAATATGCATGCACTTGAACCCTTTTATGTGTTTGTGTATCACACAGTATATAATGCGTTCATGAACACAAATGAAAGACATAAATATTTTTAAATGTTAGGATTTGCACCACATTTTGTCTTTCACTGATGATTTTTTTTGTAAATGAGCAGTCAAGGATGCTCATGGTACTGGTAGAAAAAAAATCACATCAACTTCAAAGTTATTTCAATCTAAGAAAGTATCTAATGGTGCTTTGGAGAGATGGGGCTACTGAGGGGAGGACCAACACAAACAGAACAGTTAGAGTATGAATAACAGGGAAGACTCATCTGAGGATAAATGAACACAAAAAAACTCTCCCTTTCTCAGGAGATATAGTATCTCTTTCTGTAAGGTGTGAGACTCACTGAATCCATGATACTGAGAGACAGATATCTCCCTGAAAATGGAGAGAAAAGAGAGTAGGATGAAAAAGGCCTTGATAAAAAAACAAAACCCCTCTGTCCCCCAAAATATCATAACCCAAACCAATTCCATGTTTCAATAAATATCATATGTGTCCTATTTTTCTGAGATTACTTGAGTTTTCATAGGGGATTTCATCCTTAGATGTTTCTTTGCTGAAAGTCCAGTCAACATGCATCACAAGACAGAACTTGGTTTAGATTCAGACATAAACACCTTATGTAAGTACTTCAAATAAGGGTGAAGAAAGCACCCTTACTTATGACAGAAGCAAGACTTATTTATTTATAGACTACTTCAAATATCAGATGGCAAAAAACTAATGAATGAACACGGGGCACATTTTTTCCCAAATCTGTAATTTCAGGGCTCTGTTTTGTCTTTGAACACAACACATGATTAATCTCAATGTAGGATTTACAAAATCCGCTTTTAGCTACAGGATATACTCAAAAGAGAGGAAGTAAAATGTGGCTTGTGCTAAACTTAGCAGCTTTGGCAATTAATGCAACTTTATTCGTTGATTCAGTCAAGTCAAATAGTTTGCTAGATAAGTATACGAATTGTTCCTGCAATTTTGAATACTACTACATATCCAGCCAAATGGGCTTTAGGATAAAGAAGCCAGGGTGATTTATTTGTAATCCCTTTAGTTGCTTTTTTATTTGTACTTTCAGATTGCAGAGACCAAAGAATATCATACTTCCCCAAACGCTTGGATTATTTTCATGCAGAAGATTTGACCATAATGCTCTGTGTGTGTAATAAAATCAGATGGGTTCAAATGATCCCGGTACAGTGACGCATTCTTGATACTGTCTACTTATTTTGAGCATGCAGTTTTGGTAACTTATGCCCACTCTTTCTCTGCCAGCACATGATGGGGCTCAGGTTAACCTTTAATAAAAGATGACATTATGGCAAGTCTTGCTTATTCTGGAAGCATAATGAGCAGGGGAGTGAGCTGGTCAAACTCCCTTTCATCACGTTCAGGGTGTCTTAGCTATGTTTTTATTTCAGTATCTGCCTCCAGATGTATTTAAATTTACTCCAGATGTAATTAAAACTAAGTGTGGAAGGGAACTTTGAATCCCACATTGTATATCCTTCACCATTTTTCAATATTTCTTCAGTATTTCTTCACCAAATTTCAAGATCCCTTGGGAACAGTTTCCTGCCCAACGCAATCCCCTACCTTTTGCTGCTCAGACCTCAACCCCACTGGCCTCATCCTTCTCATGCCATCATTATGACCTTTAAAAGCCCTGATCAGAAAACCTCAGGAGGAGATCTTTGATGAAACCACACTGAGGAAATAAACAGTCCCAACTGCTACAACATTCCTCTTATTGCTTTGGGGTGTGTCTAGGGGATGAACTGAGTAACCAGGTCTTTAAAGTTAATTGCAGGCGGAATGGAGTATGAGCTTTTAAAGAAAGAGAAGGAACAGAAACCTGGTTAGTCCAACAAAGAAAACTGGGAAATGATGTTGAAGGAATATAGTTTTATTCTGTATAATGCAAAGAATGAGGATGTGAATGAAAACCTTTTATGAATGTTTCTATTCACTGAATGGAACTCATTGGAATCAAAGTTAACATGATAATTAACTTTAAAACATACTTTTAGCAGAAGTAAGCGAAGACCCTCAAGTCAGAAGCAATCTCAGCCCTAAGAAAGATAAGCATAATCTCCCCACGACTACTGCAGTGTCATATGAAAAAGTGCCAACGGAAAAAGCTATTCTGCATTTTAGCATTTTACACTTTAGAGTGACTCTTAAACTATTTTACAAAGCATTTCAGCATCACTGCTCATATTTCACTGAGTATGTGGGGCTAGAAAATTAAATGGTTTGCTGGAAGTCACTTCAAGTGATCCAAATCTTGTGCAAGTGCTTTATTGTGTATCCCCGGTTGTGAAATTATTGTAATATTGACTATCATTACCTTCTGCTGTCCTATGACTGAATGTGCATAGATATACTGAAAATACATGAATGGTTAGGATCACCTGCCTATAAGACTGAGTAGTGAGTACTCCTGTGTAAGAATGAAGTGAATAGCTTGCAGTACACACAGACTGATCTAGCAAATTAACAGTTGCTCCAACTTACTTCTGATGCCAAAATACTCAGAACAAAGCCAAATGCAAAAGCTGCTCAAGCGCACTACTAATATCAGGTGCAAGATGAAGACAGTCATCATGTTCTCAAACACTCTAATAAAAATATGTGGCAGGAAGATCAGAAATAGTGGCTAACTTTGCATCAAGTCCTCCAGTGTCAATCTACCTGTGCAATTTGGCCCTATCTTTGCAGAAGTATATGAACTAGAGGTCCTCTGTTCAATCTTGAACCCCTAATCCTTTTGTTTTCCCCTTCCCAATTACAAGGAGCTTTCAAGAATAGTAATTAGCTAGAACTAATAAATATTGGACTTTGAACTCCACTGCTTAAAAATTTTAAGTCATTTCTAAACATTTTTATTCTTACTCTTATTCATTTTCTTATATTGGGGCATATGCTGTTTTTTTTTTTTAATTATGTAATTTTGCATAGTAATCCTTCACACAACACAGTTCTTACCATTTCTCATGCTAATATCTATATATGTTATTAAAGTGCTAATAATTAGGGATGTGGATCCTAACTATGCATATTAAGGCCATAAGTTTTCTTCTGAGATTCCATGCTTCTGATTAGCATTCATTTTGTGCCAGATAAAACCTTTTTCCAAGGTTATCTGCTAAAAGGCTCCAGGCATGTCCTACAGTTGTTCATTACTCATTAAGTTCACTAGCAAATACACAGTTTCAAATCGTTCAGAAGCAATCTCTTCCTCTGTTGCAGGGGTTTGGTTGTTTGTTCAGGATGTTTTTAGTTTTACCTAATGGTACTGGACAAGGACACAGCAATCAACACTAGTCTCAGTAACGTCCCTCAGAAATTGCTCCAGTGTGTTTCAAAGACCGCAAAGACAAATAGCTATAGCTCACTTTTATACAAGTACATACCCTGGTATCCTGGTTTGGCATTGATTCATTTTTTGGTACGGAGTGGTTCCCCGTTTGGGGCCTTATTAGCCTCCTGTCGACCTGACAGAGAACCAATCAGTGGCCAATTTTTGAATATTGACACATGATTAAACCAATGAAAGGGGTAGATACACCTTTGTGGACACACATTTTAAGACAAAAGACCCCAGGAATAGTATTTTTCTGGAAATCATCATTTTGCTCTCTTCTGACCAAGAGGAACACAGAATCACAGAATGGTTTGGTTTGGTTTGGTTTGGTTTGGTTTGGTTTGGTTTGGTTTGGTTTGGTTTGGTTTGGTT
>CM031858.1:121214562-121293477 GCA_018697195.1 Certhia americana | reverse complement strand
GGTTTGGTTTGGAAGGGACCTTAATGATCATCTAGTTCCAATCCCCCCTGCCACAGGCCAGGAACAACTTCCACCAGACCAAGTTGCTGAAAGACCCTCCAACCTGGCCTTGAACACTTCCAGGGATGGGGTATCCACAACTCTTTTGGACAACCTGTTCCAGTGCCTCAACACCCCTGTAGTAAGGAAACATACTGATTTGTTCAGTTGCATGGAAACAGATTAAAATTGGGGTACAGTAGCTTGCTCAGGGTCTTTCTTGGATAGATTTCTCAGCTGAGACTTTTCTGTAGCAACACAAGTAAGTTTACAGATTTCTTGGGCCTGGAGAAATACTACTAAAATAATCACAGAGGTTCATTTTTCATGAAAGTTGTATAGGAATCTGCTACACATTGTTGGAAGGTGATGGCCATGTGCTATAGTTGTGCTGAGCTGGGTACCTGCAGGTGGAGCAGAAAGGGCTGGTGGGGCCACTGGGAGGATGTACTGGCCATCCAAGCCAGCCAGCGCCACCCTCCTCCCCTAACCACCTTCTTCCTCCCAGGGCTTGGTCCTGCATTGCTGCAGGGAGACCAGAGACAAGCATCCACTTTTGTCATTGGGTATTTAGTCCCTTCTAGGCTTGTGATATTCTGCTCTAAGAGCTGGTGTTTACACAAATCTAAACTAGGTAACTGATTAAAGTACTTATGCAACCTAACTTAATAAGTCACTAAATATCACCCAAGTCCCAAGCCCAGGAAAAGAAGGTAGGTAGTTCTGAATGGAGCAGAGAAAATTGCTATCCTAAGAGATGTCAGAGCCTCATGTAAGGAAAAAAAAATAAGATGGTTTCCCAATAACATAAAATAGCTTACCAAAAGAAATCACAGCACTACTAGGAGATTTAGAAATCTATCTCAAAACATTGAATAATCAATAAGTTCATTCATTAAATCTTCAGACTGGTGTTTCTTTTAACATTTGTGATCTGTGAAAAGGACCGAAACCTATATCCTCTGGTATACACACTGCTACTTTCAGGGTGCATGGATAACACCATCTGGAGAAATGCAGTAACCTAGCATATACTAGTAATGTTATTTATAACATTCTTCTTCTAAATATTCAAAGAAACAAGGTCATTCGAGATTCGAGTACATTGGAATTCAAACATCCTAAATCAAGCTAACCTGTTCTATAACTTCTTTGTCGTCTCAGGGTTGCATCAGAGAACAAAATGGTCCACTGTATCTTATGAAATCTTTTATAATTCAACAGTAACCACCCTTCTTAAAAATTCTCCTAAAATATCTACATCAAATTCAAGAGGTGAAATTGTCCTAGAACAGAACTTCAGGCTATAAAAATAAATCTACAATATAATTATTTTGGGGAACAACTGGCAATTAGAAAAGACTAAATTCAAGGACAGTCAGGCACTTTGTGTCTTTGCTAAAAGTCAGAGGTATGATTTACTTTTTCTGTTTGATTAGATCATCAGAAAAATAGCATAATTAGGAATAGTAATGAAAACTTTGACGCTCAGTAGATAACTTTCAGCCAACTTTCTCTCACAAAGAGGAAACATATGTGCCTTTCAGCAACCCATAACATAAAATATATTTCAGTGCCATATGCTATCTTTCCTCTTTGGATCCCATCATAGAATCTGTAACCTCTAAAATTTTCTTTTTTTTTTTTTTTTTTCCACCAATTGCTTCTTTGCATCAGTCATACTCATATTTTTTAATCATAAATTTGCATTTTGGACATAATTTTTTTGTCAGACGTGACAGGGTCATAAAATCAATTCAAATGAGCTGTGCAAAATTAACAGATGAAATGGTGTGTTAGGTTTGTTTTCACCACCACGATCATTAAGTACAAGGCTGGCTCATTATGGGAAGACAATGTTTAATCATCCTCCAAATTCTGCAGATGGATTTACGTCTGTGCATATCCCCTTCTGTGATGCTCAATAGCCAGGCACAGTCTGTTCCATCCGTCTGCAAATAGTCCCCTGTTCAGCAGGCTGCTCTGGTTTAGCAAAGCATTTGCACCATCTGAGTGGGTCTTGTTGGTTTCAGAGGAGTTGAAGCCCATCCCTAAAGCTAACAAACCTACATGGAGACTAACAAAGACCATGGAGACTGGCTTTGTGTAGGTGCATTGCTGCTTTTGAGAGCTGGAGTACAGCATGAGCTGTGAGGACTAGCACCAGGATGGAACAATCTGGCAACTGTGTCTTGATTAGCCAGTGCTGCTGCTGCAAATGAAAGAGTGGGAAGAACAAAAAGAAATCTAAGAATCCCCAGAGATCTAAAAGAAAGAACAAATGTTGAATAACCATTTTCTCTACAAGATTAGAAGACAATTCCAAGAAGAATTAAAAATATATATCAGCCTATGCTTACCATTTCCTTGTCACATTCCTGGCAACAACTTGAGGTTAAGTTATACTTAAGGGAATCTTATTTTGGTCTAATTTCTCAGCGTAATTATTTCCCTCCCAAAGGGATGACACATGGGGGAGGTACTGCAGTGCTTTGAGGTTCTTTTCCTCAAACAAGACAAATGAGCAATAACACCCAGGATTTTACCAGTGGGATTCTGTTCCAGCCTTGCCCTTCAGCTTCTTGGCTAAAGAAATCGTGAACACCATAACCTGGCTTCTCAAAAGGAGAAGTCTCAGTGATGCTAAACCCATCTTCTGAGTTTCTGAGTTTCTGCTTACAAGTATCAGATTTTAATGATCACTTTAGAAAACACACCCAACTTGTTGGCCAGTATAATTCTTCTATTGCTATTGGAGGTATAGAGAACATGGGATTAATTTTCTTTATTTGACTATCTTATTTGTTTTAAAAAGACGTATTTCTTGAAATAATTCAGGAAGAGTATTAAACTTATTCTTGCTCTGTCATTTTGTGCTTGACATTGATAAAATCGCTTCCTGGGTGACTTGGTTGCAGCTGTGAAGAAGGGCACAACAGCTGCTTGGTGTCATGGCAGGAAGAGGACATCTGATATATGGCTACCACTCTCTAGAAAGAAGTAACCAGAAAACCCAAGCTGTCCTAAGGATAGAGAGCATATGACAACGAGGCAAGAGACTCAGGTTTTGTTTCAATCCTGAGAGGGAGTCTTCAGGACAGTGGGCTTCTCATGTCAATGAGGTCCTGGCAGTGGTCATATGACGTTTGGGTCATGCATCAATCAACTGATAACTCCAATGTTTTATAGTGGCAATGCTATTTACTGAAAGTTAAAGCTTTCTTATCAAAACATTAAGATAGGCCACTCTGTAAATTCAGAAAGAAGATATGAATAAAAGTGAGGTAATATCAATGTGTGATGACAGGAAAAAATAATCAAATTAAATAAAAACTGATTCATCTTCTTACCTAGAAACTAAGGTTGTTACAGAAACTGAGCTACTGTTTCACTGGAAGCCAGGGGTATAGAACAAGCTGGCACTGGTGGCAGTTAAAGAAACAAATATTGGCAGGTACAGGTAAAAGATTAAAACATTTTCCTAAATGAAAAATACAGAAAAACCATTTAACAGAGGAGAGCAAATAAATTACATGCTTTTATTTGTATCGTCCAAGCATGGCAGATATGGAACATCCAAATGTAAGCAAAGAAATCCTACATAATTGACAGTAATTTGACCCAAATGATCCTGAAAATGTTAAGGAGACTTCTTCCTCTCTAATCTTGCATAAACTTAGTGACAGAGCTATGGTGCAAAGCACCTTTCTCCTCAAATTAGTGTTACAGAGTAACCAAGTTTTTCATCTTCATTTTCTCTGATTTCTTCTAATACAGCCTACCATGTATTAAAAAAAGAAACTTTAATAAGATTTTTAAAAACATTTTAACATAAAATAACATTTTTGGTGGCTTTTTCTAAAAGGATAAATTTAAAAGAGATTATTCAAAATTTTTCCAGTTGACCAATCTGCTATCAGCTTTCTGTCTTATTTCTTTCTCTATATTCTTTAGAAAGGGACATTTTATATCAGGTTATTTATTATTACATTTATTTAATATATAATTATTAATTAATATTACATTTAAATATTTCAAATTATTTAAATTTAAATTATTATTACATGTTATAATTCATTCAAATATAATACATTCAAATTAGTCTATAAAACTTAGCAGGGCCTGCACCTCTGCTTATTCTGCATTTAAGAGACTTAAGAACTACAGGTTCATAGTCATGCTCTAAACACAAATCAGTCAATACATAAATAATGACACATTATTATTTTATTATCATAAATAAATAATAGAAACAACAAGAAATTTTGCCTGAGTCAGAACCCTATAATTTGAATCCAAGACTGGAGTTTATTCTTTGATGGGAAGAGAATCAGTAATGATAAGGTGGTGTGGGACAGAATATGAGAGGTACCCATTTCATCTTGATAAACCCCTTTCTTCCCAGGAAAGTGTTGGAAATAGGAAAAGTGACTTGATGCAGGAAAGCCATAGGCTCATGTGAGTATACCTGTGCTGAAGGTTCATTCTTGTGGACAGGCAGAAAAAGTATGACTGCAAGTTAGATGGAAATATATACATTCTTCCACTCCATCTCCCTTACTTCCCAGAGAAAAGACAGTCTTTTAAATAGACTTGAAAGCAGGTGTTTTTTTCATGCTGAGTACAAATTAACAAGTCAGACACTAGTTAATAATGTGGGCATCTGAAAGATAGGTCTTGTTATTCAGCTACAAATCAAAGGAGGGGACAGGCAACTTCTGACTATTTGCCAGTAAACAGTGAGAAAAATACTGGCCACAGCACGAACTAGGAGCTGGAAAGAGCATTAATATGCTGTTTTCCGGCAAGATGGTTCATTTCCCCAAGCTCTAGAAAAGCTACATTTGGAGTTACAATGATTTCTTTGTTTCTAACAACGGTAAGAGAAGGTTTCACAGCCAAGAATCCATTTCTTCCATCCTAGGGTGTGCTGACGGAGCACACATTACTTCCCGACATAGCAATCGGGGATTTGTTTTGCAAATCAAGCACCAGGTTATCACACAGGGACAATACCCAGAGTTATTTCTGAACAACCACCATGTTCAGTCATGGGATTTGGAGGCGTACCTACTATTGTATCAAGGCAAGAGAGCACTGCCAGCTCTATGACTACTCCAGCTGGCAGCAGCACCTCAGGGGCGGCACAGGCAGAACTCGCTGTACTTCGTGCACAGAGGTGCTGCTGGGTTTTGCACACAAGCCCAAAGTGTCAGGAGCTGCTAAAAGACTTAGAGGGCAAAGGTCAGATGAAGCTGCACAAGTGTGTGCCAAGGCCAAGTACTAGGTTATGTTAGCAGGCATGATTCAGCAACACTAGGTATGAAAGCCAAATGCAGATCAATCCCAAAATGTTGAAAACCCACACAGAATCTCTTAATCAGGTGTTTTATACGGTTGAATTTCAGTGAACTGTCAAAACTTTTAAAAGCTGCTGCACAGCTTGGTTCTAACAGAAATCAAGTGATCAGAACTGCACTGCTGTCTGGTTTGTACAAGCAAATCAAAACCTGAGTTTCAGATGGGCTTATTTCACATGGATAAACAACAACTCTCTTCAGACAGCTTGTTCATTGCCTGCTTGGAGGAAATGGCAGGTCAAATTTAACACTGTTCTAAATATAACAGTGCAGAGAAAGGCAAAAAGGTGAGGGGAGAAAGAACATTATGAATTTTTGCTTCCTGTTAAATTTCTTTTCTGGGGCTATTACCCGTGTTAAATCTGCAGCGGCATCCAATGGTGCATCTCAGAAGAAATCCTCCTGCTCGTTGTGGCTCTGGCACTGTCATGACAACCTGTCACCAAAATGCTGAGGGATCTGAAAGACAAGGTTTCCTTTCAACCAGCCTTCAAGGTTCAGCCTTCCTACGCTGTTCTGTATTGTCACCAGAGACACTGAGATCTGAATCCCTGCACTCGTACAATTTCAAATAGGTATTGATAATTAATTTCTGCCAAGGCTTCCAAACACTATCACACTTATATTTAGCCTCTCCATTATAATGTTTTGATAGACCATATGATCTTTAGGGAGCTAAAATAGACGTGATTCCTCCAACTTGGATGAATGGCCCTCATTTGCCCTGATGAACAATGCAGTAGGGCAGCTTCCTCCGCGTACCTTTTTCTGCCTCGTGTGTGACTGATGCTGTCAGGCAGAGGAATGTTCCTCATGCACTTCACGTAAAATTAAAGGGCTTTTACAGAGGATTTCAGCTAACCTCCCACACTAAGCTGAAAATTCTGAAATAAGCTCAACTTCTACAAAAGGGAGCTCCTCAAACCAGCAGAATCTGAATCTGAATCTGAAATGGATTGAGGAGGGCTTTTTTTTCATTTTTAATGATAAACAACTTCTATTGCATACTGCAAATCGACTGTCACAATAACAGATTGGGCTCTTCTGCAAGAAGCTAACTAGCTATATGTAATAGAAGTAGACTGATTATTTATGCATATTGTATTTTGCAGTCCTTTATGTTTATGAGTTTTTAGACTGGTACTTTGAGAGATTCGTCAATTTCTCTTGGAAAAACAATAGATGCTATATGTAATATCACACTATGCTAACAATCAACACTTACTACTTTTCAAGACCAATTCTCTAAAACATGAACTGAATTTATAAATGTGGCCATTTTCTTCTTAAAAATGCCAAATTCCTGCTGTTTTCCAAGATTAGATATTCCAAGTCTTCCAAAGCATAATGACAGAATTATTCAACCAGGGTCCTGTGAAGACTTAACATTATTTAATTATTTCCTGTTGATTTGGGCTTGTCTGTAGCACAGGAAAAAAAAAAAAAATTGCTTCTATTCAGGATGTCTCTTTCATTTGTTTTGATGTGACTGATTTAAAAACTGCTAAATATGGAGGATTAAACATTTAGGAGGAAGATACACAGAAACAGATTTCGATCTTTTTATTCACTGGAGTGAGCCCACTGACAATAAAATAACTAATATAGACAAAGCAGATGTTAGAGCAGGACCTGGACTCCTGTGTTTATTGAGCACACTGTCTCCATTGGAGCCTCTTCAGGATTCATCTTCCAGCCTGTCTATAAGGGGGTTCTGGCTTACTGAGGCTGGCAGTTAAAAAATTAAAATAGATAGAGAAATTAATTTGCCACATTTGAAGTTTATTTGCAATAAAGCTCCAACTACTGAAACTTCATCTGTTCTGTGGACTTCTCTTTCTCCTTTTCAGCCCCAATAGTGCCTAAGAGGGCTTCAGACTTTCCTGAAATCTTCACCCTTCTCTGTGTGAAATTACTTACACTTGATCCTTTGACTCAGATGCTACCATTTCTGCTCTCATGACCTGTAGCTTGTGTTAAGTCCAACAAATGTCCAACAAAGTACCATTTGGTGGATAAAAATACAGGCAAAACACTAATAAGCAGTCAGGAAATGGGAATCAGGCCCTTTTAGATACAGAATATCTCAAGAATTGACTTGCATCCAGCCTAACTCTTCCTTCTTCCAAACTGATCTTCCCCCTCCAAATATGAAGCCTTTCTGTTTAGTGCTTCCAGGATTTAGTTAAAAAAAAAAAAAAAAAAAAAAAAGCCCCTTCTAAAATCAGAAATTAAGTTCTCAGTCCAGCTGAGAGTCTTGTTTGAACACCCTGAGTACATCATACATACTTGTTTACATCTTGGGCACACTGTCTCCTTAGAGAAGCAGGAGATCATTTTGAGGCTTCTTTTAAAAGAGGACTGCCAACACCTTCCCATGTTTACTGAAATGTTTGCAGGCTTTCCAGTGTGGGTGGCAGCTCAATTGTGCTAGCTAGCAAGTCTTTTACAGAACTTGGCACCACTGCTACAAACATGCAGGGGTATGGAAGAAACGCCAATTAAATGAAATTCAGAAGCACTACAAATACTGTACCACATTGTTTGTAAACATGCATCAGCAGGTAGTAAGTCTGGTCTGGAAAAGTCATTCTGGGAAATTGGTCACCAGTGAGAAAACCTGGAAAGAAATAGTGTAAGTTTCTGAAGACTTCTTATCCATGAATGGGGCCTTTCTCAACTGACCCCATCTTTCCAGTTCACCAGAACTGGTCCAGAACTGTCATCTGTGCTCTCTTCACTTTCCTTAGCTGCTTTTATTCCCTGATTTCCTCCAGTTCCAGCCTTTCTGTGCCCTTTTTCACACCACAAGGCCACTTGGCCACTCTGTCACCATTTGCTCCCTCTACTCTTGTTCCCTTACCATGACTCTTGTGTCCAAGCTGGATTTTATCTCACCTGGTCTCTGTTGAAAGGTAAGAGTTTGGCCTGAACTAGTCATCCATACACCCTCTCTAAGCAATAGGGAGAAAGGCATTCCTAGCGCATGGGACAGCCCATCCTAGGAGTGAAAAATCTACCCAACCTCTCAAATTAAAGGCAAAAGCCATCTGCAGCAGTTATAGTTCTACCACCTTTATCTCCATCACCTCCAATGCCACTGCTACCAACCAACAAAAACTGTCATCAAGGGATACTTCCCTGGGAGTATCCTATCCACTAAATTTCATAAACTTCCAGGGACTCCTATTTCCTTGGAAAATTTGTTTAATATTTCTTCACAGTGATAATGGCAATGATGGGGCAAAGGATGCAGAAAAAGGCAAATAAGCAATATAAATGCTTTTAGACAATGCAGAAAGGAAGCATTTGATTGAATTTTACTAAGATACTCCTTACTTAGCTCCACATTCATTGATACTTCTTCATCCATACAAATAAATCTACAATTTATATCTTCATCATCTCATATCTCAGCATTAGAAGTACTTTTTTTTCTTATTTTTTTATTTCCCTTTTTGACCTCTCAAGTATCATCTGTTCTGGTAGACAGCACAAGCTCTACTGCAAAGAAATGGTTTTCTTAACACTTCAAGTATGATTAATCTGCACTTAACAGCTATTCTCTCACTCCCCCTTCTCCAGAAGATATATCCAGAAGCAATATCTGCTTGAAGTCTTCCCCATCTACTTCTAGTCCTCTCACACATATGCTTCACATGTTGATGCATGTAGAGCCAATGACACCTATCACATTCAGTCTGCTTTCAAAGGAGCACCTTTATCTCACATCTTTGCATTCAATCTTCACATCCTTCCCATTACATAGTTCTGTGGAGGCTGAAATTTCCCACACCCTCAGTCAGTGGGTATCATCTTACTGTCCAGTTTGGGGTGCCCGAAGGGAGAAAGCAAATGATCAGCTGTCTGAAAAATGTAACCTATGAGAAAATATGTATTAGCTATCCTATCTGAGAGAAGGCTGAGGGCAGTTTGCATCAGAGTAGTGAAACAGGACTTTTACAATCAGCTCTCCACATCTACTTTGGAAATGATAAGATGTAACAGACATAAATTTCAGCAAGGAGCATGCAGGAAAATCAGAACAGATTGCCTGGGATGGCTGTGAAAATGGTGCTACTGAGGGTGCCTATGGAAAGATCAGAAGTTTGTCAGAAGCAAACCAGGTGTATTTGATTCTGTGCCCACAGGATTAGCTAAGCCCTCTCTTCTTGTCTATTCTACTTTATTACTCCATGACTCAAAGATAAACATCTGCTGCGCAACTTCACTGTGATTCTTCAAACATGTCTGTACAAACCTCATTCATCATAATCCAGGATTAAAAAGGACCACTGCCTATCATAATCTGTGCTCTCTTCTTCTGCCTTTTCAGGCATGTTAACTAGTACCATTTGGATCACTTTTCTTTTATCAGCTCACTGACTGTACTGACTACATTAATGAACACAAATCCCCAGACCTGCACTGTACAGTACAAAAGGTATTCAAGAAAAGACAGCCCTGAGTGGGATGGTGGATCACCTTAAAGCCAGACACATACTCTTCTTAAAGCAGAATACAGATTATGTAGAAGCAGAAGTCACTTCCAAAGCACCCCATTCCAAAACACTCCCCAAATGTACTCAGAAGCATTTGCTGTACTTCATGCAAACCCAGCTTATGGCAGCAAAGGTGTTCTCTGTATTTTTCTGTTTCATTGTCTCTTTTAATTATCACACAAGTTGCCTGAGTTCAAATTTTATTGATGGGCTGCCAGTTCTATTAGATATTTGGGGGAATTTAGGGAAATGTAATTTCAACTTTATTTTTAGCTTTTTCCTTGAAAATGCAGTAGTAATAGGAGTGCTATAGCAGTGAAAGACTCCTGTACCCTCATTCTTGTCCATTTTTTCCAGCTACCATCATCTGGTTCAATGCCCGACATTACATCTCCCTGGAACTTCTGCTTGTTGATAATTTTTTTTTTGTTGTTGTCATTTTTTGAGCATAAACCAAACTTCTGCAAAAAATGGTGTTGAGAATAAAAACATTGTAACTCACTTAAAGATTTTTACCACTGAGAACAGGACACAGGCTTTTTTGGGACATCTTTCATATTGATATAGGCAAAACAAACTCATAAATAGTGATCTTAACTGATACTTCTTACAACACTAAAAGCTCCAGGACTCCTGTGGATTTTTGCAACGGCTGAGGCTTTTTTGTTTGGTGAAGCTCTGATTTGTGAGATATAGTTTTAAAGGATTCCTCAATTGCTTTGAATGTCAGAGGATATGACACAACCTTCAGCACTGCAGTGGACACCAAGCTGCTCATTGGTGGTGTGAAAGTCAGGAGCCTCAGGCAGTGACTCCTTCTCCAAGAGATCTCTGATAACAGACCCAGTGTGGGGCTTATCCTGATCTTCCTTCTCATGGGACTGAGCCAAATCCATCTTGTCTCATCTAATCTTTTTCTGCAGCTAATATCCAGACTTCTGGTGTTACTAGTGTTTCTTCTATCCCATTCATCCTTTTGCAATAATGAGATGATCTGGAGGAAGGTGGCTTGGTCTGCCAACAAGCAATGCTTACTGAGCTGAAATGTGGTCTATCTCCTTTCAATATTAGTCCATATTATTTACCAGAGATTTCCTTCAGTTTTCCTTGGTTTTTTTTCACAATTGTCCCTCATGTATGATGCAGCACCTTTGAATGAGTGCAAACTTGAGCTGGTTTGAAAGCAAACTAGTGGGAGATCCCAAGTCAGAATTACAATTTAACAGGAAAATTAAAATGTACTAGAAAATAACCACTGAATTACAATTTAACAGGAAAATTAAAATGTACTAGAAAATAACCACTGAATTACAATTTAACAGGAAAATTAAAATGTACTAGAAAATAACCACTGACAGATTCAGAATACAACCTGACACCCTGTTGGTAGCAGTCTGATTAAATGGTGGCTGCAGTCCTGGAGTGACAGATGTGGTTCTGTTGAAGCAGTGATTCTGTAGAAGGGTGTAGTTTTCCTCTGAAGGTCCAGTGTGGTGTAGATGGGTCTGGTCTTCCTCTAGGAATCCAGTGGAAAAAAGGCTGACTGTGGCATTCCAAATCTCAGATTTTATCTAGGTAGGAATGCTCGGCTCCTCCCCCTGGGTGAAGCATCTCACAAAGGTATAATGTAATTTTATCAGCCCGTGCAGTGAGACTCAATGGCCCATTAGCAGAAAACATTCCCCTGGATGGAGACTGGGTTGTGGAAGAGAGAAAGGACACTACCTTACCTGGTTTTAACAGATGGTAATAGAATACATGCTTTTGGTAACATCTTGCATTGCAACCTAAGAAAAAACTATAAATGTTAAAGTGATATTTTTACAGGTAGATGATAGATAAAATCATCAGTTCAGATTCATGTTTATGAAAGCCAGAGAGAATAGGAAGAGAGCTGTTCTGGCACTAATTCACCTGGTACTGTTGAAGTACATGAAACAAAGTTTGTACAGACACAATACCATCCCCAGTGGACATTAGCAATGGATTGCCTCCTTTCTTCTTACCTACTTCTTTTGTATGGCGTATGAACACATTATGCATGTTTGTGCTCAAGCAAAGGAAGTTGCCACTTGTTTTGCTTCTTAAAGGCTTGTGTTTCAGTATGTTAGTAATGTGGCCTACACAGGCATTAAAAAGGGGATATGGACACCTGAACAAAAGATGCCATAAAGTAGTTTCGGTCCTGAGCTGCAGCATATCCAGGCACAATTGCACCTCTGGCCACATATGGGCACTATGAGAACCCTGCCAGGACTGGCTGCACAGCACCAATCCAATCCATGGGATTTACCCTTCTCCAGATTGACACACCTGCAGGAGTCAGCATGGAAGAGGAGGATGTGCTTGTAAAGCACCAACATCAGAAGATCTGAGATAGAAGGAATAGGATCTTCTTTACCTTATCTATTGACTACTTCATTGAAATATTCTGGTCTGAGACAGGGGTACAAATTGGAAGAACATAGCTTTGAGATTGCTGAGATTTTACCCAGTCTAGGAAATAAATGGATTGGATTAATGTTACCCGTAGAAAAAATGTCAAAAGATGTTTCAGAGTAAGTGTCAAGAAGGCAGAGATGAAAACCCAGAAATTCTGAATAGGAATTAAAAGAGTGAAAGACATTTATAGTACTGCTTACGATGTCTGACCACTGGAAATAAAGAGCTGATGAGAAAATCAGGATGCGTGAGAACTGCAATAGTTGAAAAGCTTCATTATTTCACCAAACCTCAGCATGAAAAGAAGAGTGAGGAAAGTTACTGCTCATTCTTTAGCCAGTTGATGACAGGTGTAAGAGATTGAGAGCTTTTATATTTTAACAAGCAAATGTCTGTGTCCTGACAGAATCAGTTAAGTTCAACTGGAATTCGAATTCCAAGTTTGACTTTTTAACATTCAATTTTCTATGATTTTGTACAGCTAACAGCAGCAAGAGCAGCACAAAATTTAAAAAACCCTACAAAAACCACACAAGAGTGACATGCCCAGAGAGCATACTACCATATACTAGAGTGCTCAGTGAGGCTTGCTGGAAAGGAAATACAGTTTAGTTTTCTCACCACGTTTAGAACATTCAAATATATCGTTGTGTACACTAAACGCTAAGGGATTGAATATGCTGTGCGAGTGAGATAAATATAGTCTTCTTGATTAAGCCCTACCTGAACCTCCTCATTTTTTTTTCCACAGTTATTATATTCTTATGAGTTTAAAAATTGCTGCTATTTCCCTTAGAAGTATTTTCTAAATTTGGATCGAGTAGGTATTTTATTTCTTTTCACAGAAAGACATGGGACCACAGGTATTGATAGGGATGACCTGAGATCAACTTGTCCAATGCTATCCTGCTGAAAGCAGGGTCAGCTAACAAAAGTCGTCCTTGACCATGCCCACGATTTAGGAGCCAGATCATCTTATTCATCCCTTATTTGGGAAGAAATACTTCACGTTGGTACAGGATATCCACAAAGAGCTTAATTTGATTTTTTTTTTTTTAAGAAAAAAGAGGAATTGTATCCAGTCACTTCATTGGCATGAAAACATGTATATTGATTTGACCAGGAGGCCTCCGAAGTCCTTGTATATCTTTTATTTGGATGTCATTGATTTGGCAACCAGACCTGTACAAACCAAAAGAGAAGGGGCTGCAATTTGTTAAACGGGTACACTGGTTTCCATCTCTGAATACGTATTTTCTGCACCACTTTGTCATTCCAGTTCAATTAGAGGACAGTTTCCAATTCAATTAGCAAATAAATCTACCCACAACTATATGACAAAACTAATTTCAAATTAGGGAAGGCATATAGTCTCTCCTGAAGGCCCTCACATAATTATTGTGGATTTCAATTACCAAACAATTCAAACAACTGTAGGGATCATTTTATAACTGGACATTTAAAAGAGTATGTAGGGCTAGCTTGGACAAATACAGACTCAGTTATTTGTCTTTCAACCAATCCCACAAGAGAAAAATATTTAATGAGCCTACTCTTATTGTTAGAATGAAGTTTGTGCTCATGAGATTTCAGGATTGAATTTCAAGACCTAATCCTACAATTTTTTTTCCAAGTACTCTCAATACAATCAGTAAAAATATTTCCTGCTACATGTGTCTTCAGGAATGCATTTCCTAGGGAAAAAAATGGTAACAGCAAACAAATACTGATGATTTTGAGAATAACAACATGGAAGACGATTTTTAAAAGCTAATAAAGATTATGAATAATATTTGATGCACAGCAGAACAAGCAAGTAAATATTTAACTGGGAATGAAAATCCATTAAAGTGTGGGGAGCTTTTTAATGGTTTCCCTGACATGATTTTAAATTATATGGCATTTCAATAGCACTAACAATTGACAGATTTTCTTCTGCTGTTGGTGACTTACAAGGAAATGTAACAACAGAGTGCGAACCTAGTAAGTACGACTGGAGTTCTTGTGGTGTAGAATAAAAAGTGTAGAACAGAATATAAGAATGCTTTACAAATTGTATTAATTTCAAACCAGCACAACTTTACAAAAATGAACGAGAATTAGTAGCAATTAATTTTAGTTTATGCAATTTTAGGTTTAAGATTAAAGAACTGCTTAACATGGTTTATGATAAGAATA
Source organism: Certhia americana (assembly GCA_018697195.1). Classification (NCBI taxonomy): domain Eukaryota; kingdom Metazoa; phylum Chordata; class Aves; order Passeriformes; family Certhiidae; genus Certhia; species Certhia americana. The sequence continues at coordinate 121,278,956 of CM031858.1, read as the reverse complement.
TGAGCATCTACAACATCTGATTGATGTGTGCCATGTTCTGAATAACTGTGTTCGGAAACTGAAATACTAGAATTCTATCATGGATAATTTCTTTTCAAAGAAAACACAGTTTCAGGTAATAAGCTTGTCTCAGTCTTTGTCTAATACGTGCTTGGTAATAAATGGCAACACTTTTGCCAAAACTAGAGAAAAAGCAGAAGTGAAATTCAGTTCATGGCATATCAAGGTATGTGGAAGTTTTGAAGCCTACACAAAGCCTTTTTTTTTGACTTCCTGTTTTTGACTGTGGAAAATTACAAGCACAATGGTGACAGAATACACCAACTGAGCAGGCTAAACAAAGGTTTCTAATGCATATACAGAAATAGCCTATATATATGGAAATAGCACCTACATACATAAAGCTTTATTCAGGTTTCCCATCCCAGTGTTGACTTCATTAACTCCTAAAAATAGCCTTGCAAGAGCTTTTTCCTAACAGGAACATAAGCAGTACTATGACTATCCTATTATAAGCAATGGTAGTCTGGGGTGTTTGTACCAGCCCAGAAGAAGATGCTGTGGCCTTCAAAATATTCAGCTCTAAAGAACCTAAAATCAATAATTAATTTATGAAATGGCTATCTCAAGGAAAAAAAAAAACCTAATAAACAGTTATTTAACTCTTAGAGCACCAGAGTCCTCCAGGCTGCCAGTAAAATCAGTGCCTTGGAAAATATTTATTGACATCTACAATACACACTTACTCTCCAAGGGGTTACCTTAAGTATTATTAAGCAAAACTGACAGGTTGAATGATTGCAGCATTAACAAACAGGTTCTCCTTGGTAGAGAGGAAAGCTTATAATTCATGTTAAAATGACATCTGCCATTTATAATTGCGTAAAAAAGACAAAGAAACTCTACTACAGTGCTGCAAAGTCAAGTGTTTCATCTTTTACCCTGATATCCTACACTTTCAGCTTGAAAGCTATTTACTTTTAATATATACAGAAAGTTCCAAGTCTAGAAATGACAAATATAGACCTTGGCAAGGTGACAGTGACATTTGGTGCTTGCTCTTTTGCTTCCATTTGCTACATTTTTAGGCACAAAAAACTCTCAGGATGGAAACACTCAGTAGGAAATTATGTTTTTCAGCCAACCAAATGTTGTTCCAGTGAGCCTTAGAATATTGGCAACATAGTCATGATCTAACAAGCTCTGACAATGCATGCAATTGTTGTCTTGTTACCCATTTGATGCCTGTTGATGAGAAACACTCAAAAAAAATAATTTGGCCTCAAGCCATTCTAGAAAAATGTAAGAGAGAGATACCTAGACATATCCATTAAAATTAAGTGTCTATAGGAAGTGGAAGAAAAGGAAAACTCTCTTTTAATATGCCCTGTGTACTGATGTCCACGTTCACACCAGCTTCAGAGGTCTCTGCAGTACAGGTGTGAGCTCACTCACACACAAATCAGAGAAGCATCATTTGCTTTTTTTCCCACTCACATTAGCCATTAGGTACGAGCCCAACTAACGCCTACAGCCTGTACATGTTGCCTTTACATCCCTGCCCTGCTCCGTGTGTCAGTGTGCAGATGCTTTGGGTTGAGAAAGATCCAAAAGAACAGTTCTGACATATTTTTTTTCCATGTGCAGACCTTCCTCCAGATGCTGCATTGCCTACTGGCATTTATTCTAAAGGATCATAGTGGAGCACTTACCCTGGTTCTCTGTGTGCTATAGAGATGATAAACTCATCTCTGAAAAATACATGATAAACTCATGCTACTTGTCCTACAGAGTGTTAGGAGCAGACTAAAATAAATTAGTATACGATAGAAATCCATGCATAATACATACTTCCATGAAGCTTTACTGAATAACTGTGTGTTAAATGTATCATTTCATCCTGGATTACTCTGCAATTGCTTCACTGAAGTTCACTCCAATCTTTATCTGCTCTGTTATGCAAGGCTTCTTTGCAGTTAAAAATCCTTCTATGGTTTACCCAGGAGCTCAGTGTGATCACATGCTGTGTGATAATGTAGGAAGGTCTCCATCAGGCAAAAGGTATGGAAGTCTGTTCATGGCAGGACTTCCTTAAGGATAAAAAGTCTTGCTAACAATTTCAGTGACTCTTAACAAAATGGTCTTCACATCTATTTTGCTATCTTCTTTGACAGGGGCTCTCCTGCTCCAAGAAAATTTACGTATGAATGAACAGGCTTGGCTTTGACTGTCATTATGTGTTATTAAGTACTTGCCTGTCTGAAAAAGATGGACTGTAGAGAGAACTGGTGATAAAGTTTCATTCTGAGATTGCTGAGATCTCCCAATGAATTATTAAAAGTTATTTAAGTTTGGATGTCTGGTTGAGTGGTAAATAGTCACCACAGAGCTCGCTGCAACTATTTTGTTTTCATTCAATTCAGTGTTTGCTTTTGATAGAAAGCGTATTAGCTAACTTGCAAAATGCAGGGGTAATTCTACTTCCCATGACTGCAGTTTTGTTTTGGAATTAGCATAAAAACCAGTCCCAGACAGACTTCTTCTCCAGGCTTTTTAATTAATTAAAAGATCAGAAACCTGCCGAACTTTCCTGTAGTTTCCACACAGATGTCAATTAATTTCTGTCCCTGCTCACTTGCCTAACAGCACTGGATGTGCGAGTGTGAGGAGGAGATCTACAGTTGTTGGAAGCTTGTACACTGCCTGAATTCTCATAAAATAATAACAACAAATGAAAAATGCAATAAAAGACATGGCATGGCTTTTACTAGCTCAATCTAATTTATAACCCAAAAGCTTCCTTTAATATAAAATGCCATCAGGTAAAGACATGGTTATAAAGCTAATAGTAAATGCAATGAAAGGAAAAAGAATCCAGAGACCATCTCCTTGGAGAGCTCAAGAATCTTCAGAGCTCATGGGTCATCACTAGAAGTTCTACAATTGCTCAGTACTCAAATATCTCCTGTAGGAAACTACATCAGTTATATTTTTCTTCTCCTTCTTGTTCCCTGCTTTACTTATTTTGTGCTGTATTGTGCAACTTTTATTCAGAAGAGTGAATTCTGGTACTTATTATTAAGTGAATTGTGGCTTTACAGAAACTACCTATCAAAGTCCTTATCAACCAAAGACAGGGTTACTTACAGTTCATCAGTTTTCTGAGATGAGGGACTGTTTTTTCTTATGGGTTTGACCAGTACTTAACAAAAAAAGACCTTATTTTTATAAGTTCATTTTCTGTGATCAAAACACTAACAAACCTTTTGCAAGATTTTACTCCAGGCATCAATTTTTTTTGCCCAGTCTATGCATGTGATTAGCCCTTGAACGTCACCTTCTATAGGGTAATTTTGTCAATTCAGCATAACAGATTAAATTTAGGGGTCAGTTCTGTGGAGATGTAAATACCCAATTGAGTGGACACACTCTAACAATAAAAACTGGAGGTAAGAGTATCTAGTCAAACTTATATGTCAGCAACATTTGTGTCTTCTGCCAAATCACTGTGCAGCTTTTACACTGCTGCCAAAGCACCATGCTGCTGCTGCTGGTGTAATACCAGCAGCTTGTGTGGCTCAGAGCTGCCCTCAGTGACTTCAGCAGGCACAAAGGTGTCGTGGATTGCAACATTAAGGAATCTTGAACAGCAGGAGATTAGCGGCAACTCTTTGCACTGAGGATGATGAATACCTCAATCACAGTTCACATCCACAGTTTTAGCACTCCGACTTCCCTGGAACTGAAAAGTAAATTTTGGAACACTTCCCAAAAGCAACATACTTTCACTAAGTTGTTCCAAAGCACTGTTCTTATGCATTAAATTATGATCCCCTTAATCAAAAGCTGAATAAAAATTAAACAGAAGCCCTAGCCCTAAGTTATTGCACATGTGAACTCTAGAATGAAAAGAAAGATTTCAAAGCAGAGAGGAGTATCTTGACTCAGCGTTAAACATCAGTCTACCATTTTTGCTTTGGATTTCATAATGACCACTGTGAATCACAAGATCCTGCTCCCCAACTGCTTCTGCTGCTCTCATGTCATAAATATTCTAAGCTCGTGGAAGCAGATGTTCATTTTACAGAGGTCACATATAGTTTCCTACACAGTGCTTGTCGCAAGGCAAAATAATCTTATTTGTTATATAAGCAGAATTGCATTTCATTGTTGCTTTTGCCTGTCACATAACCAGAGCTCAGGTATATAAAAAGTTAAAAGTTATCTGTCCAAGGAATAATTGGAATTACTATCAGGATATATATATGACCCTGTGACATCATCGAAGCTTTTGGAAGCCCTCACAGATTGGGAAAGTTGCAATGAATTTCAGGAAACAGCATCACAAAGCAGAGTTGCAGAAAAATAAACAAAAGAAAACACTGCATTTCAAAGCCATTGACAATCCTTTTTCTTGGCAGTAAACTAGGTGCAGTAATCTCCAACCAAAAGTGCCTTGAATAATAAATGTGAAGAATTGGATGGCACACGGACTATATGTACAGGGAGGGGACAGAGATGCAATTACCGATAACTTCTCCGAGACTGTACAGGATGCACAGTGTGGGCTATTCAGGCACTTTGCCATGAGTCTGAGTTAGCATTAAAGTTTTGCTAGAAAACCATGACAACCACTGTTTTTATTAGGTTCAGCAATAAAAATGTATCACCTTGCCACAGAGCATTACAATACAAAGCACTTAGAAATCGGGGATGCTGTTGCGGCCTGAGGGTGGGGTGAAATAGCTAGAATGAAGAATTGGAGCTACGGTAAAGAATTGGCTGTAACACCCTCAGAGGATTTTTAACATGCTGGTTAAGACAACTGAGGTAGCAACACTCATTTAGCACCACTCCAAACCTGTGACATCTATAATATCAGCACCTCCCTTCTCATTGGGGCACAAGCACCTCAGCAGAGCAGAGTGGCCAAGCCAGCAGCTGGCCCAGTGGGCCAGGCTGAGGGCAAAGAGATCTGCACTCCTGCCATGATGCCTGCTCACTGCATAGAGGCCACATGTTCAGAGGCATCAGGGCTGATGGTTCTCATCTAAATCATCTCCCATTGCATCGTCCCATGAAACAGGGGTGCTGAGAGGCCCTGTCTTGCCAGCCAACATATGGACAACTCTACCTCAGGTTCTCCATGTCTGCTCTCCACCAAGTCCCCAAGGGAAACTCACACAAGTTAATCCAGCCACACAGCTAGATTCCTGAAAGGTTGAAAATTTTCCAGCCTGCCTGAACTAGGAAACCTGAACCATTTTCATTTTTACTTGTTGGACATATATGGGGTTTTTGACTTCTATGGTGAAAGCCAGATTCTCAGAAGCCAAGTGTTTAGAGTAGGTTACAGAGTGAGATATTTCTCACCCAACAATTCATGAATTAGAAACAAAAGTAACCAGACTCACATGAAATACTCAGTAAACCATATCATGATGGTAGTTAAATTAGGATAAGATTAATTAGGATCTAGCTGACTACCATACAGGAACAGACCCTTTTTAGTTGGCATGTGCTGATTAGGACAAAATTCACCAATTAAATGACTGTTCTAATTAGAAGCTGAAAAAAGTCAGCCACGGCAAGCAAACTAACAACCAGGCAACATGCCATTTTGGAAAAAAGTAATCGAAGATAAACCAGTGATTTTTATAAGTAATACTGAATTCTTGAATGTTTCTGCTAAGCCAAAATCAATGGCTCACCTGCGAAAAAAAAAAAAAAAAATCATTCATTCTTTTCCAAAACAACTGGTAATTCTTTTGAAGTATTAAAGCCAACCTAACCTTGCAGCAGGGGATAGCTAAATACTATCCAGCTCCATCTCTGAATATGATAATGCTTCCCAAGGGAAGGAGGTAGACACTGTCAATCTGTACTTCTGCAGTTCCCAGGACAGAGATGTGCCAGATCTAACAGCTTGCTATCCTAAAAGCTGAATCCCAGTGCACTCTTTTCCCACATCTTCTGCTCCTAATTGTCAGCTTCTGCTGTTTCTCTTTACAAGGCCCGGTGCTCGCTTGACCTCACCGTAAGCTGGGTCCATTCATTATTTTTGAGGTAAACAAGCAGAATGAAGCAAAGGAAAATTAACAGTTTTCTTCTAGGTCGGGTAGTTGAATTGTCTCTCCATAAGGTCTGATGAGGGCTATAATAGAAAAAGCAGGATTGCATGGTAGGGTTAGGAAGAGGAGGGGAAGAGGGTCAGAGGAATGGGATTTCCAATTTCAGCAGCAAACAGCTGTACGACCAGATGCCACCAGGTCTCTAGGAACACATTCAGTGTCTCTTACAACAATAGCTCTGCTCCTGCAGCAGTCACTGCCTTCAAGTATTCCCAATGACCAGGAAACTGCTAACTACCTTTAATTGCTCACAGAAGTTCAAGTGTCAGCAATTCCAGAGCAGAGGACCATGAACAGACATCTGAAACAGGTGCAGCAGACAGCTCTGCTCCCCAGTCCTGAGTGGGGGGTAATCTCTGCTAATTCAGGTGTTCATGCATGTGTCTGACAAAAGAGGCTGGTGTTTTAGTTTGGGAAACATGCTGGATATGGTGCACTCAAGCACACTTGGCTCTAAGGCATGCAGTGCCAGCTCTGGCATTCTGCACTCTCAGTACAACCACTTCTTATTTCATGACTTGCTTGAAACAAGCAATTTGCAGCCAAGTTGTGCACAGTGATAAAGCCTCATAAAAAGGGCTCGGAGCACAGTATTTGGTGGCTTTATGGGGCCAGGGAAGACTTAAGAGGTGAGTCCAGGGTTTATGCCACAAAAGCATTCAAAGGATAGACCTTCAGGAGAACCTGCCATGGAGAGGAATAAGTTGTGCCATCTACATGTCTACAGGTAGTGAAGCAAATGGCACTGACTCCAGTTATTTCTAAAGAAAATAACTCTTTATCAGAATGCCAGTAGCATTCATCCATTTGTGTGCACCCACAGGCTTTGAGGTGTCCAGGGTGGGGTGCTCCTAATCATCTTCTTCCCAAATGAAATCAGCACTGAAATACCTGACTGCACTGCATACATCTGCCTATTTCAGGTGTTTTCTTAGATTACAAAACAACCCATTTTATCATTTCAGATGAGAAAAAGAACAGATACTCAACCTAAAAAGACAACTGCACTGCTTTTTGTTTCACAGATTAATTTGAAAGATTCAATTAAGAAGTTATTGTTTTGCTACGTAGTACAAACACTATAAAACATAAATTACAGAGACATTACACAACTTCCATTGAACAATTATTTCTATTGACTAATCCATTAAGTAACGGTATTTAGATCACAATTAATTGATTAAGGGTATTATGGGTAAAATTTTAAAGTGTCATTAAGAATATGGTTTCTAACCAGAAGGAAAATTTAACTTGTTCATCTGGGAGCCAAACTCAAAATGATGCAAACTGCATGTTTTTTAGGGTAAGATAATTCCAAGAACAACATAAGGGCTGCCACATAGCAAAGTTTCACCAGATCCAAGAATGCCTTATATTTAACATTTAATAAGGCCAGATGCATTCTGAAATTAAAGATCCTTTTCTTCCAGGACAGATTAATAAATTTAATAGTCGATATTTCTCTTAATTGGGATGTGCAAAATTAGAATAACACCTTTTTAGGGTACATCCCAGAGAACCTTTCTGGCTTAATGATAGTGAATGATCATGACAATTGTTTAGCTGGGACAGTATTAGCAAAAATTTCCCTTAATGGGATACATGCAGATTGTGTCAGGGGGTTAAGTGGTGTTTAACTAAGTGTGAAATTCAAAGTCCATGTCCCTTAATAAAGAAATTGTCGAATAATAATTAACAGAAGAAGCTGAAATGAACTGTAATGAATAAAATCTGAAGCATTGTGTTTATAGACAGCACTAGAGTAACATGTACACACAAAAAAAATGTACTTCAGAAAAACAACTTCTTTTTTCTTTCCTAAACAGATTGTTATTTTTCAACTGTTTTCATTAACTGATGTAACTGAGAGACATTTTTGCAAAATAACCTTATCTGAGACTAAAATGAAGCAATTTGTTGTGGGGGTTAGCTTTCCTGCATGGGAATGATTTTACCTGGATAAAGAGACCACATGATGGGTTGCTGATGTTTGGCTGGATGGGAATAAAATAGAATTGCATTTACAATGAGGAAAGCTGATGAATGAATTTCATTATGTGATCATGCTCTCCAATATTGGCTTAAGATTTAAAGTTCAATGAATACTCACCAGTAAACCAAGAACCCTCATAATAAGAAATGAGCAAAGTTGCACTGTCAGGCAGGAGGCGTTGTATTTTATACTTCAGTGACAGGTATTTTACAGAAAATTGTTTCTAAAATTAACTCAGAGGTTGTTGCTACCTTGTGACTGAGGTAATGGTTAGGTTCCACGCCAGGGAGAGCATGTCTTCCTCCTCTGCTCAACCCTCGCAGTCAGGCACACACAGAAGGAAAACCAAAGTTACTTCCAGTCTCATCCCACCTGACCACCCTCAGTTTAAGCCAGTCCTGAGGATGCCTCTAAATCAGGATATACATTGAATGGGGAGAAAGTTGGAAACAAACTGTGAGTCCTTTATCTGTTTTAGTGAATCAACATCCTGGCTCAAGAACAGGATTCACAGGGAAACCACAACTGAGCCTTTCCTCCCAGCTAACATAATTCTTATATGGCTTGGCATCTTTCAGCCTTCTTTTATGGCTGCTTCAAATCAGGACAGCTTAATGAGGAATGACACACAGTTGATAGATGTCCTAATTAACAAAAATTTAGTACCCTATTTCTACTGCAATATGTCTTGCTTTGTTATTTTGGAAAAAGCTGGCATTTAAGATTGGCTGCTGAGTTGAACACTCTGCAGTTTCACCATCAAACTGTCCAAATTAATATTATTAGGCTGTGCAAGGGGATAGCTTATAAAGTATAAGGTTCAAATACTTCTCAGCTGAAGTCAGCTGTTCAGCCTAACTGCTCCCGTCCAATTTAGAAGTGCTTTTTGTGATACAAGTAGTGGCATAGTAGATACAGCACCCATTTACACAGGTGAAAGCACACTTTTGGAGACTCAATTGCCTACCTGCAAGGGTTGTGTGATGGTGTGCTCCCCCACTGCCCAGTCTCACCATTATTTCCCATAGCCCTGCTGCAGGGGTAACCACCATGGCAGTTGTACTGGAGGAATATGGTTGTGATGAGGAGACAGGTACCAGCAACAATAGCCAAAGGCCAGTGGGAGCAATGAGCCCACCTAACCACAGTGCTGGTCAATGTCTGACTCAAGCCAAATTTGAAAGAAATTGACTCCTGCAACTGGTATGTTGGAGTCTGGAATTATGAGGAATATTTCTTTGCATGTTTAAGAGATCTTAAGATCTCTGACAAACAGTGTTTTTAACCTTCGTTCATGGAAAAAGGGCTTTTAGGCTCTGGAATGAAGCAGAGTTTTCAAGAATGTGTATTAGATAGTAGAATAGTGTGTAGTTTTATTATAGGGTGAGAATTTTAGATAGATGGGGTTTTTAGGATGGTAAGCAGGTGATGACAAGATGGAGAAGTCCACGTGGCTTTTGGGCTTCTTCCTTCTTCCTCATTTGCCTCCATGTTCTGCAGCGAGGTGGCACGATATGGTTGGTTTAGAGTAGAGTCTAACTTTCTAACATGGATAATAGCTATTGGAGAAGTATTATAAATACTGATTACGTGGATTGTAATATAAATATCCATGCCACCCTGAGGGCGGTAGCATTTAGTAGTTAGCAGTTAGTTAGCATTTAGCAGTTGGGATTTGGGATTTGGTAGTTGGGATTCGGGGTTTTGTGCCTTGAATAGACCTGGAATGAAGAGCTCTGCAGGTCAGGAACAGAATGTAATGATAAGAAATAATAAACTATGAAGAAAACAAGAAGACATGACTCACAGCCTTTCCTTTTCAAGATCTCTGGCTGGGCAAAACAGAACTTTGCATTCTTAGGAATCAGGGAAAAACAGCTGATCAACAGATACACACAAAAATATTTTTTTATAAACCTGAGACTGGTATGCAAAAAGGACTGACTCAATCATCATACTCCATAAACAGTGGACAGTCCAGGGAGGGCCCACTAAGTTCTCCTGCAAGGCAGTGGGCTGCAATGCATCTCCCCTTGAGCAGGGGCAGCTTTCAAGGTTACACCTGGGGCTTGAGAGAGTTTTCATCATGTCAGATTCTTGGTAAGTCAACTTGAAATAGTTTTGCTGAAACTTTGGAATCTCACCTAAGTGGTAGAAATGACTGAATGTGCATATCTAATCCTTTAGATATAAATCATTGACCACCTGGGGCTAAGTCTGGATCCAGCCTCACCTAAACTCCCTGCTGAGGACAAGTTTAGAACTCAAGGGAGTCCTTTCTGAACCTCATATCTCATTGGGAAGGTTCCCCTTACAGTTTTATCTGACCCTGTTCTCTATGCAGTAAATAAACAAGTGTTTCTGTTGAATCTAATTAAACCACTGTCATATTTACTATTGAACTTTGTTAAATCATTGTTTTATATCAAAAGAAATATCTCTACTTCCCTTGTACAAGTGAAGTGTGTCGCTCCATCCATGAACAGCTTTTCCCTAGTCTAACTACAATGTTCAAGGACTAACACCTTGGAACATCACAGGGACTTGTAGCAGGGGCTAAATTGTAGTCAGACATCTGTCATCAGATATTGCTTCTTCTTCCTCTTAACTGAATGAATAAACATATCTATACAAGATCAGCACTTGGACAAATTACCTTTTAAGCAAACAGCAACACAAACATATGTACATTGTTTTGATATATTTTGGTGTGTCTTTATTTTTAGTTCCATGAGCCTCCCTTGACAAAGGAGAATTTCTGGTTAAAACTAAATAAAGAGATTGCTAATGCTACTGAAAAACACAAAAATGGTTTGCTTTATTTTTTGTCAAGGTTTTTCTGAATGAATCTTGAAAGCGAGTTTTCTAGTTCTATGCCTTAGTTCTCATCATTAGCATAATAAATTTCAATGTTATTTATTGTTAGGGAATACAGGGACATTTGTTTGGATGGGCCCAAAAATGTATAGTCTTTATTACAAAATTCATTCTCATGGATGAGCTGTCAGGCTTATATCAATGCAAATGAAATGTTGGCTGTTGTGCATCCTTCCTATTTTGTATTCTTAAATGGATAAAAATAGGTAGATGAGATTTTCATTTCAAATCCATCAAAGCCCAATTATTTTATATGGACTATTTTTATTCTATCAAAATATAATCAAATTATACATAATGATAAATGGTACATAATCTATAAAATATATCAAATTATAATAATGCATATTTGAGTAAATTTTATAATTATATATCACCAATATTACACTGCTTCAAGATAAAAAAGCCACGTAATATTGCTTTCATTTATTTGGTTTTTCTTACTTTTTATTAAAAAAGAAGTTGTTTTCTTTATGCATTTAATTCTGGTTCAGAACTTCAGAAATGACACTTGATTTGTCTGATTGTCTCTTCAACCTGTATATCAGTGGATTTATTTCTGATTTACCAAGTGGAAAGCCAAGATTTATGCTGATAAGATCCATCTATGGAATTACTCCTCATTGTAGCAGGAGATCTGGAGTGGCCCACTCATCACTGGGCATTATTTGTCCCTCGGTGCTCTGGAACAGAGTGGAACAGTGGATTTGACTTTGTGAGAGCCCTAGATGCAAAGATATTGAGATGTAGTGGGCAGCTGCAAAAACTAAAATCAATAGCTCTGGAGTTTGAAGCTCCCACTGTTAGCTAGGATAGCACAAATCACAAAAGTGGGAGTTGATCCAGGGATGAAATGCATTTACTGTGCAAAAACTATGAATTATGTCTGTGAAAAGTAATGTGGATAATAGAACATTATTGTGTACAGAAATAATTCACTGCAAACAAACTTCTGAATCTGTGTAAATCTAGTTGTTTCTCCTCCTTGGGATAACAGAGATAAGAAAATTTCTTGAAATTATTGGATGCAGAGCATCTTCAAGTGCACATGAAAATTGTCATGCTTCTAAAGTCATATACATATGTCCACCAAACTAAATAAAACATCACACCAACAATCAGCTATGGTATTACTGTACATTGCCACATTACTTTTCTAAGTGCAAAACTGCATCAATCAGTCCATCTGATTTTCAGCTGTATCTTCCAAGAGCGAGACGTCATAAGCCTCCTGTAGGACAATTACAGTAGGTCACAATCAAACTATGGATAACCCTGTGGATTATTCAGGCATACAGTCTATTTTTCCATGACATTTCCGTTGTAATGAGCTTCTCTAATCAAATAAACAAGACCCATTGTCTCTGCTTAGGCATTAATTTCTGACGAGTATCTTGAGCATTTTCCAGATTGCATAAGGAAAAAAGCCCATAAAATCACAAGGAGACAAGAACGACGGGAAGGCATGCACATCACAGCTGTGCAAACTCCAAAGCCTTGCAATCTACAAGGGTTCTCCTCCACACTGGTAATCTTTGTTATGTGTTGGCTGAGTTGCTCAATCCTTGGATAAGCCAGCCCTGAGACCGCGCCTGTGGAGGCAGGAGCTGCTGGGGTGGCAGGGAAGGGATTGGTCCCCACAGCCGACTTGTAAAGTCTGATTAAGCGATCTGCCACTGGTGAAGTCCTTCAGTGACCTGCCAGCTATTTCTGTGTCTAAGGCATTTGTGAAACAGCCCCAGCATGTGATGCCCTTGCTGACGCATACACACACCAACCGGGCAAGGCAGCCAGTAGCTTTTATCTTACAGCTAGGGAAAAAGCCTACGCGCACCTATTTCCTCTCACTTCTTCTAATCCAAGGATTGAAATTGTCATGTTAGATCAGAATGGGAGCCTTGTAAACAAAAAAATCAAAAGCGGATACAAAAAGTCAAACAGGAAAAAAAAAAAAAAAAGAAGAAAAAAACCCAGAGGTTTCAAACTTAAATTTTCAAATCCTTTGATTAATTTGAAATCTTTTCCTTCCCACAGCAAAATTGCCAGTTCATTTAGGAGAACCAAACTAGCTTCAAGCATTACACTCAAATTCTCTGCTTTTTCACTGCTTTCTTGTACACTTTCTTGTACATTTAATGGAAACAGGCTGACAAAAAATAACCTATAGAATGCTAAGATGTTGATAGTTCCATGAGAAAGATGTTCTTGGACAGAGAGGTCAAAAAACTCAGTTACTGACAACTGGTACCACAACAAAAATCTGTCCTTTTATCTCTTGCACAATGTGATTCTCTTGCACTGCAAGACAATTCAATAGGCTGCATTGCTTCATCTTCTCTGCAAAGTTCATCTATTTTGGTATTGGAGTGGAGGTTCTTTTAGATGTATTTAAACCAGGATAACACACACAGGGTTAATTCTTTAATAAAGATTCCCACACTGGGGAAGTAGTGGCACAAATTTTTCCTTTGTAGAAAAGGAGAGTGAATGCATTTATCAAATGCTTTTAATTATATAATACGTTATTGTTATTCACAAAAAAAAAAAAAAAAATAGGTACTTTGTATATATGAGTAAGTCACTAGAACCCTCCCAGCAAAAATAAGCGGACTGATTTTCATTATTCAGCGTGTTCGTGTGCCTGGTACCTATCTCTAAGCCTTACCCAACTCAGCAATACTTATGTTTCCCAGTGCTAGGGCATCCATACGACATTGACACCAGAAGCACGTGTTGACCACACTACACTGATATTATGAATGATGACCTTTCAGTTCTGGGTTCTCTGTTAGATAGTGGCTACAGCTATAAAACACCTCCTTCCAAGTAAGCTGCCCTGAAAAGGTAATTATTGCTCCTGCAAATTTCTGTGCATCATCTGAATGATAAAAACCAGCGCTACTCACAATGTCACTCAAACACCTGATCAACATGGTAATCGTGGCATAATCCAGTCAATTTTTCATAGCACACCATGAATTATATTATATCTTCTGGTATCTACTGTAAGGCTCACAATCATGACCAGTTTGAGTTTTAGGAAATTATTAATCCTAAAGGCTCCTTCAGTAGTTGGATATCCATTAATATCCATTTCATGCCAAGTACTTCTTCACTACTTCTTCACTACTCAGAGGGCAGGTCTGAGTGTAGGTCACTTAGAAAGAATGGTCAAAAAATGAAGGAAGAGTTAGTTGCCAGGCTGTAAAACACTGAAATTGGTATGTCTAGCAATTGAATTTAAAAAAAAAAAGATCAATTTTATGTTCTTTCTCCTACCCAATGCCACAACTTTGTATTCACCACCTGTACAAGAAAATTTTGGATCTAGTTTCCAATGCACTGTTTATGGACTTCACCATCTCAGAATACTTTCAATCATGCTGTGAATAGTGGCACAGCCAAGTCAGTCTGTCTTATCTAGAAAGAAACTGTATGACTTCAGTTTGCCCATATTTTTCCTTGCAAATGGGTTCCAGGTCTATGAGACCACAAGCAAATGAAGGAGCTGGAGCCGAGGAAAAATTATGATAATCCATTTCACATAATGTTAGCCCTCTGAAGAGCAAGCACCTAGTTGTCTCAGCTTCTCTATAGGTAGAGAAGGGCATTTACAGTCAAATGCCATTTTCCAAAGGGCATTTACTCCCTATTTTAGGAAAAAAATCCCCTTACAGTGGACCTCTAACTATGACGCAATAAATTCTTTCACTTAGTATTTCATATAGAAGGAGTAAGACATCAGTCTCTCAAGATTTCTGCTTCATTCTGCCTTGTTTCTTTTTGAAAATAACTTCAATTCCCTGGATAGTTAAGAAGCACAAATAAGTCAGTATCAGCGTTCTGCGTGAAGAAAAACATTTTCTACAGGAAAATGGAACTAAACCCCACTTTTCCCATATTTTCAGTGTAACTGTGTTAATGTAGAAAGAGCTTTTCCTTACAGACCAGGGATCAGTGGATGTTTGACTGAACAGAAGGCTGACTCTGAGACAGTATCACAGACATCCTCTCAGCATGTCATTTGCCCTAATGGCATCAAGTAATTGAGAGTCCTTAAAAAATGTAATGGTTAAGGCAGTCTGGTTTGTCAGGGGTGCCAATTTTAGACAGTCCCTCCCATCTTACACATGGAGAATACCTGCATATGAGGCTGAACACTACAGCAGACTCCTTTAAAGCACAGAGCCTGTCAGCTGGGATTAAACTGGATTACACTGGTTGAAGCAAGCGTTACCTGAGAAATGTCTCCTTATGCTACTTAAGATTAGATCAACTGATTGTACAGTAATAGAAGTAATTTTACAAGGAAAAAGAAGTCTGTATTTAGAGGATGAATCAACCCATAGAAAGACGGAGTATGTTATAATGAAAAGAAAGTCTTTCTTGTGCAGACTTTATTATTTTATCAGGTAGATTAATAAAAGCAATGAGTGAAGGGAGCATAGCATATGCTATTTGAATTTTAGAGAGGCATTTTTGAGTCTCTCAAAACAAATATTAATTTTCTATTTAATACAAATTACCATGGATATGAAAATTATTATGAGGATTGAAAACAGTCTGAAAACATAAACAAGAGGTGATGATGAATGACAATGCAGCATTGAGTATGTGTCTACTGAGGACCACAGGAATCAGAACAAGGAATGGTTATTGCTAAATACCTCCATTAGGGGAAGGAAATACTTGTAGTAATGAAATCTCCACACAACGCAGAACAGAGATGAGTTGAGTAGCCAAGTGTTGATAATAAAGTAACACAAAGGGGTCTATAGCAATTAGGAATATGAACAGATTGACAGTGAATTATGATTTACTCAGGGAAAATGCAGAGCCATTCAGGTACAGGAATGTACTTTATGGATTGTTGACATGTGAAAAGCTGCCCATACATCTGTACAGAACAACTACATTGGTAAAACTATGAGGACATGTCTCTTGTGCAGCCATTCCAGTCTGCGATAAAAAAGGATTTCTTCACGCTCAGATCAAGTCACTTTTATTCCAGAAAATCAGTTCCCAAGGGAAATTATGCTGAGTAGCTGGATGCAGCTGTGCTGTGCACTGGGCTGAGTGGTGGGGGTTATGCATCAGCTCTGCCATCAGCAGGGTTCAGTCCCCCATGAAGCCCTATGGGGGCTCTGCTGGGCTCTGTGCTCTCCTCAGCTACACTGACAGGATCTCTTTCTTGAGAAAGCCCCGAAGACCCAGCACAAGGGAAAGTCAGGAAGGCAAGGGCAATGGCAAGGGGTCTGCAAATGCCGTAAGTGGTAGCTAAGACGTGATTTCGCAATGCAAAATTGCAGCAAATCTGTGTTTTAGGGTACCTGGCATTCACAGTGGGGGAAAGAGAGGTGGCTTGGTGCTCCCAGTGGTGTTCCCTTTATGTAACTACCTCGCGTGGCTGTCCCAGCAAGGTGGCACTGAGCTTTGCTCACTGTCAGAAACACTCAGAGGGACCCTTGAAGAGAAGGGTGGAAAGCGCTGACTCACCAGGAAAGACCAGAGGAGTGAAACATGTAACTGGCTAAAAGCAGGCTGAGTGGGGAACTCTGTAGTACTTTATAAATATATGACTCTAGGGATGAATTTTCTCAGAGTGACACTAGAAATCATGGCATGCTGCTAAGAAAGAGTAGGAGCCAGATAAAACTTCCTGACAAGGAACAACATCAGCCTTGGCAAACGCAAAGGGAAGATGAAGATATGAAAACTCAGCTAATATGTGGGAGACTGTGTAATCTGATTTTCTGGACTTAAAGGGAGAGCGAATTCACAACAGGAACCACATCAAAAGGAAAGCAGAAATGCTTAATATTTGACTCTGATCCTAAGCGGTCAAAACTACAGTGACAGTCTGATGGGGCTGTGCAGACACTGAGAGTTTGAGGATTCCCTTTCCAGAAGGACCACACTGAACCTCGACCTCTCCTGAAGCACAGGGAGACCTGAGGACAGTCCTGTAGCCAAGCCTTATACAGAGGAGCATTGTTTCCTTTATTTAATGATGAATTCCTAGTGTGGAGACAGTCCTACAATGCTCAAACAAATTGAAAAGGATAAAAGTTTAGACACTTGCTGTTTTTTCTTAATTGAAAAGCCTGGCTGACCCTTGTGACAGTGTTACTGCTGTCAGGAGATAAACCAGGAGCACTAAATCCTTCTGCCACTCCTTGGCCTTACAAGGGACAGACACACAAAGTGGGCTAGACCTCTGCAATGGCAGATACAAAACTAGGGGATTGCACCTACCTGGACGATAAAGTGGCACTTTGCTCAATTTGTCTTGCTAATATTCCATGCTGCAGCATGGAAACTGTTCTCTAAATAGGTTTCTAATTTCTCTACAGATTAAATGCAACCAAGCTACTTTACTTGCTGATAATTTATCTAATTCCTCTTAGCTGTGCAGTCACATTCACCACAATGAGTTGGACAAGGAGATATCAGGTGTCCTGTGGAAATTCAGAGAATTACTAATAAAAGAGCAGCCTGCTTGGATTAAACATATATTAGTACTGTACTTTCAGGCTGACACCTCTAAATCCTTATTCTCTTGATGTCACTGCTACATCCTGCCCTGCCTGTCAACATCCATCTCATGCTTGTTAAACTCCTGTGCCACATACTATCTTAGCTAAGCCAACTTAAGGAAAAAGGGCCAAGGTATGTTGTGAAGGATCAGGGTTCATGTCACTGTGATGGAATGAAAGTCTAGACAAGCCTTTCCAAGGAACTTGCCAAAGTGTCACCTGAAGTTCAGCACCAAGGAACACCAGGAAAATTTCCAGCACAAAAACCCCAGAGAAATAGAGATTTGTATGACACATTCAACTGATCCATGATCTTGTATGACTGAAGTTCTTACTCTCTGGGCAGCAGTGAACCCTTAAGGATCACAGATATGAACAGTATATACCTTGAAATTATCCCAGGATTTTCTTACAAGGATTTCTACAAAGAAGTATGATCTTGCTTTTAAGTTTAAAAATTGCAAAATAGAAAAGCTTCTTGACTAGTTTTTTTATACTAAGTATATCTGTATAAATGAAAAGTAGAAATAGTTGTACTTCAAAGTCCTTACTGTGAACTTACACAACTGCAACTGGGCTCAGTTTTTTTTTTTTCTGGCTCATTTTATTATTATGTATTTTATTATTATTATTTTTCAAATAATTCAGGAAATTAAAGGTGTGCAAGAGTCTCCATGTTATCTTGTATGTCAGAAAATGAGGAGTATCCCCAAGAGAGAGTACGTATCTCAGTATCTAGAGTACATGTTTTTCATGTCTCTGCCATTGAGAAATACAAACTGAAGAAGAAAACCTGAACAGTCACATACTTCTGCTTTGCTCTGCAGAATGGGTACATCCAAAGTGCTCAGAGGAGGTTGAGAGACCACTGAAACATTTGGCCAAGCCCTTCCTGCCCCAGATCCTGTTGGTGGAAACCCCCACGGCTGGTACAGAAGAGAAAAACAGCAGGTAGTACTAATAGCCCAAGAGCATCTTATGCAAGTCACTAAAGGACCTAAAAGGAGGCGACAGGAAATTCTGCTTTTTTTGTTTGTTTGCTTGAGTTCTTTTTGTTAAAAGCATGAATATTGTTACTTATTTTTCCTCTGAATACTTCTTGCTCTCCTACTTCATTGATGACAAAAAAAAATTTTGTTCAGTCAGTATGTTACTTTTTACAAGAAATGGTTGACATTAACTTAATTAATGAGAGGTAGCTAGAGATGCTTCTAAGTCCCCTTCTTGTGTAGGACAAGGCAGATATAGGTAGAAAGGAGATGTGAGGTATAATTATCTATCATTTATAAACAGCTGTTCATATGGTCTTTTAATTCTATTTTAGTCTGTTTTATCCTATTCATTCAACATTTCAGAAGATGACCAAAGACATTCTCTTAGAAAGCATTTCTTCTTGTTTATTAGGAAACAGTGATAATTTCAAGGAAAGATGGTGCTATCAATGATTTAAAGAAAAGTCAGTATTGCTGCCTGAAGCCTGCGTCTAGAATAATGTTTGAAGGCTATGATGGTCTGGTGATAACAGATTACTGTTTGCTGTAAGCCTGTCTGTTTAGGGAATAATAAAATGAAATATTAGAGGGTCAGAGGCAGCTAGTAGCTAGCTAAAGCTATGAACAGACCATTACTAGTAAAGACTGGTAGTTCATTCATTTTGAATTGAACTGTAAATCAAGGAACTATGAATGTGTGGGAGGAGTGGATTAAAAATTTAACAAAAAAGCTTTTGGTTTCTTAATTCCATGATCTGTCATATCTCTCCATCTGTGCAAAATGAGTGGGTGTTGCAGAAAAAATCCTGAAAGGGTGGGATGTTAAAATGGTTTACACTGAGGTTCCTGCGCAGCGTGGCTGACTTCTATGCTTCCCAAACAGTACCATTCCAGAACACCTCTGCTTTTCTACAGAAACAAGCCAGACGTATTTATCACCAGTCAGACAAAAAGCAGTTTAAATAGCTGGACTGAAAATGGAAATAAAGGCCTTATCATGCTTGAAAAATGTGATTTACTTTAAAGGGAGGTTTTCTACATAATGAGCACTAGTTTGAACAACAACAGAAAAGGAGACCTGATATATTCTGCCAGTTTGCATTGAGAGAATCTTAGGCAAAATAAAATCTACCCTTGGAGAACCAACAAAAAATTACAAATTATTCCAATATTTTATTGTAATTTTACTCCAGAAATTGAACTTGCTATTCCTAAGCTCCAAGTATTGATTCTTACGCATTTTAAAACATCATGAAAGGGAGGCAGGCTGGTCCTTAGAAGTGCCCTCTGACAATGAAGTATAGTGCCCAGAAACTGACAAAGTTAGCTGAAATGTTAGTATATTTAACAGTGAAAGGAATGGTTTAAAGTCCTGAAATAACATCATATAATTCATGTATCTCCCTAAGCTGCTGGATCTGTTACTTATTTTAAACTGTCTATATATTCAAGCACAGAGTCACTCATCTGAAATGTGAAGTAGTTCATCCCTAACCATAGCTAGTCTCTGTGCAGGGAAAGACCACAGGCAAACTCCTCTCAGCTTTGAACACAGTCTCTTTGATGCAAAGAGACTCTCAGCAGCACAGCTGGCTAGAGCAACAAAAGCAGTACCAGTAGAATCTGGACCACAACAGGTTCCTGTTTGCAGCTCTACTTCTGTCATGAAAAACCTCCATGTCCTGAACAGCAGCCCATATCAATGAAAAATACAGGGGAATAAAAAACACTGCATTATTGCAAGAGTGCAGAGCCAAATTAAAATGCCAAATTCTAATTCCTACACAGGGATCAAAGTAGGGAAGATTGGTTGAAGTGTCTTCTTTCACTTCAGAGCACGTGTATATCTCTTTCAATGAAGAAACTTACTATTAATCATGATCTCCCACTCTTTCCTAGGCCAGATAATTCAAAATTCCCATCTGGCTGATGCTTGGGAAGTTTCATTATAGGCCTTTCATATTTCTGGTGTCTCTTTATCTCTGGAGGAGTTTCTTACACTACTGGCACCCACCCATTCCAGCTTGTCCCTGACTGCAAGACTACTCACAACATCAAGGAGGGAGAAAAATAAAATAAAAACCCACTCAGCAGAAGCAAACAATGATAACTTGAAGAAGCCTACACTGAGAATGGGA
This sequence comes from Certhia americana, assembly GCA_018697195.1. NCBI lineage: Eukaryota > Metazoa > Chordata > Aves > Passeriformes > Certhiidae > Certhia > Certhia americana. Next base: position 121,258,289 of record CM031858.1, on the reverse strand, counting down.
AAAGAAAGAGTCATTTGAGATGTGGGCTGCATGTGGGAAAGTCTCCTCCGTGGGAGCCTAACTGGCTGGCCAGAAGGTGGGGAACTGCAAGAGGATACCTCCAGGACAAATACAGGAATATTCATACCAGACAGACCTTTCATCAAAACGGAAAATCAACCATAAACACAGATGGTAATTGCATCCCTTCTCCCCCTTTTCCTTTTTCTCCACCCTCAATGTTGAAAAATGCTGTATTAAGCCCACAGATCCATTTGCCTCTCCTGTAAGCTGGATCTGAAGCCTCCTGGAGCCAATGATTTTAAAGGCCTTTACTAAGCTCAGTGGGGTTTTGGATATGACAGTTCTGTTTCATGGGAAAATCCTTTCCAATCTCATGACCTATCAGAAAAGAAGTAAGAAAGAAGCCTAAGAGCCCATTATCCTTTCTTCCAGATGGCAATCTGACAGAGTGAGCAAACACAGAGGTCTCTTTAGTCCTGACTGTACAGACCAAGATCTGTGGGGACAAACCCAAACAGGCTTTTACAGAATAGCACAAAAATTGCCCTGGAGATGATCTGGTGCAATCCACCTACTCAGGCAGGGCCACTTGTCCAGGAACATGTACAGATGGATTTTGAGTACCTCCAAGGATGGAGACTCCACAATCTCCCTGGGCAAACTGTGCCAGCTCTTGGTCACCTGCACAGTGAAAAAGTGCTTCCTGCACTTCAGTGTGTGCCCATTATCTCTGGTACTGGAACTGTGCACAAAATCCATTCAAGAACCTTGAAGAAACCTGAGTACTGAAAATATGAGCACTGACATGCTTGTTCCTAATCTGGTTAATTTAAAGATGGCCTGAGTTTGCATTTAATCCATTTTAGTCCTACAGAAATCTAAGGTCCAAAAGGTAATCTACGGGGGATTTTTGTTCTCTTAAGCAGCAAATTAGGTTAAAAATATACTTTTCTGGTCATTATTGTACTGTAATGCAGTATTGCACATAAGTGACCTCCAAAGTTCCCTTTCAGCTGCAGTTGTGTTGCAGTCAGACAGGCATAGCCAAAAAATATGATGTAATAACATTACCTATAAGAAGACTTCTAATATGTCCTCCTATATGCCTTTCATATAGCTTATCTCTGAGGCAGTGGCTTTTTCAACTACATCTTTGACCATGACACTAACACCTTTAAAAGCAAAATTTTTGCGTTTATACTTTGTTCATTAATTTGTTTTCCACTATGTTAGCAGTTTTAGGCTTGCTGTATCTTGTTATTCTAATATTATAAATAGGATCAGGCAGGGAATATTAACATTTTAATTAAAAAATATTGCAATAAACTTGAGCTTATTGGGAAAAAAAAAGGGGGAGAAAGAAAAGCAGGTTGCTACTATTTAATTCAATGGCACTAATCAGGGTTTTTTTTACTGTGGCTTTTCTACAAACGACTTAGTGTGTAAAAGTATTTTTTTGTCATGCAAATAATTCTGAGCTAATATTATACAAATTTATTCTTGAAACACTGCAATTGCTTTTCAGAACAATAATAAGCTTTAAGTGGTTTATATCTGAAATGTTTTTTCCAAGCTTGGAAATCACTGAAAGGAGAAACAATGCATAGAAAAAGTTCAGTTCAAGAAGATCACAATGTGAACAAAAGAGGTCTAATTCTCATCACTTTCTGCAACTATGGCAGTGTTAAGGATTCCTATCTATCTGTTTCCAGGCCCTGTGGGACTGCCTTATCAGAAGGATGTCAGGTAAAACTATCTTGATGTAAATGCAAATCTCTTTCTCCATGTTTGTAAATTCCTAGTAAGATGCATTTAGTGAAATAGAAAGAAGAAAATGAATCTCCCAGCGTGGCACTTCTGAATGCTTCTGTTCCAAAGAAGAAAACGGACATAAAATTGGTAGAAATAGGACATGTCAGGTTGATTGACAGGAGGAGGGAATCACTTCTCAAAAAAGTCAGCATCTGGAATGGCTGTGAGGACCCTCCACAGGTCTAAGAGGCAGGAACTTTTCAGTCCACCAGAGTTCTTAGGTCAGCAGGAGCAAGAGAAGGGAGACTTGCCTTCCTCCAAGAACCAGGTTTCTCAGGTCTGTGTCAGTCTTGTGCACTGTGAAATGTGAGCCACTGTGCTGCCACTGGAACCTGAGCTGTAAGGTTTACATAAACAAGCAAGCTAAGGGCGTTTAGATGAGTTCTGTCCTATCATCACATCAACATGGCAAACAAGAAAGTAAGCAATTATCTCAGCCCACCAAAGGTTGCTTCAGTCTGGAGACAAGGAAATGTGAGGTTAACACTGGAAAGAAAACCAAGTTCCCAAACCTCTCAAACTTCTAAAATGGCTAACCAGAGAAAAATGACTCAAAGAAACTCAGTGGACATCACATAATATTTGTTTCAGTTTTTTCTGTGTACGCTTCCCATTATTCCCACATGAAACCTGAAATGATGTCGCTCAGATCCTGTCTCTGAAGCTGTACAGTGTTCCACTTGCTTGTCCCGAAGACTTTTCCCTTCTCAGGATTACTCAGAAGAAGCCTGGAACCCACAGGAGTAAGAACTGTCCAGATGTTAATGGTTGTAATTCCATGGTCAAGCCTATTTCAGTAGAAAATGAAACCTATCTAAAGGAGCAGACAAGCCCCACTCAGAATATGGGATACAAGACACATACCAGAACTTAAAACACATTTGGGATCATCAGTATCATTATTTCTGCCCATATCTTGGTATAGAACAAACATTTTTTTTTTTCCCAGTCCATTACATCAACTTGCAAGTTAACTGTAAGCCCTTTCAGAAAATGTAAAATGGATTTAAAAATAAAAAAAAGACATGGTTTAAAGAAAATAGATTAGCCTTCTGACTTCCGGGCATTTGGGCTATACATTTAAATTTCTTCCCTCAAACATGACAGGTAGAATGTCACTTAAAAATTACAGCAGAAGTTCTAGCTTGCTATCAGCTTTGTATCACCTGTTTCTGAGCTTTTCACATTGAATATTATAAGGTTTTCCAACAACTGGGAAGATGTGGCAACTTTGTATGGAGCACAACTTCTGGATTACCCTGAACTCTCCTTATGAGTCTCCATATTCTTTGGTTTATTCCTTGAAAGTGCAATACGAAGGCGCTCCCTGGGTATGTGTGTGGATTACAGATGTACTTTTAAAAGTGGTTTTGTGGTGAGAAGCAGTTCAGTGCCCGGAGGAGACTTGTGCTTCCATAACTGCAAAGCAGGCAGGCAAGTACAGTCTGCCACTCCAGCTTGGCACTACACATAACAACTCAAGTGTTTCAAAAACATCACCTCAGCAAACAGTGCCAATCATTTAAAGGTAAAGTTAACGGGATTTAAGTAAAAATCTTTGACACTTCACACAAAGGAATTCTTCAGGGTCAGGCTCAATGGAGCTTTGAGCAACAAGGCTGAGTGAAAGGTATTCCTGCTGATGGCATGGGGGCTAGAACAAGATGATCTTTAAGGTCCCTTCCAACCCAAACCATTCTATGATTCTATGATTTTGTGAAGTATCAGCTGACAGCATGTGCAGGATTAAAAGCTCAAATATGAGAAACTTACGTGTAATTTTATGTAATGGATGCAATTTCATATACAGTAATAGTAGCTGAATTATCGAGAGGCCAATTATACATCTCAGTGGTCATTTGCATTTGCAGCAATTATGCCTACAACGTAATCATAGTAATTAGCCCTGCTATTGTCCCCTATCTAGCTCGAAAGCTAGGTCTACAGCTTTTTTTTAAAACTACCTACATGGAAATCAGGACTTTATTTATCCATCCATCATAACTAACCGTGTCTTTCTTTTATAGCATCTGATACCACTGTTTACACAAAGACAAGGCAAAGTGACTGACCTGAAATATTCTTGCCTCTCATGATGTATTGCAAGAATAGCCTGGAAAGTTTTTAGAATGAAAATTAAGTTATTTATGTGCACTTAGAAAACTACCTATCATATATATTTTTGAGAAATACAATAGTCATCAAGAGGAGAGCTTCATTGCAGATTCAGTCATATTACTTCTTGGTGATTAGAGAAAATAAAATATAATGTCAACATAAGCTCATAGGAAATCAAAGGTTTGATTCAAATTCCACCAGAATCAAGGGGAATGCTTTCCTAGGACTTGAGGAAGCTTTGGATCAGATTTTGTGGCATGCTTGCAGAGCTTCTCAATGTGAGGGTCTGTCTGAGTGGGAGATGGGGAATGGCACTCACCGACACAAGCCTCTGTTTCAGCATTGCACCAAGCTCAATGCATGATTGCAGGGATGCACGTACAATCCTATTTTCCTCATGCTGTCTTGGGTTTATAAAAAATATTTTTGTGTGTTTTTCTCTGCCGTCTGTTTTCTGTGACACGAGAATGCGAACAGAGTCTTTTTTCCCCAGCCTCGAGATTGAAGGAAAGGCCATGAGTTGTCTCTTCTTATGATGTTCTCATTCATAGTTTATTATTTCTTATCAATACATTCTGTTCCTGACCTGCAGAGATCTTCATTGCAGGTCAGTTCAAGGCAAAAAACCCCAAATCCCCCCACACAGGGTGGTGTGTACATTTATACTGCAATCCACGTAATCAGTATTTATAATACTTCTCCAATAACTATTATCCATGTTAGAAGCTTAGACTCTAAACCAACCATATCATGCCACCTCACTGCAGAACATGGAGCAGATGAGGAAGAAGAAGGAAGCCCAAAAGCCACGTGGACTTCTCCATCTTGTCTTCACCTGCTTACCATCCTAAAAACCCCATCTATCTAAAATTCTCACCCTGTGATAAAACTACACACTATTCTACTATCTAATACACATTCTTGAAAGCTCTGCTTCATTCCAGAGCTTAAAAGCCCTTTTTCCATGAACGAAGGTTAAAAACACTGTTTGTCAGAGATCTTAAAATCTCTTAAACATGCAAAGAAATATTTCTCATAATTCCATACTCCAACAATGCTGGGAAACCTGTGGCATTGGAGCTGTCTGGGAAGAACACGCTGAATCCAGTGTCAGGTATTCCACTCTGTCTGAAGCCATCAGGAGCCACGTGGTGCACACGACACAGCTGGCCCGTATGTGCCACGTGTGGGCTAACCAAACGGATGGGCTCGTGTCTCACCTCTCACATGGTTCCAGTATGCCCCACAACTCCTGCACGGCTGAGTTGACACTCTGAAAAGCTTTAGACAAACCTGGTATCAAATGCAGCTTCAAGCCTATGCCAATGTGCATTATGGATCTGATGCATATGCTGCCTTGCTAGCCAAGCTTGATGGAAGTACACCTCCTTCAAAGTTTGGAAAACTTTGCCTTTCTAAAAGAGAAGCATGAGATGAAAGTGGGAAGGACACTGTCTTTTATTTTTTTCTTTACCCTTTACACACTTCTGTACTAATTGGATATTCTTTTTTTCCCTGATGACTCTCATCTCCTGGGACCATAGGAAGAGTTTATTTTAAAAAACAGAATTTAGAAGGTCATAAATATTGAGCTGTCTTCCCAGTTAAAAACACAGAACCATTGAACTTGACATTAAAGGGGTCATCCAAAACCAGCTATTGATTTTTAGACAGCAGGTAGGATTTTTTCACTCAGAAATGGCATTGAGACTACAGAAACATAAATGTGATACTGAAAGAATTTTGGTAACTTACCTAGACTATTAAGCAAATTTGGAGACTTTGGAGGAACCATGTTAATCTATTTTTTTCTGTTTTCATTATCTTTTGCCATACTATGCAATTTTCAAACTTTTTGTTAGTTTTTGCAGAATTTCTTCACACTGCAGTAATTTTTATTTTTTTACAGAATTTACAGAATTTCTCATTTCCATTGAATATGAAAGATGTATTTAAAAAATTAGTGACCATTTTTAATACATTTCTACTGAAACACTGTTTAAAACTATTAAAAACAACATCTGAAAGAGCTCTGACATTTTGCATTTCCAATTTGTCCTTTCAAATGTTTTGGCTAAGTCTGATGTTACTACAGCACTTAAGTTGTTGTAAAGTTTCATTAATGAATGTTTTAATATGGCTAGCTGTAAAGAATTCTGGTGAATACAAATAATTATAACATAGAAAATTTATCAATTAATTTCTTTGCCCTACACTTTTTCTCCTCAATTACTTAAATCTTTTGGTTCTCTGAAACTCTCCTGTTGCATATGCTGCATGTATCTCTCATGGTAGGAAGGAGACTGGAGAAAAATATAAGTCTACATTTGGTCAAAATATCTGGTGAGGTGGCATCAGAAGATGCTACATTTCATGAAATGCTTTCCATAGAGACTGAGTCAGGTCCATATTTTTTAGCTCTGTCTGTACAAGCCTGGTAGAGAGGGACTTTCAACCTTTTTAATACCAATGCTTACAGGTGGCTGGAGGAAGGTCAAAATATTCAGCCTCCATGAGCTGCCACAGACACTGTGGTTGTGAGGTCATCCCACAAAGGTCCTTTAGGCCATGGAGCAAAAAAAATGGGGAAAACCCCCCACCTTTTGCATTAGTCCAGCTTCTGACATGCAGACAAAGCTGTCAGAAGCTGTCACTTTTTGCTGCAGACAAAGCCTTTGGACCTTGCTGCTGTGACCTCCCAGCCTGGGGCTGCAGGTGAGGAAGCAATGTCCTTCCCTCCTCTGACCTAGGCTGGCTGGAATCAGCTGCCATGTGACTGCAGATGGGTAAAATACTGACTAGTGATAGCTCACCTATTTTGAAACTCTAATTGCTTCCATGCCTGCCTCAAAATGCATCTAAATGCTCAAATAAATCGAATGACTTAATGTCCTTGTTATCATGAACCTCAAACAATGACAAAATGATGAATAGATGCCTGCTGCAATTCAAACTTTTATTACAAATAAATTTCACAACAATACCCTAGTACAGTCCATTATTTTTGTACTGCCTTTTTTAACTCTGCTTTTAAATGGTTCTCATAAATCTGCAAAAAGACCACTTACACAGCTATCTTAAAAGAGTCACATATACTTTGAGCAGAAATTGGGAAATTAATTATAAGCATATATATGTATTTGATTTGATTAGGTTTAAAAATATATTTGGGTTGTAGAACTTTTATAAATGTATATTGGAATACTTTTTTCCTAATACAAAATACTCTTCCAAGTTGGATTGCAGTCATCAGTGGCAGTGGCACGAAGAGAGTATGAGCACATTTGCAAAGCAGGCTTGAGGGTGGCTAAGGGAGAAAGAGAAGACAGGACAGAGCTCTAGTTTAGCAAGAGAACTCAGTTGATATTTACTGGAGAGATCCTTCAGTTATGACTAAAGGAGTACATGTCACTTAGAAATACTAAAAATTGCATTGTTTTATGGGCATTATGTAATTACTGTCTTAAAACATATCTTTCACTTTTACTGCATTATTTACTAGGCTGGTTGTAAACTCTGAAATCTCTTTCTGTGAGGATTATATTAAAAACTTGCAAACCTTGCTGTAACATCAGTTTGCTGGTGGTGAAGAGGGAGCTTTACCCCATCTAGAAAGTCTCTGAAATCCACTGTAAAGAAAACCCATTTAGAATGGGGCTGGATGGCAATAAAGTGCCTTCAGCTAGGTACTGAAATATGTGTTTCTTGCCCCAACAGGGTGTCTGACAGTGCTGGGATTCAGGGTCCAGGCCCCCCACTGTCCTGGGGAGCTGGGCACTTCCTGAATGGCAGGCAGAGGAGAAGGCACACGCAGCTGGCTGGCAGCATTCAGGCTTCTCTGTGCCAGTGCTGCAAACTGTGGGCATTTAATTAAATCATTGGGGTTATAACATAATGTAAATCATGTTATCAAGGAAACTGATTAACTAAGCAAAATTCCGGGGGACAATATTGGAGCAGTCTCTTTGCCCATACTGAGTGCCCCAGGAAGGCACCCAAGGACTCCCTGGGACAAACTGGAGAGCTGCTGTAAGTTTAAGGACTCCCTGGGCCGGGTGTTTGCTTAAGTATCAGTGTTCCTAGCAGGAACAGCATCCTAAGCAAGAAACTTCCATTTTTTGCCCCTAAAATAAATGTTCTTGGTTTGCTACATCAATCCCAAAGCTGAAATTAGTATTTCTACCTGCATTTGTGTTGAATATATCGTTTCCTCAATACAGACATAAATTCATTTCTAGATTAAATATTCATACATTCTGAATTTATAAATATTTAAAAATATTATATGTGGATTTATACATTAAATACATATGTCTATATATAGGCATTCATATGGATGTTTATTATTTTCATACTGCCTCCTGACAAGAATAAAGGTATTGAATATTTTGCCAGGATTTTTCTGATCTGTGATTATATATACCTGACAGGCTTCATGTCTCACTGCATTACAACCTTTGAAGACTCTGCAGTTCTTTAGGCATCACACAAATATGAGGATTGTGAGCTTAGACAAGAGCTGGCAACATGCAAGCAGCGATGCTATTTTTCTCTTATTTTAGCTAAGATCTCTTCTCAGCTGATTGGGATTTATTTTATCCCCAAAGCTTCTAATGTAAAATAATTTCAAGTCTAATTACTTCAGATTGTGACCTGTCACATCAAGAATTTATTTACATATGAAGGAGACAGTAATACATCTGCTTAAGAGGAAGAACCTATCACTGCTTCTTCAAAGCCAAAAGGCAACTTAAATTCCTTGCTGAAGATGTACACATAGGTCATAGCTCAAAGGCTGTCAGGCTCAGAGCATGTTTTTACATATATTTCATTATTACATAGCACTTAGGCAGCCTAAAGTATTTTAAAACAGGGCAAAAGGCCAGCGTTTTTGCAAACCTATCATCTTATTGCTACACTTTTGCAACGCAGAGCTCTTTTCTGGGCTTGTTTTTGGGACTATTGCACATTCACAGCTGTTGGGTGGGCTGTTACTAGCTGGCAGAGTGGGATCAGCTGGATCTGCTCACTCTCCGTATCACCAGTGGGATTTAAAATGTCTTTCCAAAAGGGATGACAGATTTCCATGAGAATACACTTGTCCTCGGTGAGAGAAGGGACAGAGAGGGAGTGGGGAAATCCCGCGTCTGGAGGACGTGTGCGCCTGCGAGAGGGAAGCCGCAGTCATCAGAAACACTTTTAGGCTGTCAAGGCAGAATGTCTAATACGTTGTGCCACAACTGGGTTGGCGTTGTCATTACTCTTTTATATGTGGCATCCTCCCTCCTGCCCACGCACCAGCACTGGCGTGTTTGGGCGTGCTGCAGCATCCCCTTGCTCAGAGGCAGGCACGGGGGCAGGGGTGGCCAGTGGTGATGTTGAACCCACTGCCCAGAGCAAAGCCTCCAGCTGGGGGATACAGCAATGAGACATGATGATGCAGTGACATCCACTGTGCACTCCCCAACAACAGGAGCCTGCTTGTAAAGGCAAACTTGGGCGAGATTGGAAAAGGCCTGAAACAGCAAACCGTGCTTGAGAGACTGGGGCTTTGTGTGAATAGCAGGTACCAGTGAAGGAGGGCAATGGCATTTAAAAATGGGCTTAGGATGGTATTGAATCTCTTATCTACCTAATAATACCTGGTATTTTTATCTAATAAAATGTAATACTGTGCATTTACAAAGTCTTTTTCTGAGTCAGTCTGACTCTGAAAGATCTTTCTGAAGACAATTAAACATCATGAAAAATGCACAGCACTACCTTCCTTGGTGTCAAATCAATCATAGAATCATAGAAAGGTTTGGACTTTAGAGACCATCTAACTCCAACCTCCCTGCCAAGGGGAGGAACTCCTTCCACTGAACTAGGTTGTTCAATGCCCTTATCCAACTTGAACACAGTTGGGGGAGTTTCAACTATGATGTCACTTAGATATTTATACAATTGCTTCAAACTCATATAATTTCAGGGGGTCAACACACTCACAGGAACCAGAACCACATGCAGAGCTTACACAGGTTCTTGTGAAGAGGTGCTGCAAGCTTCCTCACATGCTGCTGTTCCCAATTTTAGATGCATATCTCCAGCACATGCTCTTTTTAAGTAAGTGCTTCTCAAATTCCTACTGGAGGTTTGATGTAAAGTACTGTGAACTGATTAAAAATGTCAGGTAGTTGTTTTAAAATTGTATGATGTTGCCAGAGGAATGGCTGCATGATGAGACAGCAACTTCTTCATGCAAAAGTAAAAATGATCAAGAATTACTTGTTCTGAGTACAAGATACTCAGAGAAATTTTTGAAATTATCTCCTGCATATAAAGATAGCCAGTAAGGTCAGACTGTTCATGTGCTTTCATGATGGGGACAGGTTCACATAAGGATCCTTCTGAGGACTCCTGTCACCCTCAAACATTCAACCCACTCCTTCCTCTACACCAGGGGAAAGTCTTGAAATCAGAAGTCTGGAAAAACTCTGACTATCTATTGATCTGATAGACATGATGTAGAGACAGGAAGAAAATAAATTAGACAAGAGAAGGGTACAAGATACAAATGACAAGTTATGTAAAGAATAAATTCAGCGTATGTTTGGGAGGAAAAAACCAAAAGGGTATGGAAACTCTTGGAGAAAGACAAAGAGAAGATGACTTGCACTGGAACAAAGACAAGAAACTGGGCCAAAGGAGGACAATACATTCTGAAGAAAAAAAGGAAAATACGAAGCTTCAGGAAATAGGATAAAAAGGAAAAGAGAAAAAAAACAGGAAAACCGGGGAAATCTATATAGACAAATCCCTGCGACTCAGAGTATGCCTCTGTGGCTCCTCAGTGAATACAACTGGTTTCTCAGTGCATGCTAGACTTAATTTGCCATGAATGATAGATTCCAGAAAAACTTTAGAATTGAATATGTACTGTGAAATGTTCTGTGCTCAGCCACTCCTGCAGAGTGGGGAAATGGCAGGAAATCATTTTGAACAACAGCGAGTGTTATTTTGAGGGAGACATAATGGCTTGTTTGGTTTGACATCCAAAACAGATATAACTGCGACAAAAGCATTTAAATGCTAATCTGTCATTTACAGCGGGTAAACAAAAACTAATGTGCATAAAATCTGTGGTGCCTGTGAGAGAGTGCCCTAGAAGCCTGAAACACTGCTTAATTCAGAGAAGACAGACATCTCGGCAGGCACAATTTATACTCAAAATATATGAATGTTGAGAGCAAAATTTAGGTACTCAAACCTTTTTTTTCCTGGTGCTGGATTTGGATCATACAGTTTGTGTCTCAGAAAGGAGTGATTTTTCATTTGCAGTGTACTTTTTGAGGATGGAAATATGCAGGCAGGTATTTTCCAGGAGCAGTCAATACCTGCACAGTCCAATCAAAATGTACCCCACATGTGCAAATTTGAGAGATACGGAGAGATCTTAAATTCATCACAAAGTAGCTCTGGGTGAGTCAGGAAGAAATGTTTGCTTGCTTTTTTTTTTTTTTTTTTTTTTTTTTAATATTCTTTTTATTCTTTTCTTTCTATTATATCTGCTTGTATGTGGAAGCCTTCAATACACACAAAGACAAATTATGAAAAGTCTCTACACTGGACAAAATGTGAACTGTGACTTATCTCAAACAGGCAAAATGACAGGAAGAGAAAGAAACTCAGTCACCTGTTCCTCCTCCTTGTAACATGGCTGATTTATCTCCTTACTATCAGCTCACGTGGCTTTTGTCACGCAAATCTCTTGGCTCCTGATAGCTGCTGAGTAAATTTTACAGAAACCATACTTTCACAGAAACAGAAAAATATTTTAGTTTCCAGTTTATGACTGGCTGTCAAAAAAAAAAAAAAAATTAGTGCAGTTAATAGGATATTCTGTAATGATCTGTTTGGATCTGGCCTTGTCATGGTCTGGCATTCTGGCAGAACTGTTTCTACTTCTGGACCTTCTTAACTTTCTTTTGTCTTTTTCCTATACACAATCTTCTTCGATAAAGGAATAAGCTATGTACACTCTTTGTATGGAGAACTGCACTTTCCTGTGATATTGACATGTCCTGTTTGTCAAATATATATCCTTGGAGTATAAATGTGAAACTTCTGTTGAGCTGGTCATTTCCCCAAGCCCCTCAAAGGGATGGTCATTTGCTCTGTGCAGTACTTAGGTGCTGGTTCATGAGATGTCACCTTCTGAACATCCCTTTTTCAGTACTTGGTGTTTGTTCTGTGCCTGAAAAGGGAAGAAGGGAAGGCTATGCCTGTCCTGCACAGGGCCTGTGCCAAAATGCACATTTACAGACATCTGCCTAGAAATCTGAGGTCATAGCTGACAAGTTTAGAACCAAATTGTCCTCCCCATATATTGAGACATGTGTCCACAGGAGTAAGCATAACCATCCAATAAAAAATAATCACCAAAGTCTGATGTTCTTTGTGCTATTCTACTTGTGGGTTTTACGTTACTTATTTGAAAGTACTGATTGGGCAAAAATTGGCAGAAACTTTCTTTTCCAAGAAAATTTCCAGCTCGGTTTCAAGTACAGAGCTTAAAGTTATTCTAGAACTGTCTTAAAAATATTCTGTAGATTAAGGAAGCCAAAACAACACTCAATTTCATGTTTTGAGAGTATGAGAATTTAATACTCTGCTTCAGAATGTTCAGTTTGCTTGTGTGGGCTTTGACATTGCTCTTTCAGCTGACAAACATAATCTCACAGTGTGTCTAAGCCTCTCCACATAGATCTTACAAGCTTTACTCTGTTGTCAATATCCTGCCTTGGGTTTCATGACATAGGTTCAGTGAATACTTCAGGACATCCAGCACATGGCATCAGACATCTTGATGACACCAAACCTTGCACACTGCTGTTTAATGACCTCTTGTATTATTTTTGTCTGTTGACTTTCTAAACCCATCAAAGCAGATTACAGCCACTTACAGTGTTCATGTCTTCTGAGTCCTCTGCTCAGCTTAATACAGCAAGGAAATCACCTTATCTGTCAGATATTCACTGTACCCCAAAATCTCTCTAAAATACATCATAATCCTTCAGTTGGACTACGAAAGGATCTCTTTGGAAAGATAATTGCACAATCTGTTTCAAACATCTTTTTCATTCTTATGTACAAAAGGGACCAGGTTTTACACCTTTTTATTCTATTTTGTGAGCAGTTCACTGATGCCAGTTGTGTAGGTATGAATGCAGACAGCAGGCTACAAATTTTGGTTATAAAGTTATTCTAAAACTACTTGAAAGGCATACAACCTAATAATGTACAAAAACTGAGCCCAGACACTACAGGTTACACATATTTGCGGGCCATAATTCTTGACAGTCTTGCATACATGTACCTGGGATAAATTTTGCTGTGATAAATACAAATGAGGTTGTCTTGCTTTAGACAGCCACTTCTTTTTTAATTGAGAAGGCAATTACAGCAGGCTTTCCTGATACTTGTTCTTGCATTTTCATCCTCTGTTGTTGCCCATTCTCATGTGAAGAAAAGTCAACAGGAATATGTACATATATTAAAGTGGTAGCAAATTCAATGCTTTACCATTGCCAAGTACCATTTCACAATATGTGATTGGGATTGATTGGGACAAGGGGAAAATACAAGAAATAATTTTTTCAGTCCTTTCTGCTTGGACATATCTTTCCTCTGTATGCATTATCTGTAGCAACCAATTTATACTCATGAAGAAAAACTGAAGCTAAAGAAAATGAAAACTTTTTTAAGAAGCAGCTGATGTTCTGCTTTAGCAAAGGGGTTACAGTGAACAGTATATTTAGTTGTTTTGTTTTCTCCTCAGAGAAAGATCACATGCTGCATTTATGCAGGAAAATTTACTGCCACCTCACTAAAATTAGATAGTCCACACTTATGCTTTGAGTTTATGTCGTTATCCTGGGAATGGTGTGGGAGTTTAAATCTATAATCTCTGCATACACACGGAAAGGCTGAGGACTATTCTAAATAAATGCAACAGCCTTGGAAATTCAGGCCTTAGCATTTGAATAATTTCTTTAATGAACTCCTTTAAAGCATAGGTGCTGAAAAGCAAAAGTGGAGGGGAGAGGAAGGACCATATGGGTACTCAGTTTATCTGTCAGCCTGCTGTTTTACCACTCTGGAGCTTTGTAATAGTATTAGCTGACACAGACGTGTGACTGTGCTTATCAGACGTCACTGCAGGGCTAAGGGACATGCTCTGGTGGCCAGCACCAGCAATCCAGAACATCACAGGCTGCAGCTCTGGTCACTGCAGGGCTAAGGGACATGCTCTGGTGGCCAGCCCCACCACTCCAGTTTACATCACAGGCTGCAGCTCTGAGTGGGTGCTGCTTCAGCTCCTGCTACTCAGAGCTTCAGAAGGCCAGCGACTTGATAGATAACAAAATACTGCCCAGTGTAACAGCCCTTGATATTTTTTTTTAATTCTTGATTTTTTTTTTTAATTTTCTTTTATTTCTGTTGAAAACTTTTGCTTCACTATGTTAACAATTTTTGGGTTTCTTTAAAGCAAGCTAAGAGCCAAGTGCCTTTGTAATCATTGGCAAGACTGTACTGGGGGGCAGGGAGGGAAGCTGGGAAGGGAACAGCAGCTCCTAGAATGTGACATTAGCTCTCAGGAAATTAGTTGTGGGGATTTGTCAGGCAGTGACAATTTTTAGTTCTAACTTTCGGACCTCTCCTTCTATAGAAGCTTCATATACTGTAGAATATTGCATACTATCTCTTCTCCCTATGATAGGCTGTAAATTCAGAGAGGCAGGAAGTAAATACCTAATCCAAACACAGTTTCAGTTTTATTTTGCTTGAATTCTACCTCACTGCACTCAATTGCACTCTATCTTTCCAGAACTGAGCTCTTACAAGTAAGCTCCTTATATAAAAACCAGTGCAAAATAATATTAAAATGTAATGCAAAATACTGCCATTTCCATCAGATGTCTATTTCCTATCAACCTGAAAAATCAAAGAACTTTCTCACTCACCTGATATGTCTGTCTGTTTGTAAATCTCATAGCCTATTTTCAAGACTTATCATAAGCAAATTGGTTTGAACTGTGACACAAATCCATGTTGATGACCCTTAAACAGCCTTCAGGGTAAGTCATGAGACGAATGAAAACCTCTTGCTCTTTTCATTTGCTCAAACATCTGTGCTAAATTCTTAAAAGAATATTTAAAGGATGTAAGAAAGTTTTCAGAAAATCCCAAGAGGCTGGCTCACATCTTACAAAAGCAAAACCAGCAATTATCCCAGAGAGCATATAAACAGAAACCATTCATCTAAAAGCCAGATTACAGCAAGACTCTATTATGAAGCCAATTCTGGATTAGTAAGGTCCTACTTTCTCCTTATTCTATATAAGTTCTCCATTTTCTTTCACTCACTATAAAGTCAGAATAGACCAGATACAGTGGTTACTTGTTTTTTCCCTTTAAACTATTAACTAAGTAGGCAAACAACTGTTGTGCATTATTTTTGTACACATCTACATGTGTGTTCATATCTATGATCCTGGTAACGTCCTTTCAGTAAAATTAGCAAGGCAAGCCCTGCAGGACTAATTATTTTTTCTTGCACAAAACTTTGGCAAGAAGTCAGCATTTCCTCCCATTTAACATTTTGGACTCAAACTGGCTCCATTTCTGCCCAAGTCAAAATCTAGCTTAACTGTTTTTAGCCACAATGGGAATTTCAGCCCTCAATCAAGTCTATCTCTGATTCAGCAATTCAGTTCCCTGACCTGTCTTTTACTGTGCATGGTCAAAACAAAGCACTTGATTTCAGTGGCCAGCCCTGATCTAGGCAGAAGAGTCATGAGCAAGACAACTCAAAATATGTAGTAAATTCCAGATTTGTCCAGAGTTAGAAAAATATATAATTTCTGGGATTTTTCAGCTGTCAAAACAATTGCCATTCTTCTTTCTGTCAGGTGTTCTTTGATCTCTATCCACTATTCTGTTGTTTCCCTAAGCACAGTATTTTTTCCCCTCAGGCTAGATGGCAACAAGAGAAGGTTTTCAAGTTAGAGTGAAATCTTCTCTTTCATGTGCCTTATACTACCAATTCAATACACAACAAGTATTAAGTGCTGAGACTACATCTGATCCAAACCATTTCATAGCTAATAAAATAAAATTATAGCAATGGGATACAATTGAGAAAAATACAGAGCACTGTCTGCCCCTATGTTGCTCAACAGAAACAGCAACAGAAAAGTTTATGCAGACTAGCAAATTATTATCACAGCAGACAACATATTTAGAGACTGAATTAAAAATGAGCACATATGCTTTTATTCTTGGAAGAGTAACATCCACAGTATTGGCAGTTTGGGACCCAGTGTAACAGATTCTTAAGCAGTTTCCACCCTTCTGGAGTACCAGATTAATTCTACACAGATGAACATGATGTAAATATGAAACATTTGGCTCCAGCTTGAAGCAGTCAAAAGTGATTTGCTGACTATCCCACCAGCACTTCAGGATGTTCTGAGCTACCTCATTATTCCTGTCAGCAAACCCTCAGTTGGCCAATGCCAAAAGTTTCTGCTTCCTTCCCTACAATGCAGCAACCCTTCATGATATACTCAGAAAAAAATAAAATGAACCCCCCAGTTCAATTTCAGACTGTGTCACTGAAACAAAGCCAAACCCCTCAGGGGATGGAGGACCTCTTTGTAGTCTCAATATTTTAAGTTCTGCATCAGCTGTGAGCTGATGGGGCTTCACAAAGCTGAAGGAGCTTTGAGAACAGCCATGATCAGCATCAACAGCCTGTAGATGTGCTGCTTATGTGATGTACTTGCAATGTCATTTTTGTGCAGTAACTGAGGAGAAGAAACTACTATTTCCATTGCCAATACATGTTTTGATCTATAAAAAACCCCTACTAGCTACTTCTGTGTAGGGCAGATTAATTTCCTAAGTTCACTACACAACAGAAAGCTTGAATATCACACTTGTGATAGAAATAAAGCACTGCAAAAATGACCAGGTTGTAAGGCCACTAGTCTTACCAGAGACCATCAATAACTATATGAGAATGAATTTTGTAATTTTGTCCCTTAGGCATAACTTATACATTATGACACTGCCCCAATATCTTTGACTGTCTTCTAATTTTCTCTACAGTGTGCTAAACTTTTTTGATTTATTTTCTATTTCTTTGCCTGTGAGGACCATTTAATGGTACTATTATCCTGATTAGAATTCACCATGTTTTAAGTTAGTTCTTGGAATTGAAATTTTATCTTAAAGGCAAATGAATTACAAAATCTATCACAGCTGTATGAAATGATCAATAGAACAGAGTTTGGATCATGCTTAACTGCAAGTTATCTCTTAAAATTCAGCATACCAATAATATGTATATTGTATATAATAAACAAGTAACATAATGCGATAAAAAGAACAAGGTATTCCTTATTAATTCTGTAGACAATGTAATAATGAATTTTTATATTCATTGTCATGGTTTCAAGAATACCAACTATGACAGTTTCTAGGAAGTGACATATTGTTTGTGTGTCACTACTTTTACTGCTTTAGCATTATAATGCTGCAGCTCACAAGAAGGAACTTTGTGTGACTAGCTGCAAACCTTTCCTTCAGATGGTAAGGACAGTTTAAAATTAAAAACAAACAAACAAAAAAACAAAACAAAAAACAAAAAAAACCCTAAAAATACCCCAAAACAAAACCCCAAAACAAACCCAAGGCTTTTGCTGTGTTCTGACACTTGGTTACATTTCTGCAGAGCACAATTTGTTTGCTGCTGGGTGCTTGGATAAAACCTTGTAGCACACATTAGATGATGGCTATCTTCTGAGACAAAGTGAGCCCCCATTTCTTTTAGGCACAAACTGAAGATGTTGTTTGCAGAGAGCAGTCAAAGCTTTGTGCCAAATTCAGTTCTTTCCTGTCAGCATTCTGGAAAAGCTGCAACTTCCATCCAAACAGTAGAGAAGGCGACAGACCACTGATGTTGCTGCCTCACGGGACAAGAAAACTGAGAGGTTGTTAGAGCTAATGCAGTAAATGCGGAGCAGGACAACAAAACCTGTTTTCCCTTCCCTTCCTCCTCCCTCTGGTAAAGTCAGACATGCTTCTTTTAAGCTTTTGAGAGCTGTATTTGGTGATGCTGCACTGGAAGATGACTTTGCAGGACTTTACCCATGCAGTTGCTCAGCTCGAGGTCCATTCTGCTGAATGAAGGTGCCTACCTGAGACTTGAATTTCTCCTACAGTCAGTGGAGAAACACGTTACCTAAGGCTGCTCTCAATGCCACTGAGCCCCTGTTTTTCCTGACTATGGGAATGAGCTGGAGACAACCAGACTACTGATCAGGCACCTTGGTTTAGGTGCTGGAGCCAAAAGGGATGAATCCTTAGCTCTCTTGCAACAGGACTAGGTTTGGAGAGCTCGTTCAGCTCCAAGTATAAGGACCCCTACTGACATGAAGGAGGGCTGAATTCAATCTCAATGCTGCAGACTTTGCATTTTGCAAGGTTACAGAGTAATCCAACCAAGTCAACTTTTCTAAAATGAATGAAATATCTCAAAATCAACACTTAAATGATTTTGACACTTAATGAAAATTCAATTAATGTAAAATACTTCAGTGTGAGTTTAGATAGTTCTTCTCTCTTTCTTCAATTCTTGATGACTTTTTACAAGTGAATAAAAAGCAAACCTTGGAAAAAACACTCCCTCTATGTAATTCTATTTCAGCAGCAACTGAAAAACTGGAGTAACAGGAGTTCAGCTACTAAGTGCTTGTGGAAGAAATATGATAAAGTGGGACACCTTGGGATTTATGTCAAAAACACATCTGAAAGAATTGCTTGTGATTTTTCTCTTCTCCATAAGTTAAGTGCTGACAAGTATTATATCTGAATATATACATATACATACATACAAACACAGACACAGACACAGACACAGACACAGACATATATATATATATATATATATATATATATATATAAAAGGACAGAATTCACTCATGGTTTGAAAGCTGGACTGAAAGGGAACACGGGGCTTGTGTCAGGGCGGGGCGGGTCTGTCACTTGTCTCCTGGGTGGGGACTCTGGGGCCATCACTGAGGGGCAAAACAGGGCGCTAGACAAGTCACTCACCCAACAGCTTCAGAACTGAGAGTGTGTTAGTGAGCTACTCTCCTTCTGGCCTTGCTGTAGGAAACCTCTCTTGCCTCCTATAGCTCTTTTGTGTCCAGAAATTATATGTAAAATCTCATTTTTGGCTTTATAAAACATCTCTGGGCATTGTAAGATTGCAGAATACTGGTGAATGAGATCACTCCTATCACATGAACTGCTGACGCTTGAAATGGTCTTTTTATTCCTCTTTTATTTGCATGAGTTGTTAGACTAAAAGAGCCAGACACCGTCATTTTCTCTCACACAGATCATCTTATTTCCTAGTGTTAGAGAAACCAAGCCACCCCATACTGTGGCAAGTGACATTTCTTAAATGTTGTAAAATAAAGAAAAACCATTTTCTTTTCCTTTTTAGATTGATACCTTGATTTTTGTCTCACTGCTCTAAAAACTTTAAGTCTACTGGATAATAAATATTCTTTTACTAAAACCCTTCTAAAAATCTCTATACAAGGACAAAAATTTGCTCCAAAAACATTTGATTCTAAACAACTGAGATAATTTTTATTTAGCAGATCTCCTAATCACATACTGCGTTTGCTTCCTCAGTATATAATGAAGTTCTCTAACCACTGCCATATTTCATTATCTCTAGACTTCTGAAAGAAAACTTCTATTAAATCAGTGCCAAAAATCTGAAACGCAAGAATTCAGATATGAAAAATACAAACTCTCCTTGCAGTATTTCAATTGTTCCCCTGTTTTTATTCAAAGGTTTTATTCTATTCTAAGTACAGTACAAAAAATACATATTTTATTGATGAAACAATTTTCAAAACGGTAAGGTGTACCTCTGGGAACAGGGAGTGAGGGGGGAAATTACTGGACTTTCATGTTCTCTCCAGGCTTCAGCTTGTTCTCTATGATTGCCAGACTGTATCCATCTCTTGGAGGAACGGCAGGGGTGGAAGTAAAGGGGTAATTGCCTTCCAAAGGAGTCTTGGTGTTTAGCTAATCACTAATAAAAAGAACATCTGTAGGACGAGCACTGCTGCACAGTGCAACAAAGAAGGCTTCCACATCAGCCTTGTCAGAAAGCAGACCAGACATAAGACACTCCCTAACACACGCCTGCTCAGTATTTGCTTTGCACAAGGACTCTGATTAATGAAGGCTCATTTCTTTGCTATTTGTCAGTGATTCACACCAGCACTCAAAAGAAAAAAAACATTCTTCTTTATTTCACAATGCCAACATTTTATGGCCTTGAGAAAGCCTAGTAGTTAAATGCTTTCTAGCCACAAAAGAAGTCCAAAACAACAAAACACAGAAAACCAAAGCCTTGAAAACGCAGCAGACTCTAAAGATCAAAACCTGGCTTTACTGAAGAAAAACGACGTTATCTTGTGTGGATCCAACAATGCAGAGGAGATGGTAACCAGCTGTGCAGGAGCAGTGCAGCAGCATCTTCTGTGGTGTTGGACACGGATTCCAGCTGCGCTTTGTCACTGGCCTCGGAACAACCAGAGCTGCCGTCATGTGCGGAGGCAGGGAGGGACACATGTTCCATATTTCTTGTCATTTCCCTTGGGTGTCTTTTCATAACTACATTTCTGCTAATTAGCTTCACCTCCGAGCTGGACAGGGCAACTAGCTCCCCTTCAGGCTGCAGAGTGACAAGAAGCCCCTACAGTCACACCTTGTTTGATCAGCTCTTTGGGTATGAGCAGCACAAGGACACACAGACTCACTAAACAAACTCAAGCTACGAGAAACAAGCAAACACAAACCTCACCTAAGGGGCCATTTGACCTTCAAGGACACAAAATGCAGTGTCATCTCACTCAGAAAGCTCTCAGCACAGTGCAGTGGTGGGGACATGGAAAAGGAGTATGAGTTTTCCCATAGATGGGAAAGAATGTCCATATTAAGGCACAGCAACAACTCACCCAGCTCCTTATCACACATCTGGAAGCACCCAATGCCTGGAGATACCCAATGCCAGGGAGAGTACAAAAGGGAATGTCACATAAGGTCTAAACATCTGCTCTTTGTATCACACCTTATTATGCGTTTTTTTGCATTTGCAGTCCTTTGGTTCCTTCATCTTTTCACAATCCAGTCCAGACCCAGATGGAGCAGCAGACAGAAGAGCTGTAGGCTTTCATTCTCTCAATTTAAATAAGGGATTGTGGGTTCTTCCTGGTAGTATAAGCTCCTCACTCCCTAAGTATAGGAATTTTCCTCCAGTGGGAATCTTACTCTGTCATTCATACATACTTTGTACCTTTATATTACAGAATTTCTTTCCATCAGGGCTCTGAAATACTTACTTGGCTGACATCCTCAAATAAAACAAGGCATTTTACTCCATTTGCCCAGTTTTTTAAACCTACATGGTTTACATAGCACCTTAACATATATTGATTTGTCTGTTTTTACATATTTGGTTTAATTAGGACTTTGCTAGCACTGGGGGTTTTTAACTGATATTTCTCCTATTCTTATTTAAAATATTTTTTTTTTTAAACTTTCGCTCAAGTGGATGATCACCTGCATTTTGTGTGCTTCTTCACATGACATATTTTCCCTACTGTTTGTTTGTAAACAACTTCCGTAATGTTTTCAGTTCCCTTTTTTATGGTACAAAAGAATAACTAAATGCAATGTTAAGTGAAGATTTTATCCAATTTTACCCCCTGCATCAGTTTGTGTTTTTCAGATATGAAAAATGCCAGTTTGGACATTTTTTGAGCCATATAAGAGCATGAAAATGGAACCATGTAAGGTAAAAATGAAGAAGGGTTAATTCACAGAAGTTTTATGTATGTTGTCTAAGAAAATGCCAGGCACTATGGAACCCTTCAGCAGCCCAGCTGCAGTGTTCCAGTGGCAGCAACTCCTGTAACCAGGTTGCTGCTGGATGCCATTTGCTGCACCCAGGTCTTCCCTCCTCCTGGCCATCACTTGCTGAGCCTATGAGGTCTCTGAGATTGCACACAGAAGTTCTCCATTGGTTGGTGCAGCTTGAGTGTAATGGAGATGAATTGTGACCACGAGTCACAGTGAATAGGAAAAAAATGTCTCCATGCAAACAGCAGCTGCAGGACAGGTCCAACAAGTGAAAGTCAAAACTGTTGTCTTGAGTGAACACACAACAGCCTTAGTCCCTCCCTTGTCCACTCACAACAAACTGTGTTTCTTCTCCTTTACAATATGCAGAACAAAAAATTTTGAAGATGCAGAACTCCATGGATAGAACTTCATGGAGAAATCAAATATGCTCAGTGTGCTGGTCCCTCCACAAAGCACAGCAACACTGTGATTGAACACTACTAGGGTTTCAGCATGGCTTTGCATCCAAGTTAATAATTTTTGCCTCTTACCAAGGTGAATAAATATCAAAGTAGCACCGAAGAGTGACCCAACAATCTAGTTTCCAGTCTTGGGCTAGAGCAGCTGGAGTTAATTTAGTAATTTTTGCCCTGCAACCAATTTCAGAATCTGGAGGAAGCTGCCTGTACACATTATAAACTCTAGCTATGCAAAGTGTATTGGAAGTGTAGGCAAACTGCAGCACCTTGGAGGAGGTATTTAATATTTGCTTACCAAAGCCAAAAGACCAGGATGGAATTAAGAATCAATGACTATGGATAAATATCTAAAGCAAAGTCTGGATGCATTTGAAGACTTTCTTACTCTTTTATCTTGGCTCTTAGCATTTATTTTTGTTTTTCCACCCACAAAGTCTTTTTTATTGACTGAAATTAAATATTAATTCCCTTTTCAAGCTACACCGTAGAAATCTGATCAAAGGCAAATGGTTACTATAATAAGCAGTAGTTAAATTCTGTAAGTACAGAGTAATTTATAAATTCTCTTCTAAACTATAGCACTGAAATAATCATGTCAAAAGACTCTGGGACCAACTGACATTACACCATTACATGGACACACCCACAATGTATTGGCTAAAATAGCTTATTTTCCATTAAAAGGAATAGAAAAACAAGGCAGCTGAGTCTCTTGGACTTGTAAGCTTTAAAATCTCTGCCAGCATTATTAAATGCAAACGTTATTTCATTACTAATGGTATGAGAGGGTAAATTCTGCCTGTTCTAATTCTAAAATATTTAAGGCCAAATTTCCACAGAAACAAGAGATGTTCCAGGTGAAAGATCTGGACCCAGCTTCCCACTTTGTCACAGAATTTCTGTGAGTTCATAAAGTAGATGCAGTGAACCGCAGGTCCACATTTGTACAACAGGGTTTCTCTGCTCTGTCAAACAATTAAAAATCTCAAATCACTTCAATATTACGAAGAACTCAGTACTAAAGCATTGACATTAGGGACAGATGAGAACATACATCCACTTGTCTGCATTTAATTTGTAAGCAAGGCTCATTAACTCTGCTCCTCACATAAAACAAAATGCACATGCTTTCTTTTATAGATGTCTTTTCACCACAGAGGTAAGCTTGTGCCCCTAAATCTTTACTAGGAGTAATTTATACAACAAAAAAGATGAGAATATTCTCAGGCACAATGTATACCCCTCCCTGGGGTGCTGTGGTTTTGGGTTGATGTGGTGACATGCTGATGTGACTGAGCTCAGCACTTCACTTTGCATGGTAATTTTTGCATGCGTACACCCAACACACACAGAGAAGCTGTCAGTAAACAGGCAGGAACAGCTGTCCCCAGCTTAGTTTAAAATTCTGACCTACACAGTTGGAGAAAACACTGCTTTGCTTTCACAGAAGGAATAATCCCACTCACAAGTAGGTTAGCCATCAGACCTCCTTTCTCACTGGCTGGCACTACTCAGAAGTTCCTTGCTATGAATTAAGACATGGCAAACTGGAGACCCTTTGTATGGCCACTGCCTTTGACTGAAAGGTCTGACAATAGAAACAAAAGTTATTTGAGATACCGTGCTAAGAATTTTTAAAAAGAAAGGAATACTAATTCTGTGGATTTTAGGAATAAAAACCCTAATATGCATTAGGATTTCAATACATGTAGATAGTTGCTGATAACATTTTTCTTATTCCCTACCCTGTCCTTGGTTTTCTTTTCTGATGATCTCTTCTAGCCTTAGGGAAATTATCATGTTACTTGGACTGCATATTTATTTTATTTTTTTTTCCTCCTTACCATAAGAAACAATGCCAGCTGTACAGCTGACATTAGGTTACATATACAGGGTGCAATTTAATTATCTAAATCGCATGTGTTATTCCAGCTAACATACATCTTTCTCCTGACAGATTTCCTGCCTTTGACACATGGCAAGCCAGCCAGAGCTCTGGCACCCCGCTCTGCCCCCAAGGCAGCTTTTCCCCAAGGCAGGCTGCAGCCCAGCTGCTCCCAGAGCAAGACCTTCTGCAGAGCCCTCCACTTGCCCAGTGCTGTTCTCTCGTCACAAAGCACCAGCTGCAGTGCAGAGGCTGAGCTCTCATCATCACCAAACCTGGTGGCCTTGAGGGTTTCTTATGGTCAAAGGACAATATGGATGTACACATTATAGTGCAGAAGAACCAGAGTGCACTTGCACAACTGGGACTACAGATCTTGTGTGGAAGGGAAAGGAAAGACTGATTTGCTGCTCAGACACAACCTGGCTCTGTGCTTTTTATGTTCATTTTGATCTATTATCTCACTCCCATTTTTATTGAGTACTGTAAATCTCCTTTAAAAACTGTGTTTCAGTATAACACCCTTAAGCCTAGAATATCTGCCTTATCTCTAACAACTTAACAAACAATGAACGCCAAAGTTTTGACATCATTGAATAAATTTATCAGCATTGTTCCTCCACAGAAAAATGTATCTTTTTTTCTTTCACACTAGATCAGTGTTAAATCTGTGCACGCCAGAGTCAATGGTTGGTTGCCCTTCTCCTACAAACATGGAGATCTCAGGTGACTTAAGTGAACATTCCTCTGGAGGAGAGGTTTCATTCCAGAGAAGTTTTAAAACAATAGTTATGATGATATTAAAAAATAAGCATTTAGCAAAAATGTAAAAATGTTGTGAGATTTTTCTGTTTAGACCTAAAGAAAAAGGAAAGGCTCGCTTGACTTCTGATTGACTCCTTCATGCATGTATAATAGAGAAAAGAAAAATGTAGTTTTAGATGGATGGGAAAGGAAATGGAGAAATCCAGTTAAAAACCTCCATTCTTTCGTGTTTTACTTCTGTAAACTCTAGGCAGGTTCAGTATCACTGCTGTGCCCAGAGGTGCTGTTTGTCTATGGCACAGTGTTGAAGAGCTGTTCCTCCATCCATTGTCACATGGTTGGAACAAGGAATGATTGGCACGTGTGCTCCTGTGCCAAACTGATCTGCCACAGGGATCCACAACTGGCACGTGCCTTTGCTCCCCCTCACAGTAACACTCTTGAGCTCAGCCCAGTTCCCAAGGGATAATACTCTTTTTCACAACTGGAACATGAGAAAATGTTCAGAGCTTTTAAAGGTTTTCTTCCCATCTTTCTTTTTAAAAATGGAGGGGGCAAAGGCATCACAGAGATTTGCAGTTGTGCCTCCTGCTCACAGGGACCTGAGTCCTACTGCTGTTTGCATGCTGGCTTTCAGCTTGGCTTCACAAGTAGGAGACATCCGTGCCCTTTCCAGCTGCTCTGTGCCTTCCAGTAAAGCCCTGGGGGTGGATGCCTCCATGAAAGACTGGCAGCAGCAAAAACCTGCCAGTAACTGCACTCTCTTAACCACTTTGTCACACACAGCCTCCTTCTCTGGAACATGGGCTTAGGTAAGGGTTGGATTTTGGTTTGAAATCCAGTTAAAGAGGAAACTGATGCTGCAGCTATAAATGCTGAAGTTACATTAATCTAAATAATTATTGCTGAAATGCATCAGACATGTTATCAGAGATTCAGTGAAATAATGGATATTTCTAAGTTTAGGTTTTTCCTTTCAATTTCATACCCGCCTAAACTAAAAAATTTGTTTTCAGTTAACAACAGAAATCAGACTGAGAGGGGACACCTGCGAGTCAGGCATAGCAGCTCTCATCATCAAAGCATCTCATCATCATCAAAGGAAACTAATTCGCTTTCAGAAAAGAGAAGTATTTCAGAAGAGCTTATTCTTCATACAGACATTACTAACATCAGTTACACAATATTGCAATAAACTTGTCCCGCCATTCCATGTTAACATGTACTAAGAATGCTTCCTAAAGAGCACATCTAGCCCTCATCTACTCCCTCTATAATACACTAATCAAGCAAATTATTTTTCAGTCCAAGAGCTCTCATCTCTGTCAGCTACTCTAATTAAAAGACCCCCTCTTCAACTTACTTATTTTATCCAAAACTACAAATTCAAGTAGGTAACAAACTGTGTTGATTCTTCCTAAATTCAAAAGACTGAAGAAGCGCTGAAAAGCAAAGAGGAAATTTTCACCATTTCTGGTAAACACAGAATTACTGAACACCCACAGCATTTTGAGTAAATTTGTCATATGTAGTTTAGATTAAATCCATGTACACCAACCTCACAATCAGGCAGAGAACATATCAATCTAAAATGCAGATTACAATAAATTAGTATCAGGTTCACTGAAGCACATATTATTGACCTGAGTAATCTGTCCATCCTGCTTCAATTCTAAAAAAAGGCTGTAGTGTTCAGTGAAACAGGACTGGCCTCATACCTATGCACTCTTTTCATATTACAGATTTTGCCTTTTGTGCTAAATGCTGGCAGCCATGGCCTAAAGAACTTTGAAGTCAATGCTAGTGTTACGACTGAATTCAGGGGAACTAATCAAATTTTTCTGTGCTATCACTTTACAAAATGAACCTGTATGCATACATATATGGACCACAGGCCAAGATACTTTTGGACAGTTTTTTCAAATGGCATTTAACTCCACAAAAGAATTTATATCAAATTTTAAAAAGATGATATATAAAAACACAAAAGATTTCTGAAAGCCATAGGAATGGAAATGAGTTCCCAATTCTTCTCAGAATAAGCCTGTAACACATTTATCACTCTGCAAAAGAAGTGCCTTACCTACTTCATTTTAGCAACAGCCACTGTTCTCCAGAAAAATCTCCCCCCAAAGTCAAACACGCTGGTAGATACTTCAGTAAAAATTAATAGATGGTCATCCAAGGATTCCTCAGTAAGCAGTCCAAAAGGAGGCTACAGTGCTTGGGAAAGAAACTGTGAACATGAGTTTGTAAACAAAACTTGATGTCATTTTTGTCTGACATAGAAATCCAACTGACTGAGAATATGAAAAATGGAACCTTCTCAGGAGTTAGCCAAAAATACCATACCCAAGAATACATGAAATCACAGCAAGCTTTACTGTTCCAAAGCATGTCAACAGCAATCCCTTGCAACAGGGCATTCTTCAAGTCACTAGTCACTAGACACCTGAAAATGTCACTGCCATTTGGCTGTCCTTGGGATAGCTCTGGCCTGTGCCATACCAGAGGTTTTAAAAGCAGCACCTTGTGGTAGCATCAAGAGGGACCCAATGAAGGATGGCTGAAGACAGTGAACTCCGGATAACAAATCCCAGTGCTCCACAGTGAAGCTCACTGCTGCCTTGGAAAGGAAAACTCCTCCTTTAAGGGCTGTTTTGTGAAGGATGGCTGAAGACAGTGAACTCCAGATAACAAATCCCAGTGTTCCACAGTGAAACTCACTGCTGCCTTGGAAAGGAAAACTCCTCCTTTAAGGGCTGTTTTGTGAAGAATGGCTATTTTTGGGCTTTTAGACCTTATCTTTTAGAGATGGGGACAGAATAGCTTAGAAAAAACTAGAAGATTTTTTTATTATTTTGGTGAAGCACCAATCTTTAGGCAGGAGCTTAGGGGAGTGCAACATCATTTCCACAAGCAGCAGGCATAAAAGATTCTCAGTGAGGAATGAACTTGAACCTCAGAGGTCAGGTAAGACCAAACTCAGGAGTTCACCTTGTCATTCAGATAAAAACTTCCTCAGACTTCAGGTTTGCAGCCGATCCTGTCTTTCCCTGCATTTTAGAAGAAATCCTGTATACATATTTATTACAAGTAGCTACATCATGATTTGAAAATTCAGCAAATATGATTCAGGCAGTTTGTAGGCACTTAAACACTGAAAGAAAACCACTTCTCTGATAGCATCAGCCATCTCACACATCTTATTGATGTGCAATATTGTGAGCAATTTTTTTAAATGGCTCAGTTGTCAGTATTGCATATACTTACGCATAGTGTATGTGTAAGATAAACTCCAACAAATCCAACCACTTAGTTTGGAAATAAAGGCTAGCTGGTAATATTTAGAATTAATGGTTACAGTGCCGAAGTAAACATGCTTTTCAAAGATAACTTGCCCCCTCCCACGGCTGCTCAAAAGCATGAGAAGAGCTGTCTCAGGTATGTTATGTGGAGTACAGATGTTGACTCATCTATGGTGCCGTGTCACTCATGTGGAAAGGATACTGCAGGCTTATGAAATTACTTAAATGACTTGATTTATTATGAAATTACTTAAAATGTAGAACTGTTTACTGAGTCCCACCTAGTGTAAATCAAATTCACTTATCCCACCTGAAACCCTGGCCATTTTTATGCTTCCCCAAAAAGAGAACAACAAAGGCATGTTAATAGCAGACTGTGGCAGCTTCATATAAGGACTGTACTGGGATCCAGTCTTAATCTCAAAGTCACTTTGAAACAGCTGTGCCAGTGTCACTTGCTTGTTTTCAATATTCCCCCAAAGGACCTGGTTTAGTGCTATGTGTCAAATATTCACATATCTTCATCAAATAGAAAACTCATGAGTCTGCCATATGTCATGATAAATACCATGGGTTTTTTCTTTACTAAATAACATGCATCAGTCTGTTTGGCTTCCAAGTCACTTGGGAACAATTTTTTGTTCTTCTGCATTTTGCAACAGAATCAGAGAGACAAACAAAGGCCAGTTTGCAGGGGAACATATAGATTTGTTTTGCTTCTCAGCTCTACAAAAGCCAGACAGAGCCTGTTTATCCAGACAGTAAGATGCAGCCCTTTGAGTCCCATAGATTTAGTCCGGATAATGTTTCATCATTTAATTTATTAGTGTATCTCCCTGACATCTGATTCCTTCCAAATATCTTACATGAGAGAAGACAATACACTGGCAGCTGCTTATCAAAACACGGAACGGAAATGCAACATTTTTAGGACATATGATCTGCCTCTGGGTGAAGGGAAAGGCACAACAGCCTGGTCTGTCCACTCAGGCATTACACAGCTTAAGTGACACGCCACAGCTGAAAATTCAGCTTGTGAGATGCCTCTGATTATGCAGGGGGCATGCTGTAATGCCCAAAACATCACCCTCCTAACCAGAAATACTTCAGTACATATTTTAAAAGATATATGCCATTGATGCTACTCTATACTCAATAGATGGTAACAGCATAAACAAGAGGATATGATCACTGGTAAAAGAAGCTGCTGTTGTAGAGTTAAATTGCTCTCCTAAATTAAGGATGCAAGATGCTGGGGTAAATTGGAATAAATGCTTTCTATCCATTATGACAAAGGATAGCTATGCAGATGATACCTACTGGTAAATCACTATAAAATCATGTATTCCAAATCCTAGTAGGTTTCTCTGTCCAAGAACTACTGCGTAAGTCTGTGAATGGTGTCACAAGGGAGGCACATTCTACCCATTACTTTAAAATTTTGCTTTGCAAAAAATTACCAATTATATATATTATTATAAAATATGAAAAATTGACTTCCCCAATTTAAAAAATTATTATTCTTGCCTTTTTTTCCATCTTTAACAAGACTCATCATAAATCCCCTCTGATTTTCATTAATGTATCCAAAAAAACAGAGTCAGTGAAGCCCTTTACCACAGCTACAGAAGTAAAGTTCTCACCCCTCTGTTCATACAGGGAATGGGGATTTTCCCTGGTGCCAGTGCTTAATGCCAGTGATGGACTGTCTGAATATGAGTCACTGTATCCTTGCCCTTGGCACTGCTTCCACAATTTTGGCATCTGTTTTACTGAGAATTAAGAGACAATAATAAGCAGGTCAGTTCAAAGGACATTTTACTCATCCTATTCCAATAGTAGTTTTAATAAGTTTTTTTTAATAGGTTTGCACACCACTGATAAAATCTCAGGGCTGAAGGGAACCCATATTAACTGAGGTACTGAGCACCTCTGAAGCAAGACAGATCAGATGGTAGCTGTATTCCCATGACACTTTAAACTGACTAAAAATGCTGAATCATGGGTTACATGATACTTCATATAAGAAGTATTACGAAGGGAAATAATCTTTTAATGACCAGCTCAGCAGAGAGCATATGTAAGTTCTTCAAACAAAATCAATTAACTACTGCCAGTCTTCTTTGTTCCTTGATATAATATCTATTGAAAAAGCAATAAATTCACTTATCTTTCAAGACATTAAAACACTTGAGTTATTAAATATGAATGACTAGGATCCAATATAATCTCCTTGTCTTACAGTCACATTGACTGACTTTATCATTTGGCACAAGAAATAACTTCACCTTAAAAGCAAAGAGTGGTAATGAGTCTCCTTGGAAGAAACAATCATGAGATGAATATACCTATTTATTACCAATGACCATTCTCTGTGCTTTACCATAATTTATTTTCAGCAGACAAAATTCTATAAAGTATTGTGAGTGACAATGCAAATGATATTATTCCTAGTAGTCCATTTGGATAAATGTTCGTGACAGGATTGCCCCCAGAAATAAATTGAAACCAGAGGTCAAACAGAAGCTCAAGCCACATAGCAGCTAGAAAAGAACACTTATCTCCAATGAATATCATACCCTGAGGTATATGATATCTAACACAAAAACTTGTGAGAATTACACTTATACAAAAGCCATTCCTCGCACTTTACAAAAGAGACACTCTTTATTCTGTGTCATCTTCATCCTTGGTCTACAATTAGATGGCAAAGCACATGAAGTGTAAGTTTTTTATGGAGAAATACTCACAAAATCAGGATGACACAGAACGTGTAAACCTAAACTAAGAAGAGGACATTGGCAAGAAAAGTGTTTTGTTTGGATAACATAAAGGATGCAAACATAACCAAATGTGTTTCTTTCACCTGAACACTTAAATACCTTCCTGCAAACATTCAGCTGCTGACAGACTGTTTGCTGATGTATTATAGCTCTCTTCACAACATACCAATCAGCTAAGTTTCACTAAAGTCCTTTGAGTGTATATGGTTACCTTCAACCCGAAAGGAACCAGTAGCATACCATTAATTAGGGTTTACCCCTGAATGAACACTGTGACAATCCAGGACATAATTTACGAGGACTTGCAAAGGAAAACTGAAGTGTCCTATATGACACTCTGCTCTGTACTGGTCATGCACAGTGACTCTGCTAATTTCCACTCACTCTGAGACCACTTTTAAGCTGCTTTACAAGGAATAGGCATGAGATTCAGTGTGAATTATACATCAGGCAGACATATATATAAGAATTATATATAAGACAGTGGAAAATAAGAATCAGGCCCCTAATGTAAAGTAGGTGTGGCCCTCTCTTGGCAAGTCATTGTGACAAGCCTAGCCAAAATGCACTCATAGCTAAATAAATATCGGTGGCCTAAATCTCCTCTTGTGTGCTCCTGCTTTTTTTTCCTCCCCAAAGGAATTTTGTTCACAAAAGGGATTAGTTACTCAATACAGCACACAAAGTCCTCACAATTTCCAGTCAGGCTTGGGATAATTACACCTTCTGTAATCCACAGTCCAATAGTTAGCTGATAAATTAGTGTGCTTTTTGCAAAGAAGTAGTACTCATGTTATAGTTTGTAATGCAAACCAAAAAAACCCCAAAAAACAAAAAAAACCCAAAACCTTGAAAAACTAACCTCAAGAAAAACAGAAATCAACAAAATAAAATAAGGACAAATCAGCCATGCAGTGAAACAAACAGAATTAACAGAGAACACTTTCAGCTCTATCAGGTTTCACTTTAAATAAAACAAACCCCATGCTGCAGAAACACAAAGGACAATATTTTACCCTTCTGTGTATGGACATCAACAGGGGTTATGCAAAAATTCAAAGACAGAATGTGACTAATAATTTTTTAAATTACTTTGTACTACCTTTTATACTTCATCAGTTAGTAGTCACACTGAGCTTGATGCAAATATTCATATAAGAAAAAATTATTTGCACGAGAAAGAACTACAGAATCAGTCACAATCAATTACATTCTAGT
Organism: Certhia americana; assembly: GCA_018697195.1. Lineage (NCBI taxonomy): Eukaryota > Metazoa > Chordata > Aves > Passeriformes > Certhiidae > Certhia > Certhia americana. The sequence continues at coordinate 121,225,939 of CM031858.1, read as the reverse complement.
TGTATTCAAAGGGACAACACGGGATATGAAATGCCAATTGGAAAATATGAGTGGTATTTGTTGATAGTGTTATTGTAAGGTAATTAGAATACTCTTGTAGGTGAAAGGTGATTAAGTCACTATCAGATATCTTTAGGCAGACATAAGCTCTTTTTTACTCCTGGATATTCCACTTTTTTCTTAATTCATTCACTCTATAGTTACAGTAAAACATCTTCACTAGAAACATTCCATATTTATTTAGGATTTAGCCCAAATGAGTTTCATCAGCATTAAAGACCTGGGAGAAAATAATCAGGTTACTGGACTCAATAAACAAGAAGGAAAAGAAGAGCTTTTGCATTAATGCTTTGAAAGAAACATTAAATGTATGGGTTCTTTTGATTCAAACTAATTCCAAAGGAAGGCTCCTTTGATTTTGAGTGCATAGGCACAGAACAATATACCTCAGACATAGCTGACAAGACATCAGCTCAGGTAGGTGCTCTCTTATTATGCCAATTCAACATGGTGCTGAACCATAAACACTGATGCAATCCAGCTGCACAAAGTTCACTTCTGCTGAATTCAGTGCTTATTCTGGTATCTGTGGAGGACTTTTATACTACTGACAGGTTGGTCAGAGCTGCTGCTGCACTAAGGAGGCTGTTATAGGTCAAGTAGCTGCAAATAAGAGACTAAATGATGAATGATAGCATAAGCAAAATAACTTTTTTTTTTTTTTTGAAAGACAGTTTTCACAAACTACTGGTTACACAATAAGTATAAATAAATGCCTGGTCTAATAACTCAGATGTTACTCCAGACCAAAGAATGCCAGACTCATAAAAAACTATGTGGTTTGGGGACAAGGCTTTGGGACTTTTCTGGGAGGCAAAATATGCAAAATTCCTGTCATTCGTAAATCCCAGCACTGCTTCTAATTCCATAGCACTGTACATGTCTGAAATGGCTGGACTTCTGGACATCTTTATCTTAATCCGACTTAAAAAGCTTATGAATGGGAACACTGGAAAATAGAGGCAAATCCTGTTTTCCTCAGCTGAAATGTCTACTGAATTCACAGAGATCTTTCCTGGGGTGAGGACTAAGCAAGAACTGCTGTACCTCTAATATGGTAATTGGTGACTGAGATGAGGTGCACATCTGCATTTATTAAATTTAAAAAAAATCAGAAAGAAAAGGGTGCCTGTACTGTGCAACATTACTTGACCTATAATATCTCTTTTTTTACTAAGTAAACATAGTTTTAATTTCTTACCACACATTCTTCTTGCTTTCTGCTATTTATTGTTGCATATCCTGTAAAATACATGCTGCTCATTCACTGTCACCTTGTTCTGTCTCACCTTGCTGTAAGTGAAGTCAGTAGCAAACCTTCACTGACCTCGAAAGGCGTAGGATTTGTCCTGAGATGCCTAATCCAAAGCAGGACTCCCTCTTAATTCAGTAAGCTTTGGATCAGACCTAGAAGGGTTCTTAGCAGAATCAAGAAGTGGCAAGACACAGTCACATATCAAAACCACATCCGAGTGTTTATCTCACATTTCTAATCTTTGATGTGAAAGGGATTAAAAAGCAAGCTGTTCCTGTCAACTGCTTGGATGCCACACAGGATCTAAATGAGTGAACAAGAACATAGAGGATATCTGTGCACATTCACATGGTTTCATTTCTTCAAAAGGGAGCTAATATTTGAATTTGAGGCTTATGGTAATATTTCCTCATTTGGTTCCGAACTTGCCTCTGTCAAAATCCCACCGTCCTTTCTACTCCTACAGAGGAAAGAAGATGGTTGTGCCTCGTGTCTCAGGACAAACCAGAAACTTATTTGACCAAACATGAAATGAAAAATCTAAAAGAGATGTTTACTAAACACTTCAGGTAAGACCTCGCCACAGATCCTAACTCAGTCTGTTTCAAAGTGCATCCAACTGATTCCACCATACCCTGTTTTATGTTACCTAAGGTCAAATGTGTTGTGATGGTCTTTGCTCTCCGTTATGTCATTCGGCCAAGTTTCTGTAACTGTCTGAGTTGCCACAGGCGTATCTGAATATAATTTTGGCTCATATATGTATTTACAGACTGAAAGTGACTAGATAGAGAAACTGAGTGCATGTATTATGGTGACTCTAGCTACCAGGACCACAGAAACCACATCAAATGGCATTAACTTAAACAAAAGGCAACTGAAATAATGCAAATCATTACAACATGTATATAAGGGCAATGTGAAATTCCCTTTTGCAAGAAAGATCTGTAACATTGAATCAAATTAGGGGATAAGGGGAAAAGGAAATAAAAAGGTAAAAAATAATTATTTAGACATCTTGGGAAATTAAAGAAATAGCCACATTGATCTGCAAAATCTGGGGAGAAGTCTGCTCAGAGTGACCAAAGGGAATTTCTCGAAAGCTCAGGGTCAGCCTAACTTCTTTTAAGCAAATTCATGATGATCACTGCAAAGTCGTAAGAACAGTTTGGTGAACGGCAAGCGAGTTTAACCATCCTATATTTCTGCATTTATTCAACATGCAAACAAATGAAAGCAAGCTACAGGCTAAGAATGTAAAAATCAGTATATTACTTTTGTTTTATTCCTCTGCTTCATCTTACTGTGTTGATTCCTTCCTAGTCTTAGGAAAACACTAATTAAGCATATGTCTCCATCCTTAGAGGCAACTGCCTTCACTTCTGTATATAGAAGAGAAAATATTTCACAAACTAATCTGCCTGCTGCCTGTCTCTGAGGCAGTGTCCATGGCCAGGTGATCCCCTAGGTCGCGTGTAGTGTGTTTCAGCAGTGTGGCTCAGACAGGAAATCCTCCTGCCCATATCCAGGAGGAGAGGTCTGTTATGGAACACACAGGTGAGGTTTCAAGGCATGCAGGACTAGGAGGCTGGTCCCTGAGTCCTGCAGGCACTGCAGCAGCTGTGTCACAGAAGTGCTGGTGAGGGCTAATGGATGTTAGCTTGCACCAGGGGATCACGGTGTGTAGCACGGCCTCCCTGAACCCTTTTTGGCAAAACTTATGCCCATATGCTTCCCCTCTGCTCTTTCTCCTAGAGAGGAACATATGGCCCAGAATATGTATCTTGGAATCAGAAAATTTATTCATGTAGTTTTCTAAAATATTCTGAATACTTTCATTTTTTCTCCTGTAAGCTTTTATTCCAGTTACAAAACTTATATTCTGCCACAAATTTTTTCCTTTTTTTTTTTAAATACAGTTCCTTGCTTAAAAAGTTAGGTAGCTCACAATGAAAAATTAAAATTTAAAAAAAATACGTATTGTATCTCAGTAGTAAGAGTTACTATTGCAAGAAAAATCTTTGCCAGAATTTCCTTTTTTTTTTGTCCATTGCACCATGATATTTTAATACTTACCTTGGTCCAAGAGAATTGCTTCTGATAACAAACAACAACAGAAGAAAATGAAGCCACAGTAAAGCTTAACATGAACATCTAAACATCGAACATTTTCATTTTGAGCCATTCAAACCGAAGATGAGATTCCAAAATTTACCTCACATTAATTAGTGCTTCACACCTCAAACAGAACAACTAAGTTCCTCAAGATGCAAGAAAATCTTTTTTTTTTAAATACCAGTACCAACATCTGTGTGTGCAATCCCATTTCCACAACCAGGGTAAACTTTCCCATTTTATCAGTGAAACTTCAGCCAACTTGCCTGTTTGAAGTCAGCAGAACTGGAACAAGGATTCATCTGACTTTGCTCTCCCTTCTGACTAAACATATATAAACTTTACACATATGTATTTGTGTGTGTATAAATGCATAGAATATATACTTGTTTATACGCATATACCTGCATACACACAAATATGCACACATATATATATACATATGTACATATGCATTAATATTTTAATATCTTTATACAAAACACTCTAATTCTTGATTTCAAAAATGTAGTGTAAGAGAAAACATGCTGTAGTAAAACCATGCCAGCTGCTGACTCTTTGATAGCCTATCCAGCACAACCTCCCAAACACTGACATACCACATATGCAATGCCTGTAACAGGACAAGCAATACTGAAATGGATGTTTGTCATAACCAAATGCTTTTCTACCAAACAAGTAGATAATGCACTCTGTCTGTATTTTCACTGAAGTGTTTCATTTGGAGTCCATTAAGAATCACACTGATGTCTTTCATCACATACAGCAAAAGCAAAGTACAGTAGTTGCCTAAAAACAACCAAACTCAACAGGATACCTTCTGCTGATTTCAGTGGGGTTTAGGACAGATCTGGGTGTTTTCACTTACTGATATGTAGATTTTTAGATTCTTCTTTTCTCTGAATATATTTTAGTGGATGTTGTTGATTCCTGCAAGTCAGATGCATGGGTCATGAAACCATTTTCTACTATCTTGGTGTTAAGCCTATTGTTCATCCTACCTTTGCTGCAACAGATGAATTGGGTTTCTCCAGCAAGTCCCAAAGCTTCTTCCTTTTCTCTGGGCAGCAGGTGTTATCAAACTCTTCCCCTTCTCTCTCTCTCAATGTCTCTGCCTCTCTCCTCAGTTCCTCATTCATTTGCTCTTTCTTTTGATGGTATCTTGCCTGGCAGCAAGATTCTAAATATATTTCATCAATCCCCCAGTAATCAAGCTCCTGGCCAAAAGAGAGAGCACACATTTCTTCCATCATATGTAGTTTCCCTGTCCTGTAGAAATTCAAAATGGAAGTGAAAGCCCCTGGGTGTCGATCAAAAAAATACTCATTTTCATTCAGATTATAGTCATCACATACTTCTAGCAGAGATTCATGGGTATTGCAGTCTCTGAGCTTTCCTAATCGTGTCCTTGGAAGTCTGTCCAAAGTCCTCCACAGCACTTCATGGTTGAGTCCACCAACATTTATTTTAACTCTCCGTGAGCAGGCTTTGCTCCTAATGATCTCTACTGGTTCTGGAGGCAGAGAAAGGGTGGACCTTGAAGACTTTTTGGTGATTCCTGGTGGAGCCTTCTCAGCCATTCTTAAAAAGATGAAGTTGTAACACCAGAGTCTGTAGGAAAATGAGCTTGGAGACTACGAATATTTGGGCGGAATCCTCTTCAGACAGACAGCTCCATTCCTGAAGCTAAAAAAGACAAAAAATTAGAATATTGCATAATGCACAATGCATCCCCCAATCTCTCTCTCTCTCTTTCTACACTTTCATATGCAGATGAAAATTTAATGATTGCAACTTGCTCTCTTTACAGTGATATTCTGCGTGGTAATATCCAGAAGCACTGAAACAACAGGAACAGCTAAAAGCACTATGGTTAAGCAAAGGAAAAACTCACTGGAGTTTCTATATTTACAAAAATACACTGTGACAATTTGTGCAAAGGACCTGAGTTTTTTTTCTTTTTTTTTTCCTTAAGAATCGTTTCTGATGCAGCTGTGTTAGCTTAATCTGATTACTTACCATGTAATGTGTGAGGTGTGCAAATGGAAAGATTGAAGGTATATCTATAAGTAAAGACAGAGGCTAGTCTCCCTTTTATTGAAAAATTCAAATTTGGGAGATACTGAAACTGAATAAAACAATCACAGCATATCAAAATCTCCAAACCAAACTGCTTCCCTCCTTGTCTCAATTTAATTCTTAGTTTATTAAAAATTTGTATTTATTAAAAAATACAGTTTGCTGTATTATTTCATTGGGAAATGTTATTCACCAGACAGTTCAACTTCCATCCTGAGAAGTCATATTTTTTAACACCACACAGCACTTATTTTTTTAAATATGAGTCAAAAGAATCCTAACTCTTTTGTGGCCAGCTGACCAGTAATACACGTTATATAGGCAAGTGCATACTGTTCTCTGGATCCTCTGAAAGGCTCTTCTGTGCCCCACTGTTCATCTGTTATATCCCTGCAGATGTGACTGTATGACAACAATCAGTGACCTCAGTTTCAATAATCCACAAGTGCATCCTCACTCACTGTGCCCAGTGCTTCAGTGAACTCAGAAGTGCAGCTGTTTGTCACCAAATTGGGAACACCATAATCAATCAGGAAGGAAACCCACCCACCAGCTCTACTGCTGCCAGCTGTCAGACACAGCTATATTAAATATTAACCTAGCAATAGTATCATAGCCCAAAGAATGCTTAAGACAATGCTTCTGTTCCAAACTCAGAAAGACCTCCTTAGTAATTTCCCAGAGCTGGCATCTCCTCCTCCTGTTCTCAGCATATCAACAATTAAACAATCTGTGTTTTTTTTTATTTGCTTGCTTTGTTTTGCTGGAAGTGAAGTCCAGAAAATAAAAGGATTCTAAGCACACAAGAATTTGATCCTCTTTGCAGAGTAAAGCATGAAAGTTGTGCTGGTAGGGATTGTTACCTATAAATACATCAGGAGTAAAACACCTGGGAGGGGTTTAAACTATTGGTACTGAAGTACCGGTTGGCACAAGAACAAATGGGTACAAATTCATCATGAGAAAAGGCAGAAATTTGAAACAGAATTAGAAGGTCATATAGACCGGATCCTCACCAGAGCAGTGAGGATCTAGAGTAATCCTTTACTAGAAGCATCAGGAAAAACAAAGAATAATTCCAGTGTGTCATCTGACATGCCCATGACAGTATTGACTGTGTTGCTGGCATAAAATCAAAATTGCTAAGCTTCATTATATCTAAACTTTAAAAGTTCTTCCACCAATAGATAAAATAAGACTCAACTACAACTCAGGTATAACATATTATCATGTCCAAAAACATCAGAAAAGAGGAAAATTACTTATCAGAGTAATTCTTACATCTAAATATTTTCTTTTCTTTTTTATTTTGCTTTGTGCGTAAGCTAAATGATGGCAACAGCCCAGAACATCATCATTTTAGTTGCCAATCTCACTGTCAAGCTGAACTTACTTCAAAACTGTAAGGGTCAAAATATTCTGCATCTTCCCATCCTGCCTCCAGCACTGCATTGTGAAGATCCCTCCTCATCTCCCAGTGCAACTCATAGCACTTCTGTGCCTAATTACATAAGGGTTTAAGCCTGTAACATTTACCTTCATTCATGAAAAAGATAATCTGATAATTTCACTTGCAAAGATGAATGTCCTATCAAAAACAAAGCCCTGGCATCAGTAGGTTTACATAATATATATCCCTTTCTTTTGTGTTTTGGTTTTTTTTCTCTTGACCTTAGGCTGATTTTTTCCCTCTGGCTTTACCCTCCTTCTCATTGCCTTATATGCAAGGGGATGATGGTGAGACTTCTGAGAAGCGGGGAACTCCAGTCCTTGAAAGATCTCCTTACTTAAGCATTTCCTAGTGATCTGTGATGCATTTATCAGTCTTCTTACATACAGGCAATTGCACAAAGAATAAACAGTTATGAGATGATATTTCTCTACAGAGGAAATACTTGTAAACGTTATTTTTAAAAAAAATCCTTTTAGACTTTAATGGAAAATGATATTTCTCCTTTAAAGGTTGTCTTACGTAAGAAAACACAAGAATTTAAGAAATTCATAAAGAGGTTCTGTCATCCTTCATGAAATCAATCAAGTCTTCAGGCATTTTCTAGAGAGGTTCACTAGTTTATTCACTATTGTAGCTCAGTGATTTATGTTTCTGTTTTTAAAATGAAAATGTGTACCCTAATATTAGCAATATTGAGTAAAACACAATAGAAATCAAGCATCTCATCTGATTAATCTAAAGTTAACCATATCCTTATTTATTTTTCTGATTGCAGAAACAAAAGATACACAAGACTACACATTGTTTTAGCTTTTCTGCAGTATAATTACCGCATGTCTGTTTTTAAAACTGGAAAAACCTCTACTGTCACCATGACTGGTGTAAAACTGATAAAACATTTTCTGATTTTTCAATGCATCTCCCTACTAGAGGAAATGTGGCTTTTCTAAAAAACTTTAAAACTCCTGGTGGCCACACTGAAGTCAGCAGGCAAACACTATTAAGTTTAGTGTTGAGAATTAATTGTGCTAAGTACATATGCATGTACCAAGGGATGAACCACTATTCACAACATGCAACATTCTGAAAAGATAAAAAAGTGCATTTTCCCAAGTGAAGAATCTTGCACCATGAGGGTGATTTTTTGCCTTTTTTACAGAGCTCTTGTCATTGAAATTTACATTAAGGAAAGAGAATGTATAACTTACAAATAAATAAATGAATTATTTTAGTTTCCTTCCCAAGTTCTCTTCTTCCCACCTTCTTTCATTCGTCATACCTTCTTTAGTTCTCTAATGATAATTTTTTTAAAAATTTCTTTCTGTGCAGCTTTTCCCCAAACTTTAGCTAAAAAAAAGCCTGCTTTTAAATATGCCTTTAGCAAAAACATAATCAATAGCCTCTACTTTCAGAATCATAGGGTCCCTTTACCGTCTTTATAGTCCTCCTTTGGGCACTCTCCTATAGCTTTATATTATTATATATTATATACATTATATATATATATTATATATATATATAATAGTTTGTGGCACCCAAAGCTGCCCCCAGCATGTGAGGTGAGGCTGCCCCAGAGCAGAGCAGAGCAGGACAATCCCCTCCCTTGCCTGGCTGGTGATCCTGTGCCTGATGCCCCCCAGGACAGGGTTGGCCCTGCTGGCTGCCAGGGCACTGCTGACTCAGACTCAACTTGCCACTGACCAGGACCCTCAGGTGCCTTTCTGTGGCACTGCTTTACAGCATCTCATTCCCCAGTCTGCACATTCATCCAGAGTTGTCCCACTCAGATGGAGAATCTGGGCACTAGTCCTTGTTACCCTTCACATGGTTGGTGATTGCTCATCTCTGTAATTTGTCAAGGTCTCTCTGCGGGGCCTCTGAAGGAGTCAACAGCTCCTCCCAGTTTCAAATCACCTGCCAACATGCTTAGTATCCCTTCCAGTCCTGCATCCAGGTAATTTATGGAGATGTTGAAGGGCACAGGGCTGAGGATGGAGCCCTGCAGAACTCCACTAGTGAGTGACAGGTCAGTCTGATGTCACCCCATCCACTGTAACCTTTTGTGCCTGACCCATGAGCCAGGTGCTCATCCATCCCATGATGTGTTTACCCAGCTGTGAGCTGGCTGTCTTGTCCAGAAGGATCCTGTGAAAGATGGTACCAAAAGCCTTACTGATCTAAATCTAAAAAGGTTACACCCACTGCTTTAGCCTGATCAGCTAGGTGGGTTACATTGTCGAAAATGAAATTGCCACTACTATGTTACTATATAACACTTTTAACTTGAAAACCCACATTATCAACTTAATAAAAAATCACGAGATATTCATTATAACAAAAGTATGCCAGTGAGGTTACCTTTACAATTCATTGAATTACCTTTCTGGATCTTAGGTACTGTAACTAACTCAGATTTTTTTTTTTTTTTTTTTTTTTCCTTAAAAAAACTTAAAATTTTTTTTTTTTTTTTTTTTTTCCCTAAAAAGGCTTAAAATACTTTTCAGCTTGGCTTATTTCCTTAACCCTTAGGCTGTGTGCAATTCCACCATGCACCTTGTCCACCACCAGCTAGTAATAAATGTAACTATCCCTTGGGAGGCAGGCAAAGCCAGCCTGATGCTCACCAGCACTCCTAGCAATTGGTAGAGAAAACCAAAAATTCTATCTAAATAAACTCTACATTCTTTCTGTGCAATAATAAATCTACTTCGTAGCAAAATACCTGTAATATTACATAAAACTCTTCAAATCAAAGCCAATTCTTTGCATTAAATAAATTGAAAACTTCAAAGACTACAACTCAAAAAGCTAGGGAAAGCCAGAAGGAAGGTTAAGTGCCTTCCCCCACCCCACAGACATGCAGCTTTTAATGGAGTGATTCTCCCATCAAACCCTTCTTCTTTACATGAGCGGGTAATTATTTACCATTTCTTTTCATCTTTCTCATTCAGCATTTGGCCTCTGATGTTATTCAGCATTTCCTGCTGCAAGGCCTACATTACACACAAAGTGCTGAATTTCCCTCAGGGAGCTCTCCCTGTCCTACCCAAATGCTTCCAGGGTATCCCAGTCTCCCCATACAGTAGGAAGCCGTTATTACCACTGCTGTATAATGTAGAAAATGAAGGTCATAGATGCCTGAGGTATCCAACAATTTTGACTGTTCAGATTGAGACAGCTGCTTTTCATAGAGTCCTTAGCATTTTCAGCACTTTTGATGGGCATGCCTACGTGACCAGATTAAACCCTTAGGCAGAGGGACCCAGTTGTCTGTACCGTCACATTGCCGGAGCATCGCCTGCCATGGCACAGTTAGGACTCCCCCAAATCATTTGCAAGGACGGCTGGAGAGCCCACATGCTTCAAGGGCTGTTCCTAATAAGTGGTTTGTTTGCAGCCATCTGCTCTGGAATCCAGGTGAGTGTAACAGCACACAGAGAGGCTGCTCTGCCAGCTGGTCTGAGCAGTGCCAGCCCCTTCCATGGACTCCATGTACTAGACCTCTCTTCCAAAAGGATTCACATCCAAGCCACTCTTGTATGCCTCAGTCATAGACTTCTCTCCCAATCTTTGCCATACAAATTTCACCAAAGAAGATGGAGAAGTAACTGTACATAAGCACACTTCACTGCTGGAGCATGTCCTGTATTTAAAGCAGTGAGGAAAAAAAGTATGTGGCACCTAAGAAGAGGTTGTATCATAAGGGCCCCAGGAAAAGGGAACACTTTTGCTTTCTTCTGACTTTTAAGAGACAAACATCTACATTTTTGTCAGAAGATGACTTTTTGTCAAAATTTGTCAAATGATTTTCAATTAAAGATTGTGATAATTAATTTGCTTGCTTTGAAAACAAATGGAAGAGTTTTTCACAATTTTCTGGAAGGGTCTTCAACATTTTTAAACAAAATCTGGTTCTGAATGCAGTGATAATTAATTACTTTTTTAAAAGTTGTTGGGGGTTGGGTTAATTTCTTATAGAATTTTTTCCCAGAAGTTGCTAGGAAGCTAATGGCTGGGTGCTTTTCGGTACTTATGGGTGCTCAGGTCAAACAAAGGAAGCAGCTACCCAGAGACATTGATCTCACTTTGCTCGGGGCAGTTTTCTGCTCTGGGGGAACTTCCAGGGCTGCTCGTCTCGGCGAGGCGGAGAGCTCTCACCATTTCCCTTCACCTGGGACTCCCTCGGACCGGTGGTCTCTTCGTGTGTCCCCCGGGATTTTTGGGAACCCGTTTCCTCCCTGCCCTGCACCCACGGTTTTCTTCAGTTCTGCTCGAGGTCTCCCCACGCTGTTTCTGCAGCCCCTGCCCAGCCGGGACACTTTTCCAACAGCTCCAGCCACTGTGAACCCTCGGAATCATCTCACCCTCCTAGAGCTGCCGCTAGCCTATTTAGCTTGTGATGGTACTGAGGGGGG
>CM031858.1:121103540-121214462 GCA_018697195.1 Certhia americana | reverse complement strand
GGGGGGGGTGGGGGTGGGGGTTACCAGAGGAAAACTGTGACTGATTTGCTGTTTTGTTTTTTTTTTCTCCTCTAGTTCTGTTTGTTGTCAATATTGTAATTATTGTTAATTTACCTTGTTAGACTAACTAGTAAAGAACTGTTATTCCTACCCTCCTTATCGTTGCCTAAGACCTCTCCTTCAATTTTGGAATTATAACAAACCCCAAGGGAAGTTTCCCCTTTTTTTTGGTCCCTGTCTTTCTAAACCAAGACAAAAGTTCAAGAAAGCTCTGGATTAAAAAGAAGAGATTGTGAAATTATTAAACATTAAACAAATTATTAAATGGGTGATCCCATTCAAAGCATTTATTCTCAGGTCTGGATAGTCTAAGATCAATGTGCTGGTTTTCTTCATGTGCAAAAACACTCACCAAAATCAATAAAAATCTGGGAAGACAATTGTTGCATTTACTAGTTTAGCTGTTAAAACTGACTTAAAGCTGAAGAACTTCAGGCTGTTTATAATGCAGATATGTAACACTTTCTGGAAAAACTATCTTTAGGTCAGGAGTAATGTTAGGGGAATTTTAGAGCATTTAGACATTAGGAAAAAGTTCTTCACCCAGAACATAGCTGGGCACTGGAAGAGACTCCCCAGGGAAGGGGTCATGACCAAGCCTTTCAGAGTTCAAGGAGCATCTGGTCAGTATTTTTAGTCATATGGTTTAGTTTTTAGTTTTAGGTAGTCCTGTGAGGACCAGGGAGTTGAACTCGAAGATCCTTATGGTGTATTGTAGCTGGAGAACTGGAGATACTCTGTGATTTAAAAAAAAAAACTTAGAAAGTCTGTGCCCACCTCAGCATCTGACTCTTAAAGTCTACAGCCTGGGATCCAGCAAGTTAGCCAAGAAAAGATGAAGCAAGTTGGTTGTATGTAAAATGTATTGGTTTGTCCAATACATTGTAAAAATGTATTGGACAAACCAATACATTTTTACTGAGCAAATACATTTTTGCTAATTTATTTGGTTGTATCATTATTCTATTCTTTCAATGTCTGCTTTGCTGTAATCTCTCTGCTGCCACATCTTGGCTCTCAAATGTCTGCTCTTTGTTTCAAAATATGAAGACCTGCAATTTCTTAATGGTGTGCTGTGGGATCTTCTACTAGAATTTTCTCTTAGTTTCAGTTTTTAAAAAGATGGCTGAGGTGATAGCTAAAACTCTGCATAAAAGCATCCCGCTCAAATGAGTTGTTCGTTATTTCCATTTCCCACCTTTAGAGAAGTCACATCTCATATAGTTAAGGATTGGCAAGCTGAACGCGGGAAGTGTCAGGAAACATGTCAAAGTATTCCTGAGCATCCTTTGTATGTCTCAGATTCATATCTATATGGAGGCACACATGCATGTATGCACAGGAGAGAAGTATCTGAACATTGATTATCCAAATTGCTGGTGACAGTTCTTGGCACAAGTGCTTCAGTGGGTAAAACCACCTGAAGCAACGTGGTCTGAGGGGACAAAGGTGAAACCTTGGCTTGTCTCCCCTGTGACACAGCTTCTCTGTGAGCAATGGCTGGCTCTTGCCAGACTACAACCATGGGCAGAGCTGCTACTGGAGAGCTGATTCTTTCCATGAACTAAGACCAAATCCCACTTGTTGCCTTGACTGCTCTGTTAACAGCTATGGATGGGTTGGTCTATGCAAAGATCTTGCTTTGAGAGTAAATCCTGCAAAATCAGCTCTTGGGGCTATGGCTGAGTGGTCTGGAATGATGATTATTTCTATTTCATAACAGACCTCACAGGTTATTTATTTCTGATATGTGAAAATGTAAACTTTGGCTGCACAAAGTCTTGGAGATCTGCAGGAAACACTCAAAAAAAGATGAGGCCTTTTATAGGCGAACTTTTCAGATTGACTAAATGAGTCTGTCTGCTAACTCGCTGTTCTCACCATCTTGAGCACATAAGTGTCTTTTAGATGGATGAGCTGAACTTCACCAAGGAGCAGCAGACTCTGAGACTCTATATATTTCCTAGGAGCCTTGATAAGAAAACCAAGACAGAAATAGGTAAGGTGACAGAAGACGTAAAAAGAGGGAAAGTATAACTGATAAAATGTTTTTAAAGTCTTGCACACAAGCTTGGCCATTTTGGCTTATCTGATTTTTCTAACTACCCCAATAACACTTGTAATCACTTACTGAAGCTCTTACACAAGGTAAGCCATGTGGGTGGGCTCTAGACATGCTACAGGAGATGCAGACAGCTTTACAAAAAGCTGAACACGCTTGAGAGCATCCAGAGTAATTTTACCTCAAGTGGTCTTTTTGAGTAGTACCTCTTGACAAGTCTGGATCTGAGCACTGGGACTGTAGCACCCCCTCAGCCTGCACTGAGATCTCAAGAGAGCACTGAACATGGCCTTGTAGCCCATCCAGTGCTGAACCAAGATCCCCACCAAACTTTATTTCAGATCAGCTCCAATTCTCTCTTTCCCTACTAGCAGCTCTGCTGTTGGTGCTTGTGACAAGTGTGGCTACATGATCCTCACAAACAATCCTGACGCATTCCTGCTCAATTTACAAAAACCTTTCCATTTCCATTGCAGGTTGAAACATCTCTCATTTACGATGTATTTGTTGGTCATGTCTGCACTTTACTGTTCATGTTTACAATTGGTTGCTAGGGGCTGTTACTGCTTTTGCCAAAGATACTGTCTTACACTGCTTATTTAGCCTTCCCTGGAAACTTCTGAGGAGATGAGCTGTCACAGAGAAGCCGAATGGCAGATCATTTTCTTTAATGTCAAACAACCAGATATTACAGAAATGTGATTATGTAAGGTCCTCATGTCAGGTCTAAATCAGACTACATATTTATATTTAAGCTAGCATTCTGGATCCACAGGTTTGATTGGTGCTTCCATACAATTCTTTGAGAGTCTACAGATGTTACATATACAGGATACACTAATAATAGCAAATACATTAATATTAATAAATTAGAGCTTAGAATTATCATTTTTTCATCCGCTATTTGATTTTCTCATCTAATTGCATTGCAGTGCATTAAGATGATGGAGGAGATTGTGAACACATCATCGTTCTTTGAGGAGGCACTAATGTAGCCAGTTGTCCTAAAGCAATTAGTTTTAGGGTTATTCTAAATACGTTAGCTTCTCAAACCCTTCAATCTTCCACTTCTCCCTATCAATAACAGTGCTGCCAAGTAGCTGAAAGCAGTGAAGAACTTCACAGATGTCTTTTTGTTCTCCTGAGGAAAAGCTTGCACAGTGTAGTACTGAATGATGATTCTAGGTTTCTAGGCAGGGAAATATCACACAACATACAATATTATCCTATATACATAGAGAATGATGTCTGAAGCAATGGGGCACATCTTACAAAAGAGTCAGATTTTATCCCTCTTTGAATGAAATTGCACCCAAAATTTTGGATGTTGCATTTTGGTCAGAATCCTGATATAATGTTGAATTTTCTAATAAAGAAAAAACATGCAATGCCACCGTCCCAAATCGACAATTAGGGAAAGCACAGTTGTATTCCTAAGTGACTTCTTCGGAAATGAAAACATTTATGTTCAATTGCTGCTTCTGTCAAAAATTTCATTTTCAACCATTTCTAACTGGACTGTTCCCTGATTCAGTCAAGGTAAATGTTAGGCCTAGACCTACAGATAGGAAGAGTCTTGGCCAAAGAAGACAGTTTGAAAGGGGCAGATTTACTCAAGACACATTTGTCTCAATCCATTAGGAGCCTAGCTCAAACTCCTGTTGCTGGTGCTTTACAGAAGCAGAAAGGCAGAAAGAAGGATTGAATCAAGGCCTTGGTTCTTGGGTGACTCAATTTTTGACAAGTGCCTTTGTACTTAGCTGGAAATGTCCCCGAGGTCACAGCATCAGCAAGTCATTACAAAAGGTTTTTATCATTAAAAATCAAGATGAATTTCTGTCTAATCTTGATCTGAAGAATCAAACCCTTCAACATTTTGATGTCTTCAACTATAGGATACCTTGGAAAAACATCCCAAACTACTACTACAAACTGCTGTGCAGGGCCTAGGAGAACCCAATATCTTATTTTGCATATCTAAGAAAAGCAGCCACCCAGAAAACAGAAAAATTTGCTTCCTGACTTTATCTAAGACCTTATCAGTTTTGGTTCCACGTACTGCACAATGATACTGTCTGGGGGTCAGTAAGGGGAAGCTGTTCTTAGGAACTCCAGTTTAACACTGTAGAGAAGTTACACCGCCTTTTAGTCCTACCAAGAGTATTGATATTTTTTGACCCTCAAATTGACCTGACAATAGAAAAAAGTGAAGACTCACTATCATGCAAAACCCTATGCTACTGGTACTTTAATTCTGAAATCAAGACAGGCTAAAAGGAACACTTTTATAAAACTGCCACTATAAATTAATTTATTTACTTCTATCAAGCCAAAATGTATTTTTAAAAGCCACAGCATCCTCTCAAAAAATGTGCTTCATCAGAGCCATTAGTTCAGGGTTTCTAATATTAAACACACAAGTCCCAAGTTCAAAGAAGGGTGTGGGAATCTCTAAGGCAGGATCAACCTGATACTTCACAGTCAGGAAGAAAATGTTCTTAACTCCCTTCCAGGCCCAATGTGTAAGCAGGATCAAAAGGGGCACAACCCACCTACATGATATTCTATGACCGGAAACCTCCTCTTACAAGACGTCTGTAACATAGTCCTTCAAGAAAATTGAACAAGGTCTACTCTTTTCAAATACACCTTGAGGTGGTGGCCTTGGTTCCACCTTGATGCCATTGCTTGGTTATTAAACGTTCACTGAAAGACCACATTTATCCCTGGTGAGTCAAACCTGTGGTTTGTATCTTCCAGGCCCCTGCTCCTGTCAGTAATCTCCAGGATGGCTGAAGTGATGGAGACCATCCCCATTCCTACTGAGCAGGAATGAGGCAGCCTGTGCTTGAAGGACAACAGACACGAATTAGTCTATAACTGAATGGGTGACCAGTCCTTTGATGAGTGGTAATCTTGGATTACATGATGTGAAATGTTTATTTGCATCCTTTTAATCTACGAAAGGCCTAAAAGATCAATTTTTCTCCATTAGTACCCTAACCACAAGGTTAATGAGCAAAAGCGAGGTATTTTTGCTTCTACCTAGGTTATCTATAAACATGTTGAAGCAGCTGAACATTCTTATCCCTTCTTCAGTTCAAAAGGAGCAGAAGATACATAGCAAAGCTAATGCTACTTTAGTGACATGCCTAAATAGGGACTAAAGTGACCATCAGTAGCCAGGCTAGTCCTGAGAATAAATTCAAGTATAAAGCTTACCCAGTTAAGAGGTTTGCTCTATGTCACCAATAATCAGAATGAAGAAAGCATGAGACAGAAATATTCCAGAAGGCAAGACTTTCTAGATGGCACTCCTGTCAAGGCAGAACGACTCTGTGCTGTTAATCTCACCAACCACTGGAAAAGCACGTACAATGCTGTCACTCATGGTTGTGTGATTTCAAGGCTAATTAAGCCTATTCACTGTTTTGAGTCTGCTTAAATACATTAGTGGGATTCTTCTAGCTTCTGCAGCTTGCCAGCACTTTCCTCTCAAACTGTCTTAGAATGTCTCTGGTATATGCAAATTTTACACTGAATGAATGGCTATAAATTATAGCAGGATTATTCTGCCATTTCAGAGTACATCCATCTGAGATGAGGTTAACAACCTTGTAGGTAAACCAAATCCTCATATTTTAAGAGGACAAATGACACAATTGAAAATCTTGTAAAAAGAAGCATTATGGCTTCATTTTGAGATCTTCCACTTGATTGTAATTTCTATCTCTCTATATATTGAGAAATACAGCTAATTTTCTAGAAGTTAATTATTGATGAGGTACTGTGAAATATTATTTTATGAACTGAGTTATTAATGCTCTGAAGCAAATTTATTCTGGATTTGGACTGCACTGCCATAACTGATTTCTATTTCTTAACTTGTTAGGCAATCAGGGGGAGAAGCTCATCTCCAGTGTCATCAAAGAAGATTACGTTCAAGAGCTTTGTTCAGTTAATTATCAGCACAGCTTTGCATTCATTTCCTTGTAATGTGGTTTTACCTAAAGAGCTGACATTTATTTCCTAACAAGCTAGTACCTGAATATGACGGCAGTGTGAAGAACACCCTGAAATAGCAAGTCTGATTTTCTAGTAAGAAGAACTTACCTAGGGGTAACAAAAACCTAGGGGCTTATGCATCACGTGCCAGTTCTGTGATAAGAGAGCTGTTCAGCCCCTCTGCCTTGGCTCGGACTGTAAATGCCCTCACACAAATTTACAGTGCACTTTGCTTCCCTGTCATGGTACTATGAGGGGCAAATTGGTCAATTGCCATTGTTCCTTCTAAGGAGTTCAACAGCTGTTTATCACAGCCTACTCCTAAATGCTCAGAGCTGCATTATGCCAGCATTACATATATTATTTGTTACCTAATAGATTGTTCTGACTTTCTTGCTGGTGCCAGCAGTGATGCTACTGACTGCTCCATAGAGTTAACCAGAGAAGGAATAAGGATGTACAGAAGCCAGACACCTAAGTCACAGCTGATCTATTATTATGGCTAAATATAGATTTCCTGCATTAGAAACAAATAAATTAAAAACCCCTCTAATCTTAGTGGCCTGAGACTTTTTTTATTGTTTCCCTGTTGTTCATACCATAATGCATGAAGAAATGTGTTCAAAATAATAGTCTTTGTTTACCGATTATGCAGGTAACATCATCATACTTTCATGCAGGTGAAAAAACATAGTTTAAGGCACTCATCCTTTAAGAAATTCGTCCACTAAGAAACCACATTCCTCCAGACTTGGAAGAAGGAATGTATTGCACAGCAAACAAGTGAAAAATCAGGAAGATGCCATTGTGCGAATTGCGCTGAAATTTCTGCACATGCTGTAGCAAGCACTGGGATAGACAAAACACAAAATAGCCTTTTCTGTCCATCCAGATTTTATGAATAATACAGGCAGGTTTAAGCTTAACAGACTTTAAATATCTTGACTGATGCATACTCTCTCTCTAAGGCTTTTATGATATGTAGTGGTCTGGGAAGCTATACTGGGACTGACTTTGTACGATAACCAAGATAAGAAACCTCCAGGTTCTGTTCAATAAACACTTGACTTGTTAAGCTTCTCTGTTCAGTTCTTTTGTTTAGTCATATATATTCAGTTTGCTTAGATTTAATTTGAGCAATGTATCCATTACAGCATGCAATATGATACATCTAATTGCATAATAGTAAAAAAAATTCAAAATAATGAAATTCCATATCTTTTCCATATAGCCAGAGAATTATAGATTAAAAAAACATAGGAAGCTATGGGATTGCACAAGAATCTACATTTACTATAGGATTAAATCTACTCTGTAATGTCCTATGCAATTTCTTTTCACATTATCACCTACAACACTGTTGCACATCTTTAAAAATCTCTGGAATTTAATATTGGAAAATTTATTTTGGTTTGAAGTTAATATTCTTATTACAAAGTAAACACATATTCCTCCCTACTAAAATGTGAGTTGAAACAACATGTTCCAAATATTTATTATAAAATCCAAGAAATCAAATACCCTGTTCTGCTACTCCAGCAATAACCACAAGAAAAAGATGCCCGCTACAGATGGGAAATAAAAAATATTTTCTCTTAGGGTGCTCATATCCTGATGAGACTAGAAACAGAAAAACACAACAAAGTAAACTACAGCCTGTTTTTTATTATGCATCCATGTTTATAATGTTCAGACACCTATGAGGTCAAAACAACTTATTCCTAAAAATTATAAAACACTAGACAAACATGTAAAGTTCTTTCAGAGGCAATCATTGCTTAATTCCAAGAGCTGTGAGCATTGCTGGGTCAGAAAATAATATGCAATAACATGAGGAATTAATAGAATTAAACCCTGAAAACATTCAAAAATTCATTTTTAGACTACATGTATGTCTACTCTGATGAAGCTGAAGTGGCATACAACTTTAAGCACTTCCCTTTCTGGCTCCCGTCTCTTCCTGGGGGAGCAGCAGTTCTGGTCTGTACTCTGGTAGAGCAGACACCTTCAGGGAGGTCTGCAGTGGAATCCCACTGCACTGACATACTTCCAGGCACTGCCCCCTTCACCAGATATCTCAGTTTGTGTTCCTCCTCTGAGCTGAGACCAGACAGACCCTCCCCAATGTGCTGTTTAAATCATGACAGACGGAGTAAAACACTGATAGAAATATCCTTCAGCAGGTAGCTTTAAATACAGTAGCATCGTGGAATATATTTTATCTGTGCATAGCTACATAAGCTCAAGGAAGTCACAAAAGATCAAGATTTTTTTTTCTAAAAGTGCCAGTAGCAAACCATTTGGCAAAATCCCAACTGTTGGCAAGAAAGCTATTGCAAATCTTGACCTCTCGCCTTTCTTTGAATTACAAGCCAGAATTTGCCAATTAACTTTCACTTAGGAAAAAAAAAAAAAAAGGGCTGAGCATGAATAAATATATGTGATATGGCATCATTAAGGCAATGGGACATTTCAAAATGCTGAAGTGAATGGATATGTTCAGGCTGAAGCGTACTGTTCCAAACAGCACCTCTCCCTCATCTCGAGCTGAAGATGTTTTACTGTCGGCATACGTCTGAATGAGGGCAACCTGCTGAGCTCCAGCCACAGCATCCAACTGAGAAAGGAGCCAAGAGAAATTCAAATGTTGTGAGAGATGCCTGCAGAAGCACTCTTTGGAAATAAAAATTTATAACAAGCCAGCTGCAAGTTCCACTAATACTGAACAATGTGAGAGTTTATCAGTTTTATCAGATTTATCAGTTGTTTGTACAGAATAGACAGAGGTGCTAAGAACCAGAAACAAACTATTTTTTTCTGTACTGCATCTTACCTCTCTGGGAAAGACTTCCAGAGTTTTGCTAGCACTTCTTGGTGATCAGAGAACAAGCAAATCCCGAAAGTGGCATGCACTCACTGACCCTGCTCCCCTGAAAGTTTCTACTAAAAATCCCTGCAGGATCATGTCCCAGGCTTGGTGGAATGTTCAGTTTTCCAGACCTTGCTCAGCCTCTAAGGCTTGGTGCTAGCTCTGCTCTAAGTTGGACAGACTCACCAGCTGAGCAAACTTGAACTCTAAGGTGTTTTTAAATGCACAATGTTACCAGACAGGCTATTCCCCCTCCCAAGCCTGCCCAGTCTCAATGCTGTTCTTCGTCTTCTAAACCAATCCTGGCACCTCCTCAGAACTACAGGACAGGGTCACTTAAATCCTTCGCTTAGGTGCCCTTTTAATAGCAAGGTCTTGATGACTATGTATTTCCTAAGGAACGTTGTCTCCACCTGATGCTATGGACACTTCCTTTCTTACACAAACATTGAAAAAGTGAAGATTTTGGCAAGTATTGTTAAAGTCAGTCTTCTCTGCAATGAATTAAAATGCCCAAGAAACTGCATATATACTGCCTATTGTATCTTAATCATTATGTAACTTGAATTGAATGAAGTCCAAACCCTACTATAAATATGGACAGTACATACATATACATGTATAAACAGAGGTCTACCTTCACCCAGGCAGTGAAATTTTGATAGAAGAAATACACTGAATGGTTTGTAGAAACCATGTAGCCAATGAACATGCCTATTCATAAAGACATTTAGGTTTTTAAATCCAGGGGCCAGAATGTTACCTGCCTACAGAAAGCATACATGACAGTATATTTTAGACTACCACAATGCTACATGTATTTTTTTCTATAGAGGGGATTTTTCAGTCCCCGGGTAGATGGGGTAGTTTCAGCGACAGCTACCGAGAAGGCTGAGGTTTTCTATCATCAGGTTTCCACAAGCACTATTAGAGCATCGGGAACAAATGACGAGCCTTTATCGGTAGAGCTCACCCACGGCAGGAGGCAGAATACTACGAAATGTCACTCCCTCCCTCCCTTTAGCAGCTCTGAAGGAACAAAAATACAAGCCACGGTTTGCAAAGCGCTCCGGGGTGAGGGTTCTATTATCCTGCCTCAGACCGATCCGGGCAGCCGGGGAGGGCACCCCGTGTCCGTCCCGCCCCGCCGATCATGCCCCCCTTCCCAGGGGCGCTCCCGGGGCCGCCGCTGTGCAGCGCCCGGGGCTCCCCGGGGCTCCCGCGGGAGAGCCGCGCTCCCGGCCGGCCCGGGCGCTCCGCGGCCAGCAGGCAGCTCTCGCCTCCCTTGACAGTCCCGTCAGGGCGGGAGCTGGGGATGACTCGGGCTCTCAAATAAATACAAATAAAAGCGAAAGGCAGCCCTCGGCGGAAGAGGGATGCCCTCCCGCTTACCTTGCTCCGCGGGCGCCCGGGGCGCCGCCGGGGGCTGCAGGAGGGATTCCCCAGCGCTGGCAGGGGCTGCTCGGGCTTCCCCGGGCACTGCGCTGCCGCCAAAGCCACGGCGAGGGATTTGTTTTGGTCGCTCCTTCCCGGGGAGGGTTTTCCTCTACATTCCCGGCTCCACATCACCGCCCCCCCCCGGCACGGAGAGGGCTGGGGGTGGAAAAACCACGGCAAAGGCATCTCTCCCTCCTACCCCCGGAGATGAAAAGCGGCCGGAGCAGCCGCGCGGCGAGCGGCTGGGGTGTCGGGCGGAGAGCGGGGGGGGCGGGAGGGCGAGGGGGGATAAGAGGCGAGCCCTCGCTGCCCTCGCCCCGCTGTAATTCCCTCGGCTGCTGCGAGCGCCGCCGGCTGCCGGCGCGGCCGCCCGTGGCGCGGCTGGCGCGGCGGCGGCGGCGGCGACGGGAGGGGGGGCAACGGCCGCCTCCCGGCCGTGGCCGCGGGGCGCCCCCCGCCCGAACCGCACCGGCCCCGCGCCACGAGCGCCGCGCACGCCCCCCCGACAAGCGATCCGCGCTCCCCGGCCGCTCGCACGCCGCGCGCACCCCGGCTCTAACAACTGTCGGGGTCGCGCATTCCCCCTCCCCGCGCTACCACACCACCACGGACAAAGGAAGGGGGGTGGCGCGCACGCTCCCCGCACCCTGCCCCTGGCGGGAATGCGCGCCGTCATCTCAGAGCTCAGCCAACGCACAACAGCGTTCATGACGACAGCGGCGGTGCTGCACACACACACACACACACACACACACACACACACACATGCACCTCGTGCACATGCATGTACACACACAGCCCACGCGCCGAGCGCCGCGCACGCCCCCGACCGCGATCCGCGCTCCCCGGCCCGCGCGCACCCGCGCGCACCCGGCTCTAACACGGGCGGGGGCGCGCAGCCCCCTCCCCGCGCTACCCCCGGACAAAGGGAAGGGTGCGCGCACCCCCCGCACCCTGCCCGGGCAGGGGATGCGCGCCGGCACTCAGAGACATCAGCCACGCACAGACAGCGTGTCAGTGCCACAGGCGGGCTGCACACACACACACACACACACACACACACACACACACACATGCACCTCGTGCACATGCATGTACACACACAGCCCACGCTGACCCCCAGGCAGGGGATGCACACACACTCACTCACACACACACTCACACACACACACACACGCACATACAACCCACACTGACCCCCAGGCAGAAGATGCACACACTCACACTCACACACACGCACACACCCCAGCCCACGCTAAGGGCACCCTCAGGCATAGAGGGGATTCCCCTCTCACACGCGGGTGAATCCACATTAGCGTTCCTAGTTATGGGATGTACGCACCTCTCAGGGCTCCCCACACACCGTTCTGCCAGATAGGGAATGTGCAGGCATGCACACAAACACACCGCTCATACACACCCACTTCCATGTACTGTCCCTTCCCGTACACATAGACACACGCCACTTTCTCCTCGTCAGTAGTGCACCACGGCATCCCTTCGCAGTTCTCCATTCCCAGCCCGGGTAGGCACGGGCACAAAGCACGCAGCACAGCGCTGTACCCGGCCGAGGATCTGGCCGGCCCAGCCTTGCTATTGACACGCTGAGGGCCAGCCGAGGGCTGAACCCCACAGCACAAATGCCGTGCCTGGGGAACCAGGACCCCTCATGGGTCAGGGACTAGTGCATTATTGTCATCAATTCTTAGCAAGGTATCAGGCTGCAATCAGGACTTCGGCTACTCCTGCTGCATCTTGCTGCCTCCCATAGTATTTTAGAGCTCTTTATTGTTTTTCCTTGATCATTCCTGATAATGGGAGGAAGTCTCTTTCCCTTATTCAGTAATGCCCCACTATATTTCAGGTTTCAGATTAGAAAGATACTTTCCTTTTCAAGCTCTTCTCTGTTTCTCAGGTTTCCTAACAGCTCATCTGTAGCTTTGCCCTCTGCATTGTGTTGCTCAGGCTTCATCTCATCCTTTAGCTCTGAGATTCAGCCTTACCTGTTGCTCATTTTGCTTCTGGGATGAAGGCTTTCCAATAAAACTTTTATCAGCCTTTTTTTTTTTTTTTTTTCCCTAAATTCACTGGCCTCATAATTCTTTTGAAAGCTATCCAAGAAAGAGATTGGGCAGTATTTGTCCCCATGATTTTAATCACAATCCACTAAAAATAGGTTAAACTTTGAATGCTCCTTTACAGTGCTAGTTTTTGCCCTTTGTATGTACTTCCTTGCCCACTGTCTTGGGAACATATGTATGATTTTTTAAAAAGTTTGCCCACCTTCTCCCAGCCTACCTGCAGGAGTTTTCTGAATGGCAACCACAGCAGTAGTCATAGTCAGTGCTGAATTCAAGGCTGGTTTTCTATGAAAAGCTCCAGCACAATGTACTTTGTTTGAAACCTGGACATCTGTGGCATAAGCATCCATGCCTATGCTGCTCAGCCTAGTCTTACCCTTATGGTCAATCAGGGAAATTCTCTTCCGTATCTTACATGTGATAAACAAAGCTCCATAGCAACCCATTCCTCTCCTCAGCTACTCCCCAGCTGAAATGTCTGTATCTATGTATTTCATATGTTCCACCCCTTGTATGTACACATGTCTACGGGTCTCATTACACGTTTTTGAATGTACCAATCAGTTTCAGCTGAGCAAAACTCTCAAAGACAATTAAATTACAAGTTTAAGAAAAAGAAGGCAGGTGGATGAAGAAGCTAACTACATACCTCTTTGTGCTCAGAGCCATGGCAAAGGTGACATTAAGAGCTCATGTGTTGTTACATACCTCAAAATCTGCATGCACATGTGACATCAGCGAGAAAAGTTAACTGGAGTGTCTGTCTTCTTAGCCACTGTAGTTCAGTAAAATCCATGAGAGAGCTACAGGAAACTGGACTTTATTCCTTCAGATTTTTAATTAAATAATAGGTTCTGATGAGCTCCAGTTCTCCTGTACAGCTTTTCGTGATGCAGTGAGTGGTTCTAAAACAGACTGTGTTTCTTGAGATTTTATTACTTGATTTTTCATTTTTGATAAAGGAAGACTGTCTTATCTCTCTCTCATTCACACACCCCCAGACACTAATAAGTCTTGCTTTTTGGTAAAACTGACAGAAAGTGCAGTTCATAGGTGAGTTCCTGCAGTTCTTTGGCTACACTGGTATGCGTGCTGTGTAGACACAGCTCCAGAATAAGCAACTGCTTTCAAAAAGGAGAAGTTATTCTGGAATAAAAAGCTTCTTGTTTTGCTAGTATGTCCACAGTAAAAGTAACTTTATTCTGGGAAATAATTTTTGCATGTAGAGGAACATTATCCTGCCTAGACACGTTTACATTACTGCATCTTTGTTATTCAATTTTCCTTTATGAACAAATGCTAGCAGTTCTTGGCTCACTCCTTTTCTAGGCTTGGGGCTTTTATGTTTATGAAAGCTCATCTTCTGCTCTTACACCGACATGCTTGGATATTGAAGGGAAGCCTTTGTTGGTACTCTAGTTACCAGAAATGAAATGCAAAATATATGGCCATGCTGATGAGCAGTGTCTCTCAGATCATGTGGGAAAGATTTCCTTTACAGGAGTTTAGTCTTAGCTGGTCAGATAAGGACAAGAAAGAAACAGCTTGAGTGAATGAGAAATATTCTTTTCTACCAAGATATCTGCTGCGGGATTTTCCCCCCTCATTACAGCAATGTTCTTCACAATACCTTTCATCCATCAAGATCATCCTTGCAAACATTCTGGGCATCTTCCTTCTCACTTAACACCTGATTTACATAGATGAGCCCACTAGGTCTCTGTGAGGCAGTGCTTCTCAAACATCTTGCTTCAGTGAGAGGAGAAGCCATTTAGAGGAAGGCATGGATGAAGTAAGATGGGCAGACATTTTGAAAAATATAGTTAAATCTTGATATGACCAGGACGATCATACAGTCTAACTGTTGCAAGAAATAATTGTCTTCTCCAGTGCTGACCATCATACCAGTGAACTCATGTGACCCACTCATTTGCTTCCCTTTTAAGGAAGAAGAGTGGGTTTATGTTTGTCAGGGCCTTGAAGGCACAACCAGGACTTCTAGCCCTGAACCACTTCCCTGAAGATTTCCCAATCCCTGTCTATAGTCCAGGACCCCATTTCAGCTCAACATAGGGCTTTCAGCCCTGCCTCAGAAACACTTCCTGGTGGAGAAGGGAATAATCTATTTATGGACTGTTTTAATGGCTATTCCTTACTTGTAGGAGCAGATACTACTTTAAGCACCACCAACAGGAAGACTGCTGTAATCAGAATCAAAGTTGGCCTGTCTAAATAAATGGTTGATCATTTTCCTGAGTGTAGTCGTCTCACTTACTGCAATGCTGAAATATAATGTCAGATGGTTTTGAAATGCATCATAATTTCCCAACAGCGTGTCCAATAAATTGCAAAAAAAAGTTCTAGGGGAAGAGTGAACCCCATCCCAGTGCCCTTTGTATCATCCAAGACTTGCAGAAAAAAAAAGTGAAACAAAGGCAGCTTTTTAGCCAAGTCCAATATTCTTTTGAAATAAATCACATTTGGGAATAGTGTCTGGCAGTAACATAGCCCACCACAGTTCAGACCAAGTCTCATCAGTATTAGGGACATCCTGATTATTGGAATAGCTTTTCATGCTTCCTGTTGTGGAACGGAAGTGGTTGGGGTTTGTTTTGGGTTTTTTCTCTCCTTTTTTCAAGTTTTGGTTTCCTTTATCATATTTCTCTAACTCAGAATAATATGTTTTTTATTCTTGTTGACACAGATTAGTCTCTAACATACTTTTTCCAAGTCTTGGTTTCTAGAGGGGCTCCTGGAAGTGTTTACAAGCCTTTCACAGGATGCAATGGGACAGCAGTTTCACTAGTATTTAAAGGCTGTCTTGTGGACACATCCAGGATTGATATGCTGCTGCACACAGGAACAATAGTGGCAGCTTTTCCTTCTCCAGTGCATTAAATGGAAACTTACAGAGCTGGGTGTCACAAAACCAGCAATGGAGTTGATCAAGGGCATAGCCAGGAAGGACAGATTATGGGAAATATGCAAATCAAATAAGCCATAACTTGGATGGGTTTGAGGTGAGTTCTTTTTCTGTTTATAAAAATTGATTCATTGTTCCTTTCTTCTCTAGGTGGACTTTTTTTTCTTGTTTCCGTTGTTTAGGAGTGGTTTTGTTTGTGATTTTTTTGTGGTATTTTTTGGTTTTGCTTTGGTTTGGGTTTGGTGGGGTATGGTTTATTTGTTTGTTTGGTTTGTTTGGTTTTTGGTTGTTTTTTTTGTTTTTTTTTTTTTTTTTCTTTTTTAATTCTGGACAAATCTGCACAAGGAAATAGTAATTGGTGTCAGTAATTGGCTACAATCAGTTGTAGACATGACAAAACACAAACAGAAACCAAACCTGAGCTAAACAAAGGCATATACCATTATGACTGTGAAGCTGAATTATTAGAGTTACAGTTAGAGCTGTACAAACTGACATTTCAAATTTAGGAATCTTCTCATATGCAGAAGTCAAATAGATAAGATTTACTGGTTGAGTTTTATTACAAGCAAATGAACAAGATGCCTGCTGAGTGGCTCCTGGAGCTCCACCCTGCAACATTTAGGTTCTGGGATGCAGGGCTCTCCTTTGTGTAAGATAAGATAGTGATGATTTCCAAAAAGTCAAGCCCCTTTTTTTCACCTCCTGTAGTAAGCTATTGCAGCTTGCACTTTGTTTTTCCAAAAAAACCCCTATTTTGTAATGTAATTTTCATATTTATTTTTTTTTAATTAGCATGAGCTGAATATTAATCCTGTCTGACAATTAAGTTATCTGGTGTTATTCACAGACCTTTAAATTGAGATCCCTTATTTTGGCCCTATGCCAGTCCACAACCTGAGAAATAATTAAGCTTTTTTCATGAATCTCAAGGACAGGTGCATCTCAGATATAAACTTGATCTGCTATTGCCTTCTAGAAGCAGCAGTAGTTTGGTCCAAGTTGATGAAAATTGAGCAATCTAATAAAATCCAATCCTGTCACTACAAAGAGCTGGCACTTGCTGGTTATATTATATAGAGGATGCTTATAGCCTAAGTTATATTTAGCATGAGTCTTGTTTTGGTGATCCAATATTGCCTGCTAACTTTGAACTCTGCAATGAAATATGCTTCCTTAAATACCATCTCTGAGAAGGAAATGGCTTTCATGCCTTCCTCTGCCACTGCCTCTTCTACAGTCCCTCCTGGCTACAGTGCACACCTTCTCCCCCATCCCTGTCAAGACAGATCCCCACAAGTGGGGTTCTCCATTCCCAAGAGGGCTGTTATGGAAGACATCCTTTCCAAGCTCCTTTGAGGGATTGCAATACCTGCCTGGGGTTTATGTAGCAGGCAGAAATTTTTCTGCCTTTCCCCAGTCTGGTGAAATAGGAGTCAGAATTTGCAGGCTTTATGTTTTGGATTTTTTCTGTTCCATGCCAAAAACCATTTAACGATGGATTAATTTGAAGTAATCTGTCACAATAGTTTAGGCATAAGCAGAAGGGTTTTTTTTGGCACAGGTCAAAGCTGAAGGAAAACAGCAAAAACTGGAAGAAGATACATTCAACAGCGGCTCAGAATAACTAGTTAAATACCTCTCTTTATTAGTAAGGGAGAATGTAATGTAGGAGCAGAGGATTTTGCAATGGGAAGATGCCAGTTGCAGAGAGGAGAATGAAATTGTGATAAGCTGTGAGAGGTATGAAGCTTCTAGTTATAAGGGCACTCCCCTGCAGCTGAGTAGAAAGGATAGAGATTTTGAGCAGAGAGATAGATCTAAGCATGTGGGAAGAGAGCTTCCTCCATATCTTGATCTCAAACAGGGTCTTGGGGAAGCTACAGGGAGATTAATCTTCGTGAGAGGCACTTTGGGCTTTCCCTGAGCAGGGAAGATCTGCAGGTACCAGGCACTGAGCTGTGTGCTGCCATTCGCAGCTGACATTAGGGTGGGAACTGGGAAGTAAGCTTCCCAGAGACTGGACTGAAACTGTTGTCAACACATCAGATAAACTTGTACTGCAGTTAAATATGATAAATTACATGTGGATAATTTGTTTGAAACTTACTGTATTCACAAGTGAAGTGTTAGGCCTTGGAGCTCTCATTCACATAATTATTTTTCATTTTCAACATTTTCCCCAGGGATTAAATCTCAGGACTGGAATACAGAGAACCTGTGGACATTTCCTCTTTTAATGAAATATCTTGATATCACCAGCAAATCCTGAGCAAATAATAAGCCCATATTTTTCCAGCTGTGAATAACACATGGCATAGAACTGTGCTCTGCTCCTGACTTGCAGCTCAAAACAACCAGCAAGCTAAAAAACCCTTCAAATTGCTTTCAACTGTTTTTCAGGCATTATATTAGCTTGGGGATTTTTTTTGTTTTGTTTTGTTTTGGTGTTGTTTTCCTCATATGGGATTGTAGACAAATCTGCTAGAGTAATAAATTAACTCAATTGCTTTTTTTTTTCTTTAGCATTCACCCCAAGAGTTCCCTACAGCCTTTTTATCCTTTGTAATGTCTGGAAGAGAGTACTGCTATGATGTGTAAACGGAACACTGAGCCCAAGTGGAACCTCCTTGAAGACGAACAATAATGATGTTGTTGCCAGGTAATGGTTTCAATTTGTAAACTCTTTTTGGGAAAGAACAGTAGTTTTTCTTAAAGCCATCTGAAAAAGAGTTTTCTGCTCATGGGGACTCTTGATTTTTCTAACCATGAATGAAAGCAGCTCAGCTAAAAAAATGCCAGCTTCCTGGACAAACTGCAGATTAATTCAGGAGGGTGAGCCCTGCCTGGGACATAGTTGCACTGTGACCCCATGTAAGATTTTTCAGGCTTCAAACCTAAAATGTTTGAGCTCAAAAACTTGGGGAGTGGGTGCTTTCATTGGCTTCTATGTCACTGCTGAGAAACTAGAAGAAAGCCTTGTCTAGGTGGATGGTTCCCAGGTTTCCAAGGCCTTGCCTCAGGGATATTTGAACATAGACCAGTATGTGGAGATCAACACAAGCATGGGGGACTCCAGAGAGATACCAAGCAGATTGCTCATGGCATGGCAAGTCAGGCTCCTGAGCAGCTTTGGTGATTTTCAATGAAGTGATCCCTGATGAGAAACAAGGTTCTTGATTCCATGACATCTGCCAGGGAACAGAGTTGGTTTGAAGCTCAGCTCAAAAAAATGATAGAAATTCACCAAACCAAAGCAAATTTAAATATGCATCTTGATACTAACACTCTGGCTTTGCTAGAACATCTCAAGAGCTCTGTTTTTATAACAAGCTTCAGAAATATCAACCAGTAAGTAGTCAACTTTTTGAAGTCATTTCTCGGATCATGCACAGTTCCTTATTACACAGGAATGCTCTGCTTCTGATTCTGCATACTGGCTCTGTGGAGTTTGATTAATACCACGGAGTGTTATTTAAGTCAAGGAAATATGTCTTTTATAAAATTACATGTTGAGTCCTCAGGTTCCCCTTAAGTATATCAAATCTCAATTGGAGGGTTACACACCATAATCTTTTCTGAAATATTTCATTAGACATTTTTTTATACCTACTGTAGCCATTTTAAAAATCTCCTGTAGTGTAGACTGAATACAATGGCACTATATTTAAAAAACCCACCTCGGAGGTGTAAAATTTACATGTCCACATTTTCCTAACTTGGATAGAACACATTTCTCATTGGTTCCATTAAAAACCCAAACCCCATCAAAATCCACAAAACCAACAAAACAAGAACCAAACAAAAATCTTATTCTTAATTTATGTATTATGTCCTTTGCAAATCAATGTAAGAACGCAAAAGATACTGTATAGATACAAAAATGAAACACACTGTTTTTTAAGGAATATAAACTAACATGGTGATTCAAATGTGGAAGCCAATTAAGACTAGAAGTAGAGTCTTCATATTCTCACTGTTGATTAAACAGATTAGTTTTGAAGTGAACTCTTGTTTTATATTTTAGTGACCTGTATTTCTGGCTACATTCTATTGTACTTGAAATTTATTCCCACAATCTCCATTATTTTACGCTGCTGAAGTACTCATCTTGCACAGATACACTCACTATCCACTGCATCCCACCCCCTAGCTGCTAGTGACACATGCTGTGGGTGATTCTGAATTCTATACACTTGAAGGTCAGTGTTCCTACTAAATTAATCAAATAACAGGAAAGGTATATTGCGGCCTCAGCAGAGAGACTAATGTGGGTTCCTTTCCTCTCCTGTCACTATTTTTTGTGCAAGTTGATAAGATGTTTTGAAAGGGGCTAACGGATTTAGAAGTGATGGGAAAGAGATTATGGGGAAAAAAAATGGACCTGAAAGACCAAGACATAGATTTTTCCCCAGGAAGCCATGCTGAGCTGTCATATGCCAAGATGAGCAGGCAGAAGTGTTCAGTGGACCCTCTTTCCTAGTGTATCTGAATCCTTGGTTGTATTGCTGCAGTGACTTGAAATCTGCCACATTATTGCTGCCAAAGCTAATTATGAGGCAGAGAAACACTATGATAAAGTTAATTGTATATCTGCGTTTGGTCTGGACTGAAGAGCTGAAAAAGAAAACTGCATTAGTAATTCAGTCCTTCACAAGAGAAAAGGCTAAAAGCCCGTGTGTTTGTTTGAGGCAAAAGGTGACCATGGCTGGGGAGAAGAAGGATGGCTTTATCCACCCAGAGAATGTGATGTGGAAGGACAGAAGCAAGCCATGTGGAGGATATAGCTCTTCATTTTTTGCTTTCCTGACATCTTTCTTTCCTGGCTGTTGGAACTGTCTTTTATTGTTAAAGTCAGATGTTGACATCATCTGTGATACATAAAGCATGGCTGTTAGAACAAACTCTTGGACTTGGATCTTTAGTTTTGTGGGCAAGCATGAGATTCTTCAATAAATGGGGTTTTCTGTGTGTACTGCAAACTGGATATACATGATCTTCAGATTGATGGATGCCTGTGGGGCTCCATGCAAGAAATTGTCAGGTCATGAACTTGTGCAACTAACTTAAGGTGTTCAGAGTAAGCCCCTGTGTAAATTTTCAGTGAGACATTTCTACCACTTGATGAAGCTCTTACTTAGAGAATTGGACCACTACACAAACTGCCATCATTTAAGACATGTCCATTTCATAAACTGAAGATGAACTGAATATTTTTGACAGTTCTGAATTAGGAAATGTCTTCTCTTATGTGAAAGATTGACTTTCTGTGAAAAAAAGAATAAGCCCAAGCAGACTGACAGGCAGAGCACTAAGATATGTTTCTAATTCTTTAAGCCAAAGGTAATTTTAAAGTATACACTTGTCGACAATGAGGGGATTAGAAGAAGTCGAAATCTACAATACTGGACTTCTGGTTGTATGCCTCTATAAGTACACAGTCCATTTCTCCTCTAATTTCCTGGTTATTTAATATGAATAGGAGCAACATTTGAACCTCTTTATAAGGGGAATGCTTCCCAGAATTTACTTTATCTTTTTCATTTATTACTATTGAAGATGTCTAATGGTTTTCACCACCTGAATATTTTAAGCAGGTTCACTCTGAGTACTGCAGGTCTACATTATTCTATTTAGCTCCTTTTAGCAGAATGATCCTTTAGTGAGTGAAAGGCCCTAAGGCAGAAGCTGGTTCCAATTTTAAAAGAAAATCTTGTGGTTTTCATCAGGTAGTGAAAAAAGATATCTGTAACTATGGAAAAAACTGCGGTGTGAGCTCTTAGGTACCAGAGAATTCACCCTAGAGAAGCCCTTATAAATATCCAGAAAAGACTTATGAATATTGAAATTCAGTTTTCATACTAACACTCAGATACAGATCTTTAGGAAATTAGGCTTCACTGGTTCAAAGAATTGCTGTTTGCTATGTTATCTCTAAGTAATAATGTGCTGAATGCCACTCGTGCTTTTCTTTCAGAAATGCCTCCAGTTGTCCCTAGTAGAGCAGCTACATATCCAATTTGCCCAATGTGCAGGGATTTGGCATGAAGAGCTACGAGAGATTTGGGACTTGGATGTTGCAAGGACAGAGTCCAAAACAAGGAAAGAAAGGTGCCTAAAAGTGAGAACAGCATGAGCAGGACAAAGGACAAATAAATGGAGAAAAAATGAATGCCTTAGTAAATGAACTTAGAGTTTATCATCATGAGTAATGTTTCTCTAAGCTTTTGAGAGTGCCCAAATGATGATGCATTACATCAAGAACATTTTTTGAATATGCTGTATTGGCAGGTGTTCATTAGAAGTATCCAATTATTAAGGATCTATATGTTTTCTCAAGATCTTTAAAGATTAATGATTGTACATGTACCTCTCTCTCCCTACAGAAAAAAAAGCACCATCCTTACACTGCAGTAGTAAATATTGTTTTAGTGTAATCTTTTAGGCTTCTTGAGTTGGCCTAGACTCATTACTGGACTTCAATGTACCGAAGAGTGTACTCATTTCCTATAATTAGATAAGCAATTCTGCACAAACTGCAGATTACACATTGCAGATTGCTCCTAGATTACATGTATTATGACTCTTTTGAGCTTTCTTGTTATGTTTTTGGTCTAATTACCTGTACCAGTGCATTGGTTTAATGTGACATTAAATCAGTGCAAAAATTTGTTAGTTGGGGCCTGAGCCATTGTCTGTGCTCTGTCTGAGATTCATCATGCTGTGCTACCATCTGTGGACAGCTTCCAGGGAGAGAAGGGTGTCATGCTGGCTCTTAGGGCACTGTGACATGCATTAGACACATCGCTGAAGGACAGAGAACACGTGTGTACCACAATGAGTCGCAGCTCTCCGGAAGCTTTTGATAAACCACATGTATCTATGAAAAAAAACCACATAAATGTTACTATGCCTCAGAAACTCTAATGTAGTAGAGTCTGGAAATGTAGAAATTTCAGCTCCTAAAATTCACGTTGGCAGTCTCACACATGGTTTCATTAGAACTGGGCAGTGCCTCACTCCTTGGGCATAACTGGGGAATGAGCTCAATACATTTCACTGGGTATCTACACACACAAACATTAAACTTTTGTAAATATCAGACTAGAAGAAACTGCCGACTTGAAACACATTTTCTGTAATGATTTTATGTTGTAGGAAGCAGTTGAGATGTATTAGTATAAATTTATGACATATGATATGGCTTACAATACCTAAAATATTTGGATATCACAGGAAGGAACTGCATCAGGAGATTGATTCCTCTAAGTGTTCGGTGAATGCACCCTAAATTGCTATAGATATTTCAAAATTCCTTTTGTGTTCAGAAAAGAGATATGTTAGCACCATTTAGGATGTTGAGAGTTCTTTTAAGACCTACATCTTGGTCCCTACTATTGGACTCAGCTGAAGAATTGTCAGTATTAGAAAAAAAGGCTCAGTTACACAGAGTTTAATTTGCAGAATGAATCTTTCTGGTCTGAAAGCAGAATAATTTGATTAATCCCACTATTAATACTGTGCCCTTACATGTACAATTTACATGCAAATATAGTTGCATTCTGTGACATGGCAGGTACTGATAAAAGTGTCAATTTCATTAGTCAAACAATGTGAGAGTTCAAGGTTGGTAATGAATCATTTCCACCATCATCCTTCATACCCACTTGAAAATTACAAGGAAATTAGCTTCTCTTTGAGGCAAAGAAAGAGGTCACAAAAATAATCCTCCAAGATCACAAAAATTCAAATTTTACCCACTGATTCTCAGTAAGAAGCATCTCCTCCTCCCATTCACATATATTAACAGGAATCAGACGTTTATATATTAATGGGGAGCATCTTCCTTTTCTGATTGATTTTGCATGGGAGAATTAATTGCTGCTTTACCTAAGGCAGAACCTGCTGCATATGTGCCCTTCTTGGTGGTGTTCTTGTTACATTAAACTCTTGTCTTAATGCCTTGGCCATTGTTGCAGTCAGAAAGCTTAGACTGAGCTTTAAGATGTTAACCATTTTATTGCAGTTTCATGGGAACAGTTACACACATTTTCTCTCTCTCTCCTTTTAAAGTCCTGAAATCAGACTGAAGGCAGTCAGATGAATTTACAGAGGTTGGTGTGGTGTACATCTATGCTCATGGCTCATTTTCTCCTAATTGTGGGTTAGAAATCCCTTTTGGGTTCGCTTTATAGGATTCACAATTCTGTCTCAATCTAAGACATAAGTAGATCAAAATGCAAATGCACTTATTATGTTACTCTTGTCACATTATGAAATGGTTGGAATTACTTGTACATGCCTCCAAATCAGCTTCTCTGGAACAAAAAGCCAGAAACAACATCAACAAAAGCCAAAAACCAAACAAATGAAAAAAACAACCAACTTTAAAAAAAAACAAACCAAAACAAAACAAGAAAAATCCCTCACACCATCAACAGAAGAATGAACTGCAGCATGGTATTTTGTGTAATTCCTAGGAAGGAGGCAGCAAAAAAAGAGATATGGACATTCTCCCTTTTTCCTTCAAAACCAAGATGAGCTTCAAATATTTCAAAGGTTATATGTTTTTGTAGTTGGTGTGAATATTTGTTCCTTTCTAAAGGAAAGAGAAGCTGTGTTTTCAGATTGTAAGAGGTTATTGGACTGTTATCCCTGTAATAAAATTCAGTACATCAAGTGAATGACCTGTTGTTTAGTGAAACATGGCACAACATCAATTGAAACTACCCGTTAAGTCAAGACATCAAATATACCCTTGTGACACTGTACTAGGGATCACTGTTGAAATTGCAGAATTTGCTGGTAACACCCACTGAGCTCAAGATAAACATTGTCCTTAACTCATGCCACAGTGGCATTAAAGGTTCATGATATCATGCAGTGATCAAAGCCTTCTGGGAAGACAAAGACGCAAAAAAAGACAACTTTTTTACTGATCCATGTCTACTTTTTTTTATTGAAGAAAATACACCAGATTTGAAATTGAATAGATGTTTGCTTTAAAATATCCAGAGAAATTCTGTTCTGTAAGCTTTTGTTTTCTTTCCAAGCTTTGCAGAAACCTAACCACTGATGTCTCAATATGTGAGAGCCATCAGAGTGTTTTGTGAATTAAATATTTCAAGAAAAGCAAATAAATGCATTACTATTCATTGTCTAAAACTTCAAGAGTTTTTCTGAACCTATCCTTATAAAAATACACTCATAAATTCAGATTGTGATCATGGTTTTCATCTTGAAAGCCTCATCTGGATACCTTTACACAAAGTTTCCTCTTATAGTAAATATTCTTTACAGGATTAATAAAAAGCCAAAAATCCAGGGACCAATTCCTTTCATGTGGATGCCACTGAAGTGCCAGCTGCCCCGTTGCTCCCTTGAGGTATTTATAAGATTGCTGATGGCATATACTATCATCACATTTCCTCCTCTTTAGTTTTTTCTTTTCAAGAAAAGTCAGATTTGAATAAAGCTTGGGATTTGAGGACTTTGCATAGACACTCTGCCTTTCTCCCCATCTGGCCATCACCATCAATCTACAGGCTGTCTTATGTCTTGGTAGTGTTTTGGCAAGCTGGCAACCCACAACAGATATCCCATCCCTGACATACCCCTCTTAGTGTCCTCACAATCTTCTAAACTGGGCAGAAGGGATTTCTCCCCACCCCAGTGTTTTACGTATAAATGTAATTTTGCCATGATTCAAGTGGTAATCATATCTGACTCTTCTTTTGTTTAATGTGTTTCTAATATACATGTGTGTTTGAAAGCAGAGATTGTAGAACTGTCTCATGGTAATGCCAGATTTAGTCACAATGTTTTTTTATATGTTTGATTGCACCAGTTGGGTATAAATTAATACTGTTTTGAGGCCTTCCTTGTAGCCACCAGAAGCAATTTACTTCCCTCAGGGAATAGTATCACTATTAAATACAGCTCTGCTTCTTTAGAGAACTTATAATCCTTTGGGGAAAAATATATTACAAAGGGAAGGAAATACTGGCTTTTTTTGTGCAGGAAAGACACTATATTAGCCCCTCACACTTATTGAATTCAAAGTTGTTTTAAGTAGGAAGTTTTATTTTTTCATGCAAATACATAATGGAGAGTAAAATTTTCTATTCATTGCAATATATGATAGACAAAATAAGGCTTACATTTATCAGAAGAAATAAACTTCTTTAAGTTTAATAAACTTATGAAGTCTTTATTATTAAGAAATAAACACACAGGATTCCATTGTTTAGATATATATCTGAAACTCTTTAGAAAACTTAACTTTCTCTTATACATTTATAGAAGTGTTGAGCACCAGACTTGTCTTATGGTAATCATAAGCAGCACTTTGAGAATACCTTTAATTTCTAGAAGTACTCCAAATCCTTGACAGTAGCCAAATAAAGTCATATTTATGTTTTCAATCTTGGCACTCTTTATCCTATTTGAATAGCTCTGCTATGAATGAATACTGCTATTTATTTGCATCATCTGAAGAGCAATTTGCTGAGGAAGATCTTAGAGGTCTTCATAATACCTGATTTCCTATTGCTAACTGGAAATTCAAATGTTTGCAGAGAAATAACAAAAGCAATCTGTAGGGAAGCACCACAGTAACACCCAGCAA
The DNA here is from genome assembly GCA_018697195.1 of Certhia americana. NCBI lineage: Eukaryota > Metazoa > Chordata > Aves > Passeriformes > Certhiidae > Certhia > Certhia americana. Next base: position 121,188,398 of record CM031858.1, on the reverse strand, counting down.
ATCCTGACATTCCCTTGTGTGGTTCATGAACTGGAATAACCACTCTTGTTTTCCATGTGCAGCTGAAGAGACATCAGCCATAAAACCATGGAATGGAAATCACACTGCCCATCCAGAATTATTCCTCAGTACTGGACCCTGCAGGTTACATACAAGCCATGGAATGCTATTCCCAGCTTTAGAGGAATTTGTCTTGAGATCATACTTATCTGCGTTTTAACTATTTTCTTTAGTGTCTCCCTGTCTCCTCTCCACGTACACACACACACACTCATTGAGGTTAGCAACAAATAGCTCCATCCTATTGTTACTCAAGCAAGCCATGAGCTTAAAAAGTAATTTATTTATACCTGCTTCTTTTCATGATTGTCGCTTCCACAAATAGTTTTCTTATTTTAACACACGCATACTTTAATGTACTGAATCATTTTGAAGACCAAATATGAAAATGACCTGTGCACCCAAGTAATTTCATCACAGTGAGATGCCATGGCAGTAGAAAAACATTACCAACCACTCTTTGCAGTTTATTTTTCTGGGCTTTATCTGGTTTGTGGTAAAGTCATTGCAAATATATCCATTAGCACCAAGTAAACTGATATTCCAAAATATCATCTGGGAGATGCAAATATTACTTTTGGAAGGAAAAATTATTATATAATTGTTATATAAAATGCCTCCAATTGGCAATGGAAGAAGAAATGACAGAAGTGCTAGTGATTAACATACTGGAAGATGTCTGATTCTTTATGCTATACAATAAAATCCCAGGAAAAAATGAAAAGAGACTGAGAACTAACATATTTGAATAGCAAACTGAAGATATAAACTGTGACACATACGCAAGATGCAGAAGTGCTTTATGGAGCATTATGTTTTCTGAGTGTGTTTTCTTTAATGTCAAATTGCAAAATTCAGGCTAAAACAATAGGTGTTTTAGGAGGTGCTGTTCTTCATTGACTAATAATTCATACAAAAATATTAATTTGTAGTCTATTCTTTAGTGAGCAGACTGTAGCAACATCCTTTGGCATTACTAGGAATCAGCTCAGCTGTAACCCTCCTAAAACTCAGCCAAAACCCCTATTTTTGTTTTTTTTTCATTGAAAATCAGTAAGACTTTTGTACCAAAAATTATACAGACATTAGAAGGGATGGTAACTTTCTTTGGTTTTTCCCTCATTTCAAAGTCTTTTGATACAGACTCAAAATGCCTTATTTTGAAAATGTTAATACAGTGTTATATAGAAGTTTTTGTTCAAATATGCTAGTCATACCTATACTTTCAGTCCTAGAAAATAGCCTGTCTTGATGGACTCCACTTCCCATGAAATGTCTCCAACTTTCCATCTTGCTGAACTACTCAAGTGAATTAACTTTCACAATGCATTATGGGGCCTGGGTGTCTTCACTTTCCAACAAAACAGGCATAAGAGATCTCGTAAGTATGGATTTTCATTGCATTGCTTATTTTCAGATTTTGTCTGAAAGTCATAATTTTCCACACAAAATTGTGAAAGATGAAATTCAGAAAAAAAAAGACATTTTCCCTAAAATCATCAATGACAACTTCCAGTTGAATTTAGCATTCACATTATCATGGATCCCATTTTGGTAAAGAACTTGATGTGTGCTACTTACTCTGTGGGAAGTGAATAATATTTTTTGCTAATGGACATAATGCATCTGTAAAATATAAAAAATGCATTCGAACAACTTTCAAGTTTTCATTTGGTGAAATCAGATTTGAATGTGGCCCATTATTCTTTTCAACTGAAGAGCAGAATGATGACTTATGTTGTCATATGGCAATATAGAGAATCATTTCTAGCTATCAACTCCACAATCAGTTGCACTCTCAGGGATTTGGCCCTGTGCTTATTAAACAGTAATATCTTTGTCAACAGATGGATTTTATACTGCTGATATCCTGACAAGTCACTAGAACGAATCTGAAGATTCCCAGCCATAACACAATCCTATTTTAACCTTGGTTATTTTTAAAAACCCAGTGTAAAAAACATGACAAGCATCGATGCTTAATGCAAATGCCTAGCAATGCGTGTTACCTGGTAACCAAATGGATGGTATGTTGGAGAGGGAAGTGGCAACAGCAAGTGAACATATGCCAAAGCAGCTCCTAGCAGATACAGAGGTGGTCACCATGGATTTTGCCACATCGAAAGGAAAGATTGTCATGACCTAGTCTAAATTCATGGAAGAAGAAAACAGAAGAAGGTTTTTCTTTTTACACACTCCCATGAAAGCAGAGGACATTCCATAGTCTGTGGCATCAGAAGGTGCTGGAAGTGACACTTTTGTCTGTGAGGGAAAATTTCCCACAAACAAGGAAGAAAACGTCCCACATTTGTCCAATGAAACAAGGTTGGAAAGGTTAACTGCAGCATCACAGAACAACTGAGTCAAAGTCTAAGTTTCCTGAGTGACTAGCAAGACTCCTTCTGCTTTTCTGGCCAAAACAGAGAACTGTTTCTTAGAGAGATCAGGATTTATTTTCTTACTGTAAGTTCAAAGATTTCTTTCTTTGCTTTGGCCTTCCCTCAAAAACTCATTCAGCTGTAAATTCATCATCTCAAAAACACAAGGGATTTCTTTTGGTTGGGAGAGTCAGTTTGAGAGCTCTGCCATAGAGGCTTTCACTAGAGGTCAGAGCATAAAGCTACAGTAAAAGCTTGTGGTATGATCATAGTATCCAAATAGACTGTTTCCTATGAAAAGAAGAAAACCAAAAAACTTTTCCAAGCAAAAGGTTTTCTTAAAAATTTTTTTAAAGTGTTGTAAAAATATCCTAGAAATTAAGTATAAACTAAAATGATGCAGATAGGAACTAAAATACTGGAGCATCATAAAAAATATTTCTATTTAGGGAGGTATCGGTGAATGTTTTTTATTTCTCAGTGATATACAGTACAACCACAGTTTACACTGCCTTTGAAGTGTTTGGGTTTGCAAAGCAATTTCGGAATAGCTTCCAAAAATGGCTGTTTTTCTGAAACTATTCTTGGCTGATGCCTTATGTTGCACCACTTTAGACTAATGCTGGGAGTAGAAATGTCAAAGGCCTAGGTGAAAGGAAAAACGACAAGTGCCAGACAGTCTGTCATACCTTTCCAGATGTGACACATGGTTCTGGGCTCACACTGTTCATTCTTTAAGCCTGCACCAATCAGCACACTCTACTTTCATAGGAACTGCAGAATCCAGTCCATCCTGTGTTCTATGGTGGATTTCAGGCTATCTGTGTTACTGGGGAATGTGCTGCAAACAGCCAGCTTAGCATCTAATTTCATCTATGAAATTTCAGACTTCAGAAAAAAAATGAAGTCCAGCTGTTAGCAGAGAAGGTACAAAATCAGATCACTAGCACAATTAGTGGAAATTAGAAAAAGGCCAAAGCCTGGAAGAAAAAAGAGTGCCCATTCCCCAAGGAAATGCATTTTCACAATGGATGCTTTCTGCTTCTCTCACGAGACTATGGGACCACAGTTTGTGCTCATTCAAACCGCAGTCAGAGCAGCTTACTTCGTTAAGATCTGTTCTTCAGTTACCTTTCAGATTTGTCAGTCTGTCCCATTTATTAAATATATCCCAAATAACTAATCAAAAAGCTTTTAAGAATGTTTACATGCAAAAATGAGGAATAAATTATTCAGTACTTGAAACCTGATTATACACAAATTTCTGGAAAGTACTTAACTACGTGCTTACATCCTTTCTCAAGAAGCAGCCAGCATGCACCAAAGAGGCTCAGGGTTTGTGCCATCTGGCCCTACTGTACTGACTGAGCCATAGCCCCAACCTGGAAATGGCTCTCATACTGTTAAATTGTGAAGTTCCAGAAAGGCTCTGTAGGGGGTGAGAGGCTGCAGAGCTGCAATTTGCAAGAAAGAGTTCCCCATACCCCTTCTGTGGTGCTGCTGTCCCTCTTGGCTCCCCTTCCAGTCTGCCCATATTCTAGGAGCACTTCTGTCTGGGCCACCCTGCACTGATGTTCAAGAGTCCTCTCTTGAACATGTGTGTTACTGGTTTCATCACCAGATTTTCTTTAGGCTTGTCTGGCACCTCAGGCACCTAAGTGATTAACTAAATGCCTTTTTGTACTTATTTGAAAACACTTAAGCATCTGAAATCAAGTTTGTATCTATGTCAAACCCTATAATATGGAAAATGCTGTCTGTTCTTGATTTTCAGAGGGAGGTCCGAACCACAGACCTGCCAAAAGATGAAGCCTGGTATTGGAAAAGCATTTAAAAACAATCAAAAGAAAAAAAATTGATGTTGCTTTTCAACGAGCATTTGGAACACCAGCACCAGTATTTTGAGCTAGATATGTTTTACTAATACGTGATGGCAGTCCTACAAATGCTTGCAATAATAAGGGAAGGGTATTTACAAAACCTTTTTTGTCTGGAATCTGTGGGCAGAGATCTCGACCTGGTAACTGTACAGGGAAGATTTATGTGCATGCAGCACAGCAGTTTCTAAACATGTTTCCCGTATTATTTCAGGAAACTGTTACAGCTCCACCGTGGTTTATTAACTTCCTCTATAGATTGACTGATTTTAGCGTGGGGAGTGTTTTGTCATTGCATGTTAAATGAGTGGTGTTGCTTAAAATTTTTGCTAATGAGGACACCAGACGAGGAACTTCCCCCGGTGCCCTTGGCTATAGGGATTTGTTTCTAGCAATGTGTCATCTTCACTTCAGTTCTCAGTTACATCGAAGGCATTACTCAAGTGACAAAAATAGAAAGATTATTGCTCATGTATGTATGCATTGGAGTTATTTGCATGAGATTGACAGGGAATGCCTGCCTGTCCTTACAAACAAGCCAAAAAAGGAAAATGCCGTATGATGTTGCAAAATGGCACGTGAATTACCTCACTTTCTCATCTCAGTCTGTCTCTCACTACAACTCATGTTATAGACACAGTGAATACTCCAAAGCTTGAAATGGATCTGCCACTTACAGGCAGAGGACTCTTTTAAGCTTGCTAATCCATTGGAAATATAGTTCATTCCTTTGACCAGTGAACACTATCTATTGAAAACAACAGTAACTAAAATTTTATAAATGAAAATATAAATGCACATACAGAAATATACATATTCATATATATGTGGGTTTAAATTTTATGTTTATGTATTCATAAACATACACATGTGTGTATATATATATATATATATATATATATATATATACATATAGTGATTTTGTAGGTATCTCACAAATACACATTTATCTAGATACAGAAAAGAAAATCAATCATTACAAAATAATGTGGCTATGAAGAAAAATCACTTTCCTTCAATAGATCCAACCAAGAATTATGGAGCTGCCAGTAGGACAGTTAGAACCACTATATAGTTAAAATAATTTGCTTAGTTGTAATGACCCAAAGTGAATAAAAAGCAATAGAGTAAAAGAAAGCAGCAGATATCAAAAAATACAATTTTATTTTTAAACATCTACCACATAAATAAAGTTGGACTTGCCATTATTTTATAGATGTATAGCCCTGCCTTCTGGAAGGCTGAATATCTTCTGTGAGAAGTACACCAGATACAATTTTTAATGTCTATATATAAAGGGAAAAGAATGTAACAAATTTCAAGCGTCAGTGGAGTTGGGTGCATGGCATGTGTAGGGGTGTGTGCATATGAATACACATGAGGATGAAAAGTACGAATCAAAGAATCAGAATGATCTGGATAAAAGAAAGAGCAACTTGGCCAATTATTTGTTTAATGGCAGGTTGCTATTATCAAAATTTGCTGACAGTTTTTGAAGTCAGAAACGAAAGAGTTGGTTCATTACAGACTGAAGTGAGAGCGGAAGGCTGCCTCTCTCCCTCTGTGAGCTGAATTTCAGTTGTGGTCATGAGGAACTCTAGTCAGTAATAAGTGTTAATGAAAGGCTTGATGGATGTTTATGACATTGACCTCACAGCATTTGAGGAGAAGGCAGAGGGTGTTAGTACAAGACTTATTTACCAACTTCTCAGGCAGTTTCTGTTTTGATCACTTCTGAAAAGCCCCAATTCTTTCCATGTCATCTGTCATCTCAGTGTGCAACAGAAAAACATCATGAACATTTGACTGCCAGTAAAACCCTTCTCTTGTGTCTTTCCGTTGCCTTGTGGATGAATGAGACATAAAGGAGAAATAACTGCCCTGGATCAGTGCTTCTGTCCCCCACAATCATAGTTCCTAGAAGGCTGTTAAGGGTAATGTAAACTTAATGTAAGGTTGTCTTTGGGTTATCTCTGTAATTGTAACTTCTCAGTCAAAGAAATTTTAAAGACCTGGCATCTTAGGTGTGAGACCAGTGCATATGAATGCACCAATCATTTCTGGAAATTTGTTGGTTGAATATTTCCTTTCATGCCCTCTGGCACAGGGGGCTTAGGCACACACATCAGCTTATTTTATCCTCTCTACAGGCCACACTTGTAAAAAACAACTAAAGCAGTACTGAAGGCAAAGATTTGGCAAGCTTAAAAAACATAGTAGATGGTTACAGTGGCAGTAAGAATAGCCAGTTATAAAAGCAAACACTAAGAAAAATTGTTTTAGATGCATAAACCCCTCAGGCTGTATAGCTCAGTTTTAACAGTGTTTATCAACTATCTGATAGATCAGTTTAGAATAAATTCTGACTGCAGTATGCCCATGAGCAGTTTACAGCATCCTCCACTGCCTCTCTCTCACTCTTAATGATATATTTACTTATCTTAATGGCTTGGATATGGAGATGATTTCAAGAATAGAATGAATCAAGAAGATTTGTGTGGAGGAAGAGAGTAACACACAATATCAGAACAACTGAGATACAAACACGTTAAACTGGTACTAGCAAGCAAAGGAACAGACTGCTACATGTATTTTTCTGAAATAAAGCTAAATTTCTTTTCTCTTACTTCGGTAACTTACACAGAAATGCTTTGGTAATGTGGTAAGACATGAGATTTGTAGTTTGGAACAGATCAATGGTAGCAGGACCTTGTTACTCTCTCTTTGACACTGACCAGGATGACCCACTCCAAATGACTGCAATGGATAGCATGAGTATTTTCCTGGTCTCTTGTTTGCACTACAGAGTTTTGATCCTTCACCTGGGCAACCTAAAGCAGTTATGCCCACCTTGATTCATAAGCATATCTAATTCTACTGTTTCAGACTCGTTTTCAGTTTGTGACAGTGTGCCCCTTGGGTCACCAGGCTTGACCCTTTAGGTTAACTCAACCTGTGAAACTCGGAACTTCACAAACTGTGACAGAGGAGCACAGCTTCACTCTTTGATAAGCCATCTCATATTCTTGCCATCTCATATTTTATCCCCTTAAAATTCATTTCCATGGCTATCTGTGCTGGTGTCTGTTCTTATATAAGGGACATGACTAATTAGCATTAGCATCTAATATGCAAAGAACAGTTTAGCAATGTGAGGTTTTCTACAGACAAAAGGACTCTTCTGAAGTCTTTCTAAAGGACTTCAGCATAAATCGTTTGAGGGCCATGTCTGAGTGTGGGTTAATGATTTTTCTGGCTCAAATGTGTTTCTATACTCAGATCACATTTGGGAACAATGATCAGAGGAAACTACGGGAGAGTTAATTATGTCCTGTCTGTCATTCATGACATATTAAATGCTTCCACTCAACATTACGGTTTTCAGGTTAGATCCAACTTCACCTACTGTGGCAATTACTGTTAATTTTTATTGCTGGGATGGGAGAGATTAAACTTGATATTACCAAACAGCATGATATAGTTAGGTGTATTATGGGGAAGGTTTAAAGCAATAGATGTACCTTACTAATTTGTTGTTAAGAACTTTTTAAAATTATTTCTTTTTAATCAATTCTGTGGGGGTTTTCCCTGACTGAACTGATAGATCAATGCTAATCATAATCAAATTTCACAAAGTTTCATCTTGAACATGTATGAATCAGCAATGTCATATATTCAGTGTTATTTCAAAATTAATATCTGATTTCTATATGAAAAAATCAATTTATTTCCATGTGATGTGACAGAAATAATTTTTAGAAAATTCTGTTCCTAACATAATCTTTCCTAATTTTTCTTTTATTTTTGGATAAATGCTACTGGAAATTTCAGAAATGTTGCAAAATATCCAGTAGCTGAAATTCCTAAGCATGTTTCACTTCTGGTAGTAGTTTTATTTTTATAACAATGTCATGTATTTGTCTGACTTCCTTTAACTCTCTACAAACATAAAGAAAAATATATTTTCTTTTCAATTTTAATACAATTTTACCATGAAAAGACATGAATTATGCAGAATTTTTGAAGCCAGGCTAAGCTCAAAAGCCACATAGTTAACTCAGCAGTTCTGGCAACTGTGTTGTTGTTGTTAGTGGTGTTGTATTTTGCAAAGCAATTCAAAGGCTATTGTCCTAGGATAGCCTGTTTGAAGAAATATGATTTCAAAGCTACCTGCCATTAGAACACTAAATAAATCCTTGTACAAGAGCAATTGCCTCATGTTCGAATTCAATACTACAAAGTGCAATGCTATAGATGACAGATATAATAAATAACATAAATTCAGTGCTATAAAATGATAGACGCAATCTCACAGACACTCACTGAGGAATCATTTTACTTCAGCAGCCCTGAAAAGTTAGAAATAGACAGTTGAACTTGAGCCTTTTTGGTTTTGCTGCAAAGCTGCTTTTTGGGCTGAGTGGGCATTCCTTATGTGCTGCAAAATTAGACCAGAATTTCCCCTACGGTAAAATCAAAACATTGTTTTCAACAATATGTTTTTCGCTCTTCAAAAAGCAAAGTCAGCAAACAGGAGACAACCCGTGAGCAGCACCAGTTGAGGGCTTAGAATAAAACACTGGGGTTCCCAAGCTCCCATGTATGTCCCTGACCCTGGGCAGAGCCAGGTGGCAGGTGGGATCTCCAGGCACTGGGGAGGAGGTCTTATGCCACTGAACGGGTGTGCAGCTTGTGGTCACCTCGAGTTAAATGTTGGATGAGATGATCAATGTGGGTCCCTTCCAACAGAAATGGTCAGTTCCATTCCATTCCATTCCATTCCATTCCATTCCATTCCATTCCCTGAGGGGCTTTAAGGAATGTGGATATTCAGCATACACATCATGGTTTAAACCAGCTCTTGGTTTAATGGTGGGACATGGGTAGAGAATCCAAACTAGCCAGATTACAGAGATTTGGGGTTTGGTTTTGATGGGCATCCTACAAGCCCCTTGCAGTTTAGGGCTCTTGAGCGATTCCACTTGATTCCACCTGAGTCTAGAAACACTACAGAAAAATTCATATTTAGAAACACAGCAAAAGTGTTAGACATTCAGATTCTAGTTCTCTAAGGTGGGGTCCAGCTTAATTGAAATTCATAGAATTCAATGGGAATGGGATTCAAACCAGGATGTGATCCCTACAGCTGCTGTCTTGGGTTATCTTTCCACTTGTAGAAAACAAGCCAGCCTCTTTTAACATCCAGAAACTGCCTGTTTCACACAAATATCTATTTTAAGCATGATATTAAAGACAAGTTTAGACAACATTAAACAAAACTAGACCTTTGCACATGACATAAAGGCAAATGGGAACAGTCTCCTAAGGCTTCAACAAAGTATTAAATGTGACATATGAGAAAAAAACTGCAGTAAAATGAAATTGTGCAGTGGACTGCATTATTAATACTGTAGTTAAATGTGAACAAATAAGTCAGGGAACTGAATGAATAAATAATCAATTTTAAAAGGTCATTTTAATAGTTTAGAACCTCTCTATGGGATAATTTGGAGAGGAGAAAATATTGTATTTTCAAGCTGCATTGAAATAAAAACATATTTATAGCTATATAAATGATAACTTTAGGTGAAAGAATAATGCTGGAATGTAAATTAACAGCTTTGAACTCCCTAAAACTATAGACTCAAGCACTAGGAGACTATACATGGACCTTTTAACTTTCCTTGTTAGAGCAGTTAAATCCCATACAATTTTCCAGATGAGAATTAGGGGCTTCAGGTCTGGAGTTCTCAACGTAGTTTTGGTGCTTCCCAGTCCCTGACTGCGCTTGCATATTTCATTTGATATTTCTTGTTGCTTTTTCAGTAAGAAAAATAACTTTATGCTTGCAATTCACTCTACCCTTATGAAGTACTGATAACTGAAATTTGTCTGCTGTACATTTAACCATGAGGCAGAGCTGAGGATACTTCTGCAATTCAGCACACAGTATTCTGTCAAATCTTTCTGAATAAACCAATGTGCCTATGTGCAAGTGCTTGTAATAATATTATAACAATAAAATTTCTGAATGGTCACATAGTTGTTTGGTTGGTCTGAGTTGCAGGATGGAGTGCAACAGTTGGACAGAAAATAACATTTCAGCCATTTTTTGGGAGGAGTGAAAATCATCTAGAATTCAGACTAATTGACATATCTCCAGTTGGAGAATATCAGGAAAACAAAATATTTTTTGACACACTGTGTTATATTTTTATAAAGTTTATTCATGCACTTACCGCTTTACTCTGTTTCCATTTGCTACCCACTTTGGGTTACAGGACATTATCAAGCAATTGCTGGTTGTGTTCTCTTATGTGAAGGAAAGCTGATCCTACCACAGGATTTTGGGGACACAAGACACTGTGGTTTGCCTCCCCACCTCACCAAACTAAACCACAGCTTCTAGTGGCAGTGCACTGTGTACCACAGTGGGCAATGCCCTCTTTGGCATCTGCAGTGCCACCTCCAGAGCAGAAGATGGAGAGAGGAATAAGAAGGAAGAAGCCCAGGAGCCACAAGGTTTCTTCCATCTTGTCTTCCCTGCTCACCATTCTAAAAACCTGTATATCTAAAATTCTCACCCTGTGATACACTATACATCATGCTACTATCTAATACATTCTTAAAAACTTTTGCTTCATTCCAGAGCCTAAAAAGCCCTTTTTTCCATGAAAAAAAAGTTAAAAACACTTTGTCAGACACATTAAAATCCCTCAAACATGCAAAGAAATATTTCTCAGAATTCTCAATTCCCACATTCCCCATAGCCTTCCCCAAGGAAGGCTGCCCCATAGACTACTTTCAAACTATGTTTGCCTTGTGGAAATTTTACAAACATTGTAGTCTCTTTTTCTTTTACTAGTTTTCTCCCTAGGTATGCCATGATAGGTACAATCTCCAGTTCATTACTGTCCTGACATAAACCATATACAATTCAGTTGTGAAAGGCCCAAAGTTGCTACTGCTCTGAAATTATTTTGTTATACTGATCTGATTATTTTATTGATATTTCTATCAGCTCTGGTCTTAGAAGACTGCATAACTGAGTCCAGCTCAATCTGGAATTGGGAACTAGATATGGAACTGAAGTCAGGACCTGGCCTGGTATAAGTTGTTTTATAAATATAAAAATGCTCCTTATGTGTTGGAATCCAGAATGCTGAGAAGTATTTCTCTGCATGTTTTAAGGGATCCAAACCCTCTGACAAACACTATTTTTAACCTTCTTCCTAGGCTCTGGGCTGTAGCAGAACTTCCAATATAAATTAGATAGTAGCATAATATGTAGTTTATCACAGGGTAACAATTTTATATTTCTGGGTTTGTTAGCATGGTAAGTAGATGAAGACAAGAAGGATCTTTGTCATTTTTAGGCCTTTTCCTCCTTCTTCATCTACTCCATATTCTTCAGTGTTGGGGACACAGAATGATTGGTCAGAATTTGCCACAATGTAGAATCTTATGAATAAAAATAAAGTAATTGGAATACAAAGAGAAATAATGTACATTTTCAGTGATAATTGGGTGAATTATCTTTAAGAGAGCCTTGATTCTGTGTGTTTGGGGCTTTTTGGTGCCTTTTCTCCTGCATGCCAGGCTGGTGTAAATCCTGGTGTGCTTTAAACTGCTGATAAGAAAATAATAAACAACCTGAAGAATGGGAAACACCGAGTCCAGTTTGCCTTCTTCTTAACAAGGACTTTCTAAATGGCCTCCCCTATCAGGGGAGAGACATGTGGGAGTAGGAGAACTCCCACACTTATGGATCTTTTTAATGGAGCCTCAAGCTTCTGAACATGCACATATTCTTTCATAATTGATCTCAACTGGCTGCACAATGAGTTGTAATGTTACATTGGAAAATCCTTAAACCACTCCAGATGGCCATAAATCAGAAAAGCTGGTGTTGGCTGCTGGCATTGAACTTTGGGACAAGACTTTAACCTTTTAAATCCAAGTATTAAATAGGATCAAACTCACCCAGACCATTGGTATTTTGGTAGGTTCAGAAAATCATTACTGTCTACAAGGTACTTTTTAGATTTTGGCAAGAAAATACCACAGTACTCTAATACATTACATTATTATAATGATATCTTGAACACTTTCAGATTACCTAAATACCTAAAACAGTTGATGAAGTTGAATGAGCTGATTAAAAAAGGGAAGCTTAATATAGCTCTGTGGTGAACATCACCAGTAGTAGAAGAGGAAATGCAGAAAAATGTGTGACATTTTAATTGAATGTTAGAAAAATATACATTTATTAAAAGGTTATTGTGCCTCTACATGCCAGTGTTCTTCGTCATTTTTATAGCTTTTGAATAGTCCTCTAACAAAAGGATGTTATTGTGAAACACTGTAAGAAAAGACACATATTTCACTGGGTTTTTTTCTGGTTCCCACTGAAGACTACTCATCATTCTAGATAAATGGGAGGGGAAGAAACAGGCTGTAGAAAACATCAAGCTAAGGAACAGGATGTTCTATATTCTTAAGTCCCAAAGATACTGCCCTGTATTCTGGACAGGTTAAAGAAAACACTGGGCATTATTTTCAAGGATATTTAGGTTACAGCTTATTTTTTCATTCCAGATTTACTGACAATGCTATTTGAAGAGATAATGTGTCTGAAAAATATACATAAAAAGACCCAAACAAAACAAAACAACACAAAACAAAAGGGTTTCCTCTGTTTTGCTGTCACAGAGGTTGCAGCTGACTTTGAATTTCTGGGCAGGAAGAAATAAAATCCAAAAGCAGATAACGACGTGCTGAGACAGGGGACAGCCGTTACCAGATGGGAGTGCACACACTTTGGGTCTGATGGAGCACAAGGAGGAAGGGCTTTGAGACAGAACATCTACTTGGGGCAAACCCAGCTGGCAGTCCCAGGTGGAGGGGCTGCTGTCCTTGACTTATAAGGAGCTTTTCAGGTTTTGTTGAGTGAAAGCAGAGGTGTAGGAGAGAACTCTGGTCTGAAACAGTGAATAACATAGTCAATAACCTCTGAGTTATGACTTCCCTTAATTGCTATGCAGTGTAAACAGAGCAAAGCACTGCATATTTTGCATCTCATTGGTACAATGGGCATGAGAACATTATCAGGGATAAAAGCAGAAGGAAAAGTAGGAAGTCTTATGAAATTTTACTTTAGATACTTGAAATCTGTAGGTGTCATGCCCACATCCACAGTCTCTGTTTGATATCAAACCCATACCAGTTAATATAGTGCTATTTGAACAGATAATTTCTGTCTTCCACTGAAATATTGCACGAAAATGAAACAACCAAGCTAATAAAGAATGATCAAAATGTCATCCCTGAAACAAAATATTTTCTTATGATGATTTCCTTCTACTGATTCAGTTCTGTTTTTCTGAGTTTGCAAAAATTTTTCCAACATGAATTCCACCTTGCTTAACTGTGAAAACCCTTCTGTATGTTTGGAAAATATGGTTCCACTAAATATTTCAGATTTTCTAGCTTTTTATTAAGACTTGAATGTTTTGCTACCATGATATTTTGTTGTGATATAACGTCACCATGTCATAAAAAGTCTAATTAAAAATCTTATATTGATTAGGCTTAGTCTGCCTTTCTTTTACAACTTTAGTAATTTATTATTTTTTATATTCACTGTGATCATTCCAATTTCCTTTGGTGTAAACCTGAACAGAATTTGACCTAATGTATTACATTTATTCCTATTATAATTCCACTTAGTTTAGTGGCTTAGCTAAAGGGTAAAGTTTTTCTTGCATACAATAATATTTACTTTTTATAGAGAGGTGAATTTGAAAAGGTATTCCAGATAACAACATTTCTTTTCATTACAGCAGACAGTAGCTGAGATTTCCCTGACAATACCAGAAATAACAACAATTTTGCTTGTTCTTGCTTCAATGCATTTCAATTTTAAAACAGCTTTACTGTTCTCAGAAGAAGATTTTTGTAATCTGATTTATAGTGATTCCAGGCACTTGGCTGAAAGTGAAAGGGGGAGGAAGACAGAAAGCAGTCTGAGGGGCAGAATCAACTAGGATTCAGCTCTATTTATAAATGGAAACACCATAATACAATGCCTTCATTGGCAGTTGTCTCCATGCTGAAATGACATTATGACCAGTTACAAGATCTGAAATGAATTATAAAACAATCAAAGGAAATTAGTTTTTACTGATCCATTCAACTAGATCAATAGCTACAGCATTTTATTTCTATGGGGTGATCTATGCTGTAACAGCTTTGTGTAGAACCAGAGTTCTAATGACATTACCTATCACTTTTAACAAGGATGTGCCAAGATAAATTCTGCAGCCTGTTACAAAATGAATAGGAGTACTAATTAAACACACTTGCCTGGCATTCCTCGCTTTTTTTTTCATGTGCTGTGCAAAGAAAAATTCTGAACAAGGGAAATACCAATTACACTACTCCACGAATAGGCTGTAGCTGCAACAATGTGTATTTTTAAGATGTGACATTGTTAACACCCAGTGGATCCTTTAAAAAACACCCTGCCATCCATGTTGTTATCCAGGCAACAATTCAAAAGCACAGGAAAATACTTAAAAATACAGAAATATAAAAGCCTTCAGAAGCTTCCTATATGTGGTTGTCACAAACCCTTTAGTGCAACCTTCCAAAACCTAGCTAAAAACTATCAGAGTATTCTTTTCTTAGAAACTAAATGATAGTGTATACAATACAGATTTTCTAAGCTGAGAATATAATTAGTACAGTCACTAAATGTATGCACCGATCATTTTGCTATTATTACTACAATTAAAATTCTCTTTTTTTTTTTTTTTTTTTTTTTAACCATTTCCAAACTGCTGGTAAAACAGGGAGAATTTCCAAAGCATCTTTTTGCTTGGAAGAATATATTGTCTTAGTATTGTCCATTTTCTCCCTACTGAAAAGGAAGACAGCAGTAAAAGGCAAAAAAGGTAAGGCTTCCACAACTCAGTGCGACACTTGCAAATGCTGTAGGTGCATATGTGTGGTTGGTATCTTTTTTTGGTGATGTACACAACTATATGATCTATCCAGGCTATAATATCTTGCCCTCTTTCTTTATAGCAAAGATTAAAAGGTCCTAAAAGCAAGAGATTCAATGTGTAGGACTCAGATGTGAGTCCAGATGGGAACTGAACACTGCCTTAAGAGGACTGACAAAGGGAAAATGGAGTCCTTTTCCCTGACATTTTACAGACCTTCATTTTATCCTCCATCTCCAGACTGAAGGGATTTAGTTTCTTTTGTCCTTCCTCGCATGGAAAATATACTGTGACCATTTTTCTACTAAGTACCTGTGACCATTTTTCGACTTTTCCCTGAAGTCTGATGTTGCTCTTATATATTCCCGAAGATGGGAGAACCAGCAGCAATGTCCAAATTAAAAGCTCTCTTCATGCCACAGCCATCCTATGCAGCTGATCTCACTGGTACACAGCATGGCACTGTAGAAAGCTTAGACTGGACTCCCACTGCTGCAGCCCCTTCTTCAGTGCTGTCCAGCTTCTGTGAGTAGCCATCATGTGCAAAGCCAGCTGTAATATATCCTGTTTATCTGAAAGTAACAAGCACGAGGTTTGTCAGGATCAATTCTTCATCTGGGAAAGAAAGTACTAACAAATGGGAGATGGAGAAATGAGTTTTTGCAAACTGGTATGCAGTTGAACAGAATGAATGTACAGAACATTACCTGCAATCAGAACCAAGTGATAGAGTCTCACCTCCATTTTGAACAGGTAAAAATGACTCAAAATGAGGGAAAGTGGTGAGAAGAATGTGTCTGGAATTCCAGAAGAGGAATCATAGGCCATAGAGTGGGGCCCATTTCTGTAAAAATGCACTGACAAGGCAGCTTTAGCTCTTAGGATAATTTTTCTGCTTTTTATTCTCCTGAGATTTCTCCTCAGATGTTGTGAAATAAAGGAAAAAAGTTGTGTGGAGGAAGAAAAGGTAGCCAAAGTGACAAAGCAGACAGTTGAGACAATACAAATGTTTAGCCTAGAGGAATATCTCATATCTTTTTGTGACTGTGATACTCTGAATGTGAGAGCTGTTTGAATTTTCCAGTGATAAGCGTGATTAAGCACGCACTGCATTAGAGATCCCTAGATTCAAAACCAATGGAGCATGTCTAAGTTTATTCCCAGAAAACAGCCAGAGAAATGCAGATAGCTGCATAGCTGACTGTCTCACATATTAAATACTTTTGCTTAAAAATAGTGAAACATATCCCATTCATGAACAAGTTGCTGAATAGGTTTATGCTGTATAAAAGTCACTAACAGACGACTTTCACAGCCATGCCAGTATTTAAAGTAATTTGTGGGAACTTCAGCTGATAAAATAAATTTCGGTTTTCTGACATTTATGGAGAATAATATACTATCAGTATTTCATATTGATAGAGCAGAGCTAGGATTTAATGAAATTCTCCAGACGAAGCAGGTACAGATACAAAGTTGCTGAGCTGCTTTCCTTGTCTTTTAAAGATGCACATCCTGAAAATGGATGCTCTACCCAAGAATGTTCTGGAAGAAACATCACATTTTCTATATATTAAGACTTGAAGTTTCTCTGCTTCCCCTGTTTATCCAAGCATATGCAGAGGTTTTTTTCCCTTTTCACACCCAGCACAGCATACAAGTTAAGCATTTTTCTTCTTTATAAGATGTGGCATAATTTTCTAGTTGCAGCAGAACATACAGCAACTCCTTGTTAGTCAGGCTACCAATCACACATTCAGAAAAGAAGCACATCAACTTTTAGGGGTGATTTAATGTTTCTGATGTTAGGCTGCTTGAAGTATAGATCCCTACACAACTCTGTACCCTTCCCAGACTTTTGTCTCCAATTCCTTACAGTTTAATAGCCTAATTTTAAGATGGATAGTAATCTAATGGGGCAGAAAAGCCATTTCCCCTGTGCATTCAACATTAGTTGTCCTGCTGAAAGTTTATGGGATGAAATGGGCATCTTCCCAAGGGATGAAATAGTCATGAATATATTTCTAAATAAAAGCAGAAAGAAAATATTCAATGCCAATACCTACAGTTGTCCAAAGGCTGCAGGATTTCCCTCCTTTCCTACTTCTATCTTCTACAAGTTCTTTCTGGATACTTCACTCCGTGATCCCTTATGCCCTCTCTTCATCTATATCTGTGTGTAAAAATAATTGATAAAAAGGAGTAAGAAAATGAAAGTTTGTCTGGATGGAACCGAAGCTAAACAGGAATGTCATGAGTAGTTTTATGTTAACCAGTTACTGTACTGAAGCAGGGAAATCCACAGCTGTGACAGCTCAAAGCTAAGAAGGGAGCCATTTGGAAGTATTCAATAACTAAAAACTCAGGATCTGAAGAAGCAGTAGAGAGAGAGAAGTGTGAGGGTACTTGTTATTAGGAGCTGTAGCTATAGGTGCACTGGAGACAGCAACCATCCATCAATAACTTGCTAACACAATAGAGGAACAAAATTTTTTTACATGCAACCTATTCGAGACAGAAAGCACTTTGCATTTCTCATTGCAAAAAGTGATGCATGTGATAGTAGAAATAATTTGTACCTCGTCAGAAAGTATCTAAGAACTAGAACTTTACATCCCACTGCCAAAAAAAAAAGGCTGGAACCTTTGTAGGAGGCACGTCTGAGGAGCTGCCAGTAACTGGGGATGGGGTATGTCCCTGAGGATCATTTCTGTTTTGGTATTTTGTGTATAAACCCTTCAAATGCTGAGTACTAAAAATTTCTCTCAAATGGGCAGGAAAGCTTTCAGCTGAAATGGCCAAATACGTCAAAACACGTTTATTATCCTGTAATGAATGGTACAGGTGAAGTGGACCAAGGGAGAAGAAAAGAATTACACAGCAAAATAGGCACTTACTGTACTATGAGCAGATGTATAGTTAGGGAGCTTATATAAATTATAGCGTATTGGATTTCAGACAAGGTCACCAGATTTACCCAGCACAAGACTGATGAATCCAGAAGGAAATGAGAAATATTACTGCAGTATAAAAAGAACTTCAATCCAGGCTGTACAGTCCTTCCCTTTGCACAGAGCTGACTGTGTTACTAGTTTAGTCAGGGAATTTCAAAGTAGCAAGTGAGGTGCTGCATTGCCATTGAAAGTAGCTCCCTTAGACAATACAAACAACAGCTTTATTTAACAAAACCCCTTTTTTACATGTTTTTTTATCTCCCTGGTTTCTGGTTGCATCATCTTGATTTGATTGTATTACAGCATCTGCTTTCAAACTTGTTTTCTTAGCCCATGAAAGGAAAAGCACTAAAATTACACAAATGGAAACTACAGGTAGTATTTCAGGTTTTTAATTGTTTGGTGTTTGGCCTGAACAGATATAATAAGCACCTTACAAGAAACAATGGGATGGGCAAGACTTTCTTGTTTGATTCACAAGGCTTCATTTGGAGTTATGGGAAACTAAAGAACAGGCTCTGATCAGTCATCTCCTTTTTTCTTTTCTTTTTTTCAGGATACATTAACAATGAAGATACTAAGTTTCACAGCCAGAAGAATTCAATAACTTAAATAAGATCAGCAAAGTAACTAAGATGGACAGTTCAGAGCTATCTGAAAAAAAAGTAGTACGTACCTTAAGCAATAGAGTGGTTGTCAAACCCACTGCTGGGTTTGTGTTCCCAACTCATTTATGCATGTTGCTCTACAGATAATAGTAGATAGCATCAATGTCCACACACAAAAGACATGGGTGACTACTTCTTTTACCAAAGTCCTGTGAACAAACTAGGAATTTTTCAGATTTTCTGGACACTTTTATGAGACGTCTGAGCTCTATCCAAGCCTTTAGATCCAGAAGGGAATTATTTAGATATCAGGGGTCTCCTCCAGCAGGGAAGCAGCCCAGTACATGTGTGTTGCGTGATCAATAGGCCATGAACCGGAGATGACACTCCTCTGAACTCAAAGGCAGCTCTCCCCTTTATCTTAGCATATGAAGCACCCTCATCAGGGACACAGCTGCGCACGGAACCAAATAATTGCTGGTTTTGATACACTAGAAAGTGACAGAAGGTTGCAGGGCCTGTCAACCTTCTTTGGTGAGCCAGCAAGCACTGTGGTGCTCGACAGCCCCGCTTGCTGCTTAAAGCTGAGAGCAAATCCCAAGGTGCTGCAGAGGCTGCCTGGCTCTGCTCTTGAGTGGCATATCCTACGATGCCAGTGGGCATCAGTGCCAGCCTGCGCTAGGAAACGCTCTGCGCCTCGCCACATCTTCCCCCAGAGAGCAAGGCCTAGAGTCTCATGTAAATAATGCATTTGGAGATTACTTTTATAGCAGGAATCTGTTCTGATCAAACTAAATTTTTGCTTCATGAAATATTAATTCACACAGGGATTCCATTTTTTTCTCAAAACTTTCAGTCATCATACTGCTTATTCTTCAAAGGTGACCTTACAGAAATATTTTGGTACTCTGTTGTAAATGACTTAACTAGCTTCTTCTTGGTCACTTTAATGAAGCTTAATGAGAATATCCCTTCACCTATAACAGGTCATGCAAAGCTGTCAATCGGGATATATTATGTAACTTATTTTGGCATGCAGAATTTACACGGAGAAAAGGAAGTTTTTGCCTTTTTATCTGCTCTGCTAAATCATAAAGCCACTGTTAAACTGCAAAAGGTTAATGAAGTCCAGACTTGTCTATCAGGTTCCAAAGTGGGAAAATGTCAATTGCTGTTACTTAAAAATGTCATTAGCACATCCGTTTAATTATGTATGAGAGGCATGGTTACCACAGAGACTCTTGTGCCATGTGAGCAAAGGAGAATTTTTTTGAAGTGAGGCTGGAAGTCCCTGACTAACACACCCTCTGCTCTTGCTGCTCCAGCTCTGTGCGTGCACACAAACACATATATGTACATTATGATCATTACTGGTGACTCTGAGTTAGGAAGATATATGTAAGAAAGAAAAGGAGAAAATATGTTTGGAAAAGGGATGTTCAAACTTGTGGCTGGAAATGGCAGTTCCTCACAATTTTGTATCTGTTCTCAGGACAGAATATGGGAACTATGAGTTCATGAGACTAAAGGGAAAAATACCTACATTCTTGATCCAGCTAAAATTCTTTCAGTGTTATCCACCTCAATACACGTGGGTGGTCAGTACTCTTTCTATGCAAGTCTGCTCATTGTGCATGGCAGCATTAGGGTTGCAGCTGGCGTTGTGTGTTCTACCAGGGCTTGAATGTCTTACATTAGCCCACAGCAGGAGGGCTATATGTCTAATTGATATATTTTTTTCCAGCAGACAGGTTTTGATTTTAAAAGTTAGCTTTCTTACCATAAGAAAAACAATTACTTTAGATAATAAGACAAAATCACAGAACAGGATGTTAACCTTGGTTTGGAAAAAAATCTACTTATTCAATATTTTTGGGCTTCAGAAGACTTATGTGTTTTTTAAAGATAATCCTTTGATATTTTTCTGCTTTTCACTACTGTGCTAATCTCTTCACTGTACCAAGAGGAATCATAGAACAGAGTTGAAAGGGACCCATAAGTATTATCAAAATCTAGCTCCTGAACCTGCACAGGACAGCCTCGAAGTCACATCATGCTCTTGAGAGCATTGTCCAAACACTTTTCAAACTTTGTCAGCCTTGGAACTGTGACCACTTCCCCGAGGAACCTGCTCTAATCCCCAAACAGCCTCTGGGTGAAGAATCTTTCTTTTCCTAATATCCAGCCTAAACCTCCCCTGACACAAATTCAGTCCATTCCCATGGTCCTGTCCCTGGTCACCACAGAGAAGAGATCAGTGTCTGCCCCTTCTCTTCCCCTCATGAGGGAGTTGTAAACTGCAATGAGGCCTCAGCCTCTTTGTTTCCAGGCTGAACAAGTCAAGTGACCTCATCTGTCCTCATATGGTTTCTCCTCAAGACCCTTCACCATCTTTCTAGTAGTAATTTATTGAAAAATTTCTGGCAAAACAAATCCCTCCTATACTTAAGAAAAATCTGCAGACTTTAAACTGTATCTAAGTTAAAATACAAATATGTATGTAAGAAGTCTATAGAAGTCTGTCTTGAAGTGCCAGATCCAAATCTGGACTCTGTCTTCTGTCCTAGCTCCAGATGGTGTTTCCCAGTATAACTCTGTTTTCAGTTGCTTTTACTTTTGTCAAACTTGAATGAAGCTGAAAACATAAATCACCTAGCCCATGTGCTATTCAACAGTATCATAATGATGGCAGGGTTTTTTTGGGTTGTGTCATCCGTGTAGAATTGTGTCTGCTGCTTGGTGCTGTGGCTGCTGTCAGCTCTGCAAGTCACCGTGATGCTGCAGGCGGTACAGAGGAGTCCCCTCACTGAAGCTGACTTTTGTACTATAGTTTACACACATTCCAAATGTATTTCCTGGAACTGGCAACGAGTGCAGCCCTGCTGTAAAGGCAGCCAATCTGCAGCTCTTGTATGGTGCAGCTTGGAAACAGTCCTGATGCAACTCTGCCACCACAGTAGTGCTGTTCTGTGGTGCCTGTGCAAAGATGCTGCCCTGCTCTGAGCCTTGCCTGCAGGCACAGCACACCAGCCTGGCTGCAGGGGAGATGTAATCTCTCATCACCATCCCTCAACAGGGCATCCGCTGCCCCTGGGGTAGCTCCAGTCCAGAAGTAGCCCACAAAAGGGTGCCACATGCCCTGTAGGTTTAGGAAAGTTGGTTGCAGCTATGGGTTAGGGAGAGTAATATACCCAGAGAATTAAAATTTTAACTCAAGAAAGATAATTTTTCACTTAAGGTTTTTACTTACTAGAATCACTTACAGTAATTTTTTTTTTTTTTTTTTTTTTTTTTTTTACAGACTAAATACTGAAACAGCTCAAAAGGCAGTCTTCTTGTGGAGGAGGAGGGGTTTTTTTGCAAAGGTTATTTCCTTTTACCCCACTGAAGAATGATCACAGAAATCTACTATTTCTCTGTCTAATCTCTTTGTTTAGAAAACCTGGGTGACATTAGGGTCAGGCTATTCTTCAGTGACAGCTGGCTTGCATAATCACCATGTCATACTACCTGACTCATTTTCTGTTGGTGACTGAAAACCCTGGCGAGGGTAATTGGAGTTGACCATCGGAACATTTTCATTGTAACTGAAGAGAGCCATTACAGCTTTGCCATTGAATATACTTGTCTCATCTCACTGGGTATGCTACGAAAATACACGTTGGCCTTGGTTTGTTTTTTTTGGTTTTTTTTTGTGTTCCAAGTGCTAGCTTTTCCCCTTTTTGATTATGTTTTTCTACGGACAAATTTAATGGAATGTGATACCACAGTGTAGTATAGCATCATGTCATTTTAATAGCCTCTGTCTCCCAGCTCTTCCCACCCAACATCTCTTTATCTCTTACTGGTAAATGACACACTCATGCAAAATCAGTATTTTATTCTCTGAAGCAAATTTAATGGTGTGTCTATAAGTGGATTTTGTCCTCAAGCAGAATAATGTAATCTTTGAGGCCCTAGATTTTCATGACTAAAAAAAAATTGTCAAAATTGGTTTGCAGTCTGAAAGATCAATATTGGGAGTAGATAAACCTCTCAGGCAAAGTGGGGAAGAACACCAGTTGCATGAATACCAGCTTTCATTGAAAAGAATGTGGGTAATAAGCACCAGATCCTCTTTCCTCCCTCTCAGTAATAAAGCATTTTGTATTGCTTAAGAGCAAATCTCACACACTTGCAAAACAAACAACATATACCTTGATTCAATGATAAATAAAATTAATTTTATGCCATTAGTTAAAAGCACTAATTCAGGCTTTTATTGTTCCAAGGTTTTATTTCTTGAATTTTCTCTAGAAAAATTCATTTGAATGGGATTGCACATTGAGGACAGAAATAATGACTTGCGTTATTCTCATTGTTCTGTTTGTTCTCACTTCTTGTATTTTCTGAGAAATCTACATCACACACTAATGACAGCAGCTCCTTTTCAATAAGAAACAGACCTTTTGAGAATTCATAGTTAAAGCATACAAAGGAACAGTGCATTGAGAGTTCTCTTTCCATCTTCAGTTGCTATATTTATCTCCTCAAACCCTTTGTATATCAACAAAGTAGAAGTAAAAACTTACAAAAATAGGCCTTTCACTTTATCAACTCAACTGGTATATGATAACATGCATAGGTTGAGTGTGAGTCCATTTCTTTCTTTCAGTGCTCCTGTTTGGGGAAGAAAATGTTCCTTCTTTGGGTAATAACTATTTTGAGCTCTGGCACAGAACTCAGATTCTTAAGAGATCATTTATATTACAAAGGCTCACTCTGTACTTCCTCAGTGCTTAGAGGCACATTTCAGCTTCCAAACCAAAATCTTTTTATGGTTTTTAAAAACAAATTAGGGGTTTTACTTAGGGTTTTTAAAAAGAAGAAAGAATCATGTATGAAAGCCAAATTAATATACTAGTCTTTCTAAAAGAGAGAGAAAGTTGTTCCATTTTTCTCTACTTTTCCAACAGTTCTCTGAAATATATTTGACCCTCTCACAGTGTCTCTGTAAAAGAGATTGTATTTCTTAAAGCCAAATGGGAAAATGATTCATAACATCCTATTCAAGATGACAACTGGGCTGATGGTCTAGCTAACTACATATCTATTTCCAAATGTACTAAATTTAAATGGATGTAATCACAGTTTTTAGTACATACGTGATGTTGCATGACAGCCAGACAGATTAGATACATTCTTGCCATAGAACAGTCTAGTGCCTAAGGCAGTGTTTATTCATACAGCTTAGACCAGCCCATTCTGCCTTTTTGCATAGATATTCAGTTCACTTGTAGTCCAGGGACTGTTTTCAATAAGGCTGATGAAAGATTCAGATTTAAGATCAAAAATTCACTTAAAAAAGAAGACTGCAACATGGTAAATGTCCTGCCATACTATGAAAGGGCTTTCTATTCTAATATCTGAAAGCAGCATTTTGATCTTCAGTATTGATTTGGTAAATTTTCAAGTATTCTATTTGACCTTTCATAAAAGATGTATTTCTCTGTTTGAGCTGATATGTTATCAAGGTGGAAAACTGTTTGTCCTTCTTAAATATCCAAAGGAAAGAATGAACCTCCTGTACTGCAGACAAATATAGTTCAATGCGACAAGAATAGGAGGAAGAGAATCTTCCTTACTTTTCCATTTTTAGTGCTTGATTCCTGTCTTTTTGGTTGACTTAAATAATTTATATCCAGTTTGGTGCTCTGAGTCAGGTTTATAAAGTTTTGTCTCCATGCTGTTACGTGCTTTCAGTTTTTGAGAAAGGCACTTGGTTCTGTCAGTGAGCACCCTGTCCCCGATGAACTGTGTGAGATATGTTTTCCATGGGCAACTTCCCCTGACAGAGCAAGCCCAGCTGCTCTGCAAGATGTGACTGCAGGTAGAAGAAGGGCAAAGCAAGAAAAGAACAAGAAAAGGAGAATAAACCACTCAGAAGCTATTACATATCCTCAGGACAGGTGCTTAGGGAGGAAGCTGAGATGCTGCAGGAACCCTTTCAGGAGAATCAGATCGATGGAAGTGATGGATAACTTGTCTCCAAATTATATTTAGGGAAAGAGAAATTGTACAGATGAATTTAGCAAAAATTTTTGAGCAAATTTAGCCCTTCTAATTAAGCTCAACAATTGCTTCAGAAGTTGATTTTGCCCCCCACTATTCCGGTTAATAGTTTCTTACTCCTTTCATGAGGCTCAGCATGACTGGATCTTTGTGTGGATCTGGATGGCCCAAGCAAGTGAAATTTCAATAATTTTGTATTTGTGCATGGAAACAGAGAATCATTTTACCAACCAGGAGATAGCTACTAGTAGAAATATCCAGATGTTATGCAACAAATTTAAAACAATGAATACCTTTTCTCTTGCAGTGGCATACAGCTACATTCATTCCTCAGGAGTGTTTTAAATATTATAAAAACCTGTGTGTTCTTCTGGGAAATTAATTTTCTACACTTATTGTCTAAGTAGCTTCTTCCTACTGTTCTCATGCATCTGAAAGACTCTATATGTGCAAGCCATGTAGCTACTGGGGCAAACCAGCACATGAGAGACACCAGCAGATCCCACCAGAAAATGCTCTGTACTTCCAGCTGAACCAGGCTTAAAGAGGTGTGAGTTATGTTTCTAATTTTATTACTTTATTGACTTCCACTTGGGAGCTGTCAATCAGAGCCATACTGCCTAAAAGACAGCAGAGGCTTCATGCTGATCTAAGAACCCCTTCAAAGCATCTGCCCAAGGAGATGGAAAACTGAAATGCTGTCAGGTAAAGAAACGTACTGCTGGTATGCACAAAGCATTATAAAGCTTGTGCCTTAGAAATTTGTTACTGGTTTAACCACAGCTTGCAACCAAGTACTCACTTGCTTTTCTTTTTGGTGGGGTGAGGAGAGAATCACAGAATCATGGAATCATAGAATGTTAAGGGATTGGAATGGATCTTAAAGATCATCTAGTCCCAAATCCTTGCTGAGGGCAGGGGTACCTCCAAATAGACCAGGTTGCTCAAGGTCCTATCTGACCTGGCTTTTCACACTTCCAGGGTTGGGGCACCCACAGCTCCCTGGGCAACCTGTTCCAGCATCTCACCATCCTCCCAGTAAAATACTTCGTCCTAATATCCAGCTGGAATTTGATAAGTAGAAGCTGGAAATCTCATGGTTGATACAAGGTGCTACACTAGTTGAAAAAAATTACAAATAATAATAAGGTGAAAATAATAATAATAAAATGAAAAAGAGGAAGGGGGAGAGAGTGGAGTAAAACCCAAGAAAGACCAGTGATGCACAGTACAATTGCTTCACCAGCTGCTGACTGATATGCAGCCTGTTCCCGAGAAGCAATCTGCAGCTCCCAGTCAACTCCTCCGGTTTATACACTGAGCATGACATCCTATGGTATGGAACATCCCTTTGGCCAGTTGGAGTTGGCTTTCCTGGCCATGCTCCCACCCAGATTCTTGTGCACCTGCTCACTGGTGGAACATGAGAAACTTAGGAGTCCTTGACTATTGAGCAACAACTAAAACATCAGCACATTGTCAATATTATTCTCTTACTAAATCCAAAGCACAGCACTGTAACCAACTACTAAAATGAAAATGGACTCCTTCCCAGTGAAAACCAGGACAGTAGGAAACACAAGTAGAGATGCCTTTGTGTGAGAGATGGATGCAGCTGTAAATGCGTCACTGCTGCACCATCTGCACATCACTCATAACTGCTTAACTTGGGAGAAGTTTGGAAATAAAATTCTTCATACAAATAATAATAAAAGGCCTTTCTTTCCATGTTACTTCTCGCATTGCTTGGGTCCTCCAAAGTTTTGCTAATACTAAATTCCAGGGCAAAAGGGGTTTTTTCCTTCTAATACAGCAATTTTGTTGTAAAGTAAATGCTCCCATATTTTGTAAGGCTTTTGATAGATGAGGGGTTTCCTTCCAGTGTTTATTTACAGGTACCTTGGATCACTTCTGTCTCAGTTTTGGATCATTTTGTGAAATTAATTAAATTTAAGAGGTAATCTGAATCACAAGGTTGTAATCTAGAATTTCAGATATGCAAATCCTAAAAATGTTTTAGAAATATGTGTGGTGGTATCATTTTTGGGATTTTTTTTTTTTTTTGGTGGCTTGCTTGCACATTTGGCTTTGTTTTTTCAGCACAGATGTAGTGCAGATGGATGTTTTGAAAATGTCTCTATGTCTCTATGGTATTTGGGAAGGTATCTAAACACTGGTGAATGCAAAACCATTTTTTAAGATTACAGAGCATAGAATAATGTTTAGCTCACAGTGCATAGCTGTAAATTGTGGAAACTTATTTCAGATGGAAAAGGAAAACCCTACAGGGGAAAAGACTGTTTTCCTGTAGCAGGTGTGCTCCAAAGCCAGTGGGTGTAAAATACCTGGATCTCCTCTGAGTATTGATATCAGGCCAAGAAGAGTATTTGGGACCATGCTCTGAAGCAACATATCACTTCACACGATTTCTCAAGTCTGAAAGACAGACCAATGCTTACCTATTTTCTTTGAAACACACTAATGTGAATGAACCCACTTTGTTCTGGTGTTTGGATGGTCCATCTGTGACTCCAGTTCATGCACTGGTAACAGAGAAACTGTAACTGCACACCTGTGCACCAGATGAACAAAACTCTTCTGCATCATCTACCCAAATAAAATATGGCATATCCTGTCTCCAGTTAGACACATGCTTGAAACATAAAGGTCAGTGGCAATTGCTTTGTGCTTCATGTAGGATCAGTAGAGAGGAGCAATCATTGCAGGAGGTCACGCTGGTCTTCACAGCTGTATGCTCTGCACAAGTTCTTGTCTCCCTCACTTGTCAGATTCTCCTTTGCCAGTAACTTAGGTACTCCTTTCAAGAGATACTGCTTCAAGTATTTGGAGGCAAACCTGACTACAAAACCTGAAGCATTGCTATGAGGAAGAATACTTGTAAAAGTTTTCTGAAATATTCATTATATTTTCTGTGACTGAAGCGTGATGTTGATGTTTATTTCTAAATAAGAGAAAAAGATTGAAATAACTACCCCTGTAGTTCCAGTAGGTGTTGTTCTCTTATCTTAAAAAGTCCTTTCACACTGCTCTGTTTCTGATTTCACTGGAAATGATCATTTGGTGTACTTCAGTGGAGGAAAGAGAAGAATGAGGTGCTAAATGTAACACATTTAAATGTAGATATACTAGATACCTGCTTCCCTTAAATTTTTTATATATAAAATTTATATATAAATTTATATATTACTTCAATTATAGCTGTATGAGAACATACAGGACACATCTGTTTCTCTTTATATCACTTTTATACTACAGATCATTTGATTAAGTGGGATTTTGTGTATACCTGCCTTGAATGATGATGAGGAAAGTATTAATGGTTTCTCTGGTAGATGGAACTACTTGCTGTGTGCTTTTCATGGTGCACATGCTAGGGGGCTGCTGAATATGACAAACCAGCAGAGGTGAAGCTGCCACATCTCCATGCAACCAGTAACACAGCTGAGCACATATTTCCAGCAGGTACACATACAGCACAAGTGCACATTACACATTTATACACAGCCACAGAGAGAATACAGACAGAATTGTGGCTGTGCTCCACACACGAGGCTCTGCCCAGCCCTGTGTGCCAGGGATAGGTGGCAGAGCAGTGTGTGAGAAGCAGGAACTGCCCCAAAGGGGGCTGCAGAAAGAGTTTCAAGGACCAGAGTGTGAGCTGTTATGGGTCTTCAAGACTGATGTCCCATCTTTATCTGTGTTGTCATCCGTTTTTCTTTAAATAATCAGCTAATGGCCTTTTAGCTTCCATTTATCCAGTCATCATTCTGAGAGCAATTTCAATATTTGGTAAGCTGCATGCACCACATTAAGCAGAACTGATAAATTAATGAAAGAATGGTTTGGGAGGCTGTTGATTGAACAAGAACCTGAGTAGCCTATACCTGCCCTTTTATTATTCACTGCTTAGAAATGATCCAACAACTGAAAATGTGGATAGCTATTTTAAGAAAGCAAACTTCAGGCTTTTAATCATGATTACTAACAGCAAGAAGTTATTCTATCATTGAACTTTTGTTGAAGCAGAAGTAATTTGTTTTTTAACAACAGTTTTTTGTAACAATACCTGCTGCTGCAGGTGCTGAAATTCTGCCCACCTTAGAAGCATTATCTTTTCTTTCAGTTCCAGTTCATGAGAAAAGGAAATGTGCTTTCCATCATTGCCAGATGAACTACTTCAGGCATAGCTCCAGTGACAAGGCAACACCAAGTGACTTTTTAAGTGACTAACAACAAAGCAGAAGTGCTTTGATTAAATCCTGCTTTGATTAAGCACTTGAATAGTTGCTATGATCAATTTAAGAATAATCCAGTGATCAAAGAGAATCATGAATATGCTTGGTCTAACCCTTCCAAGTAACAAATATATCAGTATAAAGCAGGATCAGGAACAATTTGTGAACAGAGAAGTGTTTAATTGGTCAGTTAACTGGTTATAGTGAGTAACATGACCAGCTCTTATAGCAGAGAGGAGACACAGCACCTTCCAAATAGAAAAATTCTCTTCTTTTTTTTTCTGGAAGGATCCAAGAGAAAACAGAGCTGCTTTAAATAGCAGAATTGAAACAACCCCATGAAGAATATATCATTACTGCTGCAACACTGAAAGCCTAAGAAATCACTGAGCAGAGGTCACAAGGATTCAGCTCCAGGGCAGAGCTGCCAAGGAAGTCTTCCTGAGCAAACCCATGATGGCTTTGACAGGCCTTGGGTCTCCCTGTGAGCCTGGGGGAGCACAACTCGCAGCTTTTGAAGCTTTCTTTGGGTTCACCTGGGCTTCATTCAGCCTTCCTCAATGCAGTCGTTCTTCCCCAAGCTCTTCCTCCAGTATTAGCTGTACTTCAGGAGTAATGACTAATCATGAAACTGACATGTAAGGACTGAATTTCCTTCCACAAAGCCCCCAGACTTTTCCATTGCCATGTAACAGTACAGGACACCCAATGCAGAAAACCATGGACAGAGCAGAGACAGAGGAACCCTCCTTTATGTCCTCCTTTGGTGGACAAAGGCAGAATTGAGGCATTTCTAACTTCAGAGTTAGTTTTCAAATGGCTCAGTGCATCTGAACTACCCACAAACAACATTTACAAAAAAGAAAGAAAAAATTGGTAAATATTCCATTCTTACTCAAAATGGAAACATAAAACTAACTAAAGAATGAAAAATGCAACACCAACAATCACCAGATCATCCCCAAAAATATAACAATAATCTTAGCTCAAATCCTCTCTGAAGCAGCTCTCACCCCAGAAAGGGAGGAGAGCCAGAGACATCATAAAGGCCATTAGGACATAGTTTCTGGCATATGCAAGCATGCAAATAACAGTTCATGAGGTTTGAAATTGCCAGCAGGTATCTCTGGATGATATCAGACACAACTGAATGCATAATACTTCCGGATGAAAGCATATAACTACAGAAGAAATATGTTCCAAGATAGATCCCTGGCAGGACTCTGAAATTACTTACCACTGGAAATGTTGTAAGTATTTAGTTGCTGAAACAAAAGCCTCAGCTCAGATGCCTAAAATGCTTTTGGGAAGTGCAACCCTATGAGGTTAGGAAGCAAAAGTAAATCACTGGTCAACAGATATAAACAGGTCGATTTGGACTGTGCCAGGACAATTTTACCACTCTATTGCAAACCTGGGATGAGCTCTTGTTTTTATTGCAGCTTTTGCCTTTTCAAGTTCTCTAGGCTCAAAGTTTGCAGTCATAGTTTTGTCAGAGCCAAAAAGCCTTCTGGATAAAATATATAGGCATAGTTCTGGCTTCCAGACATTGTAAAATTTAGTTTCTGGTTTATTGCTGTAAAATTTTTTGAGTCTCTAAATAGTTACTTAGTCACACCTTCTGACCAAGGCTAATGGTACCCTAATAAAGTTCTTCATTAATGAGGAGTATAAATGGTTCCTTAGCCTCCTGTTTGTCTCCACAGACACAACCAACCTGCTTTTCACTAGGCTCTTTACAGCCTTCCTCTGAGGTTTTGGCTACTGTGTTCCTCTTCTCCTAGTGAAATCTGCCCTGCACTTGGGCTACATATTTACAGTTGAATTTTGCTTACTGGTAGTCCTTTCCCCTCAGCAAAAATGTGTGACACTTCTGAGCCTGAAGTACTACTGATTTTTTTATTACTTTTTAGCCATCCTTGTTAAAGGTAAAATGCAGGAGCTAGTAGAATGCATGTATTTATTCCTTCAAGGCTTTACAAAAAAATAAAATTGTTTTGATTCATGGGCACGTTGAAAATTCGGAGGAGTGTGAGATGGTGCGGTTAAGAGCTTGCATATGTTTTTTGATGTGACATCCCAGCCCCTACAAGATGGGGGACCAGCAAGTGAGCAGTGCAGTGTGGGGAGTTCCACTCCTGCAGGAAAAGCTCCTGGAAGGAGTTCTAAGAATTGCCCCAGAGGTACATTTCCACACCAACATTTCTACCATATTGTGGTGTTTCTGCTCCTCTCCTGCCCCTCCTCATGGTTCTGGGTAGCTCCTGTCCTGCCTACAAACGCAACCTGGCCTGCACAAGAGAGGAAATCAGTGATACAGGGATATCGTGCAGTGTGGGATTGTAGTGCTTGCTGGCTTTAGATCAGTAAAAGAATCATAGCCTTTGCTCACGATTCAACAACTGACAGTAGTTACAACCTGTTTTTCTAGAAGGAGAACCAGAAGGAAAGAGTAAACAGAAAATATCTCCCAGGCTTCAGTAGACAGTGCATGACATTTTTTGGTATACTGGGACCTCAGAAGTCTCTCAGAATTAAAAGCTAGGTCTGTGAGATTTCATCTACCTTCCTTTCCTTACTCTGGGACCTCCCATACCATTCAAAACCATTCAAAACACATTTTAAAACTGTGCCTACTTCCTCCCATCCTAATTAACCCCCTGCATGAACACCAAGTGGAGCCTGAGGAACACAGCTATTTTTTGTGTTCATAAAGATGTAGGGAAGGCAGAATTAAAACATGCTGACACATGCACATCACAGCAACTGCTTTCTCTGCATGATCCCAAGGTTTCTGATAGCAATTTTTGACCTTCAAAGATTTAGGCATTTTTATCAGATTAGAAGTTTTCCTCACCCAGTGAAGCATTTGCAGTAGGAAAGGTTTACTGGAGAGTCGACATACCTTCTGTGAGTTTGCCTTATGTATGTTTCTTATGTGGTCTGTCAGGCCAGCTCTAATCTGTTATCTGTGTTTACCATTAGGTGACTTTCACCTGTTTGCCTCTGTTTGAAGACAGAAATCTTGAAAACACACCTATTTTGTTCAATTGAAAAGTTAGTTTCTATGACAAGACATTAAAAACATACCTTAAAATGAGATGCAGATGGAGTTAACTTTTAATAGGACTCACAACTACCGTCTGAAGCTCTGAACAGGATGCCCTGCAATTTCAGCCCCTATGCCAATTGCTCTTGCAGCTCCTTGGTGTCACTGTACCACCCACAGCTTCCAATTTGAAAGGTTATTTCTGCAGTTACAAACTTGCATCAAACAATAAATAGCAATTGCCTTCTTCAGAGCAAAACTCAAGTGAGTCTTGATTCACCAACAGAATCTCCTTCCATTTAAAATTTACAGCAAATTTCACTTGATTTTTGCCTCTTCCCTTCTGCTTATATAACCAGGATGATAATGCAATTGCAGATGGGTTTTGACATCTGCCAATCAAGTCTCATTTTGCAACATTTTGGTCAGTGTAACCAACCAACTAAATTGTGAACAGGATGGAAGTCTATGCAGGAAAAGAACAGAGCCACAGAAACTTTATCTTAGCAGCACGCACAGTAACAAGTCTTAATACCAAATATAAACAAAGGTCATGCCATTAAGTTACATTATCTTTTTCAGAGGTATTTTTGGTGATATTTCCTTAGTGATCCTGTTTCGCTTACATTCTAAGGATGCTGATGTCTGAAACTAAATAAATATCTTATCCAATCCATTTTTCTTTCTAAGTAATCTTCATAAACAAGCCAGAGTCAAAGCAATCTCTAGTTGCTCCTAACTGTGCAATCCTGCCTCTCCGGTCTTACCTTCAATTCTAGCATCCACTGTGCCACAGCTGTGTGAGAAGAGACAGGTGAAATTTTGAAAAATGGAGATTGGAAATTAAGGATTAAAAATTTTAATAAATCCAATTTGAATACAAAGCTAAGCTTTCAGAAAACACATGTTTCTGCAACAAACAAACTAACCCAAAACAAAACAAACAAACAAAAAAAAACCAAAACAAAAGGTCAGAAACTCATAACATTTGGAAAGAAAATGGAAACTATTGATCCGCTAATAATATTTTTGTCTTAGGAATGCTTTGAGCATAGAGTGCAATTACATACCTAGTATTTCAGTTCAGTACCATCTTCTTCTTTAATATGAAAGCAACTAAATGAAATGAAAGAGCAACAGTAACAACTACAAGACTTGCATTTCACAATGTCTGAGTGCTATATTTGCTATTGACACAGCAACGCTGAGCAAGTCAAACCATGACTTAGTGAGCAGTATAGTAAATGAAAGATAGTAACAGCCAAAATAAAGGCATCCAAAACCCAGTATGTACCACATAGCCATAGCAGCATTATGCCTATATGTTATACATGTACATAAAGAATGTTCTTTCTACTTTACTGAAATGGACTGATGCTCCTTGCTAAAGTGGGAGCCAGCAACATGTAAAACATTTATCTGTTTAGAGTATAAAACAAAATATGTAAGCTAGCTTTGTAAATTAAAAAACAAACAAACAAACAAACAAAAAAACCCACCACCATGAAAAAATCCTAATTGTGTAACAGAATACTTGAAAGATGGAGATACCTGTAAAACGTAGTACCTTCTGTGGTCAGAGGTTTGAAAAGATGCAGTTAGAATGACATCAGCAAGAAGATTCAGATGTACCTAAGCTGGCCTAAATCATTTAACAGAAGTGTGATTGATTCACTACTACCTTGTACTTTTTCCTTATGAAGCTCTCAACCCTTCATATAAGGTAAACATTGAGACTCAGCATTTTCAGTGTACTGAGCCTCATACCATCCAATGATACACCCCTTGTCAGAAAAAATAACATCACCTTTACGTAGGACAACCCTCCAGGCTCACACATGATCAACTTAATTTGGCTTACAGAACTATGGTGTGTCAGCTCAGCTCTAGTCACTGGCTGTATCAAAGCTCTTAACTTCCAGTAAGCTCAAGGTAGGATGTCCAAGCCCCAACCACATTGTGGGGAAGAGAGATGCTCTATGTTCAGTGGACAAGGAAAGTTCTTCATGTACTAACATGCACACTTCAAAGACTGTACATAGTAAAAATTTCAAGACTTGTATCTACAAGGATTATTTCCAACATTCCTAGAAATGCCTGCCAAAGTCATTCAAGTCCCATAAAAGTGCTGGGTAATGAAGGACCAGTCTGCCTACTCTGTCTCATCAGGTGTCTAAGATGACTTTGCTAGGTTATATCGGACATTGTGTTTTGCACTAGACCTCTCATTAGGGGTAGAAAGGAGCCAAGACACAGACTCTCATTTAACAACATGCAAAGGGTCCCAATTTATTCATGTTCACAGCTTAGTCATCCTAATTCTGACTACAGCAAGCTCCTTCTGTAGAGTTCAACTGCAGACTCTGATTACTGGTTATTTCCTGCTGGACTATAACTACAAATATTGGTTTGCAGACTCTGAACGTACCAACTTGACTCCGCAGGCTCCAACTCCATCAGACCCTGACTAACCTCACAGCTGATCTTTTACAGCAGCAACTCTCTTCCTTGTTTCATTCTTCTCTGTTTCTCTCTGGATCTTCCCTTCTCCTTCAGGGCTCCTCTACCACTTCAAAGTTCTCTTCTTCAGTGTCCTCTTCATCAGAATGCTCCCTTAATCAGCCAATCCACCCCTTTTATCACACTTGTCTTTATTAGTCACAGCTGTGACCCACTAAGAGCAAGCCTGTTCCTCTTCTTTGGCAATTAGTTCAACTGTGACTTATCAGGGGCGAGGTCATCTGCAATCTCTTCTTTGACACCACAATTAGTGGCAGTCTTCTGTCTGATATCAGCCTTCTGCTCATTAGAGCACCCATCAGGACACAGGGAAATCCAATTCTTAGTCACAGTGTGGAGTCAAAAGCAGCATGTCTATGAAAATCTCGTTGTATCTTGAGTGTTTAGAAGTGGCAGATCCATATGGGTGAAATAGAAAGAAGTTTCTTTCTGGGTTAGGCCAGGAAAATAATAGGGTTCTAATCCCTTCTGCCTGGATTCTTTCTACTTTACTTTCTACAGTTTCAGGGGAGTCTATAATTTTTAATGATAAGTGTACTCTATGGTATTTTATTCTATTCCTTATACAAAAAGTGCATCATTTGGTATAACTACTGCACAGGCAGTTCCTCTTTTCTCAGCTGCTCCCTATGGAAGAATTTTTCCCTCTGTTGAGTTTTGTTTCATAGCACTTTTCCTTCAAGCATCCCTTTATCTAAGTCCACTTTTCTAGGACTGGAGCCTTTGTAAAAGTTCACATCCCTCTTAGATAGTTACAGGATAAAAGGTACCAGACAGTTACAACTGTAGAAATGCTGTCACTCAGAAAGTTAGCACATTTGATATGCACTATGATCTACCAAACAGGCAAATACTAACCACTGCCACTCTCTAAAGGATGATCAAATGAGTAAAAAGGAGCTGAACTGGCCCTTGCACCGGCATTTGGACTTGTTCATTCTAGCTGCCTACAGGAGCATCAGGGGCAACCCAGGAGTTATAGCAATGCTTGTACTCCAGCTCTGCTTCCATCTGATCCCAGGAGGTCACTATTTTTTGAAAGTGGTGGTGAAGAACAGCCTCAGTGGATCAGTCATTGAAATGAAGCAGATTATGTTCATCTCACATTCTTATGCATGAAAAGTTTGCTCCAGTCTTGTATTTACAATACTTATCTAGGTAATTTCTAATTCAGTGCCTACTGTTTGCAGATATCTCATTATATCAGCAATAATTGCTGCTAAATCTCTATTTTTATTCTGTTTTGACTGGTGATGATTGAATCATATTCCTTTAGATTAGTTAATGAAATGCTGAAACTAACCTATGTAATAATAAGTTACTAGAGAGACTTTTAGAGGACTTTACAAATCACAGTGTGTCTGGCTTCAAGGATGATTTTCATGGTGGAAGGAGGAGCTGTAAAGGACAGCTGCCATACTGAGGGAGATCAGTAGGGTTGGTAAAAGACAGAGAAACCAGGTTTCAGGGTGAATAATTCAGGCTGTGAAATAAGCAGTAAACACTGTGACAGAAACCGGAAACTCTTTTTGCCAAAGTACGTACAAAGACACTTGGGCTAAGTTTCAGCCCAAGGACAAGTTTTCACTGATACCAGCTGCAGAGGGGCAGGTGAAGCGCTGTTAGAAGACTTCATGCCTTTCATGGCAGAGGGGATGTCTGCAGGCTGACATATCTCTTCATATAATGTGGGGGAGCTGTACTGAATAAGTAAGTGGTCACTGGATGG
The DNA here is from genome assembly GCA_018697195.1 of Certhia americana. Taxonomy (NCBI): domain Eukaryota; kingdom Metazoa; phylum Chordata; class Aves; order Passeriformes; family Certhiidae; genus Certhia; species Certhia americana. Next base: position 121,151,910 of record CM031858.1, on the reverse strand, counting down.
ATAAAGGCACTGCAGGCTGTACAGCACCTACACCTTCAGGACCTCCTCAGACTTTTAATATGCACCACAAGCCACCTGGCCAAATTAATATGGTGGAACATTTACTTAAGTTTCTAGCATATTAATGTTAGGATGTTCTCGAGTCCTTTCATATAGGAGGCACAATTAATAAAAAAACCACCATGCAACAGATTAAAAAATAAGATAAAAACTATGATTCTGTTTTAAAGACATCAGAAACATGTTGAGCACTTCTGTCCTATGGAGAAAGGTTATACAAGTATGTCTGCATAACAGAAGATGTAGTTATCAGGGGTTACTGAGTATATGAAGCCTGCAGCCCTACAGAGCAGCAAAACTGCAGTTTAAAAGGAAAAATAGTTTTTGTGCAAAAGAAACGTATTTCAAATTTAGGAAGCCACCTATCTTCTTCCACTTGAGTCATTATTTTTAGCTAACCTTGGTTGTCATTAGTCACACAAGAAATAAATCTATAAAAATTGCTAAATCTGCATTTGATATGGATTGTGTCTATAAAGGGCTCAAGAAGAGATACATTTTCTTCCCTCATGCTGTTTCTGTCACTCCACTGATTTGGAGATTGCTCTGATGTGGTTTGGGTATAGATTTGAAGTGAAAGACAAGTGGAAGGTGTTTATGTTTTATTTCAAGGAATACAGGACCTTCCTATTTGTTTTTACATGTCCAGAGAGGCAATAAATAAGATAGATTCTCTCATCTGTATTCTTCTGTCTATTGCTCCAGGCTAAGTGCTGCTATCAGACCTTTATGCCACAGTCTCTTCCCTTGGCTGTCCTGGATAATCCAGGAAACAGTGGCTGATTTAGTACCCAGACTGTCAAGTGCAGAGTAGACCAAAGGTGAATGTGTTAACCTATGATTCTCCTTGCAGTACTCTGCCAGCTACCAAGCAGTTCTAGTCCTCCCCTGGTCACAGCTGCCACTGCTGGCAAACAAACTGAGATTCTAGTGCAGTTCTCCCATTTGTATAGAAAGCTGACTTGCTGAGGGATGTATCATTTCTCATGTCTGACACACAGCCTTGTAGGAGGTGGCTTTGAAGTGACTTTTTCGAGTTATTCTTTTTTATCAGTCTTTGTTTCTAAGTTGAAATAGTAATCAAAGAAATAACATAGCAAAACTAAGGGACAAAGACTGTTATTTAGGCTTTTTCAAGTACTCATATGTTAGTTTAAGTGTTTTAAATTGTTTGATTAGGTAGACCTTGATATGCATAAACAAAACTCCTTTAGTATCTGAATTGCTTTGTTGCCATCAAGTGGTATAAGGAGGCATTTCACAGCATCATGGTTTGATAAACCAAAGACATTGGAGTTATACCAAGTCAACCAAAATTAAGAAAAATTAATTCAAAATGCAAACAAACTTGTGTGGTAGCTTTTCTTTGGAATGACACTGAGTGATTTTGATGACAGTGAACACCTTGCACTCCAGCCACAGTGATTAGAAATAACTGCTACTGGAAGAGAAAATGCCATTTATTTATCCTAGCTTTTACTTTCTTGGCCAAGCATAAGACTTGGGGGTATTGCTTGACAAGAAGCTCAATGTGAGCCAGCAATGTGCACTCCCAGCCCAGAAAGCCAATTGTACTGTGGGCTGCATCAAAAGCGGCATGGCCAGCAGGGCAAGGGAGGGGATTCTTCACCTCTATTCCACTGTAACGAGATTCCACCTGAAGTGCTGGGCCCAGTTCTCAGGTCCCCAACACAAGAAGGATGTGAGCCTGATGGAGCAGATCCAGAGTAGGCCACCAAGGTCATGAGAGGGCTGCAGCCCTCTCATGTGAAAACAGGCTGAGCTGTTTTCAGTCTGCAGAAGAGAAGGCTCTGAGGAGATCTTTTAGGAGCCTTCCAGTAGCTAAAGAATAGCTAAAATAAAGCCAGAGAGGGGCTTTTCATAGGGACAAAGGGTAATGACTTTAAACTAAGCAAGAATAGGTTTGGATTAGGTATTAGGAAGACATCACTGTAGGAGTGGTGAAGCACTGGTACAGAGAAGTTGTGGATGTGCTTGGACGTGTTCAAGCCAGACTGGGTAGGGCTTTGAACAATGTGCCTCTGCCCAGGGCAGTGGGGGTGGAAGTAGATGACCTTTAAGTTTCTATTCTATGATTCTGTGATATTTGCAGGTGAACATTATAGACAGATGTCATACAGCACTGTAACTAAAGTAATGTTTTTTCTGAATTATCACAATGTTTTGTTCAGCATCTGAATTCTGTTAAGTCAATGCTGATGCTGTTTATGTTTTTTAATGAGTTTTTGGAGGTTTATCTATAGGACTTGTTCCTTGTGATTAGTCTTACCCTCTTTTTCAATCTCCTGCCTCAGTTTTTTGACAAGCAATGCTTCTTAAAGCGCCATCTCCTCAGGTTTTGTTACCATTTCCATACAAAATTTCAAGCACAGAAGAACTTTACTAACTATATTCTCAGATTGTAAAAGCCCTTGTGAGAAGCAACAGAAGAACCTTTCTACTTGTCAGTTTTGGTGGTTGTTTTCCAGCTCATCAGTGAAATTTCTGGTATAGTATATTTATACCATTCAATGGTAAGGCACCTGTTTCACTATTTACACATTTTTTCCTAAATACATTACAATGACAACTTCTGGGATTTTCCTACAGATGGAACTGGGAGCAGTCAAACTTACAAGACATGAGACTTAGGTCTTAGTATAATCCAGCTTTAGAATTTATGTATGCGCCACACAGACTCAACTTAAAAGTTCCTTTTTATATTTAGTGTGATAAAGGATGATGCAAAGAATGCCAAAAGAAAATTATGTATGTCTGAGTCTAATGAAATTTTTTTCCCTGTGATACAATAAAAGAACCAAAGATGACTTCATGAGGCATTGGTTGAAGGCTGGATAACTAATTCACATGGTAATATTTTATTTAATTTCATATTTAGCCATTTTTGTATTTGTAAATTGAGCACTAATAGGTTCAATATGCAAAAATATAGATCCTTTGAAAATTAACTGCTTTTTTTGTAGAGTTTGTGAAAATAGCTATTTGTGAGTATTTGATATATAATGTGTATAGTTTCTTTTCAAGAAGAAAAGTGTTTTTGTCGTTATAGTTTATGACATCTGGCAGTTTGACTAGATTTGATTCTTAGAATCAGACTTTCAACATATGGAAGCCAATTTACAAGGCTTATTGACTTCCCAAGAACAGTACTAATAATTACCTGAAATGTTTTTGCTTTTTTTTCTTGCAGGCAGCTCCCAAAGTCATGCTGGCAAATAAAATGAAGAGGTCCAGATGGAGGTGTAGCTCATTTAATTCTGTATTTAAGGAAATTTTGGGAAAACTATTTTTCAGAATCACAGAATCATAGAATTAGTTGAGTTGGAAGGGACCTATCAGGATCAACAAGTCCAACTCCTGGCCCTGCACAGCACCATCCCCAAGAATCCCACCGTGTGCCCAACAGTTTTTTCCAAACATTTCTTGCAATCTAGTTGCTGTGCTGTGATCATTTCCCTGGAAAGCCCATTCCAGTTTCCAAGTCTGGGTGAAGAATCTTTTTCTAATATCCAAACTAAACCTCTCCTGGCACAATTTACTGGCTTCCTAAGTAAGTTTTTTCCCAATGATCACCACCCTAGGGCCCAGCCATTCAGACAGTTTTCTGTCCACCTCACTGTCTGCATATTCAACACTTAACTGGGTTCTTTATGATGATGATTTTATGGGAGACAGGGCCAAAGATCTTCTTGAAGTCTAGGGAGCTGACATTAAATACCATCTTGTCCTTTACTAGGCCAGTGATTTTACTGTATAAGTTTATCAGATTGCTGAAACATGACTTCTTTTCATTAAGGATGAAAAAGTTACCTTGAAACCAGAGACTTGCTGGTGTGAGGCTGTTTTGTAGTATTTCTCAAGAATTAAAAAAAAAAAATACAAAATAAGAAGGTAACGACATGACAGTAACGACTCTAGGACATGGAGCCCTATGGAAAACCAAGCCTATACTCCAGTGTTACAATAACTCTGTCAGAATTAGGCATGAATTCTCCTACAAGCTAGCCAGTTGCATAGTTCTAGGTATTTCCATGTGTATAGCTAAAAAAAGAAAAAAACTTCGCCTGGAATATAAAACATGACTGAAAATGCCAGTTAAGGAATTACCGTAAAGAAGAGTTGCCATAAGGATGCTTCAAATTACACTGAATAATCCAAAAGAATTCTGCAAGATGAATCAAGCTTACAATAATTTAAATGTATTTTACAACAAAATATGCTCTGGTGATTATTTATACCAGTACTAAAAACAACTATTAAATATAAATATTATTACCAAATGTAGTAATGGTTGGGTCATCATTGAAGTCCTGATGCTGGTAATACTCTCCATGAAAGCCAAGGCACATTACTCTGGCTAAGTTATTAAAACAGGTGGGTTTGTTTCACCCTTTTCCCAATTTTACAATGTTTGGTTTTAAGATCTAATATATAAAGAAAAGTTACAATTTGCAATGCATGACCTCTATCAGGAGAATTAATGCCTTTTTTTGGGGGGGGGGGAAGGCAGGGATTTATATTTCAAATATTCTTCCAGACAGATGCACAATTTCTTGAGAGATAATCTGATGATCCTTGCTCTGTCTTTTCTCTTTTAAATGCAGCTCAGCTGATGAGTCAGCTCTTCCACAATCTCTATTACCATCTGTTTTGATTTAGAAATTAGTTTAAATTACAGATATGACTTTCTTCTATTCTTCCTTTTTTCCTGCTGTTTTTAAAGTAATGCATTTCTAGGAGAAAATTAAGAAAGAAATAACACCATCTGATTAGCAAATGTCAGTAATAGATGTAATACTCTATTGCTGTCAGAACAACTTAATTCTTCTTCCTCATTTTCTTCAGTTGGCCTTAGTGGAATATTTTGTTACTTTTGATTTCATTTGTTGGGGTTATTTTGTCAGCTCAGCCAGTCAATTGTATAACAAACATAATCAAATAATTGATAATTGAATGAGTTTTAAATTTCTAATAAATATCTAATTGACATGCATTTGTGCCAGTATTTGTGCCTGGGTTAGCTGTCACTATGAGGTCTCACGGCCACATTTCAGGCTTCTGAAAGCAGCACTCAGTGGTTGCACATCACAGGAAACAAAAGGGGTCTATGCTGTCAGCACAGACTTGTCCTGTGAAGTTGTTCCAGTCACCAGGCTGCAATAGAACTTCACCTTTTTCTCTCTGCAACCTGCACTGTACATCAGGATAAAACTAAGTCGTGTGCTTGTGCTTACAGTCTCAGACATTTTCATATAAACTTGGTAAAATGTCCCCAACAGATTTAAAAACTTGAAGGAACACTGCATGTTTTCCTGTTTCCATTCCCACTCGTTTCTTTGCTGATGATTCCTATTAAAGGTATTTGTAATAAGCACATCTGTTTTGTTGAATACTTGAACACTGGAAAATCTCAGAAGTTTCTATTCTTCTAGACAAGTATATATAACCACAATGATGTTTTTATGATTTGAAATAACTTAGAACTATAAATTCAGGAACAAGAAAAGAAGATGATGTTGCAACACTAATTTTCACGGCCATAGATCTTGTAAGAGTACCGTAAACTTGTTTGTAGTAATCTTTATTTTGGAAATAGATGAAAGAAAAAAACCAGCAGTATTAACTAAAGATCATCAAGCAGATAAAGAACATGTCCACAATGCATAAATGAAAAAAAATATTGACTGATAGTTAACAAATTCTTACATACATCACATAATTATTTATGGATGATAAACTGTTCTAAGCATTTAGTTGGCAGCAGATGAAAAAGAAGCCTGCTGTTGATTCTGGCACAGAACCCTAACATTACTCAGCAACATAGTTATGAGCATTGTAAATACAGCATATGGAAAAATCAACAAACCACTCTTTAGATGCATAAGTGATTAAAAATCTATGTACTTACTCTATAAGGTCAGCTGTAAACACTCATTAAACTTGAGTCTTTGACATCTCAGCTGCTTAGTCCTTGCTTCTTTTTTTGGATCATCTCTTCTTATTAATCTAAGCAAGAATCTTTTAAAGAGTCCTCTGATTATGTGCTGATGCCTGGAGAGGCTACCTGGGAGAGAGGCTAGGCAGTGTTAAAGGAATAAAGTAGGTATTTATTGATAGGCCTTCAAAGGAGGGCAGAACAAGAGCCTGGCTGAGGCTACACCAAAGATGGAGGATGGGTCACACATTTTCACACTTTTATATGTTTTGGTACATTTACATATTGGGGTTAATTGTCCCCAATGAAGTCCCATCCTCCCAGTTTACTCCCCTCAATTTGCTGGTTTTTGCACATTTTGGGCCTGAAGCTACAATGGTGTCCTTGGTTCTCAGGCTGAGAAAGGATTGTTTTGTCTAACTGAACCGTGAGAAGAACTTGCTAACACTCTATATGAAGTTCAGAGTTACATACTAAAGCAGTACAATATGAAAGCTAAAGCTTTAGACATCATCCTGGTAAAGATGTACTACAAATCTCCTAATTGTCATGCCCTCTGTCTGGGTCAATAGTACCTGCCTGGATGTCAGTGGTCCTGTCTAGAACATGAAATGAAGTGAATTCTCAGGTGAGCCAGTCATGGCAGCATAAGACCATTTATATCTCAGTCTGTGTACAGTGTATTTGAACATTGTTTTAAAATGGAATGTGCTAGAGATGGTTTTGAATGCAGAAAAGTTTTCTTAACACTGGAGATTTTTTTAATTTGAAAATGAAAAGAAAGAGATTTCACGCAAACATTATGAAGGATTTCTTTACTGTGTGGGTGACCATTCACTGGAACAGGTGATATTCATCATTGGAGTTATTCAAGAACTACCTGGACACAATCCTTTGCCAAGCTGTGGCAGAGCTCCTGCCCCTTCTTTTGTGACTCCCAGCTGCCACAAAGCTTCATCTCCACCCTTGTTTAAAGAAGGCAGCAGTACTTGTTATGGAAGAGTACAAGATGTGACCGTATCACCATAATGAAAGACTCACAGTAATGAACAACATCAAGATACATTCTTTATGACATATTTTGCTCATTAAAAAAACCCAAACCAACCAAAAATAGTAGGAAGTTAATTTAAGGTAGGCATTTGTTTCAGACAATTTTAAAAATAATAATTAGTAGTCCTCATTTAAATAAGATCAGCTGTAACTTTAGTAATGTTCTTTATAATTAACTGTTGGTTTAACTGAATCTAAAACATTTGCAACCCATTGGGGTTGAGAGGTTTTAGTATGAGTGTAAAGTTTGCATCCAGTATCTTTGGATAATGATTAGATTGAAAAAACATGTATGAAAGTTGTAGTCCAGACAGGGAATAAGTGTATTGAATCAATTTTAAGCTGTCTGTTGTGGTACCAGAAAAAAGCATATTTAGCTCTGATGCCACTGTGTGGTGGAGAATGGGCTGCTATGCAGGAATGGTTTCATGAACCCATTAAATAAGACACAGACATGACTGACCAGTAGCAAGTGGACGGAGAAAGTGACTTGAACCTCTCTAGACTGTAGGAGAGCTGTAGCTCAAGTGTAGAAATAAGAGAAATGCTGTGTCACTGTTTATTTGTCAAATATGCTGCTTCTGGCCATGGGTATTCCCCATGTGCTTCAGGGAAAGGAAATTTGCAATAGGGGACCACTATGATGCAAATAAAAGTCCTTTCCTGTAGCAAGCTGTCATCATGCAATAGTAAAACTCTGTGATGCTTTGCACGTCTAAGCCCAGTTGGAGATGGAACACATCATAGCTGCCCACTCAACTTCACCTCTCTCCCCCTAATCATGGTGGAATGGGGGGAAACTCAAACTAAAACTTGTATATTGAGAATAGTTTAATAATCAAAAATAAAGCAAAATGTAATAATAATGGTAAACAATACTCATGATAATAAAAAGGGATAAAGCAAGTAATGCACAATGCAATTGCTTACCACCCACCGACCAATGCCAGAATTTCCATCCCGAAACTGAATCAGTTCCCCTTTTGGATTACTTCCCCCCAGTTGATATACTTGGCATGATGTTCTCTTCATTTGGTCTGTTCAGGTCACCTGTCTCCCAGCTGCACTCCCTCCCAATTTCTTTTGTACACCTCTTCACAGATAGAGTGTGAAACAAGAGGAAAAAAAAAAAAAAAAAAAAAAAAAGGAGTCCTTGACTTAGGTTAAAGACAACTTAGTGAAAAACCAAAACATCAGTGTGTTATCAACACCATTCTAATTCTAAATCTAAACCAAAGCACTATAACAGCTACTGAGAAGAAATATTAACTTTATCCTTGTTGAAGTCAGGAGAGATGGAAATATATATATTTATCTCATGCTGTGAATTATTATTCTATTATTTCAGTTAACATGTATAAATTAGTAATGGAGTAGCATGACAGAAAACAATAATCATCACACACAGCTGGATTTAGTTCTGAACTTCATGCAAAGGGTCTGTTGCCTCACAAACCTAAGAATATCCAGGGGATTCCAGCCCGTGTAAAGGTTACTGTTCTCAAAGAGAGGAACATACATGCTATCACAGCAGCTGAAAAGGCAACATTGTGGCTCCATTAATTCAGTTTCCCCTGATACCAATTGATAAAGTAGCCTGTACTAATTAGGTTTCAGACTTTCATCTCCTACCTTCCCTTTCTTCCCCAATTCCTGCAAAATTTGTGAAAGGAAACGCATATCCATTTCCATTCTCAATGTGTGGCTAATAGTCATTTTCAACTTTCTGGTGTGTTCCTTTGGACCTAGCAGAGGCCTAGGGCTGGTAAGGAGTGGAGGACAAGCAATCCACTGCCATGCTTACCCAGAGGGAGCACAGAGCTCAAGGCTCACTGTGCTTTGCAAGCAGGACACCCATCTGGTGCTGCTGGTGAGAGGAAGCTGTGTCCCTGCCCATCCTCTGAGAGCTGCTCTGTCTGCTGAAGGGCTTGATAAAGGATGGAACCTGCCCTCATCTGCTTCTCAGTGGGCTCCAGGAAGGCACCCTGCCCTGAGCCCATGGGGAGATGTGCTGGAGGAGAGCTTGCTTCCAGGGCTCACTTGGACTCAGATGTCAGCCAAGCCTGAGCTTCCTAATCATGAGAGCAGATCCAGAGGGAGCTGCCCACAGCAGTAGATGGCTACAGGATGTCCAGGCTGCCAGGACACAAGGAGGGGAGCAGGACACCTGGGGCAAGAGCAAGGGTATGAGCCCTCTCCTTAGATGCAGCTCTCAAACAAAGTGGGGAAGGACCAACAGAGGCTTTTTCTCCCTTGGCTGATCCAGGATCCTGTGGCACAGGCAACCAAAACCCTCAGCAGAGAAAGAGTATATTTTAATCACCTCAGTGTTTTTAGTGCTGCAGGGCAGGACTCCCCCATACCTCAGACATTTTTCTCCCTCTGCACTTGCTGAACTTTCCCAGGGGCAGGATGATGGTTGGGCACTGGCAGGACAGCCCCTGTCACCTTTCCTTTTCCTGCACATCTGTGCACAGCCAGCCATTATTTGCTCTGAAATACTTGCTTCAAAAAGTGACGCTAGTAAGGTGATGCAGTGCAGAAAGCACTTCAGAGTTGCTTGGGGAACAGCAGCAAGATCTTAAGTAAAGCTCTTTTTGTTAAGTAAAGAAGTACAAGGAGACGAATGGATAATGCAGGAATAATTTAAGATTAGAAAAAAAGAAAGACAAAGCCCCTGAGCTTTGACCAGGAAATCTCTTTTTTTCAGCAATATTCTCCTAGTGAGTAACTAAATTGTGAAAATACTGCCATCATCTGGATGATTAAAAATACAATCCTTGTTTTCTTAATACCGTTTGAAAAAAAAATGAGCAAGTAATAGCAAATTTCTGCCTGAATAAAATTTTCTCCTAATCACAAGAATAAACAACTAGTTTTTGAGATGAAGGACTGTGGCTCTACCTGTGATAATCTATGATTGTAATGATGCCAGATTTAGAGAGCAATTCAGGTAGCTGTGTGCTGGGGGGCTCTCTGGGAAGGAAAGGGACAGATAACTTTCATGAGGCAAAAAGTGCATGTCTGTCCTAAAAGGTTTTACAGATCTTGCCTAATTTTGAAACAAATGAAAACAAAATGCATGAAGTTTCATAGTTTTTTTCTGAATGTAATCTTTCTTCAGCAGGTATGTTTTTTCATACTTGGAACCTGATTTTTAAATGGCATTTCCTTCACACTCCTTCTTTTTCCTCTATTTCTTACATCCAGCGGCAACATAACTTGTAGGTGTTTATGCATTAAAAAATTACTAGTATTAAATATTGTCACAGACTGAAATCTCATCCCTACTTTAAGGCATCAGGCTTGTAAAAGTTAGTGTTTCAAATATTTTTAGGTAATATACAAAATTCGGTTCTGCTTACTACATCCATACTCAGTATAAGGCAGTGGATTGCATTTTAAAATGTGAAAGATCCTTTTATGCATGGACTGGAGCAAGTTTTTTAAATGAACTGAACCTTTTTTGACTTCTTAAATTAACAAGGGTATGACAGACTTGAAAAAGGGAACTTCTTTTTGTCCATTAGAGAAAAGCACAACCTTCCTACATTAAAAAATAAACAGACTTATTAATTCCTTAACATTTGAAGTCAATCCAAATGGCACATTGCCAAGATAGATAAAATGAGAAAACTCCATATTTTATATTCATTCCTACTAATCTAGAAAATATATGGCTCTCCAAGGCAGGCTGTGAAAATGTCTTGGGAATACTAAACAGCCAAACTGTGTAGTTTCAGAAGAAATCTTTCCACAAAGGGACTTGACTACCACAGCATCGTGATACTGTCAGCAAGCTTCAAAGGATCAACTTTCTACAGTCTTTCTGAAACTTGGAGTTGTTGACTGAATTTCACTTGCCATGTCTGTATTTGAGTACACAGCATATTTCTTACATTCAAGATACCATATATACGTAAGTATATATACATATATAAATTATAAGAATAAAGAGGAATGGGGGAGGAACTTAAATTTAAATTATTGGTGGCTCCAGCAGGATAAAACCTGTGAAAGTGATTGCAATAATTGATCCTCATACACAGACCCACCACTTGCTATTGCCTACTTGTTTAAGTGGAATTTATCTTACCAGTCTGTATAAGTTCAGCAGTCTTAAATACCTACATCTTCTTCATATGTAGAGCAGTTCGGGAATAGCTAAAACTAGTAGCTAAAAGGCAGTAAATACAAATCAATATATTTTTATAAAAAGCGATTATCCAGTACAATAGAAAATTGCTCAATGGGAGTGGTGAACACAATGTATCTTCAGGAGAGGACAGAGGTGGTACAGATAAAGTCATTATTATTATTTAATAATAATGTCATTATTAAACTTGTGTAAGCCCAGATAAGATAACCACTATAAACTACAGGAACTTTCTTGTCCCAGAGCTAGGTGATCAAATATCATCAAAGTTAGCAAAGCTCAGAAAACAAATATTGGGAACTGCACTTAGTTGTGTTTTCATAGATGTAATGCTGACAAAACTCAGAAACAAAATAGAGGATAAAGTTTAGAATTTTAGAAAGTCTGGAAGTTTGAATTTTAGAAATAAATATGCAAAGCATAAGCTTGGCTTTGGAAAAAATGTTAGCTTCCTACTGTCTTTCTCCAGGACAACATTATGCCAAGTCAAGTGAAATTCTGTGTTAGGGATGTTGAAATAATGGAGTCCTGGGCTGTTATATATCAGCTGGGCATGTGGGAGTAGCCATGATGTGACAGTGGGGCAATGAGCTATGGGGTTGGCAGTGTTTTGGAAAAGATCAAACATCCCTTTGCTTTCTGCTAGTAAATGTAAACAAATATTTTGTAGTCATATATATGTGAAGGATTGGGGTTTTTTTTGCAATAAATTTATTTTGGTAATAGATACTTTGATTCTGAAGGATAAATTGTTGTTCTGTTTTGAGAACTAACTTTGTTGTTGTTGTTTGCGGCACTTCAAGAATTTTCCCCTGCCTCTGCTTTTTTTTTTTTTCTTCCACCTGACTATTGCTGCTTACAAACATCCAGACATCCCTGCAGGTCCAGCTGCCTACAGCAGGAAAAGTCATCAGGGGTGAGGAGCACCCAGAGTGCCTCCTGAGCAGGAAGGGAACTGCTGACCCATCCATCTGAAATGGACACAGGGTACAAAGTATTTCTGTAACATAACAGAAAAAATGCCCTTCAGCAAGAATCCAGGAGAGTAAATTGCATAAAGATTTCATGGAGAAGGAAAGGTTGCACGATTGGGCTGGTACAGAACAGCATTCTTCTTGGCAGTTTGAGGTGTCCATTATTTCAATTCCAAGTGTTTTAGAAAAGAACTTATTTGAACGTTCTTCCAAAACTTTTTTTCATAAAAATCTGACATGAATTGGATTTATTCTTTTCTTCTGCAGGCAGTGTTTAGGATTAATAAATTTTCAATTGATGTATCTTAATTAAAAATATAAAATCCAATGGGATGTACTCAGATCTCCATGTCTTTTACTGTAGCACACCCAATAGTGCTCAATTCTACAGTATAAAATATTTTACACTAAAATAAAATAACTAGCCTCTATTTCCATCATTTCATATTCCAATAAGAATGCATCAAATATGGAGCATATATAACTCTGATTACAGGCAAATAACCTTTGATTTCAGTTCTTCACAAAACCTCTGTTTGACAAGGAAGGCACACAATTTAACAGTTCACTTTAATGAGACCTAAACAGAGATATTTTGAGTTGTTTCTGTTGGTAGTACTCAGAACTACTTGGGGTCTGTCTTACACTCCTACACTGGCCATTTAAAGCCAGAGCTGTTTGTTTGGATAGTTCCAAGTCCCTCAGGAACCTCTCAATGCAGTTCAATGCAGTGCTGGAAACCTTTTCTGTCTTAGAGAAATGAATGTGCATAAAGGCACCCTGAAGAGAAACATGGAGAAGATCTGACTAAGGGACAGAAGGCTTTAATTTCCCTGTATCTCATTCATTTACCCATGACATGATAGCTAAGCAAATCCCACAGATTTACTGAGTGTATACTGTCACTTAGAAAATAACAATAAAATTAGCAAAAAAAAATATCCAGTGAAAATATATATGTCAGGAAAAACAGTAGTTCATAATCAGGGAAACATCCCAAGAAAATATGCTGTTTAACTGCAGGCTGTGGACAGCCTTGCCATGAAAATGGTATTGGTGGTGGTAGCTCCAGAGCTGGCATGTGTCAGTCTGCCTCACAAGCTGCCCTACACCCCTGGACTATGTGTGATGCTCTTGGTATCCTGAGCTGATTAGGACTGTTAAAATCCAGGAGCTGGATCTTCTAATTTTATTTTTTAACTCTGTAAAAAATTGTTTTACAACAATTTCATTCCACACAAATTATTAAAATTCTCTACCTTTACTAATCACAGATCCCTTTTTCCCTTTTAGTCACAAGATATTCCTGGCTAGAGTTGAAAGTATCCAGTCACCTCTGTGCAGGGCATGGTGTCCTTCCCACAGCATCCCATAAACTTTCTTGGCTCCCATCCTGCACTCCCTGCTGGCATTGGAGTTCCTCCAGTTTGCATCCACCGTCTTGGCTCTTTCCCATTCACCAGGATCAGATGAACTCCTCTGCAGCAGCATTCAGGTTGGATGGCAAGGAAGGAGGTGCCTCATATCAAACTAGATGATGCAAAACTATGAAGACATCAAAGAAAACTCTTGTTTCTTTGACAGAAGAAAAAGTAACTCTCACAATATTTATTCAGGTAGAGAGTGCTACTTCACTTCTAAGGAGAAGAGAGGTACAAGTACACTGTTGTATTAATATATTGCTTACAATATTTTCTCTTTTTTATGGTTAACTAAGGTTGGAGGGGAATTAATAATATAACATAAATCAATATACGAATGATACATCTGCAGTGATCCACTCAAACTGCCAAGCAGCATTATACAACTTTCCTTATATTTTACTAGTTCTTACTTTTTAGTAAAGCCTGAATGCTCCAAATTAAAGCTGTAGGGGTTTTGTTCAACGGGAGATGGAGGATTGTTTCCTGATTATGCACTCCTTGCTGAAACAGGATATTTCACGTAAACTGTGGCTGACACTATTGAGCCGATGGCAATTCCAGGGATCAAATTGTGATCACAAGGAAAACGTTCAGAAAACATTTTCTCTTTGTTGAGATATTGTGCATTCACAAAGAAATTTTAAAATTATTGTTCCACTGACAAGAACAATACCATCCTGGGTGAAGTTTTAAATTAGTCTTTAGGAAGTGTGAGTTTTGCCAAAAGTCCTGAGATAAAATTGTTCGTTGTTGCTAGGAAGGATGTCTTGTAATAGGACTGCTTGAGTCTGCAAAAGAAGGAATGCTGGAAAGAGATGGTAAAAAGCATAGATGCTTAAAACATCTGTGAGAAAGGAACATTCTTATGCTCCAGTTCATTAGAAACCACCTGTGACTGATGCCACTCCAACAAGGAGCAGCAAAAGCAACCCATCTCTGACAGCCTTTCTAGACATTGCACAGCCTGTCTCAACCCACTTCTCCAGGTCTTTTGAATAAATAAACTAAATACATATTTTGAATTGAAGTGAACCTTCAATGCAAAGGTATGGTTTGACTGTTCAGTGCATTTGACAATTGATAGGCAAAATTCATTTGAATACAGTGAATGCACGTTTTAGTGGACTTTAATTAAAGGATTTCTGCAAAGCCAAATGGATTGTACATACCTTCTTCTTAGTTTATTTAAATTATTAAAAAAAAAGAAAACAAAAAGATTGTATTTCATGGGTCTGTATGGTTTTGTCTTTCTCTTGCTTGTCCCACATAGCATGTTTAAGTCAACTCTCTCAGCTCATTCTCAACAGGCTAAATCTAATTTGGAAGTTAATGCACTGCTTTAAACGAAAGGAGTCTTGAAAGTAAGTAAAGCTGTATAGATTGGTATTTGAGAGGTCTAATTTATTTCTAGTCTTATGTAGATAATGTAAGTATATTGATGAGTTTGTGTCCTTGAAAATAATATTAATTTTAACAACTTATCAAAAGTTTCTTTCTTTGATTATTGTCACATAACTTTATCAAAGCCTTATTGCTTTTTCTATTTCTCACCACTATTGTTTGGAATAATAGAAAAGAACAGCAGAGTAATAGGAAAAAGACCATCAAGGAGACAAAGAAATTCAATATTTATATGCAGTCATTTCTGTCTTTGGCAAATGTATCACATTTCTTAGCATACAAATCCTACTGACATATGAATGAACGTGCTGTCAGCATGAGCATGAAACAGGGAAATGTCATCTATATCAAATATCTACATAATTTGTAATTTGGGCTGTATAATAGTTTTAATAATCAGTAAACATTGTTTAATAGTAGTATTAGAAATATCTGCTGTTTTATTTTTACTATTCTACTATTCTCTGCACTTATTAAACAATGATGTCAACTTTGAAATTCTTTTTTTTTTTTTTTTTTTAGTAAGAAGCAGAGAGCAACTGTGTGTGTGTGAAAAGACTACTTAAGGTATCACTCACTATCAAAAGAAATTTCATCCAACTTCCAGCAAGATCCATAGTGAATGCAAGTCACATTTTCCTGAACATTTGTTAGAATTATGTGAAATGAACTGCTGATAGTTTCCTTTTTGTGCTGGACAGATGTGTTTACAAACTACTAGGAAAAGGAATTTAGTTGGCAGCAAATTTAACACGAAAGTGAATACAAAATGAACAGCAAATATGTATGGAGATATCTTAGAGCACTTTGGAGGGACTACTGGAGTGAATGTAGAAAGTTGCATTTCTGTGTTTCTTCAGCTTTTGAACATGTATGAAAATAGACTGAATTATTTTTCAGCTTACTTTCTGTGTATATTTTCCATTAATATTTTAAAGTGATATCCAGTTAATTTGTCGACAGCATATATGCAGACTGATCCAAAGAGAGATGCAGAAAAGGGATTTGAATAAGGAGGTTGTTAATTCTTCTACAGATTTTATTAGCATTTTGTATTTTTTTTCCTCATTAACAAGGATAAACTTATATTAGAGTAAATAAAAAATCGATGAGAAAGAAGAAAACCATAAGAACATTTAAAAATTATTTCAAAACACTGAATTAAATGGAGCTAGGTGCTGAATGTACTGAAAAAGACAGAAGCCATACAACATTGTCTCGTGGCTCATAGTCCAAACTGAGTATACTGGTAGGATATTTAAAGCTACAAAGCCAATATGAATGAAAGAACCATAAATCATATACTTTGTTCATCATGCCCCATTCTAACACTGGTGCATCCCACCATGCAAACCAAGAAGAAACCAACCACATAAAAATCCTAGTAAAGTAAAAGACAACATGTCTTCAGACTTCTGTATTAAAACCAGATATTTTTATACCACACATTCTTAGGTTTAATGGTAGCTGCCATAAAACACACTTCAGTAATGAACTGAAATAGAAAATTAAGTACAGGATCTCCCTATCACATCTTTCCTTATTAAAGAAGCTTTTAAAGTCATAAAATGATAGTATTGTCATCTTTCATTGAGGCAAATAGGACATAAATTCATTATATTTATGATTGTGAAAATCAGCCTTTGACGTTCCTTGCCGTGATCCTATTTATTTCCAGAGTAAATATGTTTTGCCACTGAGAAAAGCAAGGATTATCTTTAATAATCTTATTTTTCTGTTCTGTTATGCAGAAGTTCAGACACTACTTACCTTTTATACAGCAGAGGGAAAAAATCCCAGTGAACTCATAACTGTCCCTTAAAATCATATTTTTGTGCCATAAGGATATTATTGTTTCTTGTGGTAAGCATTAAATTTCTAAGTGGTCAATAATGTTCTTTCTTTTTGTTTTGGATAGTAGGCTAGACATTTCAATATATTTCATTTTAAAACATTTTTAAATTGAAGTTCTGTAGTACTGCAAGTATTCTGCTTTATAAGGCAATAAAAGCTTTAAGAAAGACATTTCAAACTTCCATAAAAAAAGCAACTAAACCCTAATTCCAGTATTGCCACAGAGAACTGAGGTTTTGTGTAATAGCTTGGGTTGATGGTTTTAGCCTTAATTGGAAACGTCTTCCTGAGTTTCTTGACTATTGTAAACTACTTCAGGAAATCATTCCTTTTTGAGTGGGTGAGGAAAATGTTTAGAAAGAAATGTAGTGCAGAGTCCACAAAATATTGCCTGTTGGCAAAATAGAAGACGGTCAATGAACCAAAGGGGTTTAGCCACTAAAGTACACTCCATGATCACAAGAAAGATCCTTGAGATGCCGGTCTCAGGTGGGTGCCTGGCAGGACTTCTGCTCATACACATGCACAAAACAGCTGTCCCATCATCATGCTCTGTGATGCTCGGCCTTGTCTCTAACACAGTCTTAGAAGATTCAGTTTAATAATCTGTTTGCCTATTTCCTGTGGCTGACCTAGTCCAGGAGGTGAGCTTAGGCTATTGTCCACGTTTGCTGCTTTGGGTTCCTTACAAATTGTTGCTGTCACATGCCATTTCATTTGAAGCAGTATCTCTGTAACTTGTACTATGTGTATTGTACTTCTCCTTAATTAGTAGCTTTTTTAATAGCCAACCCATGCAGGAATTGAGAAAGTTGCATTTCGTTCTTAGTGCAGAAGTCATCCAAATCCGTATTTCACATTTACTGAGTGTGTCAAATGGCTAAGCAAGAGGGCAGTTAGGATTCAAGTATTCTCTGGACTCTTTGTTGAAACCCTTCCAGACGAAAAATGCAAATTCTTATGGCCATGCAGCTGAAACACAGTAAATACATTTTGAAAAGGACAGAAGTGCAATTACACATTTAATGCTTAGTGCATATTCAATTTCACTCTGAAGATTTAAGACCAAAATGGGTCAACCCACTAAGGGTCTAAATGTAAAAAACATTGGTTTCTGTGCTTCAGCCCAGATTTTATGTTCTAAACCCCGGCTGGGTTCTAATACTTTAAGAGCCTAGGGCCTATAATCAAAAATTAAAGTAGTAGCAAAAGAGCCCAGATACTGAGGAAGAGTCTTTAAGCTGCGTTTTATCTGCCTACATTTTGCTGTGTAGGATCAATATGCCACATCCTCATAGCACATCACTGAATTATCATGTGGTTTGTGCTTAAAGGGGCTTAAAACATCCTTTAGTTTGAAGCCCTCTGCCATGGGCAGGGACACTTTCCACTAGAACAAGTTGCTCCATACTTCATCTGTTGGGGAAGATGAAACAGGAAAGCCTAAATATAAATCATAAATATGATTGCCTGGCAAAAGATTTTGAGAATATGGAAACTACAATTGAGATTGAAATGAAAGCAAGCTTTGACATACCAAGCCTTAGTTACTGAACAACTGGAAACCAATGGTGCTGCCAGCTGAAGATAATCACCTTTTGATTAGACAATACCCTCTGCTTGCAGACAGGTCTGAGGGTCAGAGCAGACCCTACTAACTTGGCAAAAAGGGTCCAAAAAGTAGGTTTTAGGGTTTAAAATGTAACACAGTATGGTAATGTAAGGATTCTTATAAGCTGTATGTAACTGCTATAGGATTTGTATCTTGTGCTAGATTGGTTAGTGAGAATTAGAATATTCAGCACAGATTTATTGTATTGCAACGGGAACTTCACTCTCTTACTTACTCTTGCTCTTACTCTTGTTCTTACTCTTACTCCTACTCTTACTCTTACTCTTACTTTTACTCCCTCACTTGGGAACTTGGCTCTCTTTGGGGCCTGCTCTGAGCTGCAGCTGGCAGCTCCCAGCAGGGCCCTGCACCCACAGCCTTTGCAATAAACAAGTTCCAAGACCTGGCTTCAGGGATCTCTCATCTCTGTCCATCCCAACATCCTACCCACCTTCGCTCCTACACCCATCCATCTTGGCCTCGAGCACTACCAGAGATGGGGAATCCACAACTTCTCTGGATGGTGGTGCCAGTGCCTCACCACCCTCACTGTTATGAATGTCTTCCCAACATCTCATTCAATGTATCTTATTTCTTCTTGTAGCCATTACTCTTCTTGAGCAGACCTGAATCTGTTCCTTATTCTCTAAGAAGATATCAGCTTGTAGGCTACAGAATGTGCTAAAAATAATCCAGCTGGAAATGGTATTTATACTATTAGCAAATTTCCATAACAGCCTCTGTCAGAAGAAATGCTTGCAGCAGAGCTTAATCCCCACGTATATTAAATGGAAAATCTCCTCTGTAACTGCAGTGGGAAGGTACCAGGAATGTAGGCATTACCCTTTTTGACTTTTACCTTGTAAAACAGTGTTCCTCCCATCTTAATTAGTATAAAATAGATGTATGAAGCAAGATGTAGAATTGTTCAGTTATTTTAATGAACTTTTATTAAGGTCCTACTGCATTCTAACCAAGTGACAGAAGGTTATTTAGCCTGGAGAGTGTGACATTCTTGACTGAAAGAACTCAAAATTTAAGGAACTTAAAAACAAAATCAACAAAAAACATGAAAGAATGAGTAGTGTAGTGATTGAGGTCAGAAGAATTTCAAAGTTGGTTTTAAGTAACGTCTTCCTAATCCCTAAAGAAGCACAGAGAATTCTTTTTACTAGAAAATGCATCGGCACTGGGGAACTTTCCTTCACTTACTGGTCTTCAGTTTCAGCAACTCCTTAGCTTTATTCTTTTGGTAAATTGTAAACCTTGCTCTGATCAAATTATACTTTGGGTAATCCACTGACATCAAGTTATAGAAAGGCATTCTGCTTAAGCACTTTGAAAGACTTCTATGATTAAAAACATGGATGTTATAAAAACCAAAACACTAGAAATTTGAAGTGCTTAGGTTGGAGGCAATGTGTGGGTTTATCTAGATACAACTATAGACTAAATTTGTATCCACAATATATCTTCTTTCTTAGAACATTTCATAAAATCAGACTGTCAGTCGATAAAACTGTGTGTACTGCACTTTCATGAAGCTTGTGGAGATAAAAGATGGTATGGACACAAACAAAATGCCTGAGGTTTAAGCTGCATTTCTGAGAAACATTCCCTGGGACAAAAGAAGAAAGCAGTAATTGCTTCAGATTCACTGGTCTTCTGATGAACTTTCTTACCTGGGGCAGTATTTCCACTCATGCAGGTTCTCAGGGAGCTGAAAGCTCACATGTGAGTACCCCCATGCGGGTTGAGCAGACACATTTTGGGCTGCAGATAACCTGTGAACCAATGAAACAGATTTTTTTATGTACAGTTTCTCTTGACTCATGGCTTTTCTCCTTTGCAGTATTTTGTTAAGTCTTTCTTGCCATTTTGTTGGGTTTTTTTCATCCACTCTCTTCAGTTTAACAGTGTTCAGTCTTCCTTTCTACGATAAGGAGGAGAGAGGAAACAAAAGCATGGATACTATGAATTCAGATTTACTGTGCGATGGCAACTCCGTTCCTCATGTATAAATGAAGCCTGCAAGATGTATTTCTGCTTTTCTATTTTCACTGTCAGCAGTATAAATTGTATCTAAAGGTCTGACGGTTCTTTTATGGATTGTTTGGATAAAAATGTTCTATGTGTGCACTTCACTGCCTGTACTCTTAATATGGACGTGGCTTTTGCTGCATTGGAATGTATACATGGGTTTGCAAAAAGATAAGTGTTTGAAGAGTAAGCCTATGGATGTGAAAACATGGAAGAAGATTTAACAACTAACAGAAAGCTATACTAAAGGGTGGCATCTTTTCACTGTGTTCCTCCCTCTACTAATGTAAGCTCTCTCTCATTTTCATGCAAACATGGGTGAAGCAGATCTCCTGCAAAAGGGCTATGTCAAAACAACATAATGTAAAAGGAGCACAGGAACACCTTCTGCCTTTCTTATTCCACCACAATCCATTAGTGCATCACACCTGGCAGTAATGTAAATATTATAGTCTCACTGTATCTAAACAAACATTTAAAGTATAAATATAAGAAGAGAGAAAATATGTGAAGAGATATTTAGAAAAGTGATGTCTTTCTCATTTAGAGGCTGACTATTTAACAACAGATGTTTTCTCATTTGTTATTTTTGTTTTTTTCTTCTTTTGAGATATGTTGAAAACTCCGCAAGTATATTAGGTTGATAAGAAAATAACTGAGGTATCCTGAGCACTGGACAGAAAGATAATACCGCAGTGAAACAGTCTTTTTCTTTCCATGACCTTATGCAAGTTATTTGACGTCTCTGCCCAGTCTAACAGGCAATCTGTAAAGCCAGCAGGAAGAATAACAGCTCCCTACCTCAGTATGATATTTGAAATACTCAATGTTCATAGATTACTTTGAACTGGAGATCAGCCAAGCATGAACACAACTCCCCATCGGGGTAGAAGATAGTGGCCCTCCACTGCTATAATGTCTGGTGGAACCTCTGTCCTGCTCCCACTCATGCCTATAACAGTGACTGTTTTCTCTTTTCATCTGATTGATCATTTTCTCTATTCATCAGATCATGCCTGATTTTTTGGTTAACAAGCAGTGACATTCCCTAAGATTTTTTTTGCTTATCATCACCAAAGGAATGATGCATTCAGCTACTTCAAACAAGTTTTTTCTAGTTCCATAAGGATTCTAGGAGATCTTTTTTTCTTTCCAATTTGAAACAGAGAAGAAAAGGTATTAATTTTTGTGAGCAGGTAGTTCAAGCCCAATTTTAACCTTACAATAGAAAACTTTTTTAAAGATTTTTAAAATTTTGCCCTCTATGTTTGCTGTTTTGAGGGGTGTGTGTGTGTGTGTGTGTGTGTGTGTGTGTGTGTGTGTGTGTGTGTAATAATTAGAAATTCAAAAAAGCTGTTTACAATGGCAAAATCTGGGAAAATTTTTTGGAAGATGAAAATGGGATATTTTCCATTTTAAAGTGGGAATGCTCTCCACATTATTTTCTGGATTTCAACAGTGACATGACATAGATTGAAGGAATTGAAGTATCTGAGGTGTGTTTTATTTGCTGAATGCAAACAACAGGACTAAAGAGTTCTCCCATACCCTTGCTGCTTTTGTATTTCCTGATGCAAATTTTCTCTGTGAGCACTGACACAAAATCGCATGACTGTAGAACAAGCAGCTGTGAGACAGGTGTATCTTTGGAGGAAAACCAGTGACCATAAGTCCTCTGCAGGCTGCTCAAGTGCCTGCAGCTACAATAGTGCACTGCCTTTCCCACAGAGGAGATGAAGGTCAGGGTGTGGTTGTCTAGAGCTCCTCATTCCTCATGGAATTCACTGCCAGCCCATTATCTGCATGGCAGGGCTTTGGCACTACTAACAGGGTTACAGAGATAGAAAACTGGAGGAAACATTCTGGCCTGTGTTAGACACTGTGGAGTGCAGCAAAGCCAGAAAGCTTATCTGTTAGCTGGGTACATCACACCCTGTGATGGCAGCATCTGTATCACCAGACATTCTGGCCACAGAGAAGGATCCGTGTGCAACTGGAACCAGACCAACCATCCAGGAAATTCTACTGTCACTCGAAAGAGCCTGTCCCAGTACCAGACTGTTTGGTTTCCTCAACATCATGAATGTACTTATATATTGCTAGTGCCATGTGTTGTACCAGCGTATTGCAGCTCAATACATATTTTTCATTAATTTTAATTACTTTTTTAGCCTCAATTTTTCAAAAGGCTTAACTCTGCTTTTAGTTTTGTGCTTTGTTTATCCTGGGTCATAATATTGAACATAAAAGCATTATTCAGAAGTGTTTTTTTACTTCTTGCTTTACACTAAAAAGTCAAATTGAAGAGGAAAATCCCCCAAAACACTCTTTCAGAATATATGGAGAAAAAAGCAGCACTTACATGATATTTCTCATATGACCCCATAAGAAAGGCATGTAGGTATTTTCAGCCCAAATCATAAGAGACCAGACAGTTTTGTGATGGTGGGTAAGGGGATACTTGGTGACCGTGGGGAGCTTCAAGATTTCATAGTCACTGCCACTATAAATATTTTCAGTTGCATTAATGCAGTTGTTCATGAGTTACCTAAACATGCCAGCAGTTTGCACAAATACCTGTTCATCTTGGTTTAGCAAATTATATTTGGTGGTTTTCCGTCCAAAATTTACAGGAGTTCAGTCTCAATAACCACAATCACAGGATGAATAATGTTGGAAGGGACCACAGAGGGTCGCCTGGTCCAACCTCCCTGCTCAAGCAGAGTCATCCTAGAGCACAGGACACAGGATTGCATCCAGATGGTACTTGAACATCTCCAATGATAGTGCTGGACAAGGACATTCTGTTCTAAATCACAGAACATGCACAAACGCCATGGTGTCCTAGGTTGTATTCAAATTTTCAATTCTACGAGATTTAATGGCTGGAACTACTTCCAAGTTACTGCAGAGAGTATAATGAATGTTACATTTGCCCATATCAATACCTCACAATCAACATTTAAATTGCCAAAATTACTTAGTCTACCTCATGGGAAGAAACATTGTAACATTAAACTAAATTCTCAACTACTTTGAAATTCAGAATAAAAAACCTGGAAGAAAAGGCACTAAGAATGCATTTTGAATATGTGTTTCAAATGTTCTTTTGCAGACAATGCACAAAAATGATTAAGAAAAGTTAATAGCTAACGTTCTGTGGTTTATTCTTTATTATGTTGACTGAATAATGTATGAGACAAATACCAAATATTAGAAACCTAAGTCCATCTCACTTTGAAGTCAGTGTGGTGCTAAGTACAAACTGTCTTCATGAGTTTGGGCTTCAAATTTTATGCTGCTTTTCAGTCATGAGCTGAATTTTTCAAGGGATGCAAAAAATAATAAAGGTTCCTACAGGTACATTGGCCAGAAAGTGAAGATTAAAGAAATAAATAAGACAAATTATAATAACCAACATGAAGGAAGATAAGGAACTCAACAATTTTTTCATCTGTTTTCAATGGTAATCTCTCTTTCTACATGTGTCAAGACCCTGAACGTTAGGGCAGCAGCAGGAACAATGAAGTCCCTCCTATTTTAGGACAAGACCAGGTTCATGACCACCTGATGAACCTAAGCATATATCACACCATGGGACCTGATGAATTGCATTCCAGAGTCCTGAGAGAATCAGCTGATGTTGCCAAGCCACTCCTAAGGATACTTGAAAAGTCATGGAGGTCAGGCAAAGTCCTCAGTGACTGGGAAAAGGAAAACAGCATGCCAGTTTTTAAAATGGGTGGAAACTACCCACTAGAGCTACCAACCAAAATCATTATGCATCCAAGAGTCACAACATACCCTTGGAAGAAGTATGCACAAAGATCAGCCTGCTGGGGACTTCAAACACAGAAGAAAGATTTTTATAACTCCCTCAGGGTTAAAGATTTCAGGTCTAGGTGTCTTGGTGGATCTGGGCATACCCCAAAGTCACAGAGAGAGAAAATATGGACAGTCTTAAAAGCCTTTGTGGCTTGGACACACTAATGACTTGTGTTTGTCACCCTAGGGAGTCACTGGAAGAGCAGATGACTGAACTTAAATCCTGTCAATGGCAGGCAGGTGTCCAAACCACCGTTTTGCTATCTTGGGTGTTTTTGTTTAAAGTTCTGATGTTTAGAGGAGTTTAGGTTTAATGTACTGTCCAGGACACCCATGGAAAAGTTGGATACATTTTGCTGGTTTGGGTTGGGAAAAAGTTGGAACACAGCACTTTCAGTTTCATCAACCTAAACCAGCCACTGGTATGTAATGCCCTGTGCAAAAATGTATTGCAGTTTTAGCTTGAAAACAAAAATATAACAATTTTAGACAGAAAAAAATGGTGTAGATAGAAGAAACAGTTTTAGATGGAATAATCTAGTCAAACCTTGCCTATTTTCCATTGCTATACTGCACACAGTGCAAAAGCTGGGTAAGGAATTTTCTGTTACTGCTGAGATTTGTAATTAGTGACTTAAAAAATCTATTAAGAAGCCATTATATTTTAAAAACATGTTTTTAGACTATAATCTGAAAATACTGCTGTATTATAAAGGCCAGCAGAAATCACTAAACTATATTCTCTCTTTACTCCTACTACCTGTTATATCCTACTTTGACTTGTATTGTAAGACAGGTGAAGGATATCTGTGGATTTGCACTGTGCATAGGACCAGGAAGCTGTGATTACAACATCTGGAACCTCTGAACAGAGCAATGGCTTGTGGAATCTGCTTGCATTATAATTGGATATTGCCTGCAGTAGATTGTGCTGTACTTGAATTGTCTGGTGTCAGGGTCCTCTCAGGTGCTCAAACATCTGCTCTTCAGTAGCCTAACCCAATCAATTCAAAATTCAGCATAGAATTACTGCATTTTGTCTTGTTTTTCTTTCTTTTTTTTCTTACATACTTTGCTGCCATCTTCCCTAATGCACAGCAACATCTCTGATGTGAAATTTCTCAGTGCAGTCCTTTTTGTAGCCACAGTAGCCACAGGCCTTGGTCTACTGTTGGGCTGCCAAGTCATAGCAATGTTTCAGCTATAGTTTTCTGTAGCTACTTTCTTCTTACAAAATTAAATATTTGTCCATCTGAATCATATATTTGGCTTGTCTTATTAAGATTTTCTTTGGCCTTTCTGAAGAACTTTAAGAATTAAAGTTATAAATAAAGAAATTTAGATTTTTTTTCATGGAAGATTTCATAACACAGCTTGGACCTGATTACTGTCAGATATATACAGCTGTATAACACTACACATCTTGGCCCCGTTTTTTTAAAGCAAAATATGTAGCTACATATAAATTTGTAAATGCATATGTATAAATATTTTGCTTTTGCTGTCTTGAGACATTTTAATCTCTGATCAAAACACATATGCAAATACGTTTTTTAAAAATACAATAGTGAATATAGTTCACATTATCTGGTGAGAATTTCAGCTACCAATTGTGGCAGATGCAGCTTTTTTCTCTTCTAAACAAGTAACAAAAAGCCAGGCGACAAAATTAATGTATTGACTTCATATTGGACAAAATCAAGACGTTTAAGATAGATTAAAAATGGAAACACTGAGCCCATCAGCTAGGGCAAATAATACCAAGAGAGAATTTATTAGATCCACTTGGTAGTGGACCTATTTGTAAGGAATTCTAAGGGACTGTCATGCTATATTGGTCTTTCTAAGTGGATATTCCACAACAATCAAGGTTTTACTCTCGAAAATGCACTGCATAACTGTGGTTATTTTCTTCTATTACTGCCATTACTTTCTAATTACATTGCTCTATTTCCTCTTTTTCCTTCAGTTTGTCGAATCCTGAAGCACAGTCTATAATGATAATGCTGCTTTCACTAACTAATAAGACATTCCACGGAACTGAGGTTCATTAGCTTTATTGCCCCAAAGTTGATAATTTTTTTACATCAGGTCAGTATAAGTAGCATAAGCAGACTGATGGCTTTGTGCAATTGAATGTCAGGTTTTCTTTTTCATCATTAGGGAAGTGCAGAAAGAAGCTGTGTTTATATACTAAACACTTCATCAGCTGGGATTTGCCTCTTCTTGTATTATTTCCAATGATACAATTTTTAATTTAGACTGAATAGGGAAGTAAACAAAGTCAATTTACTGTGTTCGTAAGACTACTATTAATATCCAAGCTAATATTTACAGTCCTGACACAACCCACATAATAAAGTTTCTACTAACATTATAAACATTAAAAGGGACCCAGTGTAAATATTTAAATCACAGAGATCCTCATCCAGCTTCAGATAGGGTATATGAAGGTGACAGATGCAGACAGTATTTCAAGTCTGATAGCCAGCTTCTGACAGAGGCAAGGCATGACCTAAGTCTGATTGAGAAATAGTAGAGCCCATTTTTCCATCATCTGATAGCTCAGTTATTATGAGCCAGTTGAAAGACATGCAACATTTTCAGACTTTCAGCTTGTATATCTGAAACTCTTTTAGACACAAATATCTTACAAATCTCTCTAACACGTTTTTATTTTTTCAGCAGCTCTCACTCGTATTTTCATTTTTCATGGCAAGACATTCTCAGCTGGAGTGATCAAGTATCTTGGTATAGTTTTAACAGTGCTTTTAGGCAAAAAAGTATTTTTGAAATGGCTTATGACCTTCACTAAACAGAATGAGTCACACTAACAGATGTGGCAATGCCTGCAACCAGATGTAAACATACTGGTGTCTTGTGACTTCCTGTGCTGCCCAATTGACTGGCATATGGCTGTTGCCCTATTTGTTGGTCTATTAAGTAATGTAATCACTATGGCCACTCCAAACACACGTCTGGAAGCTCAATGCAGTGGGCAAAGCTGACAAGTAAAGCATTTCAGAGTGTTCTGAGACAGTTCAAATCCTCATTTGATTGGAATATTTATGATGCTTTGAGCAGCCTGGTCTAGTGGAAGGGGTCCATTGCACGGGAGTTAGAACTAAGTGATCTTTAAGGCCCTTTCCAACCCAAGCCATTTTACCATTTACTCATGTAGGGATCCATGAAATACCCTAAAAGGATATAAGTTGGCTCCTGTCATGGATACAAAAATACTATAAAAGTCTGGATTGCTGAGCTACTTATAAAAACTGATAAATATATACAAATATATTCTCTCATTGCCAAAGAGGAAGAGACAGTGCAGAAGCAGTAGTGACCAAGAATTCTCCTTTTCTTCCCCTTGACCTGCCACCCTCTTTTTCCTGCCTTCTGCCAGCCTCACTCTTCCCTTGGCCTCTCAGCCCTTCTTCCCTCTTTTTCTTTTCTTTTCCCTGATA
Organism: Certhia americana; assembly: GCA_018697195.1. Lineage (NCBI taxonomy): Eukaryota > Metazoa > Chordata > Aves > Passeriformes > Certhiidae > Certhia > Certhia americana. Next base: position 121,124,091 of record CM031858.1, on the reverse strand, counting down.
CAAGGTCTGGACTTTTTCTTCTCATTTTAGAAATATCTGGTATTATATATATATATAACCTGAGGTCCTCTGTGTACTTACAAAAGAGAGAAATTTAAAACGCTACTAATTTTCTGCAATTTGGATGTCATTCCATGGAGTTTCTGACAAAATGAGAGATTTTTCAGTTATTTCAATACCTAAAAATCCAGTGAAAATAACAGGATCCTTAATTAGATCTATTATTTTCCAGCAACTAAAGAGTGACTGTTGACAAAATCTGCAGTTTTAATGCATGATTACTAAATAATAACTTCATGTTAATTCCTGGTTTTACATGTTCTGAGAACAGCAAATATAATGGATAATAATACTGGAAACAGTTAATTAACCTGCTTCTTGGTCCTGAGACAAATATAACTAAAGCTTTTCTGAAAGCCTGTTCTCATATCATCTTTCATGCAGGTTAATGTAAATACATATTTTTTACATGTAATTTCTTACATGAAACTGAGCAAATTTGGAAAGAAGACAAATAAACTATGCTGATTATTACTTTTAATTCTTGAATAAAAAGACAGAATCTCTCTGAGGGTCAATATAATATATTCAGGGAAATTACACAAGCTGATTAGACATAAGAGGAAAAGAAATTCATAACAACTCATACTATTTTAGCACTGAATTTAGACTTTTAGAAAAAAAAAAGCAACTATTTGTCAAGTACTAATAGCTACAGAATTGAAAAATGAGTCCTAGTTGTTTTAATCTCTTCAGTTTTTAAATGAAAGATACAGTTTCCGTTTCCACTAAAGGCATCTTTTTATGTTTTTCTGGGTTGGTGAAACTACACAAATACAGTGGATATAGGTTTTATGTACCCAGTATTTGAGAATCCTGTGCTAGGAAAGGAGTGGCTCAATGCCATCCTGCTTTCCCAGGGGAATTTCAGAGCATGATAATGTTCTTGGTGCTGAATCAGTAACTCAAACACTGGAACAGCCATTGTATTACTGGAACAATTTTGATGTTCTAATAAATGCCAGAAATCACAATCAAGAAGAAATGAAGACTTTTTAATTTTTTTTTTTTTAAGATCTCTTCTGATTTGACAATAACAGATGGGTTGATGTAGATTCTCCTGTCCCTTTAACCCCCCCACAAGCTGCCAGCCCAGATTTAGGGGGAGTATTGGAAGAGGGAACTACAGAATAGGGTAGAGAGAGTTGCAAAAGAGGCCCTCTTACCCCAGGATGTATTCCAAGGCCTTTATTCCTTGAAGGGAATCCGGAGGCGAGAGAGCGATCACATGGGGGAGAGGGGTTTTTATCACCTTTGGGGTCGGGGTCAGGTTACCTGTCCGATCCTATAGGTCAGGAGACCAGGGGGCAGGTAACCCAAGCCGGTCACAGTTTCTGGGGGAGGGGTTTTGGGGAAAAATATTCCTAAAGGGAATACAACAGGTTGATTCACAATGATCTGTACCGAAGGAGTTCTTTCAAAATGCTAAAATTCTTTAAAGTACATACTAATGCCTTAAGTACACTGGATAACATATTTCACACTGCCATCCCATTGAAGTCACCTGCATTCATAGTTATTAGTTTTCCCTAAGTGAAAATAAATTTGTATCCATGAAGTAAGGGTGTAATGCACTGTTTGCAATGTGACATTAACTATTACAGTTTAATTAAATTAAAAGATAATTAAATTCTATATTAAAAAAAATCTGTCTTTTCATGAAAGTCACATATTCATTGAGAAGATAGCACAGTTAAAATTATAAGATTGAACTTAATATGGGTTTTATCTTCATGAACATTCTATGTAATTTTAGTAATAATTCTCTTGCTTTAAAATCTAGCACATGATCTCCATTCATGAAATCATTAGAAGAGGAAAAAATTGAAAATAAATTATCAAATTATCTAGAGTGTATTCAACTGGACGTATTCAGACAACATTTCTGATTAAAATCTTCCAATTGTGAACCTTCCAAATTGTTTCACCTTTTACAGTGCTGAGTACCTGATGTGTTTTGTCACTGAGCATGACCTGGACATAGGTTTTCTCATCTTCAGGTTATAATTAATCTCATTAAAGTACAACTTGCCTTCAAGAAAGAAAACACTTGAATAGTATTTTAATACTTAACTCCTCTCTGCTCTCTCTTCCTCACAGTACCACCATATGAAGATACCCTCATAGCTCCCTCTATCCTTTTACTCACTTTTTTTAATGTTTATGTAGTAAACCTATGAATCTCAGCTCTGCACTCACTCAATAGCATATGTAAAATCTTTCCTTTGACTTTACCACTGCTAATCTGCTTTTCATGCTGTAATAATATCTTATAGTTTTAGCTGATACAGTACACTTTACTGTGCTTTTCTGCTTCTCTCTGCATGCATTATCACCAGCTGACATGACTTACAGAGCTTTGCTGGCTCCACCCCAACCTCTCCCTTAGCTTGTGTCACTTCTGCGACAAGAAAGTAAACTTTACACAGGTACTCCTCCTAGTCCTTTAGTGTCAGTTTTAAAAACTGAATTCTTAAAAGTGGGTAAAAAATATTTAATGCCCATTCATTTGAGCAGGACTTATTCTTAATGTAGCAGTTATTGGCTTTTAAATTTGAAAGAATGCTTTGGATATTCACATGTCAAAGTATATAAAAGATGCTGAAATATTTATTTCCACATGTATGCAGCCTAGGTACTCCTCTAGCTGACACAGTTGTATCCTGGAAGTTTTCCTTCATCATCTTATACTGTCTCTTCCTTGCATCTTCCTCAAGAGTGGTATCTAGGAATTAGGGGCCTAACTATCCTTTGAAGCATGGGTCTGAGTAGTTCTCAGCCTTCATACTTGATTTGTAAGTCCCTGCCTCCAGAGTTACATGAGAACAACTGACCATCAATTTGACCAACAGGAAAAGAGAGAGGGAGACAAGGGAGAAGCCTTTGAAACACTCTCAGTCTATGTCTGAGTAGCAAAAACCATGACTAAACCCTCAGGTCAGCAGAAAGGGTGCAATGAGTTCATTAGTCCCATTAAATGTTCTGACATTGTCCCAATGTACACTTTGAATTCTTGAACGTGCTGTTACTTGCCTAGCTGCCTGTTTTAATACTCATGGAAGATAAATCTTACAAACTGCCAATTTGGAAACTGTAAGAACAAACTGGAGCAGCTCTCAAGTGGCTGTTGGAATTTTTGAAAAGAAAATGAATGGTTTGGTTTGCTGAGTCTGACAAAATCATAGCTGCGAAGGGCTATGTTGTCTTCTTCTAAGTAAATCAGAATATAGAGAGAATGCCATCATGAGAGAATGATATCTTTAAACAGAAGACAGTGCTAATCAAGAGGAAATTATCATCCCTAGATCATGAATAAATTTAATTTGGGAGTTACAGAAACATCCCTAACTATGAAAGCAGTAAAGTATTAGAGAAAAAATAGAGGCAAGAAACTTAACAGGTTTCAAGGTAGAAAATGTTAGCCTGGAGAATGATATAGTAGGAACACTTGGGTTATCAGATGGCTGAATTTAGTGAAAATCCCTTTTAATTTTTTTTTTTTTCCATTTTGAAGTTTCCTCAAAGAAAATGTCATGGTGACTTGACTTTTTTATTTTAAGAAAATTAGGTTTTCTAGCTGACAACCACTATTCAATATCCACAAAATTCTAACCATGTCCACATTAATAGAACAGTGCACTGTAATATGTAGTTATCTGCTGTAACAACAGCCCATGAACACAACAAATTTCATGCTTCAAGCACTGTACAGCAGCTCTGGAAAACAACTCAAACTATACTGGTAAGTTTACAAAGTCAGTCAAGACCTTTTTTTCTTGGTTCCATATTTTTAAAGACAACCGTGTGGCACTGTAAAGCTTCAGCTAGCACTTAGACTATTTTTGTGTTCATATCTACTTTCTATTTACTGAGATAGAGGCTTCATCTCCAAAGAGACAGATAAATAGAATTGCATAGTGGTGTTAGAAAACTTTAATGGGGACAAATGTCCACGTTGTTTGACTGCTGAGAAGTTAGGAAGCTTCATCTGTCTCCTCAAGTCACTAAGCATTCTAGTCAAAGCCAGTACGAGCATGACTGAGTGACAATGCTTGGGGGGTTTCATCAGGCTGGGCAAAGATGAGTTGCAGAATGAAGAGCCCCAATCATCCCTTTCCAGTGTCAATTTAGAGGACTTTTCTAAATTTCTTTACCTAAAAATAACTTTAAAAAAATGTTTATAGAAATCTAGAATAGGTATTTTCTTCTAGAGATTTTGTTATCATCCAGCTTCTGTGCTATCAGAATGATAGACAAGCTTGAAATGGTCTCTTTCTGAACCACAACTCAACCCCTTGTTTGAGAATAAGCAAGGCTTATGGATTCTGAAAGAACATGAAATCGCACAGAGCTTAAATTTGTGATACTGCTTGAAGTATATGATCTATTTTCCCCAGACTGCACAATTATGCATTTTAGTATATGTGATAAGACAATGTAATTGATGGGTGTTAGTACAAGGAAACTTTGTTCTTTATCAAAATGCTGACCACTGTAACTATTCCAGATTCAGGGAACTGTGTAATCTGGCTTTCAGTCTAATGCAGATGGGGCCAAGGAGTCTTCTGAGAATTAGTCCAAATGAACTGAGCAACATTGTGGCACTTTGGAAATGAAGTGCAGAAGACAAAGTAAGATTTATATTTCAAAGAGAAAGCATATGCAATTCTTACATTGTCCCATATTACGTTAGGAATCGATCACAGTCTGCTACTTTTTATAAGGTAATTCTAATTTTTGAAACATTTATTAGTAAAGTGAATTTCATAAGTAGGAAGTTTTCCTCTTCAGTGATGTTTAGATTTTCCATTAAAGGCAATTAGTTCACTGCAAATAGGTAAATAAGTACCCTCCAGTGACTACCTGACAAACTGAAACTACTCTGAGATATTGCATTAGAAAAAAACTTCTTGCATGCAAGGCACATTTGCAGCCAGAATTGAAATGGGGCTGGATTAAAGGTATTAAAAAAAGAGAGCTTCAAGGATCCCTTGATGAGCAGCGATGCTCCTCCCACACTGAGCAAGGCATACCTACCTCTTTTAAATAAGCATCTCCTTACACAAAGTGAGCAACCAGATGACACAACTGGTGGCTTCACCTGCCACAAGAACTTGCTGATATAAACATCAGATAAGGATTGAAATAGTCATATCTTTGTGTTCTTTATATATGTGTTGCTTCAGAGAGAAATCATCTGCAAACTTCTTGAATGGTAAGCGTAATACAGTTTTCGCTTAAATTCTGTCACTCAGATTTTCGTTGGGCCTATTTTTCTTTTGCTTTTAGGGAGGGTTTTTTTGTTAAAAATACAATACAGGTTTTTTCATTTGTATTGAAATGTAAAACTGGCATAATTTCAGCTAATCGGTAAAGTGTATATACATATTTTAGTTGACTTTCATGAAATCTATATTTTACAGGCAGGAAAATGTAAGCAATATGCAAATAATATTACATCCCTTCATGTTCAGTATGGACTTTACATTTCTTTTTATTGGCAAAAGTTTTTCACAATCTGTTTTCTCTTTTTGGCCACCAAACATTGTTTATTTTCCCCAGTATATCCATATGAAAATAAACACTTTAAGTTGTACCTACCTTAATGGTAAATATAAAGTCTAATTCCAAGTGATGCTTGTAAAAAAATTGAAATATTTAATTAAATATGCTTTAAATAGAATAGACTATTATTGAGAGGCTGGTCATAGTTTCATGTTGACTAAATATGAAATAGAATATGTATTTCAAATAAATACCCATATCTACTACGTCTAATAAGCCTACAAAACACAATCTTAGACAGCGAGATGTAAGGTCTGACTGACTTTGACTTAGGTACCATACTTCAGTCAGGATAGGAATGGCCAGGGCTTGTGGAAATGAAGTCAATACTCAATATGTCTTAAAGAGCTGAAATACTCAGTACTGTGCTTCTAGTAGTTACATTATTTTTGCCTATTTCTTCTTTCCTGAATTTCCTATATTTGTTTAAACTGACTAATTTAAAACAAGACCATGTATTCTCAAATGTTTTTAGATTCAGTATGTGAGCATCATTTTTGATTCATTATACATGTAACCATTTTCAAGGTAGCGTTTTCTTTCATTATAAAATAATATAGACATATAACTTATGTGCACTATATAACATACCTTCAAATAAAGCTAACTTTTGATTTTTTTTCTAACCTGATAGAAATATAGTTTAATATACCAAAAGTTATCCTTCATGATTTCAGTACAATTGCATAGTCAATTCATTGAGAAGAAATAAAAGTGGTACAGAGAACTTGCAAAACACGTTATTGATATTTGAAAGAAGTGAAGACCTGAGGTATAATCTGACAAAGAAAATAGAAATTGCATTCTATTTTGAAGAAAATACATATATATATTATGTTGCAGTTATAGCAGTCTGTGATGATCCAGAGAAACATTTACTGAAGATTGCCAGTGTTGTCTGTTTCTGCAAAATAGATTCAATTCATTATTCCCAGTTACTTAAACAAGAGGGTCAGGTTAACCACTGGAAAGTTAGGATCCATTCCTCTCTTTAGATATCAGAAACCATGGAAGTGCTCTTAGAAAATGTGTGTCCCTAAGAAAGTTAAAGATTTAAGTGAATCCTCTTTGTTTAAAAAAGAGAAACTATAGTCAGCAGAAGTTAAGAGGAACACAGACTTTGGGTAGATAATATGTACAGAAAGAGAGTAATGTCAGTGGAAGAGAAGAGAGAGGATTAAGCAGACTTGAAGTACAAGGACAGAAGCCAAGGGACAACAGAAAAGAGAGATAGCAGGAAGGATACAAAAATGGTAATAAAAACGAGTTTGAAATGCCAACACAAAGTTATTGGAGATCATGTGCGTTGTTGCTTTACTAATGCTGCTTTTCCATGTTTGAGATTGGCACTCTTCATCTTCCGTATTTGCAAACTTGTGGCAGGAGAAACATCCATGACATTATCCAACACTAGTTCCCAACAGCTATAAGCATGAAAAGGTTTGAGCACTCTGGTTTAGCAGTGAAATTTACTCTGCACTCTGAGGAAATGTGTGACAGAATGGGGGAATTCCAAGTCAGTGAGCTTAAAATATACTGCATGTTTTCATTAGAAAATAATGTATGCATGGAAAAATTCGACAGAATTAAAAATAACACGGTTTATATAGTTGTGATTAAGAAATTATTCCTACTTATTTTGTCCTTTTGTTACTGCATATGGTAAAGACAAGTACATCCCAATAGAGAGCTATGAATTACTAGGACACATTCTGGCAGGTTTTCCTTCATACACTCATTTTTAAGAACTCCCACCTTTAAAGACATTTATCAATAACAGGTCAATATCAGTAACCACCAAAGACTATATATCTTTGTAAGAACAAACATAATTTAAGGCTCTTTTCAGAGATGAAGAAAGTAGAAGTCCTGTGATTAAGATTAAGATTAAGATTAAGATTAAGATTAAGATTAAGATTAAGATTAAGATGTCTTCGTAGAGGACAGATTTGGCTGGGTAGGATGTCTATAGGAGAAAAGGATTTCTAAAAGGACAAACTAATGAATGAAAAGCACCATTGCAGTGAGGATGCTGTGTTCCCTGACAGGTAGCAAATATATTAAGGAGGAAAGTTCTGTGGATGCATCTTAGGACAGCAGTGGTGGTGTAAATCACAGAGTTACTGAGGAAAGGACAAGTGGCACTAAGAAATAATGTTTCTGAAAGTATTAATGGTAATCAACAAAGTGCTTGAATTAGATTGCGGTTGGGATATGAGCTTCTGAAACTTAGGACTGTCTTGCCCCAAACAAACCCTGGTCTAACTCTCACATGTATAAATATCCTGAGGCATCTGTGTCTTTAATCTGATCTAGTTGAAGATATCTCTGCTCATTGCAGAAGGGTTGGACTAGGTGACTTTGAAGGTCCCTTCCCACCCAAAGCAATATTTAGTTAAAGAAATTTTATTATCAAGATTCTCCTTTTTTTTCCAGATATGCTACAACTGTCTATCTACACAATCTCCAAAACCAAAATAAATTACTTCAAAATAAGCAATTTAAAGTGTGTATTCCATGCCTTAGTCTTATTGGACTGAGGGATCAGAAAGTTTCTCAAGCCTGATAGTTCAGCTTTTCCTAAATTTCATGGTTAGGGAAAGCCCAAGATGAAGTTTCCCAACATCACAGATGGTTTCTGGGTCTGGTCAGTAGTAACTGAATGCGAAACCACAAAACCAGTGCTGAAGGCAGGAACAAGAAGACAAATTTTCCAGGGTGGTGGAGAATCAAACATCAGCACTTTGACCCAGTCTCTGGCTGTACATTGGCAAAGCTCCAGTAGGAAGAAGGGAGAGCATCACTATCAGAAAGCAAGCTCCCATTTGGTGACCCTCATTGTTTTTATTATGAAGTAGAAAGAACATTTTAATCTCTTTAGTTTGAGGGAGACATATGATGCCTGCCATGTAATAGGCCCTTCTCTTGTTTAAAAGACAGTTTACAAGATATGGCTCATCTCACAGCTTCACAGGAGGATTACTGTCTGAAATAAGTATCTAAGTCACCCTTCACCTGTACACTCTCCACTCTGAAGCATCCAATCCTCCCAGGGACAAGGGCTTCATTCACTTTTACTACCATACCCCTAAACCTCTTCCAGATCCAGCATGTTTTTGTCTAAGAGCAAATTTGAAGGCAATAGTTGCTTCAATTAATTGCTGGACTGCACTGGATAGCTTAGGATGTATCCTTACCAAGAATTTTCTCATGGAGTGACACCTGCTTATTACAATAGATATGAACCATAAAATCAATTTATACTTCCTTTCAAATCATAGATTTACTCTGCAGGCCTCTACTTAAATTTCTTCTTGTCCAAAATAGTAAGAGTAGGACTCAAAATCTGTAAGGTACTATTTGATATCATATTTTGCCATTAGAGAAAAAAAGACTCTGCAGTGTAATAAAATGAATTATTGTTTTCTGTATCTTCTTGGGTTTTTTACAAATTAGGCATGTAACAAACCTATCAATAGATTAAATCCTTCTGCTGTGCATAGCAGCATATTCCTTACTACAGCAAAATCTCAAGAACAAAGAAGGCAATGAAAAATCCCTTAGACTTAAGTGTAAAGTGTTAGTCAAGTTGACTTCTCTTATTTGACAATGACAGTAGCATTTTTTTTCTCCATGGTAAGTACAAGTATGTTCCTGAAAATTTATAGGAGACAATGCATTCTTTCTTGTTTAGGCAGTAATTCAGATATATTTCTGAATGGCTGTAATCAATATCTAAAGTAGCATCATGACTTCATTTGGCTGACTGAATCAAGCTGATTCACGAAATCCTAATGATCATTTTACACCACACAGTACATCTTTTCACGACTGCCACATGCTTGGATTTATGGTTCCTGGGTCTGAAAAATTAACAAAATTGCAGTATTGTGTTACTCAGGCTCCAGTATTCTAATAGTGCATATTTACTGTATATACAATTTAATTATTAAACAATCATATTTTTAATGAAATGCTGTGGTATGATTACCCTTAGTGAATTTTGCTTGCACTAATGGATCCACTTCTTCCATTAGCAAGATCATGTTTGAAATAAAATGCTGTAAATGTATTTTAATCTACTCTAGGGGAAAACAGCTGTATGAAAGGTTACTCTTCGACTGCTTCTGCAAATTAGTTCCTTATGTCAAATCATTATGCAGAAATAAAAGCTGTGGTCAGCCCACTTAAAATTCCATTTGAATCCTACTGGGAATGGAAAACCTTTGTACTATTTTTCATACTCTGAACATTCTTCTGAACATTTACTAGAAGACTAAAATGTAGCAGAATTTTAAAAGAAGGAAGCGGCATTATCAGATTCAAGAAAATTAGTAAAGCTATGATTGGTTGAGGTCCATGACCTCTATTGTTTCACAGAATTTCTCTGGTTGCAGTTTAGGGGATTTTACGAAGAAAGGGATGACAGTTTTCCAATTCTTTCTGATATTTCAGTAACACTTCTTGTTCCAGATAATGATTCCCACAGTGAATGGCATTTATTTTCTTTATACAATACCCAGATGTTAAGTTTAATTTCTCCTAAGGAGGACTGTGAGCAATAGGAAAGCCAAGGCCAGATAGGGAATTCAAAGGGATCTCATCACAGGAAGGTGAACATTCTCACCAACTGGGGCTGCTTCTAACCAAGGCACCACGAAAACAATGAGAAATACAGAGAGCTCCTCCAGCATCTTAATCACAGGTCACATAATTAGAATCTCTGCAAGCACTAATGGCTAGCTTTCTTGAGTATAGCTTTCTTTTTATAGTATAAATATCCCTGTTCCTTTTGGTCACAATTAATGATTGTGTAGCAACAAAAACATATCTTAATGCACTGCAGTTGAACATTTGCAATACCTGTGGCTACAGCAGCATGTGAGGGGAAGAAAGTTTTCATCTCATTTTTTAATGAGATGATTGCCTGATAATTGACAGAAATTATGTTTATACCACAAGCACTTAAACCCACTCACTTGGTCTTAGAACTATTTAGCTTTAGGGTGTCAAAGCTACTTAGTTAAGGATTTGTAATTTCAGGAATTTACAACAAACAATTCTGGAGTCCAAATTCAGGCTCAAAAGAACTGGATCAAAATAACAAACACAGCATTTGTAGAGAGAGGTCTGCTGTTATGTACACCAGTGAAACTCTCTGAAGGAATCAGCAAGCAAAAAGGTACAAATGACACCAGAGATAAGTAGATTTGAAAAAGTTCTTCAAAAAGGTCCCTCCTTGTAGTCTTTTAATGAAACTAACTGCCATAAGACAGGCAAGAGGGATTTTCTGAATATGGTTAAACATTCAAGAATATGGAGTAGGAATACAGCTTTGCAAAGCAAGGAGGTTCTTTGGGACCCTCTGAAGTCAGAAGGTGCGAAAAACATTCTGGTGACTTGGAAGGCACTACTGAATTTTCAGAATGGCCAGAAAATCAGTTGATTGTGGCAGATCCCAAAAGATTGGTGATACAGTAATGAAATGTCAGATGAAATTCCATGTTGATAAATGCTAGGTGAGTAAGAGACTTAAGAAACTTAACCCTAACTAGCTTCATATGAGTGTGTACCTGAATGCTATTTAATGATATGGTCACCAGTTAGAAAAGAGATTGTGGTGAAGAAAATTTCTATGGAAACTTAGCTCAGTGGCATTCAAAAAAACCCAAATATATTTTTTGAACATTTATGAGAGGAATGAAGAAAAAAAAAAAAATCAAACAAACAATGAATAGTATTGATTGAATATACCTTGACCATGTGAGTCTTCCCATTCCACTTCCAAAGGAACGTGGAAAGCACTCAGAGTAGCAGGCTGTGGCTGTTCAGAGGTATTGGCATCTGTAAGAAGGAAAATTGCATGTACAAGGTCCCATCAATGAGCAGAGTGCTGGAAGAACTTTGTGAAATAATGAACAAATAACAACAAGGATGAAAAATGTGGGGAATAATGCTACATTTTTCAAAATAATAACACTAGAGACCACTAAGTGAAGCCAGTGGTAAAAGAAAACATTTTTTTTCACAAATATGTAATTCAATTATGGCACTTAGTGCCACAGGATGCTCTGGCACAGACAGTATAAAAAGGATTTTAAAAGGGAATGAACGAAATAATGGAGAATTGCTTGTTGACAGCTATTAAATAGGCTATATGGGGTGTGACACTTGGTTTTTGCAGTCGTTAAGCTGCTGCTGGCCATAAACCATGAAAACACGGGTAAAAAAATCACCTCCTCTGGCTGCTATTGCTTTTCCTAACCCTCTGCCTCTTCCACTATCTGACCTTTGGCAGGGCTACTCATCTCACGTTAAGTAAAGTGTTTATTCCAGGAGTTACACATATTTCCGTAAAGACTGACTCACTTAAAGGCTCTTTAGGATTAACCCTTTGAAACACCCCTTTCTGTACTCTTCCTACAGCTTTCCTGCACCTCCCGAAACGGTCTGGTCAAACAAATTCTGCAAGGAAATGTTATGGCTACACAGAGAAGCTAATAGTAGAAAACTGGAGTGGCTTTTTTGGGGGGTGGGAAGGGCAGTGTAGGGGTCGGTAGCACCAGCTGAGGCGATGGCTCCTGACGGGCACAAGCATCCCGCGGGGTGCGCCCGGAGCTGCCCGTCCGCCCTGGGAGCCGCAGCCCGGCGGGATGCCCGCCCCGACGGGATCGCCCCCGCCTGCTTTCTCTGCTTTCCCTGCCTTCCCTGCCTTCCCTGCCTTCTGCCTTCCCTGCTTTCCCCGCCTCCCCCGCCGCCGGCGGGCCCCGGCCGTCACTCTCTGTGTCGCCTGGCAGGTCTCCGGAGCGGGCGGTGCTCGGAGCCGTGCGGGCAGGCGGCATGAAGCGCTCTCTGCTGCGGCTCTGCCGGCCCCGGGAGAAGGCGGCAGCCTCCAGCGCCTACCAGGGCGTCGTGTGCGAGGCGGATGCCGCCTCCGTCGCCTCGCAGGATGTCTTCAAGGTGCGTGCGAAGGGGCGGCGGGCCCGGGCTGGCAGAGAGGGGGTGACGGTGGAGGGAGAGGTGGCGAGGGTGCGGAGGGTCTCTGCGGGCTCTGTGCGGGGGTTGTGTCCCAGGGAACCAAGGCTGCAGGAGACACTGTCCGCTCCCTCGGTGGACCTGGGAGGGAGGATGGGTGCGCGATGGGACGGAAACAGGTGGGGAGCTGCCCTGGCCGTGGGGTGTGAAGGCACAGGACACTGATGTGTGATATTGATGTGGTGCTGTGTGATGCTGGCAAGGTAGGGGAGCAGGCGAAAGAGGAGGTGGATGGCAGGCTGCTGATGTAGAACTCACATCCCCCCTGGACACAGAAAGAGACTCCCTCTTAGAGGGAAACCGGGGATCGTCTAGCAAAAATGACACGAAAGAAAAGTTTAGAAGCGTTGGAACTGTTATGAAGAGTAAGGGAACCATCAGTGCAACCTACAAAAGTGATATTGCGGATAGGAAGGATGACATATCTTCCCATTTTTGAAAAAGAATAGGATGAGAAGTCATGTATTTGTGCTGCTGCTAGGGAGACCTAGGCCAAACTTTAGTGAAGCCTTTTTTAAGCATAAGAATAATTAAGCAAAGGAAGAGTTTGCTTACAGGATGCAAGACTTGGATAACTTTGGAGATTTTTAGCAGCAGTCTAAACAAATTTGACAAAGTTTGTAGATGGGTTTAAATACCTCCTGAAATAATTTCCATTCACATATGTGTTTTCTGCATGCTAAATGTAGACCTGAGAAACACCTCTTCAGCATAATATGGCTTGTCACTCTGATGGGTGATCTGTAACTACAGAGCTGTTCAGGCACAGGGCAAAGGAGCTGCTGTTGTTTAAAACAGCTTGCTTTGCTGTTTTTAACTAACCCAAGAACTGAGAACAGCCAATTGACTTCTTTCTTCTTTATTTTGTTCCTGAAACACAGCAGTATTGGCTGATAAATCTTACTTTTGTTAGTAGAAATTATCATCATGCCACATTTTGTCTAACATTGAAAAATAAATCCAGTGTTAAAAGTGGAAAAATGTGGTCTAGATCAATAGGAATAATAAAGGTAGGATGTTAGAAGGAGTAGAAAATACTGGGCTCTCTAATAAGGTTTTCTTAGACAGCTTTTTGGTGTGTTTAAAATGTGTAGATATTGCCTGCATAATTGAGCTGTTATTTTTGTGACAGTTGATTCATCTTAAATATTCTTTCCAGTATTACGTCACATGTTTTCAATTAGATTTTTCTGATTGCACTTTTGAAGCAGATACCAGCCCTGTATTTGGCCTCAGTCTTATAAATGTTTAAACATATTTGTAACATTATTGACATGAGTAACCTCACTGAGGTCAGTGGGACTATTAAGCTGAATGAAGCTTAACACGTGCACAAGCACATGAATGGGCTGCCCTGTAATCCATATTTGCTTAAGGATGGCAGAAATTGTTGAGTCTTTGTGACTCAGGGGATCCTGGACAGCAAAGTTTTCCTTTCCTTTTGCAAGTGTGAAAGGAGCAGTGATTTTAGGGAATTCCCTTTTTTCTATTCTTTGCATTTCAATTACAATTTCAAGGCTTGCATTACTTTAGTTAAGCGTTTTTCTCCTTTTTTTCCCACCCAATGTAGTTGAACTGTTTTTCTTCTTATTCTCAATTTTTAGTATCTGTTTCTTAAACTCCTGCCCATTCTACTGCAATCATGTTACTCTAGCACTTTTCTTTACATAGAAATATGGAGTTTGAATAGCTTTAACAAAAATATTTGGAGATTATCATAAAATAATAATCAGCAGAGTTTCCATGGTGGGCTTTGGTTGTAAAGCATAGTACCTGGAATGTATCAAGCTGTCAGTGAGCTCACTGGGAGGATACTGAGTGGTTTCAGGCTTAGATAATATCTGATGTTTTAAGCATGCTGCTGAAATTAAAAAATATATTGGTTTCTCTGACACAAAGAACATCACAGAAGCCCAGTGGCTGAACTTGAAAGCCAAGAACACAGTATCAGTCTCTGTAAAAAGATCTGAAAAAAGGAATTTATCAAGATTGATTTTCCTCTCTGTTGAATTCTTGCCACTGCAAGATAGAATATAAAAACATAAGTGATGAATTTGCTTGTTTGAGATTTTCCATGGTGAAAGAAGGATCTTGATCTCACTACAGAGGAGAAAACAGTGTATTCAAGATGATTTTTGGTTTTGTTCCTTTTTGCACTGTTTCTCATCTGGATCTTATATTGCGGTCAGTTAAACCAATAACCAATCAGAGTTTCCCTGTTGGCTCAATCTGGTCAGGATTTGTGAACTTCTGTATGAGCCCAAACAACTGGGCGGGAGTTAATGAGTGGTAATATGCCCACAAAAACTCATTACAGCATTGCTAACTTCCTGTTTTTTAGAAGAATGAGAAAAATGAGAATGTTTTTACCCAAAACAGGTTATTTCAGATGGAAGTGCTTGTAGGCTACGGAGCTTCATTAAGAAAAATCGTTCTGGGCTTACGAAAGTGGATGAATTAAATGCCACCCCACTGCATCACGCTGCAGAAGGAGGACAGCTAGAACTAATGCAGCTAATCATAGATGATTCTTCCTGTGAAGGTAACATGCATTTTATGAACTACTTTATTTAGCACAACAAAAAAGTTCAATACCCAAGATGTCCATACCCAGCTGAAACAGAACTGATAAGTGTTATCTCCATTTATAGATTCAAATATATTCCAAACTATCTGCCACAGTTTGCACTGTCTCAGGTGTGGTTTGGGTTGCTCTCCTTATGTAGGGCTGTTTTCTCTCTAATGCAGTGAATCAGTATGTCTTGCTTTGTTTGACACTCAGATATACAGTTTTCAGATGTGAAAAAGAAAATGATAATTTGAACAGAAGGCTTGACTTTCTATCTTTCTTATTCATGTTATATGAGCAACATGTTATGTGTCTCATAAATAAGCATTGTGAACTATGTTGAACTCCACTGATAGACTGTAAGATACTGAGTAAACTACAATAGCCCTGAAAATCTTAGGTTTTTTCACCTACTGGTGACCAATCTAGTTTTAAATTATTCTGGATGAAATATATATTTCTTTATTTTCAATCTGTCATTTTTGTCCTATCCTATATGTTAGGATATTTGTAGCAGTTTATATTCAGTTTTCAAGCTCAAAATGTTTGTGCAGAACAGACCATTTTTATAACTGATGTGAATTGAATTACTTTTGTGTTCTGAAGCAAAACAGAGTAGGTATGGTCTTTAATTTTCTTACAGTTTGCAAGCACTTATTTACTAGTTCTTATTTTGGTACATCACACTCATTTATTCTGTGCAGCCTCTAAAGAAATAGCTGCAAAGTCAAATAAAATAGGAAAAAAGAAGAATCAAGGAGAGAGGTAAATCAAGTAACTCCTGAGTGAGGAGAAACATGTATAATAAGGGCAAGAAATAGACAGGTGTTTCACCACTGCCATTCCTCTTACCAATACTGTCTATTCAGCACAATATTTAATCAACTTAACACAATGCACTGCATCATCTCATGAAATCTTTTCCTTTCCTTTTCCAAAGATATGCAGTGGCACATAAAAAACCTGACACTGAAGATACCTTTTTCTGGTTTTCAGTGCAATCAGAATGTTTGATGGTTTTGCTCTGTTTTTTGTTTTGTTTTGTTTTCTCTCCTCTGACCTAGTATTAAATGTGATGGATTCTTCTGGAAATACCCCCCTGCACTGGGCTACAAAGAAAAACCAGGTTGAAAGCGTTCGTTTGCTTCTCAGCAGAGGAGCCAATCCAAACATTCTCAACTGCAATATGATGGCACCTTTGCATATGGCTGTTCAGTCCCTGCACAATGAAATTGTGAAGGTAAGCCTAAAGCCTCTGTAAATATACACACTAGATAAGCAGCTCGGGCAGCAGCCGTGCGCAGAGCACCAAGGCCGTGTTGATAGATGCCGTATCTACTCATATGTTTTCTTCAGAAAGCAGGATGTGTAACGTGATGCCTATAGAAATGTTAGTGTCCTCTTTGCACTGCCAGTAAAAAGTAACTTACTGATTTATAGAAATACTGATGTTTGTGCTATGATAGTGCTTTGATACTCTTCACAAAAATGCTTTACAATTTTCCAGACAGAAGGAACTTTCTATAAAAGTGTTCTTCTGAAAATAGAAACTTCATGTAGGCATGTGTATTTCAAATTCAATGTTCTGTTTCTTTTTTTTTTTTACAATTGTATAGGGTGTCATAGAAGCATCAATATTCTTGAAACTGGTGTACTTTTGAAACTAGTCAGAAAGCACAGTTCTTAGAACTAAAATTTCAATAATTATTGAATGGTAGCAGAACTAAATCTGTGATTAAAAATCACAAAAATATATGTGAAGAAATTGCTAAGGTATCCATGTTGAACCTTGTAAAACAGCGATAGCATTGGTATTTTAAGCAGCATAATATTTTAACAATTTGTCTAAGTGCAATAAGAGTGTTTTCACTTCATATGCATCATAGGATTGGAATTTTAAAATTTTTAAGTTCTTTAATTTTTTAGATGAATAAAACCTTAAAACTGCAACACTTCATTTTCTCTTTAAACTTGTCTATTTTTCTATTTTTCATCCATGCAAAAGTAAAAAACACATGTTATCTGTATTCAAGACTAACAGTCCTTCAGAAATGCTTCAGTGTCCTCAAATCTTTTACAAAATCTGTATTTATTATGAATTAAGAACAATGAAATCTGAAATTAATGACATTTTTAAAATGGGATTTTTGCTTTGGTTCTTGACTAAATATGTGCTCTCATTTTTTCTCCACTCTGTTGTTTATTCAAACTAATTCTCCCTTGGTTTTTATTGCCAAATTGCCTGAGAGTGATTAAATGTACCAGTTCCTCCAGTACAGAAAAAATAAATAACTGAAATTACTGAAAGACAATTAAATAAATATGTAGCTAGGGGAATAAATAAGCCAGTATGGTCATTATAATTTCCAGATCCTTTGCTTCTCAAGAAGTGCTGGAAGCAGTCATAGAGATAATTGATAGTACTGATAGCTCAGTGTCAGCTGCTAACATAAGAGCAGGATTTTAGGACTGCAAGGTTTTCAGTTTTCATCAAGACCCACCTTCCCTCATTTTACTGTTCAACTGAATCGATTCCCAACTGAGCAGATCTGGAACATTGCCACTTGCCAAGGAATTTTCTGTTGAAAACTTGAGTTAAAAATTCTTATATGTGATGTGCTACAGAAAATACTTTTGTCCCATTATTGAGACTTGAAAATATATTGCAGCTATGTGCAGAGTTTAACTTACTTACCTGGCTGCCTGATGAAAAGAATTTTACTTCATTTCTGTTCATATTGCATTTTTCACTAGAATATTTTGGCATTCTCCTGCATTTTTCCCTCATCTGCCTATGCATTGTGGGCTTTTGGCATGCAAAACGAGTTAGTTGCAAGGCTGCTATGGGTTGTAAACAACAAAAATAATGGAATACGCTTTTGTTGTGTTTGGCTCATGATTGACTGAATGTTCTCTTAAACATTTAGATTTTAGTCCAGCATAGCAGTACAGATGTTAACTTGGAAGGTGAAGCAGGGAACACACCTATAATGGTAGCTTGTTACAAGGACAATCCTGAAGCACTGACACTCCTGGTAGGTATTATTATCCATCATCTCTTGAGGTGATTCTCTCTACCTTGATGCAATGTGATTCTGTTCCTGATTCGGTCTTTGTTCAATACAGAATCATGGACCTAGTCTTTGCATGGGTTACTAAGAAACTTTAATCTTTTAAGAGGGTATATTATATCCATAGCTATCTGAGTGGCCAACTTAAGGATAAAGACAGATTTCGAAGGTCATGAGAACACAGAATGGAGCACATGCATTGTATGGCTATAAAATGCAAAAGATACTTGTATATAAACTTCATAATAATATGAGCATTTAAAAAAAGGAGACAGCTGCCCAGGAGACTATATCTGTAATAGTATATTCATTTGTCAGATTTTTCTGTATGTCATTAAGCTGTACTGAGACATTATTTTTCAGATTGAAAATGGAGGAAAAATATGTAAACCAAACAAAACAGGATGTATGCCTATCCATGCAGCAGCATTTTCAGGTGCAAAAACATGTCTGGAAATCCTTTTGAAAAAAGGTAAATACAATGTTCCCAAGCAGTGAGTACCAATTTGCTGCTTTAGTTCTCAAATAACTGTGAAAACAAGCAATTATAACTGTGTTTGAACTTACAAGTCATTGCAGTTATTCCTATGGGTGATTTATGCTGACAACATTTGTATGATTGCAGCAGCAAGCTAGCTGTTTTCCTAAATGTATGTTCATCCATTAAGTGATAAATGTGACAGACTCATATTTTCAGAGGGGAGAATATTATTGCACACTTAATATGCTTGTTTTGAAATCCTTTATATCTTCTGTTATCTCATTCTCACTTTAAAAAAAATCCATTTATTGTCTTCTCTCAGGTGAAGAATTGGGTCACTCTGCTAAAACCCACATCAATTTTACCAATAATGGAAAGTGCAGTCCACTTCATTTGGCAGTTCAGAGTGGTGACCTTGAAATGATTAAAATGTGCATTGAATTTGGAGCCCAAATTGATCTCAAACAGGTAAAACTCACATTGGAGTGATATGTGTTTTTGTTAAAACCTATGTGTCTCTAAATCTCTGAGTGGTATGAAAAAAAAGATGAGCAGATAATCATTGTTCATTTTGTCTTCCAATGCAAAGCAGAGGAAGCAACAAATGAAAACAAGTCTCTGGTTCAAATCAGGCAAAATGTGAACGTTTCTTTACACAAGTTACATCCCTTCCAAAAGTGGGATCTTCAGTCTGACCCTTTCTGATCATTCTTGTCTGTCCTCAGCCTTGCCTTGGCCTTTACAGTATCTTTTTTGTCAGCAAACACAAATTTGTGATACTACTGCTGCTTCCATGGTGTAGTAGTGCTGGTGTAAGGGTCTGTGGACAGATGCATTCATAAACATTTTTTTACATACCTATCACTAATCAAAAGTTTTGCAAGGATAAAATCAACTCATAAGAGCAAAACTAAATATAGTTTTGCCTTCTTTTACTGGTTTGATTCTTTGAACACACAGCTTTTGAATGAAGTGATTTATGCTGCTGATTTTGTGATGGGTAACACACCTTTGAGAATGCTTATGGCATTGTGGAAAAGCCCATTCCAATGCATTCACCAAAATGGTCCTGCTCTACAAATGGGAAAGTCAAACCCCTCAGGCATATATCAAAGCTGGTTAATCCCAGCTCTAAATAATTCCATTTTGGCAAATACTGTTCTATTCATCTTTATATGGCTTCATTATTTTATGAGTCTAGTTTATAACAGTTTTATAGCATATTGGACAACGTTATTTATTTTTTACCTGCAGAAAAGTTGATTTAAGAATTGCTTCTAAGAAGGATTCCATTATGGGACGAAAATGACATTTTAAAATAATGCATTTTCTGTATTATATAGGCCCATTTGTTTGCTTATTCACTTGTATTGGTTAGATACAGTTTTCTGTAGCTTTCATTTGCTTCATCTCTTGTATTAAAGAGTGCTGCATCTGTCTGGTTTTTTAATTAAACTACAAAAGGTTGTTAAGAGTATAATTACCTCAAATCTTAGGGACTTCATATAGAGTGATAAGCTTCGTAGTAATCCTTTAAAACTGTCTCTTGAATCTTTTCTGGTTTGTCAATCTCTTTAGAATTCTACTACAGCTAAAGACTGTAATTTTCAAAAAAAATTAGCTTTATTACTTGCATAATATTAATAATATAGTATAATATAATATAATACAATATAATATTATATTATATTATATTATATTATATTATATTATATTATATTACATTATATTATATTATATTATATTATATTATATTATATTATATTATAT